>BSYO01000018.1:6273161-6927398 GCA_033239525.1 Nepenthes gracilis | reverse complement strand
CCGTCCGAGACTCAATAACATGTGTCCACAACCCGAAGGCCACGTGAATGACTAAATATCAAGGAAGCAACATGGATTCTGTCGAATTCAATCATCAGCTCAATACGATGTCACAACTGTATGAATGACAGCAGTCTCCATGGTCCTTATTCTACCATAGTTAACAAAAGGTCGTGTATTTACGCCCCCAACAATAGATGAGTACAACTAAACATCTCGGACAATAAAATAATGAATAAAATCAATAATAGCAGGTAATGTATCAACCACTGTCCGAGACTCAATAACATGTGTCCACAACCCGAAGGCCACGTGAATGACTAAATATCAAGGAAGCAACATGGATTCTGTCGAATTCAATCATCAGCTCAATACGATGTCACAACTGTATGAATGACAGCAGTCTCCATGGTCCTTATTCTACCATAGTTAACAAAAGGTCGTGTATTTACGCCCCCAATGGCTGGGTAAGTACTACGAGATTATCCATGGTATCCAACTACCTCTACAGTCCTCCCAAAAGCTGTACCCCGTAACATGTCGATACCACCTCCGATACCCCTCGTCGAATGATATCCCAGATATCATCTACGATGGTCATTAGGTTATAAGTATCTCTCTCGACTCACTGTACGAGATAACAAGAATGTAATTATCAGCTCAATCTGAGGTCACCCTTGTACGGGATCATAAGAATCTCCATGGACCTTATTCTACTATAGTGGACCAAAGGCCGTGTATTTACGCCCCTAACGGTTGGGTAAGTACAACGAGGTTATCCATGGTATCCAACTACCTCTACAGTCCTCCCGAGGCTGTACTAGTAGCATGTCGATACCACCCGTGATACCCCTCGCCAGATGATATCCCAGATATCATTCTCTACGATGGTCACTAGGTTATAAGCATCCATTCTCAATATCAACGACCCCAATCCTCCAGAATGGAATCAGTATTAAAGAAGTATAGACTACTTTACTTTACTATCCCATACTCCCCATTCGTCCGATTCTTCGAAAGTTTTCGCACACTCTCCTTTACTTATCCATAGAGTGCCAATAAAATATACGCACACTACTAAGATTAACGTGAAGAATCATTTATCGGATTTCATCAATGAGATACAGGAATCATCACGTGACCGATTAATATTAGTACTTCAAGTATACCCACTTACATTCATAATTCCATATAAACATCTTCTACCATCCATATATATCAATATAAACATATACCATCCCTTATATATATTTCTAGTATAAGTACAATTATATATATATATAGATATATATATATATATCCATACATATACTCACCACATGAATATACACCCATACAATAATCACGTAACCAACTATTAACATTTCAGGCGTATCAATACACATACATAAGTCCATGTTCTATCACAAATATATATATATATATATATATATATATATGAATATTCATATAATTGTTCCAATCCATATATATATATATATATATATATATACACACTCATACATATACATAATTATTTATATATATATACATGTATACACCCACACATATATGCCATCACACACACACGCACACACACACACACACATATATATATATATATATATATATATATACATACACATACACATATACACACACGTATACACATGCCAACTGCCAACTACTCCACACACACACCAAAACAGCCAGCCCACGGCCCAACACCACCACACAGCCATACGCAGCTACACACGCACACTCAATTGCGCGCACACACTCACGGCTCACCCACACGAACAGCAGCACCCAACGCAAACACTGCCGCACACTCCCGCGCACAGTGCACAGCTCACCCACACTTGCACATACTCAGCCGCAATATATATATGCACATGAGTATATATACACTGTGATATACCCACACAGTGTATACGTACGCACCAAACAAAATACACATACAACACATATATAAGTGCTCAACCTTATAAACAGAGCACGAGGCCCTGTTCTTGCACCCATTTTGACTTCCCACAGTTAGCTATGAAATTCTCAATTTTTTTATAATTCCACAAGAAACACCACAATTATGCAGTATAAATAACGTCATTTCCCAAGCCTCATACTCGCGTAATCCCCTCGAACAAATTTGCTATTGTTCAGAGCCAATGCTCTACTCTTCCTGATTTCTCTTTTTAACCGAAATACAACCAATTTCCATTTACAGCAGAATTACAGCCGATTTCCATAAATCACGGCACCATAGTAAGAAGATTAGCATCAATGAGAAGAAAGGAGGAATTTACTAGCAGAAATTAGGAATTTTACTTGCATGTTGAACAGAGACGGTTAGGGTTTGCGAAGGCAAGGGATTAACGGCGACGAGGATTTGCGGAGATGGCGGCACAACTGATGATAGCAACGGCAGCCGCTTCAACCGCAGCGATCAGCAACTGCGATAGCTTCAACCGCAGCAACCGGCAACGGCGACAGCTTCAGTGACTTTGCTCTGCTTCAGCTCCCCCTCCTCCGTAACCCTCTTGCTCCTTAAATAAAAAGGGAAGCCCTGTTAGGGTTTCCCAACCCAGAACGTTGCCCCCCTCCCATTTCCTTCTTCGTTCCCTGGCTTTCTCCCTCTCTCTCTCTCTCTTCTTTCTTTCCTTTCCCTCTTCTCCTTCCTTTCCTCTCTTCTTTCCTTTCCCCCTTCTTTCCTTCGGCCAATTCCTTCCTTCTCTTCTTCCTTTGTTTATTATTATTATTATTATTATTATTATATACATATATTTATTATTATTATTATTATATATATCATTATTATTATTATTTATTTATTATTAATATATATATTTATAATTATTTATTATTTATTTATTATTTTATTATTATCACTCACTATAATTAATAATATTTATTATTATTAATATTTATTACTGTTATTAAAGATATTAATTATTTTATTACCCTTACCATAATATTTAAACTTTTAATAAATTATATATTGATGCGTACCTGGATCCGACTTCGAACAGATTTGGATTCTCTTGGATGGATTGAACCGGTTTCGTTCACTGAGTATGAATCCTGCACATCACTAAAACGAACAAGAGTCAGCGTTAACGGCGGGAGGTAATCCCACCGAAAACACTCCGACGTTTAAGTCAGTAAGACAGTCTTCAAAGGAAGGAACTGAAAGTAGAGAGAGCAATGGGCGTTGGGAAGAGAGTGTTTTGTTCCAGATGTCAGAGAGACGCAGGGCCTTTCTCGTATCTGGATGGTAGGAAGGCAGAGAACGGCCGTCAAGACTCGTTCGTTGCCTTGGAGTTTAATTGTGTTTGAGAGTTTGGCTGCTGGGAACTAGAGCTTGTTTCTCAGAGCACTTAGGGTTTATTGTGTTAATGCCGGCGTCAATGAAAGCATCAATCAAAGCATGAATGAGAGCCTACCCTAGATGGTGAATTCAGAGCCTTTTTTATGGTAAAGATGGCGATCCTCCTCCTTTGGAAGGAGTGATCCGTCCGTGATCTGCTGCTGGCCTTCCTTTTGGAGGTTGATGCCTGTTGCCAAGTTGTGGAGGATTGTTTCCTTCTGAGTCGGCCAACCACTTTCCAAGTTAGTTCTTTCCTCCCCAGTATGTTACCATTGACGATAACCGTGTGAGCCATTCTTGTAGCACGCGGGCTTGGATCCGGAGGATGAAGGCTTTAAGAAAACCTTCAAAAATTTATTCAGAAAACCTAGGTATGCGTACTAATATATGGTGAAATATATTAGGATAGTGTTCATTTTGCATTTACCTTTACTAACATACGGCACTATCGAAATAGCACTTTCAAAATTCAGAATCTATTTGTAAATTTTGAAGGCCATGGATGAAGAAAATGCAAGGAGACGAGACCTTAATTGAAACTTGAAAACACGGAAGAAAATGCCAGAGAGATGAGAAGGTATAATAGTGTGTGAGTATTTTACCTAACTTCATGCCAGTAAACTTAGTCGTTTGTGAATAGCACGTTGTTACTTGTCCGGCTGCAGGTGGTGCATCCTTCGATTTCTCGGAAAGGATGGTGTAGCTTTCTGGGGGATAATGCTTGAATAAAAGGAAGGTAAACCATCTTTTATATTGTAACTTTTGGTACTTGTTTTGGCGTTAGTGTAAAACATGACGAAATTGTACCCTTAATTCGAAAAAAATTATTAGCAAAGACCAACATACGCCTACCCTTCTTACATAGATTTGGCAACAGAGGACTTCATGGAGGGGCTCGAGTTCTTTTAAAACGTAGGTACGTATGCAAAATCATTTTGAAAGTAGGCACATCTATCGAAAATTTATTGATATATAATGATAATCATAAATTTACAGGTGATGTTATGGGCTTAGGAAAAAGGTAAGTGATTTTGCTTTTACTCTTGCGAAACTGTCAAGGTATGTTTTTCTTGTCACCAATAATTTTAAAACTTTTACAGACGTTTTTTTAACTGTACTACACTATTACTTTTAGTGGCTTAGATCTCATTTGCCAGGAGTTGTGGTATAGTTTTCGGTTTAGGTCACCGCGGTTAGGCTTTGTATTAGGGATTTGTACAACGGTTCTAATTTTTTCTCAAAAAATGGAGTATTCTAATAGAATTTTCTTTAAATTTCACTGACATTTCACGCAAGAGAAATAATCTTAGTATTTGAAGGTATCTAAGAGGAGAAAATCAAGCAGCTGAAAAGATGAAACGAAATCAACGAGGCCATTGCGCTAATGATTGCTTGTGAGTACTTATTATGTTATATGTTACGTTTTATGTTGTTTTGCAATTATTATTTGTTTGTCTGGCTATAAATGCTGATCTAACATTTATCAACATTTAGCAAAACGATGAAGAAGGTCACTTAAGGGCCTATAGATCATCACGGTACAACACTTTTGATAGGTGCGACTCTTAATACTCTAATAGTGTCTCTTGTAATTATCAAATGAGCTTTGACTGTAACCGTGTGAGCCATTTTTGTAGCACGCGGGCTTGGATAGTGTTCAAGAAAACCTAGAGGATGAAGGTTTCAAGAAAACCTTTGAAAATTCATTCAGAAACCCAGGTGTGCGTACTAATATGTCATGAAACATATTAGGATAGTGTTCCTTTCGCATGTACCTTTAATAACGAATGACACTATCGAGATAATAATTTTAAAATTCGCAATCTATTTGTAAATTTTGAAGGACGTGGATGAAGAAAAAGTAATGAAACAAGACCTTAATTGAAGTTGAAAAATACGGAAGAAATTGCCGGAGAAGTGAGAATGTGTGATAGTTTGCGAGTATTTTACCTAACTTTATGCCACTAAACTCAGTCGTTTGTGAATAACACGTTGTTACTTGTCCGGATGCAGATGGTGCATCCTTCGATTCCTCGGAAAGGATGGTGCAGCTTTCTGGGGGGGGGGTAATGCTCATATATAAGGAAGGTAAACCATCTTTATATTGTAACTTTTGGTACTTGTTTTGGCATTAGTGTAAAACTTGACGAAATTGTGCCCTTAAATCTAAAAAAATTATTAGCAAAGACTAACATACGCCTACCCTTCTTACATAGATTTGGCAACGAAGGACTTTATAGAGGGGTTAGAGTTCTTTTAAACCGTGGGTACGTATGCAAAATCATTTTGAAAGTAGGCACGTTTATCGGAAATTTATTGTTATATGATGATGATCATAAATTTACAGGTGATGTTATGGGCTTAGAAAAAAGTTAAGTGATTTTACTTTTACTCTTACGAAACTGTCAAGGTACGTTTTTCTTGACGTCGACAATTTCTAAACTTTTATAGACGTTATTTTTAACTATACTACACTGTTACACTTAGTGGCTTAGGCCTCATGTGTCAGGGGCTATGGTATAGTTTTCGGTCTAGGTCACCGCGGTTAGGCTTTATGTTAGGGATTCAGACAACAGTTCTAATTTTTTATCAAAAAATGGAGTGTTTTAATAGAATTTTCTTCAAACTTCACTAACAATTCACATAGGAGAAATGATCTTAGGATTTGAAGGCATTTGAGAGGAGGAGATCAGGCAGTTGGAAAGATGAAACGAAATCAAGGAGACCATTGTGCTACTGCTTGCTTGTGAGTACTTATTATGTTATATGTTACGTTTTATGTCATTGCGCAATTATTTTTTGTCTGTCTAGCTATAAATGCTAATCTAGCATGTATCAACATTTAGTAAAACAATGAAGAAGGTCACTTAAGGGCCCACAGATCATCATGGCATAGCACTCTTGATAAGTGCGACTATTAATACTCTGGTAGTGTCTCATGTAATTACCAAATTACCAAATTTGATTTTATTGTTTGGATTGTTTAAGGAGTTACAATTTTGAAGAAAAAAATAAAGTTGAGGTATGATTAATTTTTAAATTTATTCATAAAGATAAAATAGTAATTCAATATAAATTCTTAATTTTTTTTTTTACATTATGAAATTTAATATAATATAATTTTAAAAAGTTCATTTTGCTTACAAATAATATTTTATAATTATATATTATGGCAATATATTTTTAGCTAATACTTTTAATTAGAATATTAGTTGTTAAGTTTTTGAACAATATTTTTATATAATTTTTGAAAGAAATATAGTAAAAAATAAAATAGTGGTTGGCCCATCTCTACCCAACTCAAACAACCAAAAATATTTTATCCTATAAGTCTCACATTGTTTGATTTTATCGTATTTAATTGATAAACAATTATTCATTTTATCCCTAAAAATTATAAAGAATTATCACATACTGTTTTTTATTTCCAAGGCATTGGAATATTGAATTAAAATTTCAGCTCTATTTGATGACAAATAACAGAACTGGAATTGGGCTTCTAATTCTAATTCCAATTTTGAATTCCATGGCCTAATTCTTAGATCCAAATGGGGCCAAACTATCTCCTTTCCAATTGAAGGAAAATCTTTCGAATTCTCTTCGATGGGTGTTTGGTTATCTGTGAAGAAAGGGTTCAAAAGAGGGGCATCAGGATTTCAGATTGTTTGAAGCTGCTCTATGGTTCTATAGTTGTTGGGCTAGTGATGTCAAGGGACCTAGGTGTATTTCTTGAGATAAGGTTTGGAAAGGCTTCAATCTTTGTTCTAGGGGGTGTTTTATGGGAAGATGGGTTTTGAATCCAATGTGCCTTTATGGTGGGAATAAAATTTAGGTGAATGTTGAGAAAAGGACTGAGGATCTTTTGAACAAGAGTGGCAACTGCTGCACCCTTTGTGGCGGGCTTTAAATTTTGGCTGCGTTGGAGCCGACTGTTGTCCATTTCTTCTGACCTAGTCTTTAGGTGGACCTTTCCCAGCAGAGGGAGGAGATGGAGGTGTCACATGTGGATTTGTACTTGTGTGAGTAAAGCTTCATGGGTATTAGCTGTCAATTTTTATTTAATTGGGCTGCTTATTTATGGAAGCCCAAAATCTCATCCCCATTTTAGATTAGACTAATGAATCAGTTCGGCCTGTTTTGTAATATCCTGGATTTTATTTGGATCAATTTAATATCAATTGTGATTTTGGATATTTTGAGCGTGGCAAAAATTAATTAGATTTTATGAAATTTGAATTGACATTTGGATCAGTCGGGATGGCACCCGAGGTGTGCCTGCATTATCACCCGAATATCGATTCGGATTTTGGAATAAAAGAACACTAAAATAGAATATATATATAATATTATTATATTATATTATATATATATATAATTAAAAAAGAAAAAAAAAGAAAAATGAAGAAGATAAGGATTGAAAATCTGAAAAAAAAGGAGAAAAAAAATAAAAAAAAAGAGGAGATAAGGATTGATCGGGGAGAGAGAGAGTGAAGAGGGTTAGGGTTTTGGGTGAGGAGAAGCCATCTAAGAAGCCGACGGTGGGTGACAGTAATGGCGTCGACGGCGGCGCACGGGAGAGATGGTGTGTCGGTGGTTGGCGGTGGCCGTGGGAGAAACGGCGGTAGCGCGATTGTGGGTTGCGCAAGAGAGAGAATCGTGCGACGGCGAGAAGTCACGCGAGGAGGAAGATGGTGGTGCAGTGGTGCCGGTGCCGGCATGGTGAGGCCACGGAGGCCGGCGACAGCCACGTGGGGTGGCGCGGTGGTGGAGTTGCGATAGAGAAGCGGCATCGGTGCGTTGCAGTGGCCCGCGCGTTGAGGAGAGAGAAAGGGCACGACGACAGGAGAGAGAAGGCTCGATTGGAATGTTTCGGGAGATCCTTTCTTCTGATCTGCAAAGTATGAGGTTCAGACAAGTATCTGTAAACCCCTTCTTTGATCTAATTTAATTTCTGATATGTTTTGGACACTGTTTAGAATTTTTACTAACATGCATGAATTTTTATACACATATTTAATTTATTCTGGACATGCATGTGTAGTTCATTGGATATCTTGGGGGTTGTTGGACTGGGTTTTATGATTTTGGAGAATTTAATATTTTCTGAAAGTCCGAATAATTTATTTGACATTGTATATTTTTATATTAATATATTTGTATAAAAAAAAATGAGCATGAAACTTTGCATTGGTCGTGCCGTCACATGCACGTGCTGGGTTGTGGTCACTACGTTTAGATTTGGAAATTGGACTCTAGCCAGCTCCCGACGGGGAGATTTATTTGGAAATCCCTTTCCGCCGGCAAGAAAGGCTTGGAGTAGTGACCCTTCCCATTTAGACACCTGATTTGATCTTAGAATATATTCGGACGTCCTAATATATCCGACAAGAAGCGGGAATGCACCCAAAGCCATGTGGCAAAACATAGTGAGCAACCTTATCTATGGGTACACAGTACATGGATTTTGGCCTAAGGTTATCGGAATTATGTGTAACCCTTCCTCAAGCTAGTCTTTAAATAATAAGAACCCAAATTTGGTACATAATTTGTATTTTTACATTAATTGGTATTGGACTTTGATTTGGATATGGATTTTTGGACTTGGATTTGAGATTCGCCGATTTTTGTCTATAATTGGGCTTGGTATGTTTCGTACAAACGATTTTGATTATATGTTGTGATCCGGACCTTTGGAATATCTGTCGTGGTGCTGCTTCGGTCTCTGCGCATGCTATTAGATCATCCGGCTATCGGATTCTGCCCCAGATTACAAGCTGATCGGGTATTGGATTTTGGATTCGGACTCGGATTTGGACTCGAATCGACATCGGTTTTGGAATTGGTTCGAATCACCTCTGTTTTGTTATATATATATTTATATATATATATACGTCCCGACGAGGACTATTTTTGAAATTTGGACATTTGTTTGGATTTGGATATTTGATTTGAGTACGAGACTACCATTGGATTTTGAATTTTGGATCTTAGATTTCAGTTGAATTTGTCCTATCGTTGATTTGGATTTATTCTGAAATTTGATTGGATTTTCATCCATTGACCTCTCATCTGATTTATTGGACTCCTTTTTACTAAATATGATACTTGCTGGGCATTAGGCTCATTTTTCTGTTTTGTCCCTTCAGAGTAGAAGGTTCGGATGCAGTACAGGAGTAAAGACGTGATCGGTCAGATATTCGTCTGTTTTGGTGAGTTCCAGTTTTATTATGATTAATATTGATATTTGAAGTATTTGGATCATGGAATTGGCCGGATATGGGCTTGTTGTTATATTTCGGGAATAGTTGAATATTAGGTTATGTTTGATTATGATTTTTGGGTCGGATTATTACCTCCCTTACTATTATTGTAGAGCATGTCACATTTATGTTGTTCAAACGGTTGTTCGAAGAGGTCATGTGAGGATTTTAATTTTGTGGAGTGTATATTTTGGTTTGTCACACCCGAATTTTGAGACTTAGTGTTATTTGTTTAAAATTATTTGGGATTTTAGATTTTAGGAATTAGAGTTAATCATTTAAATTGATCTACTTGGTTCGGGTTCGTGACATGTTTTGCGTGGAAAGCTCAATTTTTACTTTAACAAATGATGGTGCAGAATTTAATAATCAAGTTTCACATTCAGTCTCTACTGTTGGGATGTCTATCATTTGCTCTGAGATCATTTTGAGGGTGGATGATCCTCTTTGTCCAAAGGGTGTCGAGAGGGCTATGTCTGTGATAACTGTGTTATTTTTGGTGTTCCAGAATCAGGTTATGGGTGATTTTAGTGACCCTCAAGTGATCGAACGTTTGAGGTATATCAACTTACATTCCCCTATGGTTTCCTTAATAGAGTTTGACCAACTAGAGTTCGATCATGATGCCTTTACTGTAGTATTTTTGGTTGGGAGGATGGGGCGATTAACAATATTAATGAGGATCTTAAATCTCCAGGGCCGGTATGTGTGTTTGAAGACTCCATGCATGGTTTATTATCGGGCAATTAAGAACTCAGATAAGGATTTTTCCGTAAATAGATTGGATGAGGATACTATTTCTAATTGATCTTGTTGTAATAGAAGTGACTTAGGTTAATCATGAGAGTAATAGAATTTCAAAGGAGAGTTAAATTAAAAGATGTTTTCTGCTACTGCTGTATCTTCTCGTTTTGCAAGTGTTGCTTTGGAGTCAGATCAAGTAAATCAGATGATGGTGGTTCAAGGATAATGTCCTATTCTTTTTGTTAATGGTCATTGTAAGGATGATCACTTTTCAGCACAAGGTTTTAGGTTTTGTTCTTTGACAAAAGATGGGTTTTAGTCTTTTAGTTAATCTTTTACTGTGTTGTTTAATGGTCTGCATTGGGTTTGAAGGTAAATTCGAGAATTGAAGTTGCTTTTTATTGGTGAGGCCAGAGTTGGAGTGAGGTTTGCTTCTGTAAAGGGTTGTAGTAGAGAGAATTTTCCCATTATTGGGAACCCTTTTTGAGTCGAAGATAAGGATGTGTATTTGGATAGGATGGTAAGTTATGAGGAGGTTTTGACCATGAAGAAACAATATTTGTCTAAAAGCAGGGAGACCTGTAATGATGAGTACATTGGCTAGCTTACCAAAGCACTGTCTCCTTTCCCTATTCCTTTTTCTATGTTTTAGAAGTGGAGGGCCCAATGAAGTATTTCTTACGGGGGTGAGGGTGAGTGATACTTCTTAATTCTGTAGTAATTGGGGCTGAGCTCTTCGAAATGAAAGACTTTGCCTTGTTTAAAGGAATCCTTTTGGCCAAGTGGATCTGGAGGTTCATGAACAACAAAAATAGGCTTTGGTGCAGTGGAGTTTCAGCAGTTTATGGAGTTGATGAGCTGGGATTCCTATCATTGTCTCCATCCATCAAAAGTTGGGGATGATTTTGAATCAGAGATCTCATATGTGGTGTTCTGGGGTGGTGCACTACTGTTTTTGTTAGAAGTAGGTTCTTAGATTTTCAAGGATCCTTAAAAGGAATATTTCAAATTTTATTTTGTCTTGCCGTGGATAAGCATGCCACTAGGATAGAGCATAAAGAACTGGCAGTTTAGTAGCTGTTTGACCTTTTGTATTAGCTGTATTCTTTTGATGCACCGATGGCTGCTGAGTGCTGAGGATAAGGTCGGAAGGAAAATTTGCTATGATTCTTTCACTGCTTCCTTATTCAATGTGCAGTTGAATGTGGCTGAAAAGGTTTACATCCTTCAAAGCTGATTTGGAATTGTGCAGTTAAATGTGACTGAAAAGTTTTATTTTCTTCAAAGTTGATATGTAATTTCAATGTTACACTAAAAGCTTCAATTTTGACTTAGGGGATTGCTTGATATGAGTGTCTGTCCTTACCTTGAACAATTTGCAGGGAGTTGCAATGGAAGCAAACTGGTGTTCCCTGAGCAAACAGCAGTTTGAGTTTGTGCTGCATGTTGTTTTGTTCTGTCAAGCATCAATGAACTCAGATGCACCTTTTTGTTTTTTGGGACAATAGGACACATGCCAAGGCTTTTGAAGATAGTAGAGAACTGATTACGCTATATCCTTTAAGCAGTAGTGTACCATCTTTCTTTAGTATGAACTCTAATTGGGGCTAGATAACATACAGAAAGTCAAATGCTTGTATCCTCTAAGCAGCAGTGTACCATCTTCCTTTGGTTGATTATTACTCTTTTTCTCGTGCTATGCTAATAGACATTTTAGATAATGGTATCATTTACTATTGATATTTCTTTTATATTGTACTTATTTTAATAGTATCGTGTCTTTCATTCACTTACCATTTTTTTTAATCCAAAGAATTCAAAGATTTCACATTAGCCTGTTAGTTCCAATTATGATTGTCAATGATTTTATCATATGGTGGAATCACGGGCTTGTTGGCTGAGATTTTATCATATGTTAGTTCCAATTAATGTGCCTTGTGTATATCTTGCAAATGATTCTATCATGATATGATTATTTTTTAAATGTGTTTGTCTTCTTCAAAATATTGAGAAAGCCCCTGGTTTAAAAATTGTTTGAAGTATGATATTGTGGTGATTCATTTAGAATATGTATGTTTGATTTATAGGAGGTTCAATTGGTTTTGGTGTGATTTCTTTTATCTAGGTGGCTGTGTTGGTCATGTGGCTTATTTGGTTTTTTGGATCCATCTTATTTTCTCACTTTGCTTAAAATAGCTGTTGGTAGTTGCAAGGAAAGGAAGATGATATGGGATCATCTTCTTGGCATGGTATGTGAAGGGTAAGCAATATCATGCATAAAGATTGTGATCAACATTGGGCTTTGGGCAGCTTCAGGCCATGTAAGTTAGTGTCTAAAGTCATAGATCTGGTGGAGTATGGTTATGGAAATGTTCTTCTATGGTGTCATAGGTGAGCGGTAAGTAAGCTCTCTAGTAGAGTTGATAGATGCTACCAATGGATTCAGTGTGATTATGCTATTCCTTAGATGTTTATTTCATGTTTGTTTTCTTTCCTTTCTTCTCTCATTGATGTGTGGTCGGCGATAGTGGCCACTTTTTGTATTGACAAGATTTATGGAAGGTTTCCTTTCGGTCAAAATTTTTCCGGTATATATCATATCTCTGGTCTTCATTGTACATGCTATTCTAGTTTCTACTTGCAATGGATTTTCTCTTGGACATTTTCATTTCTTTAGTGATCCTAATGATGGAAGGACGACCAAGTACTTTTTGTTGCTTGGCATCCTTGATTCTTTTGTTTTTTTTTGTTAGATAATATAGTTTGATGACTAAGAATGTTAAGATGGATGAGTAAAGTTATACTAAAAGATAAAATACGAAAAAATGATATACGTGGATGTTTAAAAGTTACATCTATAGAAGATAAGATAAGGGAAGAATATCTAAGGTAGTTTAAACGCTTAAAATACAAGCAAGAGAAAAACCTATGGGTAAAGTTAAATTGTGATTAGATGAAAGAAAGAGGTAAACCCATGAAAATGGGATTGAAAAAAAGGATTGAAAAAGCTTAACTTTATTGTGATTTAAAGATGTGTTTATTGTGGTTACTGTGTAGTATCGTTATGTTTGGAACCCTTGGTAGTCCTGGGTGTTTCCCTTTGAAGCCTTTGCTTGATCTCTTGCCCATAGATGATTCAACACCAGTTGTCACTACTGGTATTATTATTTTCTTCTACTCTGTCATGCAAGTCTTGTAGGGTTAATGTAATTTAAGAAAAACAATATATTTTGTTACCTTAGATCTATTCTTACAAAAAATGGGAAAATAAATATGACATTTTTGCGCAGGATTAATGTCGGTTGATTAATGTGGAGAACTGTTTTTGGTGTTTTTTGTGATCAAAATATACCTCTTTAAAAATAATTTTTTAAGACAGATATTCGATATGCTACATTTAGAGATTGGAATTTTTTGGCAAAGACAACAATATATACGATGCCAATGTTAAGATAGATGAGTGGAGTCACGCTAAAAGATAAGATAAGGAATGATGATATTTATAAATATTTAGATGTTAAACCTATTGAAAATAAAATGAGAAAAGGATGTTTGAAATTATTTGGATACTTCAAATATAGGCGACATGAAGCACATGTGAGAAAAGACGAGTTAATGTGGTTGGAAATAGAAAGAAAGAGGTAGATTTAGAAAAATTTGGAGTGATGTGAAAAAAATGATTTAAAATTATAATGGAGGATATTGTACTAAATCGATCAAAATTACAAAAGTAGACTCATATAATCGACCTCAGTTAATATGACTTAAAAGGTTTTGTTATTGTAAGTCGTTCAATTTTGAAAAAAAGACTGTTTGAAAAATCCAACGTGATCATTCAGTATTCCAGTAAGCCATTGCATCACGAAGCTTGTTCTATTTCATTCGGTGGAAGTATATAGTTCAAAATATGAGTGCAAAAGAATTTTTTTTCTTGAGCTTAAGTACCTCGGTGGGAATTGCCTTTTACCTTTTAATTTTTATGCTACTTGTTTGGGAATTAGTTGGAATATGTGTGTATCTTTTAATATATTGGTTAACACTTTCGCTGCAAATGTTTGTCAAGAAGTGTTTGCAATAATCTCGTAGTGTACTTTGGAAAGAATTCAGAATGGCGTCCCAGCGCACCCGCGTGTAGATATTGTCCGCTTTGACATGGGAGAACTTTGCGGCGTCTCCAAATTACGGTAGTGGCACAGGAGAACTTCACGGCGTCCCGGCCATGAAGCCTCGCGGTTTTGTTCTGGCACGGAGTCTACCGCCCCAAAACAGCGTCTCTGAGGGGGAGGTGTCCATGCCCTTATAAAGGCGCTTTGTTCCCCTCCTCTAATCGATGTGGGACACTACACCCCACCCCCTCGGAGGCCTGGGTCCTCGCCGCACACCGAACCGGTCCCGCTTTGATACCATTTGTAACGTCCCCCGCGCACCCGCATGTAGATATTGTCCGCTTTAACCTGGGAGAACTTCACGACGTCTCCAGCCTACAGGCCGAGACTTGGGAGAACTTCACGGCGTCCCCAGCCTACAGGCCTTACGGTTTTGTTCCTGGCAGACGGAGTCCACCGCCCCCAAAACGCGTCTCCTAGAGTGGCGCAGCAGCGACATAGCGTGGCGAGATATTGTCCGCTTTGACATGGGAGAACTTTGCAGCGTCTCCAGCCTACAGGCCGAGGCCTGGGAGAACTTCACGGCCTCCCCAGCCTACAAGCATCACGGTTTTGTTCCTGGCAGACGGAGTCTACCGCCCCCAAAACGCGTCTACAAGGGGGGAGGTGTTCATGCCCTTATAAGGACGCTTCGTTCCCCTCCCCCCATCCAATGTGGGACACTACACTCCACCCTCCTTGGAGGCCCAGTGTCCTCGCTGGCACACTGAATCGGGTCTCGGCTCTGATACCATTTATAACGTCTTCGGCGCACTCGCATGTAAATATTATCCGCTTTGACCTGGGAGAATTTTACGGCGTCTCCAGCCTACAGGCCGAGGCCTGGGAGAACTTCACGGCGTCTCCAGCCTACAGGCCTCACAGTTTTGTTCCTAACAGACGGAGTTCGCCCTCAAAACGCGTCTACAAGGGGGGAGGTGTCCACGCCCTTATAAGGACGCTTCGTTCCCCATCCCCAATCCAATGTGGGACACTACAATTACATTAGGAGACATTTTTGAACGATGTGACGTGCCATCTATCCATTTACATTAACAAGCACATGTAATAAAAGATCGATGGATAGTGTCATATCACCCGAGGGTATTCTAAGGACGTCTCCAAATATTTATCTTTTGGAAAATCATCGATGTATACGATGCACACAATTTACATATGATAATGTTCATCTATTACCAAGAACTACGCGTGCAAGTGTTGAGCAACTTGAAAATTCCGAGCTTGCTTGTGGAAACTAGAATGGAAATGTTAGTTGACTTTTAGTTTCCGAGTGTAATGACATTTGGTAGATGATGATTGTGATTGTGTGGCTTTTTGTGTTTGTTAAGAACTAATTCTAGTAGTTCAAATGCCCTGATAAAATTCTCATCTGAAATGGGAGGCCTCTATGACTTCCCCAATTTAAACGTTCTTCCCCTTGTTTCTACCTCCATACATATTGCTCTCAATCGCCTTGGTCTCGGTTTCGATGTCTCTACCTTGTACTTGTATACCTGCTTAACAAATGAAGTACTAGTTGTTCATTGCTGTTATACTCGTTGAGGAACTCTCGTATGATCCATCCAATGTCGCCAGTACACGATGATCAGTTGGTTGACGCTATTCTAGCCGAGATGCTGTTAGTCCATGACGTACCTGTGGACATCATCTGCACCCCGACTAGAGTCATCTTCACCAACACCCCTATTCCAAAACCAAAAGGTTTGTGGCACTCGGAAATCCTTTTCTTTGTCACTTGAGAAATGTTTTCCGTACACTTTTTGGACACCATTGAGACATTCTTGAATAGCGTAAAATCTTATTTATTCATTAATTGTTGTATGAGCCTGTTAATATGAATGGATGAGTAAGTGTCATATCATCAAAAAGTGTCTAAAACATGTCTCCTTAACACTGCTTGTAACGTCTCCGGCGCACCCGCATGTAGATATTGTCCGCTTTGACCTGAGAGAACTTCGCGGCATCTCCAGCCTACAGGCTGAGGCCTGGGAGAACTTCACGGCGTCCCCAACTTATAGGCCTTACGGTTTGTTCTGTGAGACGGAATCCACTGCCCCCCCAAACGCGTCTCCTAGAGTGGCGCAAAGAGCGACACGGCGTGGCGAGATATTGTCCTCTTTGGCACAGGGAACTTCGGCGGCGTCTCAAGCGAAACCACGAGGCCTCAAGGTTTTCTCTGGCGAACTCCCCACGAGCTCCCGGGGCCCGCGTCTACAAAGGGGAGGTGTCACGCCCTTATAAGGGCGCTTCGTTCCCCTCCCCCATCCAATGTGGGACACTACACTCCATCCCCTTGGAGGCCCAGCGTCCTCGCTAGCACACTGAATTGGGTCCCAGCTCTGATACCATTTGTAACGTCCCCGGCGCACCCGCATCTAGATATTGTCCGCTTTGACCTGGGAGAACTTCGCGGCATCTCCAACCTACAGGCCGAAGCCTGGGAGAACTTCATGGCGTCCCCAGCCTACAGGCCTTATGGTTTTGTTCCTGGCAGGCGGAATCCACCGCCCCCAAAATGCGTCTACAAGGGAGGAGGTGTCCACGCCCTTATAAGGACGCTTCGTTCCCCTCTCCCAATCCAATGTGGGACACTACACTGCTTTTGTTTGCTTCCTTGACGATCATCATCAAGTGAAATTTTTGGGTAATATCATTTGGAGACGTATCATTTGTTCATACTGATTGGTCTACATGATACGATGTCAGATTATGATTAGTGTCCGAAAGTTGTTTAGAGAATAACATCATAATATTACTTTGTCATCAAATATAGCAAATGTGAACATGCAATTATGGAGGATTTCTATGTTTTTCATCTTTTTTATTGCTTTTCTACATTTTTACATATTTTGGGCTGTGATTGTAGGGATTTGTTGGAACAAATTATCACCAGAGAAATTGGGTCAAATTCAGATGCATTGAGAGCTCAAGAGTCGAATTGAGCAAGAGACTGGGAAGAAGCTTCCTTGTGGCACACCTGAGAAGCTGCCCCCCACTTCCCAGCGCCGGTGACAATAATGTTTCCCTACTCCATACCCTCTTGAGCTAAGAGACGTCAGCTCTCCAGGTGATTACTGTTTAACCTTTCCAAAATGAAGTCATGCTCGAACTAACTGGACAAATTTGACTCTGATTGTTCTGAATTATGGGTGATTGATATTAATACGATGGTGCCGCCGTTTCAGTGAGGAAAAATGCTGTAGAGGGTATTCATATTTATTTGTTTTTTTTCGTTATTGCCTTTTTTTTTTTGCTGAGTTTGTTTTAGATTCTCAACGAAACCTGCTGTCTGTTTTTTGTCTTTCTGACTTAATTTATTGATGATAAAAATTTGCGTTAAGTTCTCCACGTTTTCTGAGTTAATCGAATAAATTTGTAAGTGGAATTTAAGACTGATCGATTGAATAACCACAAAAACTTGCATAGCAAAATAATGTCGGGAATTGTTGAAATGTGCACCAATTACACAGAAAAGGACATTAACATTAGCTGCTAACTATAACAATTTTTGGGTTTCATGTTCTAGCCCCAATTTTTTTATTTGTTTTTCAGTTCGAATATGACGGATCATATGTGAAATGGTCTGTGGAATAACTTTCTGTATTGTAATTCAGCATGGGGCAGTGGATTTGAAATCCCCTTGATATAAATTCATGATTGTATGGTTGCCATTGTAGTTTTGTAAATTCTCCTCCAATTGTTTATAGATTAGTTTTCCTGCCTTGGCATTTGCATTGGTTTTGGTCATTGCCTCTTATGGTTTAATCAAAGTTCCAAAGCATAAGCTTATGACAGACATCTTTCTGACATCTTTTGGGATTTTAAATATGATATTTGAATGGAAACATTTAGGGTTTGTTTGGTGTGCGAAAATGGAGTTTTTATCTCAGAGTACCAATTTCAGTTCAAATAGAATTGGAGCTTGGTTGGGATTAGAATGTTTCTGTTTGAATTAGAGTAATGTTGTTGGTCTGTATAATGGCTTGAAAGTTTCACCTTGGCTGAGATATGCAGCTGTAAAGTTAACAGCTGCTTTCCTAATCGAAAGTTTCTGACAAATGTGTGAATACAATAGGAACAGATGCACCCCAAATGCCCATTACACCAAGGCCCACCTAATATCTAGCTCAAAGCTAGATTTGATTATAAAGAAACCTTGTTCATGCTTATAAAGCTTTGTTTCAGTGGTGTGCTTTCACCATCTGCCATCTTCCCATTGTTGAATTGATCTGAAGTCGATATCCACCCAGGGAATATGCAGTTGGATAGTTTTTCTAGCAGTTAATGCCTTTCTCCTATCTATCCAAGTTTGAGTGTTGAGCTGAATGAAATTGACTTTCATTCTATGGCAAAGCTCCTACTGTCATGTACTTAGTTGCAATCTTGGAATCCTGTTTTTTTTTTTAATATAATGTCCTCTCTTTTACTGACCTAAAAGGAACTCTTCCTTATTTTGGCTAAACCCTGAACCCTAAACATTGTCAATTGCTTTGAGAGAGACTGGGGTGCTCAAAAGCTTGTTTTTACACACTTCATTAGCCCAATATTTCACAGATTTTCTTAGATCTTGATATTTCTCAGTATGTTACTGTTCCATTGGAGTTTAAGCCGCTTCCACCAATCTGCCACCTATCTGGCTTGACATTTGCTTGTCAAATGCAGAGCAAATATTCTTGTTTTGCTCTTCTAACTAGGAGAATCAGTCCTCACATCAGAGTCTGCCTTTAAAGTCTCCTCAATCAACCTGCCACTTTTTTAGTTGATTTGTTATTAGGAAGTTTAGATTTAGGTCCACTGTTGCTCAGTTTATCAATAGCATTAGCAAGTATTGATAAGTTTTCCTTAGCTGAGTTCTCTTCCTAGCCATAGAGATGTGCAAGTTAGCACAAATCAGAATGCTAATGTGCACCAAAAGATTCTAGCTTGCCATTGATACTTTACCTATGTATTATTTGGGTTGATGAATGAAGCTTTCTAACAATTATGAGGTTGTTCAGTTGATTCTAAGTGATACTCTGAGAACCCTAACGCAATTGGAGTATATATATTTTTCTTTGTTGATTTAATTTTAACACTATTTGTCCAGATATACCAAAACATGTTTGTTTAGCATTTCTCTAATATCTAATTTAAATCTGGCTGACACAAATTTTTTTTTTTTTGGCTCTTTGTTTGGGACCTTGTCATAGACAATATAACTCGGATTTTTTTATAGTTGATATAAGTTTAAATTTTAATTTCTTATTCAAAATTAAAGGAGTGGCAACCTCTTACTTTGTGAGGCTTGGGGAGGATTAGATGTGCACAGTTTTTCCCTTGAAATGTATAGAGCCAGTTTCCCTAATTTTATTATTGACCTCCAAATCACAATAGAGTGACTTATTTTTGCACCAAGATTCACCCTTTTCATCAAGCTCCTTTATAGTTTTGGAATATTGGTGAACTGGTGTGAATTCTTGGCCTTTATGATATAAATTGGTTTCAAGTTTCTTGTCAGGAAGGAGGCTAAGGGGTCCCTTTTGTAATAAAGACGACTGAGCAATCCACCCTTATCCTATCATCCCACCCCTGTTGCTTGTCATGAAGGAGGCCAAGGGTTCCCTTTCATAATAAGAAGGCTAAGCAATCCACCCTTATCCCTGCTGATGTAGGGTAAGGTGAAGGAAGGGGAAGAGTAGGAGAAGGAAAAGAGAAATCAAGGGAGGCGGAGAAAGAGAATGAGAACTAGGGGAAGGGGAAGGAGAAGGAGAAACCAAGGGAGAGAGAGAAAGTAGAGACCAAGAGAGAGGTAAAAGATCATAATCAATCAAATTGTATTCAATTCATCAATGCTATTCAAATAATAGAGTTTAGGGTCCTTAAATAGAGAAACTTTAATTCTAAGATAAATTAAAAATAAATATAATTTCATAGCCAAATATGACATAATTTCTTAAAAAAAAAATTAAATTAAATAAAATCTTTGCTAATAAAATAAAATCAAACTCTACTAATTTGAAAATAAAATCAAATGAGAAATAAAATTAAATTTTTTCTAATTTAAAAATAAATTAAAAGAAAAATAAAATCAAATCTCCTCTAATTGGAAATAAATTCAACATTAATTTGAAAGTAAAATCAAGTCTCTTTATCCATGATATTCGCATCAATTTTTCCCTTATAATCGAGACTCAATCCCGTCATGTAAAATTTTCGTTGTCAATTCTCCAACTACAACATGAGTGGCTACACAATCTTTCAGATGGGCTGACACTTTTGGGACCATTCTATCACCTTATATATCTGCTAGTCCGCACACCTATTTGTACCTCTATCTAATGAACCGAGCACACAAGGTAACAGTATGTGATGTAGACATGGCTATTTTGCTCGCAATAGTCGCTTCAACTAATGGATGATTATTGATCTTTTATGACGTAGGGAAGGAGTGACAAGGGGAAGGTAGGAGAGAAGGAGAAAGAGGGTGAACAGAAAGGGAATAGAGTGAGGTGAGAAGTAGAAGGAATAAGAGAGAAGAAAGACAATCACAATTTGATATAGAAAACAGAAATTTGTTTCTGATACCAAATTTGATGTAGGATAAGGGGAAAGAAGGGGGAGAGTAGGGGAAGGGAAAGAGAAATAAGAGAGGGGAGAAACAGAAGGAGAATTAGGGGAAGGAGAAGGAGAAACCAGGGGAGAGAGAAAGTAGAGACCAAAAAAGAGAAGAAAGATTACAATCAATCAAATTATATTCAATTCATCAATATTATTCAAACAATAGAGTTTAGGATTCTTATATAGAGAAATTTTAATCGTAAGATAAATTAAAAATAAATATAATTTCATAACTAAATATGATGTAATTTTTTAGAATAAAAAAATAAAATCAAATAAAATCTTTGCTAATTAAATAAAATCAAACTTTACTAATTTGGTAATAAAATTAAATTTCTTCTAATTTAAAAATAAAATCAATTGCAAAATAAAATCAAATTTCTTCTAATTGGAAATAAAATCAAATCTAATTTAAAAATAAAATTAAATTTCTTCATCAATGATATCCGCATCACTTGCTATCCCACCCCTATCTCGTACTCCATCTTGACTATGTCGGCAGAGCCTTTTATGCTGGCATTGCACACTTTACGATAAATGGAATATGTTTTGTACCATGTACAGGGTTGTGTGTATTTTGACGTAGCATACTGTAAATGTGGTAACTATGAGCCTTATCATTTCCTTCCGCATTGCTTTTTGAAAAAGTGTTCCCTAAATTAAACTGTCACAATTACAACATTATACAAATATCCTCGACAATCTCTAATACTCTCGAGTTTTTCTTTGAAGGATTGAGAAGCTGAAGGACTAATGGATTACATACATATCAACCAAAATGATTTTTTACATAGAAAGTATGACCTCTTCTCCCTCCTTTCTATTGCAGCACTTGTTTTAGTTTAACTTGTTGATTAAAGCAAATCAAAATTCAGAACATCACCAATTGAAAAATGAATATTTGAGCATGTTCTTTATTTGTATGTGCTAGTATAGTGAACTAGAGTCCAGGATTTTTTATTTATTTTGTATTCATTTCATTTATTTCATCCCTATCATCTTGGGCTTATTCAGTAGCTTAGATGGTCAAATTTTTATGGCATAAAGCTCTATTAGAGTCGAAGCAGAATGTTTAGATATTTGTCAAATATCTAAAGTTGTAGACTTGAAATTTGTTTCTCATCCTCACGTAAGCATCTTTTATTTCACTAGAATTCAGGCAATTTTGACATGGAAACAAGGAGTGTAAGTTGGAGCAAAGTAATCCTATATAACAGCAGTTTTGTGCATGGAATTACAGGTTTGTGTACCAAAAAAGAAGGGTAGGTATGAATAATTATCATTAGTGGTCCCAACATAATATTAATGTGGCACAGGAAGAGGGAAGGTGAAGAGAGAAGAAAAACCAGAAGAACAGGAAAGAGAAGGGAAAACACACTCACTGACAGAAGCAGACACGAGAGCGAATCATACTGTAGAGAGGAAAAAAGAACGAAAGTAATCTTAATATTTGGTCAATTCATCAATAACCGAATAGAAAAGAAACCAAGGTGCAGTTATCTAGGATTCAACTTGGGCTCCAACTAGGAATCAATAGTCGAATTGTTCCTAAATATGATCTCCTAAAGCAGATACCAAAATTGAAA
This sequence comes from Nepenthes gracilis, assembly GCA_033239525.1. Classification (NCBI taxonomy): domain Eukaryota; kingdom Viridiplantae; phylum Streptophyta; class Magnoliopsida; order Caryophyllales; family Nepenthaceae; genus Nepenthes; species Nepenthes gracilis. The sequence continues at coordinate 6,904,699 of BSYO01000018.1, read as the reverse complement.
GATAAATATGTTAAATTACTTAGACAAATAGGAAATTATCATAATTAGTAATGAGTAAAATAGCAAAATCTAGTGTTCTTGATGTTTTGGCCGTAACCCACTCTCCATCAAATGTAATATTTTCTTGAAAATTTTGCACTGTAGTAAAGCCCAATGACGACATCGTTTCTAAATTTCATAAGGGTTTATGATTGTCCTCCAAGGAGTTTTGTTCAGGATATATCCACTGTATGCTAGAATAAAATTCAGTTTTGATTGTCCATCATTTCCTGTTCCCCATTTGGCACATTTTGTTTGCACTTGGTATTCTTTCTTGCACTGATTTTGACCAGCTTATTGTAACTCGACACCCATTTCAATAATTGACTGCATCAGGATTTGAAATTTTGAGCTTCCAAAAAAATTTTCTACAGTCAATTTGCTAATCTGTTATCCAAGTTCCTTCTATTTGTTGGACTGTGCTTCATATTTTCACCGGTGAACCTCCTTTTTCAATTGCACCAGCCAAATGTGGATATTATTGTGGTTTAAAAGATAAAATAATTGTGTTTTTCACATATAATTGCCCATGTTTACTTATCATGTAACCTTTGTTATCGTTCAATCGGTAATTCTTGTAACAATAAATCACTTGGTGTTTTAATTCTCTTCCTTTACCTTAGTATTTATTTTTTATTGGCATCATTGAATAAAGTATTGGCTGGTATGCATTTTCTGACTAATACATATATTTTATTTGAAGAAGGCTTTATTGCAGAATAATTACAGAAAATTGTGACATATTCATGCAAGATAGATTAATCAAGAAATTATAGATTTATCCAAGTCATACAATTTGAAATCCAATTCAAATTCTTGAAGAGAACAATTCATGGTGTTACATGTTTCACCTTGTGAGATCCAAAAATTAATAGGGCTCCTCCCACGAAAATCCAGTCCGGCCTTAAGAACTCCGGCCTTGGTCACTCCGGCCCTGTAATCAAGGCCGGCTGTGATTCAAAATTTGGCCTTCTGATGAAAAATGGACCGGCCTTCTCCAAAATCGGCCCGTTCGATGAAATACACAATCCGCCCAAAAGGTGGCCGTGAAAGAGTGGGTGCAGGCATGAAATCGGAAAGTTGGCTTGAATTAAATTAATGGTAACAAAAGGTACACTTTCTTTTGTCAATTAGAATCCAACTAGACGGCGACCTAATGAAGTAAGTAAGCCAACCTAGTTACTCCACCTACCATCTCGAATGAAGTACGAGGGTAAGTAACTTACCCACTTACTCCACCAAATCCCTCCTCTGTATAAACCTCGGCGCTGGTTGATGCACAAAGAAAGCGAAGGGGAGTAAAGGAAAAAGCTTCAAGACAGTAAAATTTAGGCGATCAACTCTCGGGCAAGTTACTTGGAACAATTTTTTAAGTTCATGCTTTAAGTATATTGCAAGTGTGCTCTGCTCTGCTTTTAAACTCATGTTTTGAGAATGTTGAAGTGTACTATGTTTTTAAGTTCCTGCTTTCTGCATTGAATATCCACCTTCTGCAATGTAAAATGAACTATGTCCGTTTCAGAAAAAGAACGCCATCCTTTTTAAGGAAGAAGTACTCCGTCCGTTTCAGAAAAAGAACTCCGTCCTTTGAGAAAGTGAGCTCCGTCATTTGAGAAAATGAGCTCCGTCCCCTGAGAAAATGAATCCCATCCTTAAAATGAACTCCGGTCCTAATGTGAAAATGAACTCCGGCTTTAATGAACTCAGGCTTTAATGAACTCCGTCCAAAATGAACTCCTGCCTTAATAAAGAAAAAGAACTCCGGCCTTAATATGAAATGAACTCCGGCTTTAAAGGGAAATAAACTCCGGCCTTTTTGTTGAAAAACACTATGTCCCTTTAAGTAAAAGCACTCCAGCCTCTTTTAAAAAGAACTCCGGCCTCTTTTAAAAAGAACTCCGGCCTTAATGTAAAATACACTCCGGCTTTTAAGTTAGTTCACTCTGGGCTTTATGAAAGAAAGAACTCCGACCTTTGAGAAAATAAGCTCCGGATTTATGAAACTTTGGTTTTTAAAAGTACTCCGTCCGTTTGAGTAATAGGCACTCCGTCCCTTTTGAGTGAAAAGCATTCCGTCTGAAAAGAGTTCCGCCTGAAAAGCACTCTGGCTTTTTAACTCCGGCCTTGTATTAAGAAGATGAACTCTGTCCCTTAAGGAAAATGAACTCTGGCTTTGTACTGAAAAATGAACTCCGGCCTCAATCTAAAATAAACTACAGCTTTGTATTGAAAATGAACTCCGACTTCTAAGAAAAAAAGAACTTCGTCCCTTTGTTGGAAAAAGAACTCCGGCCTTAATAAGAAAATGAGCTCCGGCCATAATGTAAAAAGAACTTCGTCCCTAAAAAGAACTCTGGCTTTGTATAAGAAAATGAGCTCCGGCCCTAATGTGAAATGAACTTTGGCTTTAATGAACTCCGGCTTTTAATGAAGTCCGTCCTTTAAGAGAAATGAACTCTGGCTTTAAAATGAACTCCGGCCTTTACGAAAGAAAGAACTCTGGTTTTAAAGGAAACGCACTTCCGGTTTTTAAAAAGGAAATGCACTCCGTTTTTAAGAAGAATTGCACTCCGGTTTAAAGGAATGTCACTGCGGTTTTTAAGAAGGAATTTACACCCCGGTTTTAAAGGAAAGGCACTCCATCCAAAAGAGAGCTCCTCCTTTTGAAAGAACTCCGTCCAAAAGATAGCTCCGTCCTTTTAAAAGTACTCCGTCCAAAAAGAGCTCCGTCCTTTTGAATGTACTCCATCCAAAAAGAGCTCCGTCCTTTTTGAAACTACTCTCCCAAGCTTTCTGAAGTCCGGCATTTTGAAGAAAAAGAACTTCGGCTTTTCTTGAACTCCGGCTTTTTGAGAAAAAGGCACTCCTGCTTTTGAGAAAAAGGAACTCCGGATTTTTGAGTAAAAGGCACTTCGTCCTGTCAACACTCCGTCCCGTTAATGAAAAGCACTCCGTCCCTTTTTATGAGTAAAAGGCACTCTGGCTTTTTAAGCACCCCGTCTTTTTGATAAAATGCACTCCGGCTTGAATTGAAAACGAATTCCGACTCCGAACTGAAAATGAGCTCCTACTGAATCAAAATGTAACCACCCTTTAGTATCTTGTATGCCATGAAATCGAAACTGGCCTCATGCGTATTTTGAAATCGACTCTAAGTCTATTTTTGTTTCTGTTATTTTTGACCCAGACTGATATGCAGTCAGGTTAGGTTGTCCGACATGCCTTAGGACTTTTCGATGGTAATCGAGGATAACTCTGTCCATGGAGTTATTTGTGGTGCCACGCCCTCGGGCGTTATGGGCAGAGAGGAATTACCGTTAGGCCTACCTTCGGGTGGCATACCGTACCAATCTGTGAGATGGGATACCCATATGACAAGATCTGGCCTTAGATTGTGTGGAGTGAACACAATCTATCTTTGATTATTCGCCCCCTCGGCTAGTATGGTATCTTGGCGGTGCTGTATCGATATGATATGAAGTCTAGTTTCTTGTTTCTTGATATGTTATGTTACCGTCTGGAATTACCAAATATGAAGTACCGATTATCGAACATGAAATCTTTGTTTATCGATATGATATGTCTTGTTCACCTTTATCATACCGATTCTGGAATATGTTTTATTCTTGTTTACCGTTTATTGTACCGATCACCGATTTTGAAGTATAACACTGTCGAGGCATGTTTTCTCTATTTCTTGGACTGCATTCGGATTAACCGTCCTGTTTATGCAAAGTTATACGACCGTTCTGCATCATCGTTTTACTACTCATGTGTATGTATCTTGCTGGGTCTCGGCTCACCTTTTTATGTTTTTCCCCTACAGATGAAGCTTTAGAGCTTGTGCCTGACGAGTTGGAGTGATTAGAGCTTGTCTGAAGGATTATTAAAGACCTCGGAAGCTTATTTTGGAGAAATATTATTGTAATGACTTGATGGACTTCTATGGTTAAATATTTTTGGCTATGTACTCGGAAATGAATATTTTGGAATGAAAATGAATTCTTTCGCAAGTGTTAGAGTAATTTCCGCTATACTTATTATGGTTAAAAGTATATGGGTTCTAGATGGCATTTGTGATCCTGTGTTGCACTTATTTGGTTCAGTTTGGGTTTTCAATCGTGTTATGAATGACGGAATTAAAAAAAAAATTAGTTTCGTCACACACCTTATCGAAGACACTCCTAAAGTTCCTTAGATGCCTTAGAATTATAGCTTATTACTAATTCGTCTTCTATACCTTGGGGTTGACAAAATCACTATGATATGCTCGTGATGTCCCCTGACTGCAACATCATCACTGCAATTTAGAACTATAAGAGGCCCAGAAGGGAAATCTACATTTGTTCTTTGACAATTTTTTCGGATAACATGACTATGAAATAGAATCTTCAGCAGTTATGTGCTTGTTAATCATTAGGGCCTCTAAAACTGTAACTAGATAATTTCCAAACTTTTACTATTGTATGTGGCTTGTTATCCTGACCAGATTTAGTAGGAGATTCTAAGAAAACATCTTTTTGATGTTTTCCAATTTTTTAAATTTTTGTTCAGAGTTGGATAACAGATATATTGATTATGTTCTCCAAATTTTTTGTTTTGCTGTAACATTTTTTGAAGTTTGTGTCTTTCATAGTTGAGCATAGCTCAAGTTTGAAAGTACTTTTTGTGTGTGTGTGTGTGTTGTTTTTCATCAAAGTTACAATCTAGGAACTTTATCCTCCTGCACAAAGTAATTAAAAGAAAAGAAAAAAAAATTAATTCCCAGGAAATAAGTTGCCACATTGTACTGCGATGTAGTGGGTCTAAGGAAGTGAAAAGCATCAGATCAATGTGCAATTGATAAAAAAACCTTCCTGGGATTGCCATGATTATTTTGGTCATTAAAATGTAGCTTTTTACTTAAATCACATATGGGATATCCCTATTCTTTCTAGTGATGACCAAGTGACTGAATGGTCTTACATTGAAGAACTAAATCAATTTTTGACTATACAAAGAAGAAGTTTATGTGTTTTGCATCTTAGAAAAGTATGATTGATTGTTGAGAGACCCATGGTGATGAGATTATTATTTCTATGTAATCTTTTTTAGCATGTGCATTAAAGACACTCTTTTGTTGGTAAGCTTTTCACTTGTAGTGTCATCGTATCATTTTCCCTACATCCTAGTATGATTTAAAGCGATTTGCCTCTGCCTAAATATTTATCTAGGTAATTATCACCCAGTATCCAAAGATTGTGCTATAAAAACTTGCTCGAGTATTGTATAGAATGAATGTTATTATCACACAACCTCAACTATCAACTTCTTCAATTTACATTAACAATTGCTGTTATTTTTTGAAAAATTGTTAATGTGGCATTAATTTTAGAAATTATGGGACTTCTGTTATTTCATAATGACAAAAATGCTTTTTCTGGTATGTAGAAAAGTTGCTATCCCCTCTTACCTCACTGGAACCCAACCTCCGATGACCATCAACAATCTCAAATTGCCATTGGCTTCCTCACCCCCTCCCTCTAACCTGCCTTCAGAAAAGAACTTTTATATTTTTAAATAATTTAATTTTCTAACTCCCTTCCTATTTAATAATATCTTTTTGATGAATCCAATTTTGTGTCTCCTTGGAAGCAAGAGAAGAGTAGCCGTCCGAGATGATGTTTCTGATTCGAGTTAAAACTAGACAGCATCTTCTATATTTTGTTCTTACTAGTCTTGGATGAACATTTTTTTGACAATTTTGCGGAAGATTTCTACAAACAAGCTTCACCTCTGCCATCACCAGTGTCAAAGGCCATTTTTATGAATTCACAAGACAACCCATGCCAATTAATTGGAGATTGGATCAAGAATAGAATTTCAAGTTAATCAACACCACTATCTATATCTGTAATTGCCTTCCTTCGGTTGTAGAAAGAGGAGACAGAGAAAAAAAGCTAGCTTGTTGCGGTCAACACACTGCAATCATGTGTGAAATTCATGCCAAACCACCACAAACCGTCAATTTGATACATTTGCAAAAACAAAGAAAAAGTAAAAAATACAAACTTACAGAATCAAAGGATTCAATTATAATGAACAACTTCAATGACATTATGCACCCTAATCTTTTTTTCAAAGTTTACTCTAATTTAATGAATAGGTATCTCTGTTGCCGTCGACAACTTCTGTCCTCATTGAAAATTGGGAGTGAGAGGTAGTAAGAAAGCGCAGCTAACATGGAAGGAAGCTGATGTTAGTTTAAATAAGGGTGGAGTGACTCTCATGGCTTCCTAGCTGTTCAGAGAGGAAAGAGTTGAGGGACTAGGCCGAGAGGTTAGGATGAGATGGGGTAGCACCTATTTTTGTGATGCTATTAGATTACTTGCTGAATTGTGATACATTTATTTGTTTTGAGGCTTGCTTGTTATTGAAGGTTAAATTTGCTAATCTGTGGTTATCTATTTTGAGATGTTTGTAATGGTGACCTATTGGCTTGTTCTTGGGTTGCAAAAACGGTGGCTTTCCCATCACCAATTTAAGGCAGCCTTTGGGCACAAGGCATATGGATGTTTTTAGTAGGATTCTAATTATTGCCATATATGGAATGAAATATCGACTGTTATATATCGGTAGCAGCCTCTAGATATTAATATTTTCCTGTGTTGTGACGAATTTGCGATTTGTTGCTCTATTGGTGATATTTCGCTATATATTATTTAATATTTAAAATATCAACTAATATACCCTATATTTGCCAATATTTTCTTGTTAGGTTACGACTTTGAAAAAGGACGTTTCTTCTCAATTTACACAATAACATTTCGACGCCGTGCAAGATTAGCGGAAGCAGTACAATTTCTAAAGTTTAATCAAAGTTCCAAAGCATAAGATTATGACAGACATCCTTCTGACATCTTTTGGGATTTTAAACTGTTTGCAATTTATGTGATATAAACAACCACAAATGCGAAATAAATGATCGCGTACTAACCTCCCGCCATTTGCCTTACTCTGCTTTTCGATTTGTGGATTCACTCGGTTTTGACCTTCTGAACACTGCTTTCTTCCCCTTAAATGGTGTATTGCAAAGAATGGTGCCCAAGGACAAAACCAATTTTCATTATTTATAAGACAATTCCATCAATTGCCTTCAATGACCATTTCCAACGAAAGGGTGAAATAGAGATTGATGGGCACATTAAATGGAGAGTTATTAGCAATTCATGGGCTACTTAATACTTCAGCAATTGTAGGAACGGGTGAACGAATTCCAGCGGCCTTCATCGACGGATGAAACTCAAGCGTCAACATTCTCTCATTTGGTTCATGTTTTACTTGATGTGATAACCAAACCCATAAATCCTTAACATTAAGAAATAAATATATGAATGATGGCGATAAGGTATCTAATAATGAGTAATATCTTTCATGTATTACAATATATTACATTTCTCAAGACATACCGTATCCAGTAACGTCACTTTATGAATAAACCTTTTGTTTATTTTTTGTCCAACAATTAATGACATTCTCAAAATAATCAACTAATGTGTACATAAAATTTTAAGAAACATCACAACAAATAAATAGAAATTTTATTAAATATTATTGTTCATACAGTGAAAATCACGAAATGGAATTTAATCCCATTCTTGTTACAAAATCCTTGAACCTCAATGGTGGCATGCCTTTTGTCAAAGGATCAACGATTATCAATTCAGTACTAATATGCTCAATAGCAATTTCCTTTCCCTTAATGTACTCTTTTATAGATAAAAATTAAATGTCAATATATTTATTTCGACTGCTACTTTTATTATTTTTAATTAGGAAAGTAGCAGCTGAATTATTGTAATATATTTTTAATGGCCTTGAAATAGAATCAATCATTCTAAGTCTAAACATGAAATTTCTCATCCATACACCATGCTTTGTATTCTCAAAATAAGCAACGAATTCGGCTTTGATAGTGGAAGTAGCAATCAAGGTCTGTTTTGCACTCCGTCAGGATACAGTTCAACCGGCAAACATAAATATGTAACTAAATGTTGATTTACGTGAATCAACATATCCAGCGAAATCTAAATCGGAGTACCCTAATATTTCTAAATCGTCGGTCCGTTTATATGTAAGCATGCGGTTTTTGATACCTTGGAGATACCTTATTACTTTCTTAGCAGCTTTTCATATTCCATACCTGGATTACTCTAAAATCTTTCCAACATTCCAACTGTAAATGCGATGTTAGGTCTTGTACATACCTGAGCATATATCAAACTTCCAACAGCGAAAGCATATGAAATGTTTTTTATTTATTCTCGTTCAAAATTATTTTTCGGGTATTAGTTCAAATTGAACCTATCACCCTTCACAATGGGTGCTACACTTGGTGAAGAATCTTTCATCCAAAATCTTTGTAAAACTTTATTGATATGCGTCTCTTGAAACAAACCTCGAACACATCGTGGTCTGTCTTGATATATTTTGATGCCAATGACATAAGATGCATCACCTATATCTTTCATTTTAAATTTATCAGAGAGAAATTGTTTCACCTCATACAGTAAGCCCTTATCATTGGATGTAAGTAAAATATCGTCCACATACAAAATAAGGAAACAAAACTTACTCCCACTGACCTTCTGGTATATACATTGATCCAAAATATTCTCTTTAAAATCAAATAAAGAGATAACATCATCAAATTTTAAATACCATTGACGGGAGGCTTGTTTCAATCCATATATGGACTTCTTGAGTTTGCATACCAATTGCTCACTATCACTAGAGGAGAATTATTCTGGATGTTTTATATAAACCTCTTCCTCTAGATTACTATTTAGAAATACTGTTTTCACATCAATTTGTTATAATTCCATATCAAAATGAGCAACCAATGTCAAAATAATACGAAAAGAATCCTTTTTAGATATAGGAGAAAAAGTCTTCGTGTAATCAATTTCCTCCTTTTGAGTATATCCTTTAGTAACGAGTCTTACTTTATATCTTTCGATATTGCCTAATAAGTCTTTCTTTGTCTTAAAATTCATTTACACCCTATAACTTTCGCCCTTTAGACAACTCAAACAAGATTCTAGACTCTATTGTAACTCATGAAATTCATCTCTTTCTTTATGGCATTATACCATAATTGTGATTCATTATAACTCATAACTTGTGAAAACATTTCAGGGTCATTTTCGGCTCCAATATTGTAGTCAGACTCCTATAGATATACAATAAAATTACTAGGAATTGCTGATTTTCTCATTCTAGAATACCTTCTCAATGTTGTTTCATTATTCTCAATAGGAGTATGATGTATAACTATTTCAGATAAATTCTAAATTTTATGGTCAATTGGAATAGGATCAGCATTTTATGGAATGACATTGATTGGTTGTTCAACACCAACTTGATCTTAAGGGTGTTGTGTACAACAATCAACTTATCAATTAAAGTGGAAGGTTGAGAAACCAAATGATTATTACTAAAAATCATATTTTCGGATCGCTTTTTCCCACTAATTAGGTCATTCTTAAGAAATTTTGTATTTCTTGATTCAACAATACTAGTATTATGAGATGGACAGTAAAATCTATATCCTTTAGACCATTCAGTATATCTAATGAAATATCCACCAATAGTCCTTGGGTCTAACTTTTTCTCATGTGAATTATAAATTCTTACTTCAGATGTGCATCCCCATACGCATATATGTCACAAACTCAGTTTCCAACATTTCTATAACTCAAAAGGAGTTTTTTAAATAGCTTTTTTTGGAACCCTATTTAATATATACATCACTATTTTAAGAGTTTCACTCCATAAAGATTTTGGAAGATTGGAGTTGCTAACCATACTCCTCACTATGTCTAATAAAGTTCGATTTTTTCTTTCTACTATACCATTTTGGTCTGGAGAACTAGGTATAGTATATTGGGCAACAATCCCATATTCTTGAAGAAACCTTACAAATGGATTAGGCACCATCTTCAGTATATCTTCCATAATATTTTTCACCTCTATCTGATTTCATAATCTTAATTTGTTTTTCATTTTATTTCTCTACTTCTACTTTAAATAATTTAAAAGCATCTAAGACTTCATTTTTATTATAAAGTATGTGATATTCCGGATCTCATTTGGATTATTTTAATATTAATTGTGATTTTTGGGTATTTCGGACGTGGTGAAAATAAATTAAAATATTATGAAATTTTCGGAAATGATCGGAGGTGCGGAGTGGGGCCCGGAGTGTGCCCGTAATGTTGTTCGGAGGCCGAGTTGGAATTTAAAATAAAGAAAAGTTATATATATATATATAATAATAATAATAATAATAATAATAATAATAATAATAATAATAATAATAATAATAATAATAATAATAATAAATAAATAAATAAATAAATAAATATATATATATATATATAAAGTAAAAAGAAAAGAAGAAAGAAAAAAAGAAAAAGAAAAAGGAAATTGGGGAAAAAGAAAGGGGGAAAAGGAATCGGGGAGAGAGGAGAGAGAGGGAGAAGGGGGCCGGCTAGGGTTTGTGCGAGGAAGAAGAAGGAGGAGGAAGGGGAGAAGGGAAGAGGGCGGCGACGGGCGGCGGTGACGCAGAGATCGGTGGAGAATAGGAGGTCGATGGTGGTTGTGGGTTGGCCGCGATTGTTGCGGTAGTTGCGGATTGAGGCGACGGCGGCGATGGGTGAGAAATCGGTCACGGAAGAGTCGACGGCAGCCGTTCGGGATGGTAGCGGCGAAATTGGTGGCGAAGTGTTGTGTGTGTGGTCGCAGTGGTGTGCGGTGCTCGTGGGCTGAGGCGGCGGTGGCGTGGTGCGGAGGAAATTGATGACGGCTGCGCGAGGAGAGAAGTCACGCGGGAGAGAGGACGGCGGCGGTTTCGGTGTCGACGGTGGGTGGTGGTGTCGGAGAGGCCGTGGTGGCGGGCGAGCGGCCGGCCCGGCGAAGCAGCGGCAGCGTGAGCTGCCCGGCGATTCTTTAGAGGTGCGCCACGAGAGGAGAGGGGAGGGACGCGGAGGCGGGGAGAGAGAAATGCAGATTCGAGTGCTTGGGACATCCTTTCTTCGAGATCTACGAGTATGATATTAAGGCAAGTATCCTCCACCCTATTCTTGGTCCGATTTAATTTCCGATGCATTTTGATCATGGGAGATTTTACTAACGTCATGTATTTTTAAATACCCTCAATTTATTAATTCTATACATGCATGTATGTTTTATCGGTTGTGCGGTGGTTTTGTACTTGTATTTATGATTTGGATGGGTTTTGGACACCGGACGATATATATGTATGTTTGGTACCCGTATATTGTGGAACCATGAACCGTGTCTTGCACTAACCATGCATCTTGCCGCCGGTGGGATCACTCACGTGATCCAGGGCATTGGCTACTTCCGCCGTAAGGAAGATGAGGTTAGCTACTTCCGCCGTAAGGAAGATGAGGTTGGCTACTTCGCCGTAAGGAAGATGAGGATTAGCTACTTCCGCCATAAGGAAGATGAGGTATCGCCCATTGTGTATTTAATTGAGAACCATCGTAAGGAATTGACGGAAAATTAATGTATTCGGACGTCTAATATATAATAAAAACTTGAGGTTGCACCTTTGCAAAGCCGGGTGGTAAAACATAGTGAGCAAGTTCCTTATCTATGGGAGACAGAGTACATGGATGGCCTTGAGCTCACGGCCTAATTAAGTGCCGATATATAGCCGTGGTTCTGGACGAGGTAACCCTTCCTCAGTTGGTATCATTGATCTTTGGTTCTCCGATTTCGTCATGCTTTGTATTTACGCACGTATTTGGGTGTCACGATGATTTGAGGTCGTGGTTTGGCCCGTGGATGGGCGATAGGAATGTCTCGTGCGTCTTGATGTGATAAAACCGGAACGTGTTTTGATTTATGTTTTAGTTCCGTGTTTTCTCTTGATTTACGCATTATGAGTTTTAGATCCTGGACGACGGTATGTGTCTCCGTGGATGTGGTATGCGGTTGCGGCGTATGTGACCTCGGATCATATGATATGATATCGTCTATGAGGTTTTACCGATCGTGATTTATATGATTTTGTCCGGAGGACGAGTTAATGCGGACGATGATTTAAGACGAGACATCTCCTCGATTTTCGGGATTTCACGGACATGATGTTTTGTTTTACGTGATTGCTGCGATATCCCCTGCCTCCTGATTTATGTGTCTTGTTTTGTACGATTCTTGATACTTCACGTGGCTCTAGGCTCACGTTTTCATGTTTTATCCCTTCGGACTAGTGGCATGGATACGCTTGCGGGAGCTCGGACGTGATCGGGCTCGGATATTCCTTTTGGCGAGTGGAGATATTACATTTGTTATATTTACGATCTCGAGATACGTTATGGTTATTATGTATGGCGGATGGTGCCTTGATCATTGTATGCAAAATATTGGGTTATTGCATTATGTGGATGAGTTGTTGTAAAGTTGGATACCTCCTTCTGCGATCATGGTTGGCAGTCGTGTATTATTTGTCCGGATTCATATCCGATGAGATCTTGTGCGGGTTTTATTTATATTGGGTCCTGCATATGTTTGATTGTCACATCCGGGATGGGTTATTGTTGATGATGGAAATCTTATTATTGATTTTATTTTTGACCTGCGTATGTTGTGGTCCCGGGTCGTGACAAAGTAAAGATTTATATATCGTGAAAAATTATCAATAAAGATGATAAAATATTTTGGACCGTTTGAGTCAATATCAGGACTATAAATATTCGTATGTATGATTTCTAATATGTCTAAACTCCTCTTGGCATTTTTTTAGTCTTCTTAGTATGTTTTCCTTTAATACAGTCCATACAAGTCTCAAAATAAGTAAAATCTAGAGTATTAAGTATTCCATCATTTATTAATCTTTTGATTCTTTCAATGAAAATATGACCTAATACCCTATGCTATAACATCGAGGAATATTTATCCATAACACATCGCTTAATGCCAGTATCAACATGCATAGTATTATAATAGGTATTATTTTGTAAATTCAAGCAATAAAGACCATCAAACAATGTACCATTTACAACAATATCAGACTTATAATATAAACTAAAAGATGAGTCTGAAAATGTAATGGAATATCTAAAAAATACAAGTCTTGAAACTGATATCAAATTTCTGAAGAAATTTAGAATATAAAAGGTCTTTTCTAAATTCAAAATAAAACCACTACTCAAAATTAAACTGCATGTTCCAATGGCTTCCACATGTGAACGCATCTTATTTTCGGAGAAGATGCTTTGTTCACTACCCACTAGCTTTCTTAGGTTTTGCAAGCCCTGTAAGGAATTTAAAATATAGATTGTAGAACCAAAGTCAATCCACCATGTGTTATGAGAAATATTAACCATATTAGATTCATAACATACAAAAAAGAATAGATTACCTGTCTTCTCAAGCTAATTTTGGTATTTGACACAATTCTTCTTGACGTATCTATTCTTTTTGCAGAAGAACCATATGGATTCTTTCTTGATATCAGATTGATGATGTATTTTACCTTTTTCCTTCTTTTTGGTTTGAGCCTTAAACTTTCCTTCTTTGAACATAAATACGCTTTCACTTTGTTCTATCATTAGCCTTCATTCCTCTTGAACACACATGGTTATAAGTTCATCGATCGATTATTTATGTTTATGTGTGTTATAAGAGATTTTAAAAGGTCCATATTGTGGTAGAAGCGTATTCAAAATATAATGCACAAGAAAAGATTCAGACATTTTTACCTCCAAATTTTTTAGTTGAGCCGCTATATCCCTCATTTGCATAATGTGCTCACGCACACCCTTAACATTGGTGAGCCTTAAAGATGAAAACTTCATTATTAGGGTGCTACTAAGTGCTTTATCTGAAATTTTAAACTATTCATCGATAACCTTCAGTAAATCTCACACTTTATTATGCTGATCGACGGAACCACAAATACCAACAGAAATTTTAGTCTTTATGAATGTTAAACTAAGGCGATTAGATCGTTCCCATTGTTCATAAAAGCTACATCAATCGGAGTGCTGGTTACAGTAAGAGCGGGTGATTCGTCTTTCTTTATAGTATAATCTACATTTATCCACCATAAATAAAGAAGAATTCTCTCCTTTCATACTTTATAGTTATCACATTTCAGTTCGAGAATTTCACATCTTATATCGGAAAGATTAACAGATTGTATAACTGCATAAAAATGAATACATACTTAATAAACAATAAATGAGACTAATAAATAAATACAGAATTATATTTTACCAATATAAAACATATATTATGAATCAATTGACATAAAAGTTACCTGTGGGCTAAATTTTTAGTTTAAATAAATTCATATCCAATTTTATGATAAAACTATCAAATTATATTTTAATTCTTAATTCCTGTGGGCAAATTAAGAAAAAAATTTGACATTTTATCTTGATTAATTAATTTAATATGATAAAATTTTCTGTGGGATAAATTTTATTATATTAAAAAATAATTAGTCACAATTAATGTCCTTATACCATATATGATAATAAAATATAATTTTATTAATTAAAAACGTGTGGCCAATCCCTAATTAATTAAATTATATTAATCACTAGACATTATATATATGTATATATATAATTATATTTTAAATATTATATTTTAACCTTTATATATAATAATAAATATAATTATATATATATAAATATACGTATATAAATATATACTTATATATACGAATATCATATAAAGGGAATTAAAGTTCATTATTATTAATAGACGCGTCCGCAGCACAGCGGTGAAGCGGCTTCGGCATGCTGGAGGTCCCGGGTTCGAGTCCCAGAGCCCGCCTGCAACGCGATTTTTCCATGTTTTGCTATAGTAGTGGCCCTGGTGCGCATGTGGACCGCGGACGCATGTGCACTGCCATGCCTTCGGCCTAGGGCAGATGCGCCAGAAATGGGCTTGCGACGAAAATGGCCCAAATTTTTTTTATAGATCACTGTAGCAGATCCAAAACGACGCCGTTTTGGGTCGTCTTCAACCTCCAGCTAGGTATGCCCGTCCCGATTTAACCCAATTTTTGACCCGGTTGAAACTCCTCTACTTTTCCAATAAAATTGATGAAAATTATATGAAAATATTGGAAATCAAATTTCTTAATGATTTCTGACATTCTTTTTCACCGAATCATCACAAAAATTGAAACTTTAATAAATTTCAAAATCGGGAAAAAACTTGAAAATGCAGAACCAGCAAGATAGAAGGCACAAATTGGCTCTGATACCAATGTTAGCAATTTATATGATATAAACAATTACAAATGCGGAATAAAGGATCGCGTACTAACCTTCCGCCATTTACCTTTCTCTGTTTTTCGGTTTATGAATTCACCCGGTTTTGACATTCTGAACACTACTTTCCTCCCCTTAGATGATGTATTGTAGAGAATGGTACCCAGGGACAAAACCAATTTTTATTATTTATAAGGCAATTCCATCAATTGCCTTCAATGACCATTACCAACGAAAGGGTGAAATGGAGATTGATGGGCACATTAAATGGAGAGTTATCAGCAATTCATGGGTCACTTAATGCTTCAGCAATTGCAGGAACAGGTGAAGGAATTCCAGCGGCCTTCGTCAACGGATGAAACTCAAGAGTTAACATAAACCTGGTATGATATTTGAATGGAAACATTTAGGGTTTGTTTGGTGAGCAAAAATGGAGTTTTTATCTTAGAGTAGCAATACAAATTTCAGTTCAAATAGAATTGGAGCTAGGTTGGGATAAGAATGTTTCTGTTTGAATTAGAATAATGTTGTTGGTCTGTATAATGGCTTGAAAGTTTCACCTTGGCTGAGATATACAGCTGTAAGTTAACAATTGTTTTCCTAATCAAAAGTTTCTGACAAATGTGTGAATATAATAGGAACAGATGCACCTGAAATGCCCATAACACCAAGGCCCACCTAATATCTAGCTCAAAGCCAGATTTGATTATAAAGAAACCTTGTTCATGCTTATAAAGCTTTGTTTCAGTGGTGTGCTTTCACCATCTGCCATCTTCTCGTCGTTGAATTGATCTGAAGTCAATATCCACGCAGGGAATATGCAGTTGGACAGTTTTTCTAGCAGCTAATGCCTTTCTCCTATCTATCCAAGTTTGAGTGTTGAGCTGAATGAAATTGACTTTCATTCTATGGCAAAGCTCCTATTGTCATGTACTTCGTTGCCATCTTGGAATCTTTTTTTTTTTAATATAATGTCCTCTTTTTTACTAACCTAAAAAGAATTCTTCCTTATTTTGGCTAAACCCTGAACCCTAAACATTGTCAATTGCTTTGAGAGAAACTGGGGTGCTCAAAAGCATGTTTTTACTCACTTCATTAGCCCAATATTTCATAGATTTTTTGAGATCTTGATGTTCCTCAGTATGTTACTGTTCCATTGGAGTTTAAGCCTCTTCCACCAATCTACCACCTATCTGGCTTGACATCTGCTTGTCAAATGCAGAGCAGATATTCATGTTTTGCTCTTCTAACTAGGAGAATCAGTCCTCACATCAGAGTCTGCCTTTAAAGTCTCCTCAATCAACCTGCCACTTTTTTAGTTGATTTGTTATTAGGAAGTTTAGATTTAGGTCCACTGTTGCTCAGTTTATCAACAGCATTAGCAAGTATTGATAAGTTTTCCTTAGCTGAGTTCTCTTCCTAGCCATAGAGATGTGCAAGTTAGCGCAAATCAGAATGCTATGTGCACCAAAAGATTCTAGCTTGCCGTTGATACTTTACCTATGTATTATTTGGGTTGATGAATGAAGCTTTCTAACAATTATGAGGTTGTTCAGTTGATTCTAAGTGATACTCTGAGAACCCTAGCGCAATTAGAGTAGATATTTTTTCTTTATTGATTTAATTTTAACACTATTTGTCCAGATACACCAAAACATGTTTGTTCAGCATTTCTCTAATATCTAATTTATATCTGGCTGACACAATTTTTTTTTTTTGGCTTTTTATTTGGGAGCTTGTCTTAGACAGTAGAACTCAAATTTTTTTATAGTTGATATAAGTTTAAATTTTAATTTCTTATTCAAAATTAAAGGAGCGGTAACCTCTCACATTGTGAGACTTGGGGAGGATTAGATGTGCACAGTTTTGCCCTTGAAATGCATAGAGTTAGTTTCCCTAATTTTGTTATTGACCTCCAAATCACAATAGAATGACTTATTTTTGCACCAAGATTCACCCTTTTCATCAAGCTCCTTTATAGTTTTGGAATATTGGTGAATTGATGTGAATTCTTGGCCTTATTAATATAAATTGGTTTCAAGTTTCTTGTTATGGAGGAGGCTAAGGGGTCCCTTTCATAATAAAGTCGACTAAGCAATCCACCATTATCCTGCCATCCCACTCCTGTTGCTTGTCGTGAAGGAGGCCAAGGGTTCCCTTTCATAATAAGAAGGCTAAGCAATCCACCCTTATCCCTGCTGATGTAGGGTAAGGTGGAGGAAGAGAAATAGTAGGAGAAGGGAAATAGAAATCAACGGAGGGGAAGAAACAGAAGGAGAACCAAGGGAAAGGGAAGGAGAAGGAAAAACCAGAGGAAAGAGAGCAAGTAGAGACCAAAAGAGAGGAAAAAGATCATAATCAATCAAATTGCATCCAATTCATCAATACTACCCAAACAATAGCATTTAGGGTCCTTATATAGAGAAATTTTAATTCTAGGATAAATTAAAAATAAATATAATTTTATAATTAAATATGGCATAATTTTTTAAAATAAAATAATTAAATTAAATTAAATATTTACTAATCAAATAAAATCAAATTCTACTAATTTAAAAATAAAATCAAATTTCTTCTAATTTAAAAATAAATCAAATGAAAAATAAGATCAAATCTCTTCTAATTAAAAATAAATCAACTCTAATTTGAAAGTAAAATCAAATCTCTTCATCCATGATATTTGCATCAATTTTTTCCTAGTAGTTAGGACTCAACTCTGTCAAGTAAAATTTCTGTAGTCAGTTGTCTAACTACAAGATTAGTGGCTACACAATCCTCCAGATGGGTTGACACTTTTGGGACCACTCCATCACCTCATATATCTGCTAGCTTGCACACCTATTTGATCTCCTGTTAAATGAACCGAGCACACAAGGTAACAGTATGTGATGTAGACATGGCCATTTTGCTCGCAATAGTCACTTCAACTAATGGCTGATTATAGATTTTTTATGATGTAGGGAAGGGGCGACAAGGGAAAGGCAGGAGAGAAAGAGAAAGAGGGTGAACGGGAAGGGAACAGAGTGAGGTGAGAATCAGAAGGAATAAGAGAGAAGAAAAACAATCACAATTTGATGTAGAAAATAGGAACCTATTTCGGATACCAAATTTGATACAGGGTAACGGGAAGGAAGAGGGAGAGTAGGGGAAGGGAAAGAGAAATCAAGAGAGGGGGAGAAACAGAAGGAGAATCAGGGGAAGGAGAAGGAGAAATAAGGGGAGAGAGAGTATAGACCAAAAGAGAGGAGAAAGATCATAATCAATCAAATTGTATTCAATTCATCAATGTTACTCAAATAATAGAGTTTAGGGTTCTTATATAGAGAAATTTTAATCTTAAGATAAATTAAAAAATATATGTAATTTCATAACTAAATATGACATAATTTCTTAGAATAAAAGAATAAAATTAAATAAAATTTTTACTAATTAAATAAAATCAAACTCTATGAATTTAGAAATAAAATTAAAATTTTTTAATTTAGAAATAAAATTAATTATAAAATAAAATAAAATTTCTTCTAATTGAAAATAAAATCAAATCTAATTTAAAAGTAAAATCAAAGTTCTTCATCCATAATATCTACATCACCTGCTATCCCACCCCTATCTTGTACCCCATCTTGACTGTGTCAGCAGAGTCTTTTATGCTGGCATTGCACACTTTACGATAAATGGAAGATGTTTTGTACCATGTACAAGGTTGTGTGTATTTTGACGTAGCATACCGTAAATGTGGTAACTATGATCCTTATCATTTCCTTCCCCATTGCTTATTGAAAAAGTGTTCCCTAAATCAATTTGTCACAGTTACAACATTATACAAATATCCTTGACAATCTTTAATACTCTTGAGTTTTTCTTTGAAGGATTGAGAAGCTGAAGGTGTAGTGTCCCACATTGGATTGGGGGAGGGGAATGAAGCGTTCTTATAAAGGCGTGGATACCTCCCCATTGTAGACGCGTTTTGGGGCCAGTGGATTCCGTCTGCCAGGAATAAAACTGTGAGGCCTGTAGGCTGGGGACGCCGTGAAGTTCTCCCAGGCTTCGGCCTGTAGGCTGGAGACACCGCAAAGTTCTCCCAGGTCAAAGCTGATAATATCTACATGCGGGTGCGCCGGGGACGTTACAAATGGTATCAGAGCCGGGACCCGGTTCAGTGTGCCAGCGAGGATGCTAGGCCTCCAAGGGGGGTGGACTGTAGTGTCCCACATTGGATTGGGGGAAGGGAACGAAGCGTTCTTATAAGGGCGTGGATACCTCTCCCCTTATAGACGTGTTTTGGGGGCAGTGTACTCTGTTTGCCAGGAACAAAATTGTAAGGCCTGTAGGCTGGGGATGCCGTAAAGTTCTTCCAGGCCTCCGGTCTTAGGTTGGAGATGCCGCGAAGTTCTCCCAGGTCAAAGCGGACAATATCTACATGCGGGTGTGTTGAGGACGTTACAGAAGGACTAATGGATTACATACATATTAACCAAAATGATTTTTTACATAGAAAGTATGACCTCTTCTCCCTCCTTTCTATTGCAGCACTTATTTTAGTGTAACTTGTTGATTAAAGAAAATCAAAATTCAGAACATCACCAATTGAAAAATGAATATTTGAGCTTGTTCTTTTGTAGAGTCCCACATCGGATGGAGAGGGACCGAAGCGTGCCTTTATAAGGGCGTGGATAACTCTCCTTTGTAGACGCGTTTTGGGGGCGGTGGATTCCGTCTGTCAGGAAAAAAACCGTGCGGGCCGCGTGTTAGCTTGGGACACCGTGAAGTTTCTCCGGCCCAAAGAGGACAATATCTACATGCGGATGCGCTGGGGACGTTACATCTTTATTTGTATATGCTAGTATAGTGAACTAGAGTCCATGATTTTTTATTTATTTTGTATTCATTTCATTTATTTCATCCTTATCATCTTGGGCCTATTCAGTAGCTTAGATGGTCAAATTTTTATGGCATAAAGCTCTATTTGAGCCAAAGCAGAATGTTTAGACAGCGTCAATATTTGTTGATTAAAGCCAAAGCCAAAGTGGTGATCTCCTTGATAAGAGCATTTGTATCAGTTTTATTTTTGTACGTTTTGATAGTGAAGTTAGCCTTTTAGTGGCTTCTCATAAACAGCGTCAAAATTGCGTTTCAAGAATTCAGGTTTAAGGTTATGGAGACCAGATCCGCATCAGACTGACTAGTATGAAGATTCGATTCGCGGCCCCAAATCCGTAGGACAATCCGAATTCTTAGAACGTAACACATATATTTATTCATTTGTAAATTTTCTGATATAATATGATTTTAAAGTATGATAAATTAGAATAATTTTTTATAATTATTTATAGATTTTCAATATCCAGGTATTTACTTTATGTATAATAAATATAGTTTATGTTGTTAAATTAGTGGATGCATTTGCCTGACGAGTTGGAGTGATTAGAGCTTGTCTGAAGGATTAAAGCCCTTGGAAGCTTATTTTGGAGAAATATTATTGTAATGACTTGATGGACTTCTATGGTTAAACATTTTTGGCAATGTACTCGGAAATGAATATTTTGGAATGAATATGAATGCTTCCGCAAGTGTTAGAATAATTTCCGCTATACTTATTATGGTTAAAAGTATATGGGTCCTAGATGGCATCTGTGATCCTGTATTGCACCCAATTGGTTTAGTTTGAGTTTTCAATTGTGTTATGAATGACGGAATCAAAAAAAAAAATATCCGTTCCGTCACACCAACTGTGACGGACTGTATTTTTCTACTGAAAATTCGATAGAGTTTTGTCTATAATACGGACATCCACCAATATAAAGTTTGTACAATCTTCTGTACAAAACAAAATACATTCAATAATCCCAACATCTGACATCATACAGTCAACAACACACAAAATTACACAGGATACAATCGCCACTTAAAATTTGTGGCTCTAATGCTGTATCTAAATGCAACGTCGGCTAAAGAGAGTTGCCACTAGGTACCTGTTACAAATCATAATAACTTACAGAAGTATAAAAAAATAAATCCAAATGACAGCGATAACTAAATCATCTGATCAATAGCCTAACATACAATATTTATTAAGATTCCAAAAGAAATATAAATATATATAATTTTTCCCTGACATAAATAAAACTATAAATTATAAGTCTTCGACATGATCTTTCAAATCCAAACCTAGTCCACTTTCAATCTCTACATTGTCCCATCAGGTGTATCAACTTGTACTAAACTAGAGACAAGGAGAAGAAAGGGGGAGCCAAAAGCTCAGTAAGTACACTATAATTAAGACGATAAGCACTATAAGCAATGTGAAGCTGGATAGGGATATACGAGTATAGTAAGGATGCGTAAATATAAGACATGATCAATTATACTTTTGGAACACAACTAACTTTTTACGTTTTATCATTATTCTCTCTAGGATGTAAATTATGCGTAATTACTTATATTTGCAGACAAATGCTAGTAAACCATACTAGCTAAAGGTGCGGGAAAACGAGGAGAGAATCATGATACTTTACATGATATAAGGCTATGAGCTCTTATTATCGACCCAGAGATGGGGTCATCCATATAATGTTTGTAGACTGACTGAAACCACTTGGCATAGCAGTATACCAATCACCTGGTATACAAGGCCAATAAAACACTACCCTAACCTCCCACAGTCTAGAGGCAGTCATCGTCATTCTACAGTAATATTCTAAGACTTGCCAAGAGTATTACCCGCTACAATATACGGCCAGGATAATTCTCGAGTCTCTACTGTAATATTAATGGCAGACTAAGGGGTATTACCTCCGTGATACAAATTTGTGGTCCTAGTTTTATGATTTCTTATTCATTTAATGGAAGGTCGACCAAAATTTCATAATTTTATCCATCCGAGAGAATAATTCGATCATATAATAAATTATAGATTTCTCTCCAAACACTTGTATGATTTTTATCTTCCTTTTAGATTTAAATCTTCTCCTGACTCATTTGGCATATATGAATATAATAAATATAGGAAAGATTAGAGATTCTTATTACTGAGAGGCAATTGTAACTTTAGAGGCCTCTGGATCACATTTCCTTCACAATTGATTAATGAACATGATTCTGGAATAACAATTAAATATATGCAAATGTATATGTAGCTTAATTAATAATTAGACAATGTAAAATTTATATAAAATTTACCAAATGGGCTCAGATGAACATTAACTGCTTGTGAATAGTGCCCGATTGTGTATATCGAATGATTTTCAAAATTTTGAGCATCCAATGGGTAAATTATCAAATTCAAGTCATGAATAATCATAATCTCAATTCAATTTATGTATAAAACTCAAAATATATGCTTAAATGAGGTTTGGGCACAGGTCTAGGGTTTTGCAAACAAAAATCCATATAAAACTACCAAATCGAGTATCCAATCGATAAATTAACTTATAAAAGATATGAGTAATTATATTCTAGTCCCAATTTATACAAAAGTCCTAAATATTTATGGGTAAAACGGGCTGAGCACGAATAAATAGTAACAACGGGGGTTAGGGTGTCGAGAATTTCTCCAAACGCCATGGAAAACTCACAAATTAGATATGAAATTAATATATATAGATGCATATATCATGGGTAACATGAACTATAAATTTAATCGGGTATCAGAACAAGGATACCCAATAAAAACAAAATAAAAGTGCAAGAAAATGAAGAGGAGGGTATGAATACACTTACCTTGACCCGTTCTACGATTTTTCCAACTAACTCGAAGCCAGAATGAAACCCGAAGGCCTTCATTTACCCTTTTCTCTCTCTTCTCCCTCCCTCTCTCTCTACCCGAAGCCTTTGTTTCTTCTTTTTCCCCTGAAATCCCCCCCGTGAGCTGCCCCCTTTCCCCTATTATTATTATTATTATTTTATTATTATTATTATTATATATATATATATTAGTTCATTTTTTTAATTTTAAAACTCAAATCGATACCCGAGTAACCAGTGTGCCAACCCAATAAATCTAAATATCATCCAATAATTTTTTATTATTAAATTAATTTTTATCGCACCCAAATTATCCAAAATAAAAAATAAATCCAATTAAATCGAATAAAAATTTAGAATATTATATTATTAGCCTGGGTGATTTTTTGTAATGTCCGAAAGTATCAGTGTTGTGTTTGATCATGGGCAGGATTATTATTTTATACTGGATTATTTTGAGGATGTGAAATAAGATGTTTTACATTGTGCAAGTTTAAGAAAGTTTGTTAGGGATATGTTTTGCTTCCCGCAATATTGTTGGATATGTATGTATATGTTGGATTGATCTTGATTAAATTTGATTGATCTTGATTCGAGGCCTAAGTTGATTGATTTTGGGTTAAAGTTTAGGTTTGTATTGGTTCTGGGTTGAGGTCTTGAGTCAATTAACTTATTAAGGTGGGATGATCTAACCTGATTATCAATGTGTTGGTGATAGAATTAAGAGATGATAGGATGCGGAAGTAATGATGGACTAAGTACTTGCCTAGAGCCAATTCTGGTGTTTGGTTTGAGTCTATAAATGTAAGTGGTTAATTGATTAAATTTTAATTGATGTACCGGGTATTGATGTAATATTAGGGGCATTTGGTTGTAGAGTTTCCATGCTATGTGTATTTTTACAAGTTGGATTATGAATTTTGATTTTGCAAAAAAATCGATCAAGAGGTGATGAAATCGATATCAATTTTTGCCGGCAAACCATTGGTGATGGTGTGTGTCAAGTTTAGTTGGCATAGGTGACCACGTTTGGAAGTCATCTTGTCGTCACTAGGAATTTTTCGATTGTGTAAGTATTCGAGGATGTTTTTTTGAGAAAAATATTAAGCTAGTTTATCTTTTGATTTGTAAATCGAGGTTGCTGTCAAAGTTGCACTGAGATCAGCACCGATTTTTAAAGATTTTGTATAGAATCGAGAAAGTATCGGTTGAGTACTCGTTGTGGGATGCTTTAGAACCTTGGGTGAGTAAGTTGAACTGATAAGGTTACATGTGGATGATTAAAAATTTAGGTTTGAGAGATGAATGATTTGGTAAGCGAGCATAGGGAAAGACTGATTAATGTTGTGAAGGTATATGGTTTTCTTGGGTCTAGCTGAATCCGGTAAGTTATCCATTAAGAATTCCTCGAGGAATGTAGTGTTCGTGGGGGCATTTAGCTTGGAAGAGATCGGTATTCATCGAAATGAGATATGTCAAGACAATTATCGTCTAATTGACTCTAAAGGTTTGACAAAATTATTTTATAAAAAGAGAGTTGATCATGCTACAATGTAAACGGGTGGATTCGCTTAAGGACTGTAATGGTAAGTTTTGGTGTCAGTTAGATAAAGTCGATCAAGTAGTAGTGTAGGTTAGTGATGTTGTTGAAGGATTATACTTATGAGATGTACGATCAGTTAAGAAGAATATTATTGCTGATGTTTTGGGTCAAAAGTCTTCGGATTTGATGAGTCTTTGATATTTCGAGGAGATGTCCAATAAAATAAAGAGATACACTATGTGATTGCTCTCAAGAGGACCGAGAATAGCGTTGCTATGTCTCCAGGTGCAGTATGTGATTTTGAAGGAAATGAATCTGGATGATGAGTTATAGTTGATGGACGCTTCGTGTTCAAGGGAGTTGTCAAAGTTCTACGTAGTGAATCATGGGTGAATCTTAATGTTCAAGTAAGTGAGATATTTTGCTTTTGGGGAAAGATTTGTATTCTGAATATCGAGTTTATGAATTATAAATGAGAAGCCTCCATGGAATTTGACTTTGAGGTTATTGAGAACTATGAGAAATATGAATGCGGTTTGGGTATTATGGGTTGGGTATTTGTGGATTAGCCCATTTATTTCCAATTCGGATGATGTATTGAATGGATTAAGTCGGCTTGTTGGTATGCCAACGAGATGATGAGATCACAAAGTATTTTGAATTTGAGATTTCGAAGATGATTTAAGGTTTGTGCTAAAATTTTGGACAAGTTCGCTTGAGACATTGGGCGATAAGTTAAAATTTGATATGGCAATAATTTGCAATTAGACGATCGATTAGAGTGGCGTAGCGAAAGTTTATGGGCCATAGTCATCAGTCATGAGATTTGATTTGAGGGTTGAAGTGAGAGATTAGATTTGTAACCCGATTGGAGATTCGAGAAGTATAATTAGATGTTTCTGAAATCATCTTGAAAAGGAAAATTTTGTGTTTTAGGGGCGAATGATAGATTGAGACTGAGATTGAGATTCTTTAGGACATTTGAGGTTTTTTAGTGAATCAGAAAGATGATCTAT
Organism: Nepenthes gracilis; assembly: GCA_033239525.1. Taxonomy (NCBI): domain Eukaryota; kingdom Viridiplantae; phylum Streptophyta; class Magnoliopsida; order Caryophyllales; family Nepenthaceae; genus Nepenthes; species Nepenthes gracilis. The sequence goes on along the minus strand of BSYO01000018.1, from coordinate 6,879,059 downwards.
TAATTGGCATTGCCCTGAGTATGGTGGATCGATATGGTGTGTTTTGTATAGGTATGTTGAGAAGATACGTAAGTGATCTTTTGTATCTGATTAAGTGTGAGTTGTTGCTAATTTTGAGGAGTTATTTTATATTGAGGTTTCAGCTTAGATTTTGAGATAGAAAAGATTTGGTATTTAGGAGCATATTTTCGAAGAAATCATTTGGTTGAGGTTAAGTCTGAAAGAATTATCTTTATTTGTTTGTGGATTGATGTGCATAAATTTTAAGGATAAAATTTTTATAAATGGGGGAGAATATAATATCCTAAATTTTTATCTGATTTATTTGGGGTTATGTGATGGAATAGTTTTTTTCCTTCCGTCAATAACCATACAAAAATTGAAACCTAAGAACATAAAATTTAATGTAAGACTGTTCGGACTAAACCAATACATTTATTTTGACTGAAACCTGCAAATGCAAATACAGACTCCTACACATAACCACAATACATTAACAGGATCATCTAACACCATATAGTATCCATGGCTCCGACTCTTTTAACATTTCTATTTATTATACCAAAACTCATACAGAGATGCCATCTAGAACCCGATCATATCCAAAAGCAGATGGCGGAAGCATATCTATTTCAAAAATGTGAACAAGCAGATGCATAGTCATTGTTCATATATAACATTCATTCACAAGTTCAGGTAAATACATTTAGAGCTATCAAAAATCCAAAAAAAAAAAAAATCTTCGACAGGCTTTTTGACTCCAAAATTCTTCTTGCTAAGCTTTATTTATTCCGACTCATTTGAATTCAGTTCTACAGTTTAGTCTGGAAAAAAATTATAACAGAGTGAGTCGAAACCTAGTAAAATACCAAAAACATGCGATGTAAATCATGAATGCAATAAGACTAAGGTCATGGAAGATACCGAAATTCATGATCAATGCCAGTTTCCGAAGTTCTTAATTCAACGTCATTTTTCTAAAATTCATAACTCAACGTCAAGTTCGGAAGTTCATAAGTTAGTGTCAAATCTTGAAGTCCATAACTCAGTGTCAAATTCCGAAGTTCATAATCAAATGTCATTTTTATTTGCCATTCAATGCCAATTTTCGAAGTTCTTAACTCAGTGTTAAATTCCGAAGTTCATAAATCCACAGTCGAATGCCAATTTCTGAAGTTCATAAATAAATGTCATTTTTATTAGTCCTTCCATTCTTAACTCCATTGTTCAAAGGGATCTAGGCTAGTAGACCCTACTAGCCGAGGGAAAGAGTAATTGAGGATAGATTGTGTTCAATTTACACAATTAAAGGTCAAAATTCAAAAGTTATATCCATTTCCATTTTCATTTAATATTCAAAGTTCAAAGTTCAAATTTCTATCCTTTCATTACGTCCCGAAGAGGGGTGGACTACGTATCACTCCATAGACGAAGTTATCATCGATTACCATCGTAACGTTCTAAGGCACGCCGGAGAACCTTATCTGATTAGTAATAGTTCTAGGTTCGATCTTATTTGTTCATAGTTCATAATTAAAATTCATCATATCTCAAGGCCGATTCAAAGTGCACACATTTCATACTCCGAAAAAGTTCAAAGAGCCTTAATATTTTCAACATTCCAGTTTCTATGTAAGATTTTCATACAAAGCAATCTAGATGTAAATTGAACATAAAGCATGGGCCAAAACATGAAATCAGAGTCAAGAGTTACATTTTCATAATCATGAAACTTAGATCAAACTCATAAAATTCATACATTTTTTTCCTAACGAACTTAGGGAATGGGGTTTTAGGACGTAATTAATGAAATAGAAATATTCAAAAGTAGTGAACATGGAAAACAAGTTCTAAAGTACTCTTGCCCGATTTTTGAACTCCTTACTCCAATCTAGCTTAAGACTCTTTCTTCCTCTTCATTTCCTACTTCCCCCTTTCTTCACAAATTTTTCTCACTCTTTTCCTTACTATCGAGCTTAGCATTTATAGAGGATGGATTACATGGGAGTAGGTGGGGTAAGTCACCTATTTGATACTTATTTTTTAGAAGGTCAGCGAAGTAGGTGGGAGTAGTTTACTTACTTTGAATAGGTGGAAAGAGTCGGCGAAATAGGTAAATCTACTTTGGCTATAAACAAAGTTGGTCTTTATCAAATTCAATCTACTTTGATCATAAGCAAATTCAGGTAAAGCATTTTACTCCGGCAAAGTTACTTAAAAAATTCACTTCGGCATTTTGCTTTAAAATTTACTCCGGTTCTCAATGCCATTAACCTACTACAGTCAATATTTTTAAATCCGGTCAATATTTACACTTTCGGTCGACCATCAAATCCGGCCATCATCAATTCATCATACCACTCCGGCCATCATAATTCTTCTACTCCGACCATATCAACTCTGGCCATCATAATTCTGCTACTCCGGGCATATCAACTCCGGCCATCATAATTCTTCTCTAATTATCATATTTTTTGGATCCGGATCTCATAGATTATTTATTATTTTTTGGGTAATATGAAGGTGATGGAAATTAATTAAATATTGTGAGATTTTGAAGAATGATCGGAATTGTAGACTGGCGCCCAAAGCACGCACATGCTATTGTCGGAGCACTGATTTAGATTTTAAAATAAAAGAAAAGTAAAAATAGAAAATATAATATATATATATAAGTAAAAAAAAGAAAAAAGAGAGAATACAGGAATTAGGAGGGTGTCAGGGAGAGAGAAGAAAAAGAGGGGAGAAGAGAGGAGAGAGAGGGAGACCAGTGCGGGCTATCACTGCTGCCGCCGCCGAAGGTCCCAACCCGGGAATGGAAGTTGGCGAAGCCCTCTTTGTGATGATACCCTTCATTTTGTCCATTGGTGTGAGTAGAGAGAGGAATCGTAAATCAATGCAAAAACGGTCGTCGTCCGTTCGCCGCCGTTGTTGGAGAAAATCGGTAGAGTTGAGGCAAGTAAATCCTTCCATTCTATTTGTGGATGTTGATTTTGGGGTTGTGTATACCGATTTTGGTAGTAATCGGGTGAATCGGGAGAAATGGAGGAAAGAGAGGCACAGTGGAGGAGTCACCGACGGCTGCATGCACCGCCGTCCGTCATTGTTGTTGTTGCCAGGTGCTGCCGCTGTTGCTGTCGACGTCGCCATCCATTGTCCATGCGGGAGCCGCCATCAGTGAAGGAGGACATGAAGAGAGAGAGAGAGAGAGGCATAGGCGTGCGAAAGGAGGAGAGAGGAAGGGGCGCGCATTGGCAGAGAGAGAGGGCCCGATTTGGGTACCTTGAAATATCCTTTTGGAAAATCTACTTTGAATAAAATTAAGGCAAGTATCTTTTAATCATTTCTTTGGTTTGATTTCGTGTTTGATAATATTTGACTTCTATTTGAAAATTTTACTAACATGCATATTATTTTTATAAACCAAATCATTTATTCTATACATGCATGTATATTTTACCAATTGTTCAATAGTTTTACACAGGTATTCGAGATTTGAGAGATTAAATGTTTCATGAATTATATGTTATTTTTCAGTATTTGGTTCCTATTTTATATCGACAAATATGCCCAAAGTTTCTGCATAATTAGAATTTGAGAATTATAATTTATGGTCTATTTATGTTAACATTTGTGATTATTTGCATATTTGATTTTTATGAAAAAGTATTTGTTAAAGCATAAGACTTAAGTTCATATGAATATAAAAATATGTATCTGTACAAGTTTAAAGGAATATAAAACATGTATCTGTATTGTCAAGAATATGAAATTATGAATCTATATCAAGAAATTGGAACTCTACAGTCTATCATCTGTTTTGGTATTTTCTCTTGGAGTGAGAAAATCAAGGAAAAATGACTATGAATATTTGTGTAGAGTTTTAGTATGAAATACGAAATGAAATCAAGAAATTGGACCAAAATTTTTATTTCTGAGGATAGTATTTCCTAACAAATCTTTGGATATTATAGTGTAAATCGTTGTCTAAATATGTATCGATGTACGATTTTGGCTCGACTACCGGAAGAGAATGGTAGTATCATCCTGTCTTTGGAATGTAAATAAGGAAGATAAGACATTTGATTTGTGTGGACTGAATATAATCCACCCTATCTTTGGGATGTAAATAAGGAAGAAGTATCGCTATATTGTGTGATTTTGGCCTTTGACTGTGTGGATTAATACAATCCAAATGTCGATTAAACACTCCATTAACTAGTAAGGCCTACTAGTGCTGGTCCCTAAAGATCAATAAGTTTTTTGCATGTTTGAAAGCTAAAGGAATTAGAAATAAAATAAGAAAAAAATTAAATGTATTCCAAAAATGCTATTTAATTATGTTTTATGTTATATATGCATTATGATCCTATTCCGTTCATTTGATTTATTTTAAAAGTATACTGTATTTGTTCTTTGTTTATATTTATATTTTTCTAAATGTTTTACTCACTTTCTTACTATTTTTACTAACCTTTAGATGAGCAGGAGATACAAGAGTTCTTACCCAGCGAGCAAGATAGAATATTCGGAAGAGTTTAGGCTTATTGGTTCATATATTTAGGTATTGTTATATTTTGATAGGTTTGAGTCTTTTTGCTTATTGTAGATTAGTTAGTTTAGTTTTTGGATATGGTTTTTAATGTATTATGGATTTTCAGGCAATATTATTAGCCCGTGTGATTTTTTGTGATGTTTGAAACTATCGATATTGTATTTGATTATGGATATGATTATTATTTTGTACTGGATTATTTTAAGAAAGTGAAATAGGATGTTTCACATTGTGTAGGTTCAAGAAAATTTGTTAGGGATGTGTTTTTGCTTTAGCAATATTATTGGATATATATATATATATATATATACATATATATATATATATATATACATATACATATATATATACATATACATATATATATATAATATACATATATATATATATATATGTTGGATTGATATTTTTGCTGGCATATTTCTTTACTAAAAGTCCGACATCGTATTTTTGGGTCGATGTTGGAGCCACCGATATTATGGCATGATTTTGGATCCCGTGCATATTTGATTTATATATATATATATGTGGTGGCTTATTGTGATTTATATTTAGTTATTCACAAATATTATGTTCAAGTAGTGTTTAGTTTAATTGGTTTGTGACGGACCGAATTATTCTCTATCGAATAACCTCCGTCAATGGTAACATAAACTAAAGTCCACAATTAGCAATTATGGATTCGACAGAAATTTCGGCAGAATTTTCTCTACAACTGGACGAAAACCAAAAATACAACCTGTTTAAAAACATCCTGTACATGCACACAACTAATCATTATTAAATGTTTGGTCTACAACACACAACACATGATCATTTAACTACCATATCATCCATGGCTCCAGTACAGTAACCCTATCTACTATACTGGGTCTAGAAAGATGCCATCTAACAAAACTCAAAATCTAAGAACATTAACATAACATAAATACGGAAGTACAACTAAATCATTAAAACTTGCGGAAGGATAACAAAACCATAATATAACAACAAGCCACATCCATCCATGAGTGGCTGTTTATATTCTAATATTATAAACATAACCCAATTTTCAAGCTTTGACATCCAGCTAATATCTTCAAGCAAGTCTCTCTCCTTGCTCTAACTAATCTGGTGCCAGCTAAGTGTTCTCATCTGGAAGGAAAACAGCAAGGGTGAGCGTACAGCTCAGCAAATGTAATCATAACTCACTAACAATCATAATAACGATGAAAGCAACAACTGGGAGGGGGGAACACATGTAATCTCAACAGTCATGAATCTTGAGAGGGAAACAGGGGAGATCTGGGATCATTAGATTCTCACGGTTACATCGGTTATGTATTAATCATTTTCATTTTATATCATCTTTGCGAACCCGGGTTAGTAGGTCGCACAAACCAACGATGCGAGAGGACGAGGAAAGGAATGTGTTCGCTACACATTCTAAAGCTACGACAACATTTTAGGTCTGCAGCACTCGACCATCGATTGCATCTCCACTATGCAACATTTAACCAAACGGCTACATTTTAGGCCTGCAGCACTCGGCCATCTCAACACGCCCCATATCCCCAGAGGACCAGGGCAATCCTCATTCTTCCACAGTAGTTTCTTAAAGCGTACCATGAACATCACCAGCTCCCACGAGCGGCCAGAATACGTGGCCAAGTATTCCTCAGGTTCACACTGCGATGGATATGGTAAACTAAAGAATACTACCCCTATGAATCATGGTCCTAGTTTAAAGGTTAGTTTTCGCACTTGGAGAGGGAAATTCACATTTCCCATACACATTCACAACTCGGGAAATCTCATTTCCATCACATACATCTCCATCCGGGAGATCATTCCATCACAATGCACAATGTGGATTCCCTTCCATTTACTTGCTCGGTTCCCAACTTTCTGTGGGACTCAATCCCGTTATTACAATTCAATTCATATTCATAAGAAAATTTCGAATTTCATACCTTTGATAATCACGTATCATTTTAGAAGCCTCCTGGACTCGTTTCCTTACTTCCGGTGCCCAAATACACATTTTCGGGGCTTACACTTTAACACAACATTTAACATAAGTTTCATCATAATTAAATAGAAGCAAATCATATAAATTTCCCATTTATTTTTGGATGAACAGTGCCATGGCTCATTCGGTATATCCGGAAGCCACGAACGGTTCACTACTTGTGAGATCGGATATCCGGTTGATACATACGAACAATTGGGACACGGTGATTCATCTTTTAGGCTCAATTCAACGTAATACAAGGGTGGAAACATGCAACTTTCCATTTTATATTCGGATGAATAGTGTCAGCTGCAATTTAGAGGCCCCGGATGCCGCAAACGGGTCTAAACGTGCGCAATTAAACCCGCGGCCGACATATATATGCATTTAGGACGTGGGGATTCATATCTTGAGGTCAAAATAACATAATTCGGAGGGAAAAATTGTGAACCAGAATCTGGGCGTGGGTTAGGGTTTTACGATACCAAATCGGTCGATTCGGACCACAATTTGGACAAAGAACTACGTATTTATTGAATATAATTCATGGGCTACACTTTTTTCAGATTTTGGGTGGGTATCGGAATGATAATACCCGATGGAGAACGAGTAAAAATCACAAGATAACAAATAGTGAGTATAAGAACACTTGCCTTGACGTGCTCTACATTTTCTCCAACTAGCTCGAGCTCGTAATCGGACCCAAAGTCCTCCATTTTCCCCTTTTCTCCTTCGCGAGCTCCTCCTCTCACCGGGCTCCCACGGGTGCTGCCGCTGCTCCACCGTCGGCACCGGCGCCGTCCACCTCTCTCTCTCATCGATGAACCCTAACCCTCCCCCCTTCTCTCTCTTCGCAAACCCCCCTTCCCGATTCTACCTCCCCCTTTTTAACTTTATTATTATTATTATTACACACATATATATATATATATATAAATTACGTTTTCTTTTAATCCCAAATTTAATTTGATACCCTAAACGATCAAGTGGGTACACTCCGGCACCGGCCCAACAATTCAAAATATTTTTCCAAAATTTCATAATATTTATTTAATTTTTTCTCACGCCCGAATTACCCAAAATGGCCCAAAATTAAATAAATAATTCTAATTTGATCCAATAAAAATAATTTCAGAATTTTGGGATGTTACATGGTCCATCACAATATAGTAGTTTAAACTCTTCAATTTTGGTAATGCTACTTAATATGTAATATCCCAAAAATTGTTATCTAATTTAATTAGAATTGTTTATTATTATTTTGTATAATTTGGGTATGACAAAAATTAATTAAATATTATGAAATTTTGGAGGATATTTGGACTTGTTGGGTTAGCGCCCGAGGTGCGCCCGTTCGACTGCCTGAGTATCGATTTGAATTTTGAGATTAAAAAAAATAAAATATATAATAATAATAATAATAATAATAATAATAATAATAATAATAATAATAATAATAATAATAATAATAATAATAATAATAATAATAATAATAATAATAATAATAATAATAATAAAGCAGAGGGAAAAGAAGGAAGCAGGAAAGAAGTTGGGGTTGAGAGGGAGAGAAAAGGAGGGTTAGGGTTTTCTACGGTGCGGCGGTGGAAGGTTTGTCGGGGAAGAAGGCAGAGTGCGGGGTGGTTTGGCTGTGGGCGGTGAAGGCCGTATGTGACGGGAGCACGCCGAGCAATGGTGGTGTCGCGCACGGAGAGCCGCGCAGGAGAGGAACCGCGCGAAGGAGATGAAGAGGAAATGGAGGCTTTTGGGTCCGATTCCAACTTCGAGCTAGTTGGAAAAGTTGTAAATTGGGTCGAGGCAAGTGCACTCATACCCTTTTCTTTCTTTCTTTTTGATTTTTGTTCGTTCTCCTTCGGGTATTATTGTCCTGATAACCGACCCAGGCATGAAATTGTGATACCCATGACTTTAGCATGCATATATATGAATTTCATATCTAATTTCATAGATTTGGACCAGTTTTTGCACTGAAACCCTAACCCTGTGCCCGGATGATTTCGGGCTCTGCTTTTTGGGGCTTTTGCAATAAATTCTCTAGGATATCATTATCCATACCCTGTATATGTCAATTTACCAATTAGATATCCAATTCGATGGTTTTATGTAAAAATCTGTTCGTCGAAACCTTAAAATGCGCCCGGACCACATTTAACAAATTATTTCAAGTCTAATGCATGATTTGGCTTTAATTATGATTTACCTATGCCATAAATATGAATATCTATTGGTTGGGTGATCAATTTCTAAGTTTGGATCCGTTTGGTGTGTCCGAGAGTCCTAACCGGTGCTAGCACTATTCACCCCAAATAAGTTGGGGTTTTTGTATGATCCCATCTTGTTAAATTGGTAATTAATTATATGAAACTGTATATGTTCAATTATATATTCCAAAAATTATGTTATGTGTATTTGTGAAGGAATTATCATCCAAAAGCTCCAAAGTCACGTTTGACCCAATGTGGTAGGATTTTCTAATCGTTCCAAAGTGTCATGTTAAATTGTGTATTTCCTTAAAGTCATGTAAAGACTTAAGCCCATAAGAAATTCGAAAATTATGAAGGTATATGGAGGAAATGCTACAATTTGTTATATGAATGATCCGTTCTTTTGGTGTGAAAACTATGTGAAAGAAGTTTGGTGAATTTTTTCTCAAATATTAAGAAATTATGAAACCAAAAACACAAATTTATATTTAGAGGGTAGCATCCTCTGGCATGCTATTAATATTATGGTGGAGACTCAAGGATCACCCTAGCTGCGTATCCTGACCGCTTATTGGAGCCCGTGATGTCCTTGGCACACATTAGGATATTATTGTGGAAGAGGGAGGATTGTCTTTGGACCGTGGGAGGATAGGGAGCATTTTATTGGCTCGGTATACCGGGTGATAGTTATACCGCCCGTCACATGGCATTTGGCCTTGTATGAGGTGAAAGTTTTCTACTAGATGTTATGTACGTCATTCGGCTGGTTGGCCTATTAGGCTGGCGTTGCTGGTTCTCTGTTGAACCTCCTCCTCCACTCCCTCTTCAAAAAAAAAAAAAAAAATCATTCCCCTTCCTCCAAAAAACAAAAGCAAAACAAAACAAACATCCCCTTCCTCCAAAAAAAAAAAAAAAACTTTCCCCTTCCTCAAAAAAAAAAAAAAAAAAAGAAGAAAATGGGGAACCGAAATCTCACTGTTATCTTGTTGCTCTAGTAGTTGTTTCATTCTGCTGAGCCTGGATGCTGGGTGTTTTGAGGCTGGATGTCCTGTTTGAGGGTGTTTGGTGTCTGGGTCAGATGTAGATGGTTGTTCTGTAGGATGTGTTGTGGTGTAGCCTGCTGAGGTGTTGCTGTTGCCTTTAGCTACTGCAGTGCATCCGGCCTTGGTATTGGGGCATGCTCCCGAGTGCTACTGCCCTTTATCTCTGTTGTATATGCCTAGTGAAGCCTCAGTGGGTGACACTTTGGTGAAATTTGGTTTCTTTCTTTGGATTAATCAATTACTTACTTGATATAAGTATGATCTTGAACTTTGTAGAGAAGAAGCAGGTTGCTGAATTGTGGTGATTGTTGTCCTCGCTGGCATTTGCTGTTCTGATCTACTATTGGGTTTCAACAGAATATTGATGTCCTGGGGTGATATTATAGTGCAGCAGGCTTTGATCCTGGTTTTTATGAGCTCAGATGTAGTCTCAGCATGAGGATTTGAATCTGGTTCTATTGATGTCTCTGGGTTTCAGCATGATGGTGGTTAGTGTCAATGCTGTCGAGTGATAGTGACCTGCTGTATTAGCACTGTTGTAGCACTCTGAGGCATTTGCTGCTGATCTCACCGATGTGGAAGTGCGCTGGTACTGATGCATTGATGTAGGAAGTAATTAGTTTCTCTTATAGATGATGGCAGAAGCAGTTTATGGGTGCTGCATGATGAATTGTGAAGTGGAGCCTCATCAGTTCTTGCATGCTGTGATGCTAGTTCTCTGTGTATTGTGAACACTGCTATTGGCATTTTGGTGTGGAAGGCTGGGTGGCGTGATCCAGTAAGCTGCTTGTGGCAACTGTGGATGGAGCTGGTGTGAATGACTTACTGTGTTTTCTGCTGTAGCTGATGTTGCTCGGTTTTGGCTGAGGCCAAGTTAGTGGTTGGGATTTGTTGGGTGTGTGTAACATACTGGGCTGCTCGTCCATTCCCGGGCTAGATGGAGGGCGTGCTCTCCATGTTATTAAGCTTGTAGGTGGTTTGTCCTAAATTTCGGGGCGCTGTTTATCAATGTGGAATTTAGTCTTCAGATTGTTTTTTTTTGTTATTTTGCTTGCTTTGTATTTTGTGCTCAGGGGATGCCCTAGCCATATTGTCGGTTGACAGCCGTTGTAGGATATAATTCTGTTTATGCCGTTTTTATTTATTTTATATTGGGTTTGTATTTTGGACCACGTTGCTCGGGGTATGCCCTAGCGTCTTTGTTCTAAATCCAAGTCGGAATAACACTTAGAGATAGAACATTGATTTTGTATATTTTCTTTTCATATATAAAAATTTACTTACTTACCAAAAAAAAAGTACGTCATTCGACCTTAGATCATGTGGGGCATCATGTTCTTTCCCTTGTTCTCTCGCACCTTTAACTAGTAAAGCTTATTTGCTTTGGTCCGCAAAGTTAAAACAAATTATGCATGCTTTGGAACCCTAAGAGAAAATAAATACAAAATGTGAAAAGTTACTCATTTTTTGAAAATACATTTGCTCACGTTTCATGTTGTGCATTTTATATTATGTTCCTATCTCATTCCCTATCCCATTTGTTTATATTGTGCCTTATTTTTTTTTATATTGCACTTGCTAAGCTTTGGCTCACCCTTACTACTTTCCTTGTCTCCAGATGAGTATGAGCTTATACTCGATAGGATGGGGTAGAGGATTAGAAGTTTACTAGGCATGAAGATCTTGGGGGATACTTGAAGGCTTAGATTTGTAATTTATACCCTATTATAGAGTATATTGTATTATTTCAATGGTTATGTATACCGTTGATGACTCTGGTTTTCAAGCAGGTGCCCTCCTGAAGCTGATAGTACATATGACCTGCTCTGTTGGGGCTCGGGGATGTTATGTTGGTTACTTTGGTCTTGATCTGTTAGGACCTTGACTTGGCTGGGTATACATTTTGTAGCACTCTGGAAATCTGATCAGTGTGGGATCTGGAAATCTGTTGTAACTTTATGACTATTGTGGTCTGTCTATTGTGATGGCTGGTTGGCATCGTTCTGCTTGTGGTGGTGAATTGCTGTGTCAAATGGTAGGCGTTGTTGGGTTTGTATGCTGATGTTGGGGTTGGGATGGTGCCGGTATAGCTGGGTCGGCCTTCCTTTGATGGTGCGGTGTGGGACGATGTCTGTTTCATGTAGTGCGGACTTGTTTGCTATATACTGATGTAAAAGGATTGAGATGTCATCGGATTCCTGGTTCCCTGGTGCTGCAGTCAGCTATATCCTTTGTCTCTTCTACTGCTCCCATGGAAAGATGTAAGCTGATTTTTTTCTCTCTTTTGTGTGAGAACATCTGGATTGGCTTGCTGTTTCTGTAGGAGGTGGGAGCTCACGTGCTGGGTTGCTGCTGCATTTGGTTGGATATGATATGGGCTCTCCTGCTGGAGTGTGTTGCTGTTCCTCTTGCTGTCTTTGGCTGCAGTTGCAGATTTGATTGCTCTCCTTTCGGTGATATGAATGACGATGTTAAAATATGAAGGCGGCTGTACTGCTGAAGTAGTTGTAATTCTACTCAATGCTGATATGTGCTGAGACGCCGGTCCTGAGTGAATAGCTAGTTGCCGGGATGGTTTATCCATTGCTGTTATTGGTAGTAGCTGAGTCCTGCTTATATGATGTACTTTCTGAAACCTGAGGATGCGGATGTTCCTGCTTTGGATTGATGATCCTGTTCCGGGTTCCCTGCAGTTTTGATGTGGTTTCACCCGGCTTGATTTTGTGGTGTATTTTGAACTGGTCTGTTGCAGTTTTTTATGGCTGGGGCTTATGTAGGATGGGGCCACGTGTCCTGTGGTCGTTATACTCCACGGCCATGGATCTGGTTGGTTTTCGAGATGAGTGCGATGATATGGACTGCTTGGCTGTTTCGATCCGCTTTGCCGAAATAAACACGTATGTGAGATGTTGATCGGAGCCCTCTTTTTCGTTCTTGTTGTTGCACAAAAGGCATTGGCCGAGGTGTCTTTGGTAACTTGATGGCTGGACTGGATTTGATTATGATTGATTTCCTTCTACTGTTCTAGTTGTTCGTCTGTACATTGCTATATAATTATTTTTCTGCTGAGAACCTATGGCTGTGTGGATATTCCTTGTTTTTGGTTCTGCTATCATAATTGCCATTGTGGCTGATGCTGAGATGATGGTGGAAATGCCGATTTAGAAGGTGCTGTCTCCCAGGAGGTCGCTACACATCTTGAAGAAAATGGTCAGCCGCTTTTCTCGGGGAGCAGATGTTGTATGATCTTGATGCCTCTCTCGGTGTGTGGTATCTTTGCGTCTTTGAAGCATTATGGGCTTCGAAATGTGAGATGCTATGGATGCCATGTTGAAAAGTTGTCTTTGATCACGTTCCATGATGCACTCGGTTCTTTGTTGGAGGCATTGGCGGGGTTGGGGTTATGGGTCTTGAGGTTGGTGTTGCCCGCCGATGTTGCGGATTGGGATGTAGCCATTCGATTGGCGATTTTCTGTCGGTGTTTCAAGTTGGGCTTCTGAATTTTGGTCTATGTATTTGCTGCGTCGGAATTCAATCTGTTTTGTGCTAAAGGTTGTGGCTGAATCTGAAGCATTTGGGTGCAGCTATTAAACCATGCCTTTTTTTTGGTGGCTGGTTGATATTGCCCATTGGTGTGGTTTGCTCAAGATGCCGCCCTGTTTTTTTTGCTTAATGTTTGCTGTGGTATGTTCGCGTGGTTTGCTGGATGCTTTGCTTCACTCCGGCCGTGTGTGGCTCTAAAGCTGGAGCTGTTTATTTCGCACCCAATTGTTGTTACTCGGCTGAACCAGTTCCCCCGTTGGATCTACGGGTCTTGGCTGCTGCTGGTTCTTTTTTTGCTCTTTGTAATTTCGTACTACTTGGCTGCTGCTGCTATTGATGGTATTGAGGCGCTGAAAATGTTGCTTCGGACCTTTGCCGCGAACTGGAATGGGGGCCTGGTGCATATATCTCCCTTCCCGTTCAGTTACCTTTTGGCTTGGGCTGAATTTTGTTTGGTTGGCTTGTCAACGTTGTTTTATGCCTGTTTTTTTTAAGTGGAGTCTGTAATTAGTCGTCCTTTTAGAATTCTTTGATATTTTCTGATGTAACACTTGCTCGGGGCATGCCCTAGCGTTTATGTCTTATCTTCAAGTCAAATCACTTGGAGATAATACATAGATTCTGTAATTTTCTCCCTATTAATCCAAAATACTTACTTACCAAAAAAAAAAAAGTATACCGTTGATGATGATGTTGTGTGTGTAGTCTAGCTTCTACTGTATTTGATAGATATAATTGCTTTCGCAGGTCTATATGATTTAACTATGTACCTAGTAATATTTTGTATGAGCCGACGTCATACCCGAAGTTATAATGTTGGTGCCACATGTTGTTAATTGTGATATTTGGATCTTGTGTGGTTTGTTGTGGTTTATGGATGTGTCGGAGTTGATTTTAGATGAATTTTTGTTATTATATAGGATATTTTACAGGTTTTATATTTATTTGGTGGCTGTTTTTCTATCAAAACTTTGACTGATTTTCGGTAGGAAACGCGGTTCGTCATAGTTGGTATCAGAGAAAAAGCTATCTTAAGTTTGATTTGGATATTATGCGGACGCTTAGGCTAGAATAAGAAAGATCAAATAAGTTGATGAAGGCGTAGAATGATTAAGATAGGTCGGATAGCTCTAGTTGCCCTAGTTTATATTAGGCTAAGATTAAGTCAAGATCAGTAGTTAAGTTCGATTATCTAGTTTCGGTATCCTCGTTAGTGCCTTAATCGAGATAAGTCGGTTAACCCAGGGTTGAACTAAGTTAAAAAATTAGTGGGTAAGTTGGGTTGTTTAGCTTATACTATCCTAGTTAGTGTCTAATCTGTAAACTAACCCATATTGCTCTTGTTCTAGGAAGTATATCCATAGCTGATCATGCTGCCTAGGTGAGGGCTGAGACATGAAAGTGGTCAACTACGTGATAGAGAGGTTGGGAATCTAAATGCAACAGGCCAGATTCTAAAACATAGAAAATCTAAGTCATTAACTCAATATAACCAAGGAGTAAAGGAAAATTAACTCGGTCAATGCCAGTTGATTGGGAGTGATTATGGAGCCATGCCAAATTGTGAAGAAAGATTTATCTGGTCAACGCCAGTTGACCGATAAAGATGAAGGAAAATTGAAGTTTATCTGGTCAACTGAAGTTAATCCGGTCAACTGATGTTGACTGGAAAATGTGAAGAGAAGCCAAGGTAGAGTTGATCGAAATTGTGTGATTGTTGGCCGAAAAATATAATAAGAGAGTAATCCGGTCAACTCCTGTTGACCGAAAAACGTGAGGGAGAATTTAATTGATCAACGCCAGTTGACCGGAAAGGAAGGAAGGGGGTCGGAGTAGGAAGATGACCGGCCGCAGTGGTGGGAGGAATCGACGATGGCCCAATTTGATTAGGAATATAAGTATTGACCGGATTCAGAAATATTGACCAGAGTGTAATACTGACGACCGGAATAGATGGATAATAAGGCTTCAAGAAAACATTTACGAAAGTAAATCGGAGAAGAAAGAGGGCAAAATAAAATATTAACCGGTTTTAGCTAAGGCTAGAGTGGCCAGTAATGAGTAGGTAAACTACTCTTACCTACTTCCACCTACTCTGAAAATCTCTGGAATTCTCGGGAAGAGACGATATGAATAAAATATCGTAGTAGGTGACCTACTCCACCTTCTCTCAGCCACCCCATCGCCTATAAATATTTGGATGCAGGGATTTGGGAGCGATTGTAAAGGTAAGGAGTCTGAGACGAAAGAAAGGAAGGGAAGGATTCCATACCAGACATGAGTAAGAAGTTGATGAGCATTTCCAGGCAAGTGTACTCACCGTTTTAAGTTCATGTTTTTAATGCGAGTATATTATGCCTGTTTATCTGACTAATGATGTTCAGTTATTCATAATGTTCAAACGCATGAAGTTTGATTATTGCATGATTTAGATGATGACCAGTTATTTGTTTATGAAAAAGTATCTGTTATTTCATGATGTTTAGACGTTTACTTAAATGCATGAAGTCTGGCCATGTTTTAAGATGTTCGGTTATTGCATGTGTAAAAAGACCTCCGGCCTTTGTTAAAAAGAACTCCAACTTTTGATAAAAAGACATCCGGCCTTCGTTAAAATGAACTCCGACTTTTAATAAAAAGACCTCCGGCCTTTTTTAAAAAGAACTTCGGCTTTTGGTAAAAAGACCTCCGACATTTGTTAAAAAAAACTCTGGCTTTTGATAAAAAGAACTTCGGTTTTTGTTAGAAAGAACTTCGGCTTTTGATAAAAAGAATTTCGGCTTTTGTTAGAAAGAACTCCTGCTTTTTGATAAAAAAAACTTCAGCTTTTGTTAAAAAGAACTTCGGCTTTTGATAAAAAGAACTTCGGCTTTTGTTAGAAAGACCCCGGCTTTTGATAAAAAGACCTCCGGCTTTTGTTAAGAAGATCTTCGGCCTTGACAAGCGATCTCCGGCTTTGATAAATGAGACCTCTGACACTTTGATAAATGACCTTCGGTTTTAAGACATTAAAGGTAAGGCTTTATGGACTTCAAATGCTGAAGTTAAGAACAAAGGCTATAAGAATAAGGAAAAATGTATGTAATCCGGACAGCAAATGAAACTCTACGTCTTCCGACTCTTGAACTATGATGGATGGCCATTAAAAGATATGAACTAGAAACCGAGTTTCCATTGAACTTGCTGTTAAAGAGGGATAAAGGATATTGGAGTGATAGTCGAGGACTGCCTCGTGGGCCACGGGGGGAGACTTTTGGTGGCATAAGGCTTTCGGACTACGGCCCCATATGTCGGGTTAAAGGTATTACCTCCTACCTCGGGGGGCATAATGAGAGGATACAGCCCTAGGTTGTGGGGTAGCACACAGCCATTCCTTGATATTGTCCGCTCCCGTCCAGTCCCTAAAGATGACAAGTAATTCATTCTGCTTTTTATAAATTTTCTGAAGAAAAGATAACAAGAAGAAGAACCAGAATTTCTGAACTTAAGAAGAAGTGATATGATGACTTTTCGCATGCTAAGTTTATGTTATAGACCTCTACTTGATTCGATTATATGTATGTTAATGTTTTTTGAATGTGGGTACCTTGCTGGGCTTTGTAACTCACTCTTACCATTTTTCAGATGATGAGAAGTTTATGGAGGACGAAATCGAGTAGAGTTGTATGAAGTAACTAGACGGCAGCTGGCCGAAGCTAATTAGTGGAGAATTGATGTACTTTTCTTTTGATATTTTGAGAAGAAATTGTAAAACAATTCTGCTGTAAAGGAATTTATGGACGTTAGCATGTTTCTGTAAATATAATATGGAAGAATGAAGTGATATTTCTAGTAGCATCTCATGTCATGTCAAGGTATTCGACCAACCTGAGTGTTGGCCGGCCAGGTGTGAGGCTTAACATTGTGATGGCCAACTCAAGGAGTTCGGCCTTAAACGATCATGTGTACGAAATGAATGGTATATATATAAAAGAAAAGGAAAAAATTTTATGTCCACCAAGTTAGTGTTATACCGTATATGTGAAAATGTTAGATTTGACGGCAGCCGTATGTGGTGGAATATGGCCGGTCCGTCACAGTTGGTATCAGAGAAAACTGAGATGCTTTAGGTTCGATCTAAATCGATACGGAAACTTAGGGTAGGATTAGTTAAGGCTAGAAGGTTCTTTCAATGATTAAGAAATGATATCAGGAGACATCTCTCAACTTGAAGTTGGCTACGTATGGATAGGTGTTGGAAAGGGGCGTTATTTGTGAGAAGGAGTTGGAAGGAGGGGAATTTTTTAGACAGAGGACTTGTAATAGGGCTTCAAGAGCCCGTGCTAGTAGAGGACCCTAAAAGAAGGCAAAACCGTTAAGGTCCAGTAGGGAGCCATCGGCTCGAGATTTGTATAACTTGAGTATGTTTCGGGTATATCAAGTCCTCGGATGACAATTCGTGATTGTTTTGAAAAAATGCTTAAGTGTTTGGACTTTTGGGTAGCCTCGAGTTATATTGAGGTTGACGATGTGGATTTTTAGACTTAAAATGGCATTGTGGTGACCCCATGTCTGGTGGAAGGTATGGCGTGTTGCCCCATGTTAGATAGAAAGTGAAGTTAACTTCGGTTAGTTGACATGAAGAGGATCATGGGTCTTGAGGATTAAGAAGTGTTGTCCTTTGTGCTTATGGAAGCTTTAAGGATGAATACTTTGTTTTGATGAGACTCTTAGGAGCATGTTTCAAGAATAGTTGGTTTGATTGCAAGATTTAGGGATATCCTTATCCAGGAACGGGGGGCGAAGAGGTTCAGTGTTTTGAATCAGGATTCTAAGATATTAACTTAAAGTATTAAGTGCCACCTGTCGCGATAAGAGGTAAGGCCTTTGGGCTTAATATTGTAATCTGGTGTCGTTTTGGGGATTCTGAACCCGGGTTTGCATTGTGTTTTGAGTTGTGTGCAATTGGGTGACCTAAGCTTTGTAATAGCGACAAAGGTGACCTAGTACTTGGAAGGATAAAAGACACATCAAAGTGGATGTTTATGTACAAATCTTGGAATTGAATTGTATGATTTTAGGTATGAACTTGAGCCAGCTAAGGTATCAAGTCTTAATTTTATCTTAATAGTAGTTCGGTGGGCGAACTGCAGTGCTAATACTGTTAGATTGGTAAATGGATAAGTGAATTACGTGGGCCGTTGTAAAAGCTTGATGATTTCTAAGATCAATTTGGGTCCATAGCATGTGAATTATGGATCAATGGAAGTGGTAGCCCCGACATTATTCGGAATGAGGATATGGCCACTAGGAAGTCCAGAGAACACCGTTTGGATTTTGTAGGTCTGTTGATATTTCATGAAATTTTATGGGTTGGATCTTTTGGCCATATTCGGGCCCATGTTGAGGTGACTTCATAGATAAATTCAAAGGAATGCAAGTTTAGTGAAGGAAATGCCTTGTTAGGCTTGTAGCTCTTGGTAGCATGATCTTGGGATCTATAAGATTTTAAGAGATGATTATTGGAAAGACCGATTAGTGTCGTGAAAGCGTATGGTCATCTTGGGTCTAGTCGAAGTTATTAAGTGATCCGACAAGTATTCTTCGAGGACTACAATGCAAGTGAGACGTTTGGCTTAAAGAGATTTGTAATTACTGGAACGAAAGATAAACGGTAGTTTTCAGAGATCAGATGGGGGTAATTGACGTTCATGTCATTTGGGTTGATCTCTGATGGGTCTGGTAAGTTATCGTAGAATGTAATGCCTTTAAGAAACGTTAAGGTTATGTTACTCCCATGTCATGATAGGTGGACACCTTTGATTTAAGTGGGGGAGAAGTTCATGATTAGTGTTACCCCATATGTAAGTCAGAATTAACAATTAAAGTCTCCACTTTGAATCATTACCTAAAGTAATAAGAACTAAAATAGTTGTACCATTAAAAGGGATGATCATATGATATTGCATGTGGAAAGACTTATTTAAATGTTGAGAAAGTGAACATCAGTGTTTTCGTTGGGAAAGCAAGCATCAATGTTGGCAATTGATGCTGTGAGTCTTTGGACTTGTATGTCTTTGAAGTTTCATAGGAGATGTGAAAGATAAATTGCGAGTAAGTCCAAATGATTGGGTGATAGGGTGCCATGTTCTTGAATTGGGAGACAAAACCGTATTCGATGTTTGGGAGCTAATAGTTCATGACATATGAAGTCCTTATATTTATTTCGAGACGATTAGGGCGACCCACTTATCGTAATCATAGGAGACATGTCTACCCGGAATCAGTTGGCTTACTGGTATGCCAACGGGATCTTGAGGTTACTATGTAATTGGGATCTTAAGATTCTGGGTAATGATTTAAAGTTATGTCAGCTCTTCGAATGATCGTTATGACTGTAACTCGGAATATGACTATCCCAGAACTTTTTTAATCAGAATAGCATAACGAAATTATGTTGGCCTTCACTTGGAAATTCCACGATATAGTGAGAATCCAAATGAATGATCATATTTGAAACATAGGATGAATCGAAATGAGAGTCTGTTTATTTATTTGAAATAGTCAATCAAGAAACTTATTTTAAAGTTGAGTGGATTACCACAACAAGTAGATTTATTGGGTTCAACCATTATGAAAAATCGGGAGATAGCCTTATGGTAAAGCCCTAGTAAGAAAGAAACCTTAATTATAAAGAGTCAAGCCAATCCGGCTGATTTAGTTTCTCTGAAAAAGACCTTCTTAACAAAGAAAATGTCTTGGAATGCTGGAAAGAAATTTTAGAAGAATTATCCTTTCTCACATGAGATTGTAAGGATCGTTAAATTTTGAGGACGAAATTTCTATAAGTGGGGAGATTGTAACGGCCCAGATTCTAAAACATAGAAAATCCAAGTCATTAACTCAATATAACCAAGGAGTAAAGGAAAATTAACCAGGTCAATGCCAGTTGACTGGGAGTGATGATGGAGCCATGCCAAATTGTGAAGAAAGATTTATCCGGTCAACTGGCATTGACCGGCAAAGATGAAGGAATGAAGGAAAATTAAAGTTTATTCGGTCAACGCCAATTGACCGGAAAATGTAAGAAGTTAATCCAATCAACGCCAGTTGACCGGAAAATGTGAAGAGAAGCCAATGAAGAGTTGACCGGAATTGTGTGATTGTTGACCAAAAAATATAATAAGAGAGTGATCCGGTCAACGCCTATTGACCGGAAAACGGAGGGAGAATTCAAACTGGTCAACACCAGTTGACCGGAAAGGAAGGAAGGAGGCCAGAGTAGGAAGATGACCGGCCGTAGTGGTGGGAGGAATTGACGATGGCCCGATTTGATTAGCAATATAAGTATTGATCGGATTCAGAGATATTGACCAGAGTGTAATACTGACAACCGGAATAGATGGATAATAAGGCTTCCAGAAAACATTTACGAAAGTAAATCGAAGAAGAAAAAGGACAAAATGAAATATTAACCGGTTTTAGCTAAGGCTAGAGTGGCCAGTAATGAGTAGGTAAACTACTCTTACCTACTTTCATCTACTCTGGAAATCTCTGGAATTCTCCGGAAGAGCCGATATGAATAAAATATCGTAGTAGGTGACCTACCTCACCTTCTCTCAACCACCCCATCGCCTATAAATATTTGGATGTAGGGATTTGGGAGCGACTGTAAAGGTAAGGAGTCAGAGACGAAAGAAAGGAAGGGAAGGATTCTATACCAGACATGAGTAAGAAGTTGATGAGCATTTCTAGGCAAGTGTACTCACCGTTTTAAGTTCATGTTTTTAATGCGAGTATATTTGTGAGGTTCCCAAATCAAAAATAGAATTAACATGAGGCTAGGCATATTTCTCTACATAATTTGATATAGACAGACAAGTGCAGCAAAGACTGGAACATCGAATTTGATATAGACAGCCACTCAGGGTTAGGTATGGTTTATGGTTTTATTATGCTCCGCAGTTCATGGTATCATAGTATGCTTCCGCTTTTATTTTAAATTTCGTGGTTTGGGTTATTAGATGACATCTCTCTAGATCTAATACAGTAAAGTCAGAATACTGTATTGAAGCCATGATTGATATGGCAAATTTGAGATCCTGTGTGAAGAATGCTTGTGCAGAGCCAATTTAAAATAAATTGTATATCGGTCTTTTGTCCAATAACCTCTGGGCATTAACGATGTTTTATTGACGGAGGGTTATTTAAAGAAAAATAACCTGGTTCGTCACAATTGGTATCAGAGAGAAGGAGAGATGCCTTAGGTTTGATCTGAATCATATGCGGAAGCATAGGATAGAATAAGATTGATCAAGTTAATACCTAAAGGTATTTGACGATCTAGTCAGTCCAAGCAATTTTGGGTACCCTAATCTCAGTCTCAGGAAAGTAGTAGCTCCTTACTGGGGAACTACTAGTAATGGGTCACCATAAGACGAGGAAGATGGTATGTTGTGACATCTTAGCCCAGGAATTTGATTGGTATTAACAGGGTCTTTGGACTGATTAGTGATGATTCGAAGCTTAAGTCATCTAATCTCGGTTTGAGGTTTATGATTGATCGACCCTTGGTTAAAGTTCTTCAGGGAGAAAGGTTGCTAGATCAACCTAGAGTGTGTAAGGAATAGGTAGAGCCATCGGCTCGAGATTGATGAAAACAAATTTTGAGTATATCCCGTCCTAAGATAGTAATTCATACATCGGTTAAAAAATAATTAAGTAGAAGGGCATTTAGGAAGCCCAAGTCATATTATGGTTGAAGACGTGAATTTCGAAGACTTGGGAATGCTCTACGGTCACCTCCATGTTTGTCAGAATATATGGCATGTTGCCCTTGATAGATCAGGAGTAAAATTGATCTTAGTTAATCAAGGTAAGCAAGACCTTTGGGTCTCAAAGATTTAGCGATATGGTTTCATGTGTTAAGGAAATTCGTGGAATAATGTTGACACCGATGAGACCTTTGGGAATGTGTCTCAAAAAGTAGTAGTCCAATCACAAAATGTAAGAATGTCTTTAGTTATGGAAAGGTTTGGTATTTTATATCAGGGTCCTAAAGTTTAATCTCGAGCATTAGGGTCACCTGTCGTGACGGGCTGTAAGAATCTTGGGTGAGCCATGCCGTAATTATGTTTCGAATTATGTGTAATTAGAAAGACATAAGCACGGAAATAATAACAAAGATGAGTGAGTACTCGGAAAGGAAAAAGGATGTATCACAGTGAATGTTCAAAGAAAACTTTTGGAAAAAGACCTTTCCAAAGAAACTTTGAGACTATGATCTGCGGTAGCTGATTTAAGGAAGGGGTTGCATCCTCTAAAGAAAAGAAATATAGTACCTTAGGAACAGAGTTTCGGTTGCGGTGAAGCATAAAAGAAGCATGTGGATCGACGAGATAGGACATAAATTTCTTAATCTGGGTGACACAACCCTTGCATCCGTGAGATTCGATTATATATAAATATGTGGTTTTGTGAGTCTGAGATGGATCCAAGTGAGATTTTAAAATTTGTGGATGCGATTGGATGGGATAATTTTAAATATCTTGAGGTACCAATCTTAATGTGACATTATGGATGATTCAGTCAGTAAGTTATTGGGACAATCTAAATTGTAAACATATTGGGCCTAGTAGTAAAAATTTTTACAAATTTCTGATATAAACTTGAAAATAGCCAAAGGGATTAAGTCCTTATCTAATCTTAATAAACGACAGTACTGATATAGTTGGTCTGACAAAGGATGACATCTTGCAACTGGGTTGTAGGATTTGAAGCAAGAGTTTGAATCGATCAAGGTATCAAGAAATTAATATCGTTTTTCTTGAAAACCATATGATCTAAAAGAAGGATTCAGCTGCATATTTTTTGATCGGTAATTTGAGGACATATTGAATCAATGTAAATTATTGAGGATCTCAAACAAGACCGTAGAAGTATCGGCTTAGGTGTTGTAGTAACATACTCCAGAAATTTCGAGATAAATGGATGAACCAATAAGATGGTTTACGAACTTCAAAATAATTAGAAAAATAGTTAGATTTTCAAGGATGATGAGGCATAGTCCGTAAAACAATGTAGAGGCTTGATAAAATTTGACATCGCTTTGGGTCTATAGCTTGACTTTTGAAGATCAAAGGGAGTTGTAGGCCCGACGGCATTCAGACACGGCCACCATGAAGATCAAAAACGTCGATTGGGTTTTGTTGATTCATCGGCGTCTTGTGAAATTTTATGGGTTTGATCATGAAAACATATCCGGGTTTAAGCTAAAATAACTTTATTAAAGAATTTAAAGCTAATCATGGTATGAGTAACTTACTTAAGAATGAAGTCATAAATTACAAATAACTAATATCTCCCATGTTCCAGTAAGAAAAGAATGCGCATTCAGTTGCGGAAATGCTTTGCTAATCTTATGGTCCTTTGGGAACATAATTTTGAAAATCAAAAAGATTTGAGCGATGAATAATTGGGGGAATTAATTAGTGTCGTAAAACTCATGATCATTTTGAGAGTGATCTGTCACCAGTGAGACGTTCGGCATAGGAAAGATTTGTAATCATTAGAACAAAAGATACAAGGTAATTTGTTTTGGTGACCGGATAGGGTGATCGACGTTCATGTCATTTGGGTTGATCCCTGATGGGTCTAGCAAGTTATCATGTGACGTAATGCTTCTGAGAAAAATTAAGATTATATTACTTTCACGTATTAATAGGGAGTACCTTTGAGAAAAAGTAGGGGAGAAGTCCAAAATTAGTATACCCTTCCACGGGTATGACGGAAATTGGTCATTGAGGTTTTTCTTGTAAAAAACCTAAGAATAGTATCTTCAGAGTTAGGACAGATTCGTTTAAAAGATTGAGAAGTAAACTTTAATATTTTTCTTGGGAATGAAGGCATTTATGATTGGCCATCGATGTTATGAGTCCTTGGATTGGAATTGGAGTTCCATAGGTAAATGTGAAAGATAAATCGCTGGTAAATCCAAATGATTGAATGAAAGAACGCCATAGGAAGATATCGTCATGATCAAATTGGGTTCAATCGGCTCATTAATATGCCAATAGGCTCTTGAGGTTGCTAAGTACCCAAATTTTGAAGATCCTGAATATTGATTAAAGGTCCTGCCCACTTTTTGGGATGATTGTAATGATTATAGTTTCAAATGGATGTTTGAAGAAACTAAGCAAGAAATAGCGCAGCAGTAGCATTGTGGGCCCATAACCCACAGGTCACAGGATCTTAAGCCGAATGGCTGGAATGGTAAGATTTTGGGTTATATTGATTTTTGAGTTATGATTAGCCTTAAAGGTAACCGTAGTAAGACGATTGTAAGAATTGTCTTCTCGGTGTGACTATCCTATGAGTATTTTAATCAAGGTTACCGTATATTCTAGTCTATGATGCAGGCTATGTAGAAAATGTTGGTTTGCCGATTACTAATAAAATGGTGGAAATGAAAATCATTCCGACTTTAAAGTCTGATTGTGATGGAAGGTTTGCATCAAAATTTTAGTAACATTTGATCAAATAAGAATTTGAGTTGACTTCAAAACTTAATCTTTGACATTGGGTAAAAGAATTAGGAAATTTTAAATGCTCAAGGTTCTTTGAAGCAATCAATAAGGTGATTTAGACATGCCAAACCATCTAGAAGTTTACCTCCAAATACGAAAATTTGAGGATCGTTAAATTTCGAGGACGAAATTTCTATAAGTGGGGGAGAGTCGTGAGGTTCTCAAATCAAAAATAGAATTAACATGAGGCTAGGCATATTTCTCTACATAATATTGGATGATTATATATGTATCTTGGAACCTTTGATGTTTAAAACACCACCTAAAGCTCCCCCGCTCACCACACGCTCGAATCCGCTCAAAACCAGAATCCAGTAGCCCGCCGCCTGATGCACGCTCGATCCTCGCTCGAGCCGAAACACCAAAAACCCAGCCGCCTGATGCATGCTCGAGGTCGGCTCGAGCCGAAGGAACCAGTAGCTACCCCGCCTGAAGCGCGCTCGAAGCCCGCTCGAGCGGATATTCCAGAACCTTCCGAAAAGCTCCCGCCCGCCAGCCGCTCGAGCGAACCTTCCAGAACCCACTGGAAACCTCTCGCGCTCGCTAGGCGCTCGAGCGGAGCTCGAGCGAATTTTCCAGAATTCTCCCGAGCCCTCCAGAATCTTCCGCCGCTCGCTGCTTGCCCGACGGGTGCTCGAGCGACCCGATGCCTATAAAAAGGCCGCCAGCCAGCTAGCAGGGGGCAAGCGCGGGGAGAGGAAGAAAGAGAGGAGGAGAGAGAAAGAGAGAGGAGGAGAAGAAGGAAGGAAATGAAGACCTTCGAGTCCAATTCCGAGCACAAGCCAGTTGGAGAAAATATGGAGCACATCGAGGCAAGTATTCTCATACTCACTATTTGTTGTACTGTGATTATTAATGGTATTATCGTTCCGATACCCACCCGAACTATGAAAATCATAAAGCCCATGAATAAGGATGAAAGAATATGTAGTTAATTGTTCAATATGTGGACCGACTCACTTGTTTCGGTATCACCAAACTCTAACCCCACACTATATTCGATATTCGGGTTCACTGTGTTTCCTCTCAAATTATGTTAATCTCTCCCCAAAAATATGCATCACCACGTCCCAAATATGTACATATCGATCGGGCGTCCGAAATCACAAGAATCAATCCGTCTACGGCACCCGGGACCTCTAAAATAGCCCTGTTACTGTTCACCCGAGGAGAACAACTCTTGTATTATCCTAAATTAATCCTAAGAAATGAGTCACCATATCCCGACCATGCATACGTAATAGCCGAACGATCGATCTCATGAAGTTCTGTCCGTTCACAATGACCGGTTCCCTTAATAAAATGCTATTACTGTTCACATGAAGTAAATGGAAAGTAAATGGAAAATATGCATTCCCTTGATGTGAAAACTATAACTAATGGGCATTTGAAATTGTAAGATTCAGAAACGGGCTCCGGAGGATCCCAATAAGATTGGCTCATCAACGGTAAGGAATTCCAATTCCACTGAAATACTGTTAATCATGCTTATAAGTTATGAAAAATGCTAAAGTCTTCAAGAGAAGATAAGAACGAATGAGAAAATGAAACGAAGGAAGTCCACAATGGATATGTGATTGATGAAACCTCCCGTGTGGTGGGAGATATGATGAAACCTCCCGTGTGGCGGGAGATATGATGTATGAGATACGGTGGACTTTCCTTCAAAGGAATTATGGAAAAGAGAATCATAAAACTAGGACCATGGACTCTTAGACGGGTAGTATTCTCTGGTTTGACACGTCCATCACGGTATAAACCCGAAGAATACTTGGGCCACGTATTCCGGCTGCTTGTGTGTAAGCGGGTGGTGTCCGTGTCACGCCTTAGGATACTATTGTGGAAGAACGAGGACTGCCCTGGTACCCCGAGGGAATGGGGCGATACGATATGGCACGATGTGCACGACGATATGGCACGATATGATGTGCACGACCCCCCGAAGGGTCGTTAAAGATAATCCCTCACGACCTTAGATCATGAGGTGTCATGATCCTTTTCTCGTTCTCTCGCATCGTTTGCTAGTACGACCTACTAGCCCTGGTCCGCAAAGAGTAAAATGAAATGAGAAAACATGACTCAAACGGCAATTAAATGTTCCAAGACATGGTAAACGGCAAATCGATACTTCTAAACGTGCCTTCCTCTCATGTCTCATGATATTTCAAATACATGTAGCTCCTTTTCATTGACATGTTATATTGTTCACAGTCTAATAGTGACGTATGATTATACTTGCTGAGCGGTAAGCTCACTCGTGCTATCTGTTGTTTTCCTCCCAGATAAAAGGATTTAGATAGAACAAGGAAAGGCTTGCTTGACGGGACTAGACAGACAAGTGCAGCAAAGACTGGAATTTCGAATTTGATATAGACAGCCACTCAGGGTTAGGTATGGTTTATGGTTTTATTATGCTTCCGCAGTTCATGGTATCATAGTATGCTTCCGCTTTTATTTTAAATTTCGAGGTTTGGGTTATTAGATGGCATCTCTCTAGATCTAATACAGTAAAGTCAGAATACTGTATTGAAGCCATGATTGATATGGAAAATTTGAGATCCTGTGTGAAGAATGCTTGTGCAGAGCCAATTTAAAATAAATTGTATATCGGTCTTTTGTCCAGTAACCTCTGGGCATTAACGATGTTTTATTGACGGAGGGTTATTTAAGAAAAATAACCTAGTTCGTCACAATATTATGCCTGTTTATTTGACTAATGATGTTCAGTTATTTCATATTGTTCGACCGCATGAAGTTTGATTATTGCATGATTTAAATGATGACCAGTTATTTGTTTATGAAAAAGTACCGGTTATTTCATGAAGTTTGGATGTTTTACTTAAATGCATGAAGTCTGGCTATATTTTAAGATGTTCGGTTATTGCATGTGTAAAAAGACCTCCGGCCTTTGTTAAAAAGAATTCCGACTTTTGATAAAAAGACCTCTAGCCTTTGTTAAAAAGAACTGCGGCCTTTGTTAAAAAGAACTCCGGCCTTTGATAAAAAAACCTCTGGCTTTTGTTAAAAAGAACTCTGACTTTTGATAAAAAGAACTTCGATTTTTGTTAGAAAGAACTCCGGCTTTTGATAAAAAGAACTTCAACTTTTTTTAGAAAGAACTCCGACTTTTTGATAAAAAGAACATCGACTTTTGTTAAAAAGAACTTCGGCTTTTGATAAAAAGAACTTCGGCTTTTGTTAGAAAGAACCCCGGCTTTTGATAAAAAGACCTCCGGCTTTTGTTAAGAATATTTTCGGCCTTGACAAGCGATTTTCGGCTTTGATAAATGAGACCTCCGACACTTTGATAAAAGACCTTCGGTTTTAAGACATTAAAGATAAGGCTTTACGGACTTCAAATGCTGAAGTTAAGAACAAAGGTTATAAGATCAAGGAAAAATATATGTAATCCAGACAGCCAGTGGAACTCTACGACTTCCGACTCTTGAACTATGATAGATGGCCATTAAAAAATATGAACTAAGAACCGAGTTTTCATTAAACTTGCTGTTCAAGATGGATGAAGGATATTTGAGTGACACTCGATGACTGCCTCCTGGGCCACGGGGGGAGATTTTTTGTGGCATAAGGCCGTCGGACTACAGCCCCATATGCTGGGTTAAAGGCATTACCTCCCGCCTCGAGGAGCATAATGAGAGGATACGACCCTAGGTTGTGGGATAGCATACAACCCTTCCTCGATGTTGTCCGCTCCCATCCGGTCACTAAAGATGACAAGTAATTCATTCTGCTTTTTATGAATTTTCTGAAGAAAAGATAACAACAAGAAGAACCAGAATTTTTGAACTTAAGAAGAAGTGATATGATGACTTTTCGCATGCTAAGTTTATGTTATGGACCTCTACTTGATTCGATTATATGTATGTTAATGTTTTCTGCATGTGGGTACCTTGCTGGGCTTTGTAGCTCACTCTTGCCATTTTTCAGATGGTGAGAAGCTTATGGAGGATGAAATTGAGTAGAGTTGTATGAAGTAACTAGACGGCAGCTGACCGAAGCTGATTAGTTGAGAATTGATGTACTTTTCTTTTGATGTTTTGAGAAGAAATTATAAAACAGTTCCACTGTAAAGGAATTTATGGACGTTAGCATGTTTCCGTAAGTATAATATGGAAGAATGAAGTGATATTTCTTATAGCATCTCATGTCATGTCAAGGTATTCGACCAACTTGAGTGTTGGCCGGCCAGGTGTGAGGCTTAACATTGTGATAGCCAACTCAAGGAGTTTGGCCTTAAACGATCCTGTGTATGAAACGAATGGTATATATATAAAAGAAAAAGAAAAATTTTTATGTTCACCAAGTTAGTGTTATACCGTATATGTGAAAATGTTAGGTTTGACGGCGGCCGTATGTGGTGGAATATGGCCGGTCCATCACACTAAATCTATTGAATGAAATAGCAAGACTTAAAGGTCTTAGAAGGTCTTATCTTGGCGAGGACCGAGGGATGGGGTTTTGAAGAAGGATCCCTTAAAGATTAACATAGGATGACCTTGGTCCGAGGACTTAGGATTGGGAGAAGCTTGCATAGCGTGGCAAGTGAGACAGATAAGGTGAAATCGTGGGCTCAAGGTCCGAATGACTTGGATTTGATTCCTGGTGCTTGCAAATCCGAGGATGATGAATTGTGATCGATATAATATTGATCAAGTGTTTGAATTTTGGGTGGCTCGGATTCTGTAGAAATTGTGAATTGAAATGGTGTTTGCGACGACTCAATATTCAGGAAGATAAGAGGTATTGTAGAATATCTTCGTGGGTGTTCTTTTATGGATAGGTATTTTTTCGATGAGTTTTGGGAGCATGTTTCTAATTGTAGTCAGTTCGATCGCATGATAGAGGATTGTTCTTATCCATGGGTTGGATGGTAAAGAGGTCCAGTGCGTTGATTTGGGTTTCTATGGGGATGACACAAGGCGTAGAGTGTCGTCTACCATGATGGAAGGTAAGATTCCTAGATTTTATATTGTAGCCCATGTAGCATTTTGGGATTCTAAATCTATACCTTAATTGTGATTCCTAAGTTTACTTGTTTATCTAATGATCTAGGCTTAGTACTAGCGGTATCGAGGTTGTAGATGTGATTGGTTGGCCTGAATTGATTTATTTTGAGGTATCAAGCTTGATCTAACTTTTGGGTGGTAGCTTGGTTGGCGAACCACCATGTCAGTGTGGATTGGATTGTTAAGGATATTACATCCTGCAATTGGATTGTGGGATTTTAAGTATGAGTCTGAATTGATCGAGATATTAAGAAATTAGTATTGTTTTGCCTGCAAACCGTTTAATGTGAATTTGTGCCCAATCCATTTAGCATAAGAGACCATATTTGAGGTCATTCGTGGTCACTGAGAAGTTTGGCCACGTGAATATTTGTGGATGTTTTTGGAATGAAGATCAGGTAATTGATCTTTTAGTTGGTAATTTGAGATTGTATTGAAATCGACGCTGATCTTTAAGGATTTCGTACAGAATCGAGAAATCATTGGTTAGATGCCGCCATGGGATGCTCTAGAACCTTTGAGGCACGTAAAACAAACTGATGAGGTTATCTATGGATTTTTTAAAATTAGGTTGCCTAGGATATTATTGATTTGATAAGCAAGCACTGTGAATGAATAGGTAATTTATTTGATCTATTGTAAGGGTTTGATGACTTCTAAGATCGATCTGTGCTCATAGCATTGTTGATTGTAATAATTAAAAATTGTGCTCATGACAGCAATCGAGAAAAGATGTGGCCGTTGCAAGTTTCGATGATGCCATTTGGGTTTGAAGATTCATTGTCATGTCTATGAATTTTATAGGTTGGATCTTTCGGTCATATTTGGATCAGTATTGTGATGGCCTCATTGAGGAACTCAAATATTCATAGGGAGTGTGAACCTTATTTAAGGTCTGTGTCATGAATTAAGAAGGTTGTTAGCTGCGTGTTCGATTGAGGTCAGAGTATGAGTTTCGATAAGGGAAGAGGTTGTATTGGCAATGCAGATTCTTCAGTAGCACGAATGTGGTCCTATAGGGATTTGAACGATGGGTCATTTGGGAAGGATTAATTGATATTGTGAAAGCGCACATTTTTCTTGGGTCTAGGTGAGTTCGAGAGGATATCCGTTAAGTGCTTCAAGAGGTTTTGCAATGTTCACAGAGCCTTTACTTAGAAGCAATTGACATCTATCAGAAGTAAGGTACGAGGGAATAACCTTCTAGGTTTGAATGGTAATTGTTGATTATGTCATTTAGGTTAATCCCTGATGGATCAAGTGTATTGTTGTAGTATGTGATGCCTTGAGAAAAAAATTTGGAATTATTCTTTTCCTACCTTAGTTGTAGGTGATTGCCCTTTTGATTAAGTGGGGGAGAAACCCATGATTGAAATTACCCCCAACTGTAGTTTGAAATTAGCAATTGGGGTCGTTGCTTCGAGGGTTTATAGGTTTTGCTTATGAGTGAAGTTATTGTCTAGCTAATTCTAAGGTCTGAGTAGTCATGTCATGTTGAGGACATGATCTTGTATTAGCGCAAATGGATAACCTGTTTAAGAGATAATAAGTCCATGTAATTTTACTTCGAGGTTATTAGAACGGTAAGAACTTTAGAAGTTGGAATAATTATGGATTAGCTTTCGAGGACGTTTCCTTTATCTCAAAATTGGGTAATGCGTGTGGGTCAAATATGTTGACTCGTTAGTATACCGACGAGATAATAAATTGTTGAGTGCTTAAGTTTGAGGCTTAGATAGTGAATTTGAGGCAGTGTCGAATTTTTGGATGATCGTCTCAATCGTGTTTTCTAAGTTAATCGTGACCTGAGGATTAAAGACCTTACCTTGGTTGTGTTGATATCTTTGGAATTTTCTTGGTTATATAATTATTGTGTGGCCTAGATGTCTGATGTGAATCATTGGACAAGGATTGCAAGTGATTCTAATGTACAAGTGGTTAATCAGTGTAGCGCAACAGTAGCATGTGATCTATGATTTAGTGAATTTAGAATAAGATCGAAGGTCCAGGTGAACAATCATTTTCGAGGCTCAGGATAAACTGAAGTAGGAGTTCATAAGTTGCTTGAGGTTTCGAATTATGTCGAGGAAATAGCTAGTAATTTTGGTTATCCACAATTTTGGTAGACTATCATGATATTTTCCTTGTATCAAAAGTTGAGGAAGTAAGCATATGTTCAAATTGAGCCTTTCTGGGAAATTAGGAGTTTGTCTTATGATATGTTCCTACCTAGATCTAAATAGGAAGCATTAGGTATTAGGGAGTAGGGTGATTCTTGGGGCTAAGTTCTTTAGGAAAGATCTTTTTTTCAAGGATATGAAGTAGAAATTTGAAAAGAATTTTCTTGTTTGTAAGTTTCGAGGTTCGTTAAATTTTGAGGACGAAATTTTTATAAGTGGAGGAGAATGTAATATCCCAAAAATTTTTATCCAATTTAATTAGAATTATTTATTATTATTTTGGATAATTTGGGTGTGATAAAAATTAATTAATTATTTTAAAATTTTGAAAGATATTTAGACTTAATGGACTGGCACCCGAGGTGTGCCCATTTGATCGTCTAAGTATCAATTTGAGTTTTGAGATTAAAATATATAATAATAATAATAATAATAATAATAATAATAAAGCAGAAGGAAAAGAAGGAAGTAAGAAAGAAGTCGGGCTCGAGAGGGAGAGAAAGGGAGGGTTAGGGTTTTCTACGGCGCGGTGGTGGAGGGTTTGCTGGGGAAGAAGGCGGTGTGCGAGGTGGTTGGTAGTGGCCGGTGAAGGCCGTATGCGGCAAGAGCAGGTCGAGCAATGGCGGCTGCGCGTGTGGAGAGTCACATAGGAGAGCAACCGTGCGAAGGAGAAGAGGAGGAAATTGAGGCTTTTAAGTTTGATTCCGACTTTGAGCTAGTTGGAAAAGTTGTAGATCAGGTCGAGATAAGGGCATTCATACCCTTTCCTTCTAGTCTTTTTGATTTTCGTCCGATACCCTTTAGCTATTATTGTCCCGATACCCGACCCATGCATGAAATTGTGATACCCATGACTCTATATGCATATACATGAATTTCATGTCCAATTTCATAAATTTTGACCGGTTTTCGCACTGAAACCCTAACCCCGTGCCTGGATGATTTTGGGCTCCAATGTTTGGGGCTTTTGCAATAAATTGCTCTAGGATATCATTACCCGTATCCTATATATATTAATTTACCGATTAATTATCTAATTTGATGGTTTTATGTGAAAATCCGTTCGCTAGAACCCTAAGATGCCCTCGGAGCACGTTTAATCAATTATTTCTAGTCTAATACATGATTTGGCTTTAATTATGATTCACCCATGCCTTGAAGATGAATATCAATTGGTTGGGTGATTGATTTCCAAGTTTGGATCCGTTTGGCATGTTTGAGAGCCCTAACTGGTGTACTAGCATTGTTCACCCGAAATAAATTGCGGATTTTCCATGATCCAATCTTGTTAAATTTGTAATTAATCATATGGAATTATATATGTTCAATTATATATTTCGGGAATTACGTTATGTATATTTGTGAAGGAATTATCATCTAAAAACTCCAAAGTCACGTTTGACCCGATGAGTTAAGGATTTTCTAATTATTCCAAAGTGTCATGTTAAATTGTGTATATGCTCAAAGTCATGTATAGACTTAAGCCCATAAGAAATATGAAAATTATGAAGGTATACGGAGGGAATGTCACAATTTGTTATATGAATGATTCGTTCTCCTAGTGTAAGAACTATGTGAAAGAAGTTTGGTGAACTTTTCCTCAAAGATTAAGAAATCATGAAACTAGGATTACGAATTTATATTTAGAGGATAGTATCCCCTAGAATGCCATTGATATTATAGTGGAGACTCAAGGATCACCCTGGCTGCATATCCTGGCCACTTATTAGAGCGGGTGATATCTTTGTCACGCCTTAGGATATTGCTATGGAAGAACGATGACTGCCTTTGGACTGCGGGAGGTTAGGGAGTGTTTTATTGGCCCTGTATACCGGGTGATAGGTATACCTCTTGCCACATGGTGTTTGGCCTTGTATAAGGTGAAAGTTTGCTACTAGACATTTTGTACGTTGTTCGGCCTTAGATCATGTGGGACATCATGATCATTTTCTCATTCTCCCGCAACTTTGGCTATTAAGACTTACTGGCCCTGGTTTGCAAAGATAAAGAAATTTATACATATTTTGGAACCCTAAGAGAAAATAAAGACAAAATATAAAAAGTTACCCATTTTTCGAAAATGAATTTGCTCACGTTTCATGTATGCATTCTATATTATGTTCCTATCTCATTCCCTGTCCCATTTGTTTATATTGTGACTTATCTTTGTTTATATTGCATTTGCTGAGCTTTGGCTCACTCTTGCTGCTTTCCTTATCTTTAGATGAATACGAACTTATACCCGATAGGACGGGGTAGAGGATTAGAGGTCAGCTAGGCATGAAGATCTTGGAGGATAGTTTGAAGGCTTAGATTTGTGATTTTATACCCTATTATAGTATATTGTATTATTTTGATGGTCTTGCATACCGTTGATGATGATGTTGTGTATGTAATCTAACTTATGCTATATTTGATGGATATAGTTGCTTCTGTAGGTCTATATGGTATAACTATGTACCTAATGATATCTTGTTTGAGCCGACATCATACCCAGAGTTGTGACGTCGGTGCCATATGTTGTTAATTGTGGTATTTTGATCTTGTGTGGTTTGTTATGGTTTATGGATTTGTCGGAGTTGATTTTAGATGGATTTTTATTATTGTACAGGATATTTTATAGGTTTTGTATTTGTTTGGCAGTCATTTTTTTGCCGAAACTCTGCTGAATTTTTGATAGGAAACACAGTCCGTCACATAATACACCAAGGGTTCATCAACTATTCAAACCATGAGACCCTTTATTTCCTACATGCTCATGAGAAACTAAACTCTAGACATGCCAAGTGGGTTTTCGTCCTATAAGAATACTCATTCATCCTTAATTATAAATCAGGAGCCTGTTAGGGGCTGATGGCCTAAGTCAAAAGGTTTGTCTCCTCTAAACTTTATTTTATAAAATAACAAGTTTTAATTTGATCTTAAAAGTTATTATGCATATTTATATTTCTTAAAAATTTTTAAGCATTGATCACTGGCTCGAAGGACCTGTGAGGTCCCACATCGGATGGGGGGGGGAACGAAGTGCGCTTTATAAAGCCGTAGATACCTCTCCCTTGTGGACGCGTCCTGGG
This sequence comes from Nepenthes gracilis, assembly GCA_033239525.1. Lineage (NCBI taxonomy): Eukaryota > Viridiplantae > Streptophyta > Magnoliopsida > Caryophyllales > Nepenthaceae > Nepenthes > Nepenthes gracilis. The sequence continues at coordinate 6,843,858 of BSYO01000018.1, read as the reverse complement.
AGCCTGTGGGAGGTTCGCCAGGAAAAGGTCTTGAGGCCTGTGTGTGGCCAAAGAGGACAATATCCTGCCACGCTGTGCCGCCACTGTGCCACTTTGGGAGAGGCATTTTGGGGGTTGTGGGCCTGCTAGGAATAAAACCGTGCGGGCTTAGCCCAAAGCGGACGATATCCACATGCCAGTGTTGGGGAAGTTACAGTGGTATCAAAGACGGGGCCCGATTTGGTGTGCCAGTGCGGACACTGGGCCCCCAATGGGGGTGGATTGTGAGGTACCACATCGGATGGGGAGGGGAACGAAGCCTGCTTTATAAAGGCGTGGATACCGCTCCCTTGTGGACGTGTCCTGGGAGCCTGTGGGAGTTTCGTCAGGAAAAAACCTTGAGGCTTGTGTGTGGCTAATGAGGACAATATCAAGCCACGCTGTGCCGCTACTGTGCCACTCTGGGAGACATGTTTTGGGGGCCATGGGCCTGCCAAGAACAAAACTGTGCGGGTTTGGCCTAAAGCGGACAATATCCACATGCGAGTGCCTGGGGACATTACAGAAATCGTTTGAAAGAGTGACTGAATAAAACTTGGACTTAGCTTTGAAATATGATGAAATTGATTATAGAATTTTGAATAATGGCATTAAGTTAAAGTAATCAGTAAGGAAAAATCGAACTAGAACTGTTGAACAGTTAGATCAGGTTCTTCAGCATGCCTTAAAATGTTACGGTTACGGTAATCGAGGATACTATCGATCCATTGAACTATCAAACTATCGAATTGAAATATATACCATCGAACTATCAAATTATCATCCTTTGATTGTATGAATTGAATACAATCTGTCCTCGATTATTAGTCCCTCGGCTAGTAGAGTATACTAGACGGGTCCCTAGAATATCAAACCAAAATTTCTGAAGAATAAATGAGATTTGGATCTGTTTTATAGATTTTGATAAGTGTTCAAATATAATTATACATTCCCCCTGTTTTCCGCAATCACTTCTGTTCTTCTGATAATATCGTGGTTTTTTTGTTCTAACGTAATAATGTTTGGCATGAAAGTGTGAACTGTGATTATCGAAACCTGTTTATATCGAACCTGGCCTTCTCATAATTTATGTATAGCTTTCTATTCCTTGATAGTTCTTATGACCTTCTGTATTTATATTCTGCATGATAGTATTATGTTTTACATGTTTTGGTACATTGCTGGGCTTCCGTTCACTGTTTACTATTTTTTCCTCCAGATGAGACTATAGAGCTGGTATTAGATAAGAAAGAGTAATTTGAAGTCTAGCCTAAATACTTTTGGAGAACTGAAATATTTTGGAGAATCTTGGAAAGATACAGTTTGAATGTAAATACTGGATTTTGTGTATGAATTCTGTGTATATGGATTTAGTATATGAAATGTATGTGATGCATGTGATAAAATAGAAAATATGCTTACGTAGGTTTACATAGTTGCTTGCGCTATATATTTTCTGGATTCTGTACAGGTCCTAAGTGGCATCTCTTATATGTTTCTAATTTAGTGGATAGGATTATATTTGAACCATGAATAGAAATGAAAAATTGGTGGTCATGTGTATGTGTGTTGTAGGTTAAAATGTGATTTTCAAATAGTTGTGTGCTTGTACAGATTAAAATATACATGTTGTGTATTTAGATTTTTGTTCAATTTTAAATAGAACTCTGTTGAAATTTCTACTGAATTATTAATCTAAATTTATGAATTTTGTCATGAATCAGTCTACCGGAGGGTCCGATGAGAATTAGGATCCGTTCTGTCGTAGCACAGCTCACCTCGGGCATTTCTTCCTTAGATAAGACAACCTCCTCAGAGTTCTCAGACTCAAAAGAGAAGTTTGCGGTCAGAAAGCTCTGTCATCGGGCATCAGAGCAACGCATTCCAGATATGCACCAAAAAATAACCGACAGCCAATAATTATTCTGTCGAGCACATTAGCCTATAGTGCCCTTAGGATTCTTAAGAGTGGATTTCTGATGTCTCCAAGACTTGGATTGCTTTAATGATCCTACCTGCTCAGACGGAGGAGTAGTAACCTGATTAGCCACCTCCTGAGCATGATAGGAATGCGGTCCACCTTCCCTCTTGTTGGAAGGCCTCAACAAGCTATTGGAGGTTCTAGGAGCTCCAAGAATGCTCACTGCAGGGGCAGATTCATCAACTAAATGAAGGTCCTCCACTAAGCCACCCAGCTGGCTAAAACAGCAATTCAAAAATTCAGTCTCCATTTTCAAAAAGCTATCTAGAAAACCATACACTGCCTGCCTCCCATCCGGGGAAAAGGAAGCAATGTATGGCTAAGTAGTCTTTGCTACCACCAACTTCTTGATAGCATCAGACAATGGACCTTGAAATCTATCTTGATCCGCCACTACCAGCAAAGAAGATTTGAACTTAGCCCTCTCTCCATTATCAGCAGAGATTGGCTCCTCTTCAATCTCAACAAGCAAACATATTTCCAAGAGATCACTCACATCCTGCATCTCTTCTAGAGTTAAAGATGCTAGATATGTCTGAGTAACTTTTGCCGCCAACAACATATGGAGAGCATCAAGTAATGTATCATGAAAACCCTCCTAATCAGCCACTACCATAGTAGGAGCCTCGCGCCCTATAGAAACCTCACCTGGAGCAGAACCTGTGAAAGAGGAGATCGAGTCAGAATGATCCAGTGCTGTTCTTTGTGAAGGCCCGGAGGAGGAGCAACCACACTATGATCGGGACAAGAGGTATCAGAGTGGGAAGGAGTCATCTTCATTCCCGCGATCTGGTATGCCATACATAGACTCTTATCCTTAGGGAGGATGTTTTTTTGGTAAGTAAATTATCCTCAAGGAGGATATCATGGTCAACCTGATCCCCTAATGCCAGGCGGCTTTCATTGGCCTCATCTAGAGTAGATGCAGAAAAATCAGGATCTGGATGACAAATAGAGGATGAGGGATTTGGCACTAATGTATCCGGACGACAAATTCATTTACCTAAATTTCTTTTATTGAGGATTTTTCAAGTCAATAGATAAGGTGTTGAGTATATATTCCTTTGCAGGTATTGATAGATTGGAAATAGATGATTTGTACTTGTTAGGAAGCAGAATGAGCACGAGTGGTGATGATGGCGAATTGGTAGACCCATAAAAGGGGTATAGATATGAAATGTTAAAAGTGTGGTTGATTCTGTGATATTTAGGAAGATCAATTTGATAAGCATTGGACTCAAATTTTTTGATGACTAGACATGGTCCAAATTTTTAATCTTTGAATTTAATCTGACTTTGTGTTGGAAAATGCACTTTTTGTAAGTAGACTTGTAGAAGGGGTATAGACCACCTTTATTGAATTTGACATGCCAATGATGTAGGTTAGGCCACACTCTGTACTTGACTATTGTATCCTCTAGGTGCTTACCAATTTGCTCATGAATCTCTTAGGTGTGGGCAGTCAGTTTCTCAACATCCATGCTAATGTGTCCCTTCATAGGGAATGGTGTTTAGCCAAGGATGTGGGCTGGATTACTCTCATAGTTTTTCTCAAATGGAGAAAATTGAGTAAACTGATTTTGGAATGAATTGCAAGCAAATTCAACTTAAGGGATGACAGCATCCTAATTCTATGGATGGTTGCCTCATAGGCTACGAAGTAAGCTATCATGAGAACAATTTACAACTTCAATTTCACCATCTTATTTTGCGGATGATAAGTGTTAGAGAATTATAATTTGGTTTCCACAAGTTCCTATATGTTCACCAAAAAAGCCCTATGAAGTCGGAGTCTCGATTGGATGTTATGGTATAGGGGAAGCTGTGTTGCCGAATAACTTCTCGAAACCAGAGTTAAGTGACACAGGAAGCACCCATGGTCTTTTTCCACGGAATAAAGTGGTCCATCTTGGAGAAAACGGTCTATAATGACAAAGATGTAGCTAAACAACTTTTCGAAAGAAGAGTTGAGCGACATGGGAAGCGTCTATGAACTTTTTGCATGGAATAAAGTGGGCTATCTTGGAAAAATGGTCTGAAATGAGAAAGATAAAGTCAAGAGCATGGCAAGTACATGAAAGACCTGAGACAAACTCCTTGCTAATGTCTTACCACGACTTGCTTAGAATAGAGAGAGACAAATACAATCCTTAATTTAATCATTCGCCCTTAATAGATTAGTAGGTGACACGTCGTTCCATAAATCACTCAACATCACTTTTAAGCTTTGACCAAAATTATCTTTCCTTAATCAAAGTAAGTATTTTGTCTTGCCCAAAGTTCCCTCACGGCCACTACCATGTAGAATAGAAATAAGCTGAAATCATAAGGATCCCTTGAGTATAGACAATCGATTTCTACGAAACAAAAATCCATCCATTAGGCAAGACGGGTCTTGTGAGGTTCTGAGTCTAAAAACATAATAAATGTGAGGTAATCAATGTGATAATAATTAATATTAGACCAATTGAACGAATGAGTATGTGTATCGAAAAAAAATCGAGAAGATAAATGGGGTTATGGACTGCTGATGCACTGCCAGTAGGGTCGCGCCTGCTGTGCACTCGACCGTGGGCTCAAGCTCAAAGAGGCAGTAGTGCTTCATCTGTGGGGGAAAAACATAAAACAGTGAGCTGAGGCCCAGCAAGGTATATGCATATGAACTGTAAAACGGTTATGCCAAAACGATCATATAACCATGCAGAACATCATCTGGAAAAACAGTAAGGACATACTATAACAATATTAAATCTCATGCTTCATAAATCGTTACACTATAGATTGTAAAATAATAATTATAAACTTTACTAATGCATGACAAAACTTAAAACAATACTCTATGTCACATCGTCATCTTTTCTTGTATATGATTCATTATCATCTTTTTCTCAGATGACACTCTATCATCTTTTCACTGTACGATTCATTATCATCATTTTACTATAATATACTATGTCGGTAAAACAGTAAACGGTACTTCATATTATTTTTCTTTTTGTACCAAGCCCCGAGGATGGCTATCATTACCTCCTTGTACCAAGCCCCGAGGACGGCTGTCATTCCCTTCTTGTACCAAGCCCCGATGACGGCTATCATTAGCTCCTTTTACCAAGCCCCAAGGACGGCTGTCATTCTCTCCTTGTACCAAGCCCCGAGGACGGCTATCATTCCCTCCTTGTACCAAGCCCCGAGGACGGCTGTCATTCCCTCCTTGTACCAAGCCCCGAGGACGGTTGTCATTCCCTCCTTGTACCAAGACCCGAGGACGACTATCATTCATCTTTTTATTAAAAACCCTTTTTTGAAATCAGACTTGCATAATATATCTTCAGCTATCCTTAAGTATACACGGAAATTTCTAGGTACAGCTCAGCGGTATATATTTTCGGAAACAAATTATACTTCAGGCCTTTGTTTGGATTTTATCAAGGAAGGGCCGAGCTCTTTTCTAGTTAAGGGAGCATTATCATTTTCAAGATAATCGGAGCTCATTTTTAGTTCGGAGTCGAAATTCATTTTCAGTGCAAAAGCAGGAGTTCCGGAGTGCTCAAAAAGCCGGAGATCTTGGTTTCAAAAGGGCGGAGCTCTTTTTGGACGGAGTATTTTCAAAAAGGACGGAGCTCTTTTGGACAGAGTACTTTTCTTAAAAAGGACGGAGCTCTTTTTTGACGGAGTGCTTTTTGGACGGAGTGCTTTTCAAACGGGTGCTTTTCAGACGGAGTGCTTTTCACTTGGAGTACTTTTAAAAGCCGGAGTTTCATTTTCCTCAAGGGACGGAGTACTTTTCACCACTGGACGGAGTGATTTTCACTAACGGGACGGAGTTCTTTTTACACAAAGGACGGAGTACTTTTCATTAACAGGACGGAGTTCTTTTTACACAAGGGACGGAGTGCTTTTCATTAACAGGACGGAGTGCTTTTTACTCAAAGGACAGAGCTTGTTTTCTCAAAGGAGGAGTTCATTTTCAATACAAAGCCGGAGTTCATTTTACATTGAGGCCGGAGTTCCCTTTACATTAAGGCCGGAGTTCATTTTAAAGCCAGAGTTCTTTTTCATACAAAAACGACGGAGTTATTTTTGACAGAAGGCGGAGTTCAAAAATCGGAGTTCATTTTCCTTTAAGGCTGGAGTTCTTTTTAAAAGAGCCGGAGTTCTTTTTACTAATGGGACGGAGTGCTTTTTACCGAAAGCCAGAGTACATTTAAAAGCCGAAGTTCATTTTCCTCAAGGGACGGAGTTGATTAAAAGTCGGAGTTTAATTTACATTGAGGCCGGAGTTCATTTCACATCAAGGGATGGAGCTCATTTTCTTATGCAAAGCCGGAGCTCATTTTTATATTAAGGCGGGAGTTCATTTTAAGGCCAGAGTTCTTTTGGAGTACTTTTTCATCAAAAAGGACGGAGTTCTTTTCCTTAAACGGATTTGGAGTACTTTTTCTTCAAAAACATGTAATTATCGAGTTCGTATAATTTGACGGAGATAATCATACTTCAAAGCGAATAAAATCTATCATCCCGAGTGTCAATATTTCTTTTAAGCATCGATCAACATAATCGCATAAGAATATCAGATATACTTGCTTCGAGAACATGCATAATCTTAAAAACAGTGGTGAGTACTTTTGAACTTAAAAACGGAGAATGCATCCGCAAACATTCTTAAATCCGAACTTGAAGAGAGTGGCGTTCGAGGTATACTTGCAATATTCTTAAAACATGAACTTAAAAACGGCGTCCGAGGTACACTTGCCTGAGAGTTGATTCCTAGATTTTTACCGTCTTGAAGCTTTCTCCCCGTCACTCTCTTCCTTCTACTAGCCTGTGCATCAACCAACCGACGCTGGCTTTTTATAGAGGAGGGGTTTGGTGGGGTAACAAGATTAATTTTACCCACTCCATTCGGTTGCCACCTAGTTGGGTTTTAACTAAAATCTGCTGTTATCATTAGCTGCCAACGTTCACTCCTGCCGTCCACTTATAATTCACTCCGGCCTCCTGCACCTTCATGAAGTGCTCCGGCCTTCAGTGGCTTCAAGAGATCAAAAAGGCCACTCCGTCATCATGAGACAAGAAATTACTCTGGTCCTCACGGAGGCATAAAGTCACTCCTGCCTTTGAATCACCCCGGCCTCAAGAAATCACTCCAGATTTCATCCTTAAAATACTCTAGTATTAAGTTGGGATATTTTATTCTGATTTTTACGCTTTTTGATTTCGGGATCTCACAGTTGGTATTAGAAAAAAAGGAGGTGCCTTAGGTTTGATTTAAATTGTATGCGAAAGTTTAGGATAAATTGCTATTGATTGGACAAGTAGACATAGGCATAGAACAATTAAGTTAGATTGGATAGTTTTAGTTATCCTGGATGGCTAGCTTAGCTTTGAACTAAGTTAGAGTTAGAGAATGAGTTTGGTTGTCCATGCTTACGCGTCCAAATTAGTATCCTAAGAGTGACCTAACTTGTATTGCATTGCCTTTAGATAGAATATGAGTAACCGCAATGGCTCCTAGATAAGGGTTTACTTGTGGTAGTGGTCGACCATAAGGTCGGGAGGAGTTGTATGGAGGCCCTTTATGGTTTAAAATTGATTGATGCCAATTTGGTATTTAAGTTAATCAATGCCAATTCAAGGCCTAGATTAATCGGTTTTGGTTCGAAGTTTAGGCTTCATCAGTTCTGAGTTGAGATCCTCAACCTAGTAATTCACTATGAAGGGATGCCTGATCAACCTAGTAAGTATGATGGATGAGGAAGAATCAATGGCTCGAGATTACGTTAGTTGGAGTTAATTTCTAGTGTACCGAATCCAAGGATGTCAATTTATAATTGATTTGGAGATGCTTAAGAGCCTAAACATTTGGGGGGCTCGAATCCCATAGAGGATAGGATATGGATCCTAAGAATTAAGATGATGTGTAGTCAACCAATGTTCGAAAGAAGATAAGACAATGTTGCCCTCTATCAGATAGAAAGTGAAGTCGACCTCGGGTGGTTAACATTAAAAGAATCATGGGTCTCAAGGAAAAAGAGATATCGTAGGATATATTTGTGGATGCTTTATGAATGAATGTCTTGTTTCGGTGGGATTTCTGGGAGTATATTTCATGTGTAGATAGTTTAACCACATAATTAGGGATTGCCCTTATTCCATAGGTTGGATAGTAAAGGAGTCCAATACCATGGATCGAGGTTTCACGATGATGACACGAAATATAGAAGTGTCATCCATCGTAGCGGGAGATAAGGTTCCCGAATCATGATGTTTCGATATATGTGTTACTTTGGGATCTAGATTTTGTTCCATTGGTGTTTGCAAGTTATGTGTAATTTGAGAATCTAAGCTTTACATTTGTTGTGTAGAATTTACGACATTTTCTTAGGTCCGTAGTTATGATTGGTTGGGTAATCGATTTATTTTTGTGGAGCCAATCTTGATGTGACAATAAGGATGACTTGGTCAGTGAGTCACTAAGTTGATATGAACAGGGTTGGTGTAACGACCCAAATTCTAAAATATAGAAAGTCCCAGTCATTAAGTTAATATAATGTTGGAGTAAAAGAAAGTTTATTTGGTCAATGCCAGTTAACCGAAAATGTGAAGGGTACTCATTCCGTCAACGTCAGTTGACCGGAAGTAATGAAGGAGCAATTATAAGATTAGAAGGCAAGTCGGGGTAGTTAAGTTGACTGAAATTGTGTGATTGTTGACCGGAAGAAATAATAAGAAAGTTAATCCGGTCAACACCTATTGACCGGAAAACGTGAGGGAAAATTTAATCCGATCAACGTCAGTTGACCGGAAAGTGTGAAGAAAGGCCAAGGAAGAGTTAACCGCCCGATTGATTGACGTGATGACTAATTAAGGTCTGAATGATCATGCCTGAGCAGGTAACCTACTCCCAACCACCTTGCTGACCTTCTAGAAAGGCAAGGGGAGCAAGCAAAGAAGTACAAGCAGTTGACCTACCCGATCTACTACCGCCAACCCCAACGTCTATAAGTAATGGCCCCGGGAATTAGGATAGGAAGTTGGGCAATCGACCGGGTGAAGGCGCTAAGAACTTCGAGCCAGAACCAAGTAAGGGGTTCATAGATCCAATCTAGGCAAGTGTACCCTCCTTAAATCTATGATTTACTATAAGCGTACTTATCTTTCTATAGTTCATGTTTGCAATGTAAGTATGTCTGATTTTTTATGAACTTATATTATAGTATACAAGATATTTATTTTGATCATCTGGATTTCTGTTAATGCCATATTTAAAGGATCGCTTAAGGAAAGTAGAAATGGAAGCAGATCAGTTTCGAGTGAATGGATATTCTGAAATAGAACGAGAAAAATGGAATTTGATTAATTCAACTTATAAGCTCTGTTATGCGTTTTCATAAAGATCTTTATTTTTACCTTACTTACATGAATTCTGGCCACAAACAAGCTTTTAAGATATTTGAAATGAGTAAAAAGAACTCCGGCACTTGTATTGAAATTTTGAAACCGGCATTCGCCTTTGATTTTAAAACCAGCCTTGATTTGAAATCGGCCTTATAGAATAATTTAAATTGTCCTTAATCGAAACCGGCATTTGCCTTTGATTTGAAATCGGCCTTATAGAATAATAGAAATCGGCCTTAATCGAAACTGGCATTTGTGTTGAAATTTTGAAACCGGCATTGCCTTGTGATTTTGAAACCGGCCTTGTAATGAAATTCTGAAACCGGTATCTGCTCCGTGATTCTAAAACCGGCCTTGTAGTGTAATTTGAAACTGGCCTTGTATCGTATTTTAAAATCGGCAATTGTACTATGATTTTGAAACCGGCCTTGTATCACGAATTTGAAATCGGCATTTGTAATATAATTTTGAAATCGGCTTTGTAAGTGACGTATGAGTTCTGTGATTTGAAACCGGTTTGAAGTATATGATTGACCTCCGACTTTTGAGAAAAGACCTCCGGCTTTCATAAATGAGACCTCTGACACTTTGATAAAAGATCTTCGATTTTAAGATGTTAAAGGAAAGGCTTTACGGACTTCAAATGTAAAATTAAGAATAAAGGTTATAAGAACAAGGAAAAATGTATGTAATCCGGACAGCAAGTAGAACTCTATGACTTCTGACTTTCGAACTATGATAGATGGCCATCGAGCGATATGAACTAAGAATCGAGTTTTCATTAAGCTTGTTGTTAAAAATTAGATGAAGGATATTAGAGTGACACTCGAGGATTGCCCCTGGGCCACGGGGGAATTTCTGGTGGCACAAGGCTTACGGACTACGGCCCCGTATGCCGGGTAAAAGGTATTACCGTCCGTCTCTGGGAGTATAATAGGAGGATACGGCCTTAGGTTGTAGGGTAGCACACAACCCTTCCTCGATGTTGTTCGCTCTCGTCCGGTTTCTAAAGATGATAAGAATTTCCTACAGTTTTATGAGTTTTCTAAAGACAAGATAATAAGAATAAGAACAAAGATTCCTTAACTTAAGAAGAAATGATATGGTGATTTTCGTATGCTAAGTTTATGTTACTTTGATCCGATAATATATATATTAATGTTTCTGCATGTGAGTACCTTGTTAGGCTTTTTAGTTCACTCTTACTATTTTTCAGATGGATGAAAGCTTATGGAGGATGAAATTAAATAGAGTCGTGTGGTGTAGCTAGACGGCATAGCTGGCCGGAGTTGATCAGCGAAGGAGTGAAGGAATTGATGTATTTTCTTTTCATGTTTTGGGAAGGACTTGTAAAATATTTCGCTGTAAAAGAATTAATGGATGTTAGTATGTTTTCGTAATTATAATATGGGAAAAATGAAGTTGACTTTCCTAGTAGCATCTCATTTCATATCAAGGTCTTCATGTCCGACCAACCTTAATGTTGGCCGATCAAGTATGAGGTTAAACTTTGATGGCCAACTCAAGGAGTTCGGCCTTAAGTAATCCTATGTACGCAATGTAAAGTATACATATAAAAGAAAAATTTTTATGTCCACCTAGTTAGTATTTATACCGTATGTGTTGTAAAGGTTAGGCTTGACAACGGCCGCATGCGGTGGAATGTGGCCGGTCCGTCACAGTTGGTAAATACATTATGTCTTGCAATCGAATTGTGTAATTTTGAATATGAACCTGAGTTAGTCAAAGTATTAAGGAATTATTATCATTTGCCTATAGGTTGAGTTGTAGGGATTTGTGCTAAGTTTATTTGATAATGAGACCACATCTGGAGGTCATTTGGGGTCACGGAGGAGTTTCGCCGTATGAATAATTGAGGATGTTTTTGGAAGGAAGATTAGGTGATTGACCTTTTAGTTGGTAATTCGAGATTGTATCGAGATCGACACTGATCTTTAAGGATTTCGTATGGAATCGAGAAATCATTAGTTAGGTGCCACAGTGGGATGCTCTAGAACCTTTGAGGCACATAAGACAAACCGATGAGGTAATCTGTGACTTTTTGGAAATTAGGTTGCCTAGGAGATAAATGATTTGATAAGCAGGCACTGTGAATGAATAGGTGAATTATTTGATCTATGGAAAGGGCTTGATATTTTCTAAGGGTGATCTATATCCGTAGTGCTGCCAATTGTGAATAATCGAGAATTATGCTCATGGTAACTTTCAGAATTGAGATATAGCCATTATGAGTTTTGATAATGTCATTTGGGTTTTATGGGTTCACTGGCATTTTCGCGGGATTTATGAATTGAACCTTCCGGTCATAATTAGATCAATTTTGTGATGGCCACATTGATAAATTCTTATAATCACTAGGATGTATGAACCCTACTTCATGATCGTACCATGGATTACGAAACACTGTCAGCCATGTGCTCAATTATGAAAAGGGTGTAAGTTTGGAGAAGTGTTATGTAGGGCATGTGGTTTCTTTGATAGCAATAATGTGATTCCTTAGAGTTTGGAGCGATGGATTATTCAAGAAAGATTGATCGATGTCTCAAAGGTGTGTGGCTTTCTTACATTTAGCTAACCTCGAAAGGGCAATCCGATAAGTATTCTTAAGGACTGCAATGTCGTGAGGTGTTTGACTTGACACGACCAATATCCGTCGAAATGGGTCATGTGAGGGTAGTTTTCAAGGAATTAAGGATTAGTTATCAACCTTAATATTTGGGTTGACCCCTGATAGGTCTAGTAAGTTATAGTAGAGCATGATCCTTTTAAAAAAGCTCTAGGATTGTGTTCCTCGTGACTTGTATGGATGGTTACCATTGGTTAAGAGGGTGGAAAGCCTATGATCAGAATTACTTCACCCATAGTTTACAATTAGTCATTGAAGTCCTTACTTTGAGGATTTATAAGTATCGCCTATAGAGATAGTTATTGTCTAACAATCCTAATGGATTGAGAGGTTATCTCGCAGGATGAGATGACCATACAGTAGTATAAGCGGGTAGATATGCTTGAGGATAGTAATAGTGAGTTTCTGTGTCAGTTGTGAATGGTCGATCAAGTGGTAGCATAAATCATTGTGGTTGTTAAAAGGGTTATACTTATGAGGTGTATTGTCAGTCAAGAAGAATACTATTACCGTTAATTAGATGTCGGGAGTCTTTAGATTGGGTATTGACTCGGTGCATCATAGAGAATGTTGTAGGATAAATCTCGTGTACGCTCCTAATATCTAAGGAAAAAGGGAGAGCTCTATCTTTGGTTATGGGAGGGAGAGTTTCCTCCTAAGTTATGAAGTCATGAAATTATGAGATGAGAAGCCCTCGCTGTCTCGATTTTGAGGATATTACGGTAGCAAGAATTTTGGTACTGTTTGGGTAATTGTGAATTTGGCAGGCAAAGACAGCCCACTTATCGTGAATTTGAGGGTCACGACCAAAATGAATAAGTTAGCTCGTTGGTATGCTAACAAAGCGATAAGTTTTGTGAGTATTCGAGTTTGAGGTTTTGGGGTAATTGCTTCAATTGCGTTATCTAAATTAATTGTACTCTAAGGATTTCGGGCTTTGCCTTAATCATATCGATGTCTTTAGGATTTTCCTTAGGTTTATAACTGTAAAGTAACCATGTGTCTAATATAAACCAATGGCTATGAGTTGCAATATAATTCTTAGTATCCTAATAAACAGTTAATTAGAGTAGCGTAGTAGAAACATATGAGCCATTGGCTTAGAAATTTCAGAAGGGGATTGATATTCGAAGTAGATGGTCATTCTCAAGGCTTAGGAGGTATCAAGGTGAGAACCTATTAGTTCGTTGGGATTTTGTATTAAGTCGAAGAGGTAGTTAATAACTGTAAAGTAGGATTTCGGGCTTTGCCTTAATCATATCGATGTCTTTAGGATTTTCCTTAGGTTTATAACTGTAAAGTAACCATGTGTCTGATATAAACCAATGGCTATGAGTTGCAATATAATTCTTAGTATCCTAATAAACAGTTAATTAGAGTAGCGTAGTAGAAACGTATGAGCCATTGGCTTAGAAATTTCAGAAGGGGATTGATGTTCGAAGTAGATGGTCATTCTCAAGGCTTAGGAGGTATCAAGGTGAGAACCTATTAGTTCGTTGGGATTTTGTATTAAGTCGAAGAGGTAGTTAATAACTACGGTTACCTTTGAATTTAGGTAAATTATCATAATGACTCCCATGTACCGATGAATGAGGAAGTAGGTTTATGATTAGGTTTAATTGTTGTGGGAGATTAGGAATTCGTCTTATAGCAAGGTTTCAATCATGTTTTAGATAAAAGGTATTAGACGTTAAGGATCAGGATGATTCAAACGATTAAGGTTCTCTAGAAATAATCGTCTCTCCAAGAAAATGATTTGGGAGTACGTAGGCAAAATCTGAAAAGTCTATCCCCTTATTGTTAAATTTTAAGGTTCGTGAAATTTCGTGAACGAAATTTTTATAAGTGGCAAAGAATGTAATATTTCAAATTTTTATTCGATTTAATTGGATTTATTTATTATTTTAGATAATTTAGGTGTGATAAAATTTAATTCAATAGTAGAAAATTATTGGATGATATTTGGATTTGTTGGGCTGATGCCCAATGCGTGCCTGTTCAATCACTCGAGTATCGAATTGAGTTTTGGGATTAAAAAATAAATAAATAAATAAATATAATAATAATAATAATAATAATAATAATAATAATAATAATAATAATAATAATAATAATAATAGCAGCATAAGAGGAGAAAGGGGGCAACTCACGGGGGAGTTTCAAGAAAAAAATGAAACAGAGGCTTCGGGAAAAGAGAGAGAGGAAGGAAAAATAGAGAGAAACGGGCAAACGAAGGCCCTTGGGTTCGATTTCGACTTTGAGCTAGTCGAAGAAATCGTAGAACGGGTAGAGACAAGTTCATCCATACCCTCCTCTTTCGTTTTCTTGCATTTTTGTTTCCTTTTTATCCGGTATTCTCGTTCTGATACCCGATTAAATTTATACTTTATATTACCCATGATGTATGCATGTATATATATTAATTTTATGTCCAATTTGTGAGTTTTTTGTGGCGTTTAGAGAAACTCCCAAAACTGTAACCCTACTGTTATTGTTCATTTTTGCCCGACCCCTTTTACAAATGAATTTTTAAGGCTTTTGTATAAATTGGGATTAGAATATCATTACTCATATCCTATATAAGTTAAATTATTGATTGGATACCCAATTTTGTAGTTTTATGTAGATTTTCGTTTGTGAAACCCTAGACCCGCACCCGGACCTTATTTAAGCATATATTTTTAGTTTTATGCATAAATTGAATTGAGTTTATGATTACTTATGACTTGAATTTGCTAATTTACCTATTGGATGCCCGAATTTTTTAGAATCGTCCGATATACACAACCAGGCACTATTCATGAGCGGTTAATGTTCATCAAAGCCCATTTAGTAAATTTTGTATAAATTTCGCATTGTCTAATTGTTAATTAAACTGTATATACATTTGTGTATGTTTAATTGTTATTTCAGGATCATGTTCATTAATTAATTCTGAAGTAAATGTAATTCGGAGGCCTCTAAAGTTATAATTGCTTATTGATGGTAAGAATCTCTATTCTTCCCTATGTTTATGATATTCATATATGCCAAACGAGTTATGAAAAGATTTGTCTATATAAATGAACAAATCATAAAGCTCTAGCTATGTCACCCGTCAAATAGTAGGAAGTTTCTTTACTGCTAGAATTCCTTCCTTATTTCCCTATTGAAAGAAATATCGTTCACTTCTCTAACCCTTCTCTATTCAATAAAAGGTAGGGGCTAGATTGTTGGGTCTAGTCACTCCCTTGTAGGTAACTTAATAAACTAGTTTATCATTGGAGGATTTGTGAAGAACAAATCCGGAGAACTGATTCCAGTCAACGGAATGTTAATCGGAAGAGAATATTAGACGGACAATGGAGATTGACTGGCAGATAGCCAATTGTAGATTCCGATCAATTGGAGGTTGACCGTCTGAGGGTTGTAGGAGTACTGTTGGATGGCAAACGGATAGCAGAAGATGGTCAACGGGGAGGTTGACCGAATGAAAGTAGAGGACGGTCAACGGAAGGTTGACGAGATAAGGCTGGAGAGGAAATACGGAGAGGATTTCCAGAGAGCATTTTCGGAGTTGAAAATGCTGGAGCGCCTTTCAGGAGAGATTACCGGTCAACCTGTTGACCGATTGAGAATGAAGAATTTACCAGTTGGTGACACTAGTATGAAATTGCCCGCGGACATGGCTGAATGCACAGTAGCGTCTGGAGATATTGGCTGTGCACAGTAACGACCGAGGACATGGGATATCCGAGGTCGTTGTCACTGTCTAGAGACTAAGGAATGCCAGAGAACTCTTGTGATGGCCAAAAGACACAGATGGTCCAGGGAATTGACTGCAACAATGACCGAGGACGTCATGGACAGCTGGCAGCAAGTTGTGAACAGTTGACTCTGCAGAGTAGGTGGCAGACTTGCAGTCTGTGTACGCCGTCTGTGCAAGTGGCAGGATTATAGAGTTGGTGGGCAAAGTTGTTGGCATATTGTAGAGCAAGTGGCAAGCGTTGGTCCACACACAACCTGCTTATTGGTTGAAGGCCTCCGGGCAGATGCATGCTAGGCATGCTGTGCTCGGTGGGCACAAGACGCTATGGGAGTGACTATGATGAGCGAGTATTCGTCGGAGCTTATGTAGCCAAGGACTTGTGTAGCCTGCTGCATGTGTGCAGGGTGAAACGGCGGTCGCCGTTTCGCGACTCTTGTAAAATGTGAGAGTAGAGAGCGCCACAATAAGGAAAGAAAGATAGAAAAGAAAGAGAGAGCAGTGAGTGAAACACAAAGAATGAGATTTTGCATTCTCGTACTCTATTCTTCGGTTTTTGCCTCTAGGGCTTGTGTAGCCATGGTGGTTACTTGTATTCTATCTCTAGGTTTGTGTAACCATTTTACATAGTGGATCTATTGATGAACTTTGTATCCCGTGATTTTTTCCTTTAGTTGAGAAAGGATTTCTACGTAAAAAATTACTATACATCTCTTGCTTTCCTTATTCTTACTATATGGTGGCTGATGATGACGGGGGTTTGGGTATTCCGCTGCTATCGGATCAAGTGGATCCGGGTGTCAAACCCCAACATATATAAGGGCTAAGCTAAGAGGAGCCAAACTAGAAGAGGGAGGGAGAGAATTGAAGCACACTGTGCCACTGTCGCCACTTGCCGATCGCATCACCTATGGTGTCGTAAGGTCAACAGCCCCAGCCCAGGTAACCATTGTTTCTACACTCGGCCATCTGCTTGGATTTAGGTTATAACTGTTGCCCAATATTGTCAATGCCTAGCCACTGGCTCTAGCTCTGGACAGGCCTGCTACCTAGTTAGCCGCCTCTTTGCTAATAGCCAGCTCCATCGTTGCCTAGTTGGTATTAACCATGATAAATCACTCAAGCTAAAATCTGAGGTTTAGATAGGTCCAACTCAAATCTAATGCCTAAATGACCCGATTTTGATATAAGGTATGGGTAGGCCAAAATAGATAGAGGGACATGGATAATAATACCTTGTTGTCTCATAAAGAACTCTACTATTGGTATAGGCCTCAACCTCTACAATCAACACATCACGCCCAATAAATTCTCTCTTCTTATAATCTAGCAATATTATTATTCTATATTTACTTTAATTATTATTTAAAATATTTTATTGATTTAAATATCGGAGTGGTATCTCTTAAAAGTTGCCTTGAGATCCTTTTCATCTCTTTTTTTTTTCATGTACAAAAAATCAATTCAAAAATTTGATTTACGTTGGGATATAAATCGCTCAAAGATATGAATGAAATCAATTTTTCATGTAGTCACCAATATTAAACACCAATAATTATTGGTTATTTCGACTAAAAAGAAAAGCGCAGTTTGTTGTTTTAAGTCGGCTGCTTTTATTTGAATTTCACAACGTTGAGTCCAAAGACTTTATTTCTTTAATTCCTTTTTATTTACCGTGAATGTACAAGGAATTAAGAAAAATACCAAAAACCAAAAAACTAAAAAGAAATACTAAAATGCTCGTAAGGTAACTCAAGGTTGTCTGTATCATCAATCAATGGATGAATCAGGAAAGCCTTAAGGAAAGAAATTGCCAATGGAGAAACCTGAAACCTTCTCAGCTTTTCTGAAAACGAAGAAGCTTTCATTCATCATCTCTCTCCCTTTCTCTCCTCCTCACCCTCTCTCTGCTTCTCATTCTTACGTACCATTAATGCAACTGAAGATTCAGACATCAGAATCAGAGAAAGCAAGGAGGGAAGCCTGAAGATATT
This sequence comes from Nepenthes gracilis, assembly GCA_033239525.1. NCBI lineage: Eukaryota > Viridiplantae > Streptophyta > Magnoliopsida > Caryophyllales > Nepenthaceae > Nepenthes > Nepenthes gracilis. Next base: position 6,826,075 of record BSYO01000018.1, on the reverse strand, counting down.
AACATTTATCTTAATTAATTTGCCTATTAATCGTTTCTCCACCAAAAGGACCCACTTGCATAATGGACCGAAGCCCCCCGACGCTTCTGTAAAATCTGACGACTGCATATGTATATATATATATTAAAAAAAATTTAATATTAGTTCTTTTATTTTGATAATTTTTTTTATATTTAATTAAAAAAATAATTATTATTTTTTTTATTTTTTTTTAATTTAATGATCAAAATAACTTCGAAGGGGCTGCCACCTCCCCTCCCCTCGCCGGTGCTCTGCATAAATTCATGGCTGTGGGTAGGAACAAGACAGTACACGAAACTGAGTCTACATGTGCAAAATCACACACGCCCAGTCCACACATTGCTTTAACGTCCTCAGTCACCAACTCACACTCATCCCCTTCTAAATGGAATCAGGGGAAATCCTTCGCCTGTGGGGCGAAGGACCCCCTTCGTGGGATGGGAGCCGTCGGATTCAAAATTCCGACGGCTCCCATTTTATATTAAAAAATATAAATTTTTTAAATATTATTTTTTAAAAATAATTTTTCTTATTTTTTATTATAAAAATATAAATTTTAATATTTTTTTTTTAAAAATTTGATAAACTTTTTTTTTAAAAAACGGAAGCCATCCGATCATAATCGGACTGCCTAAAATGGGAGAAGGGGCGTCCTTCTCCCCTCCCGCAAAGGACGCCCCCCCGGGTCCCTTCTAAATACCTATTAAATATATATATATATATATATATATATATATATATAATAGATGAAATGATAGATTGATATACAGAGATAGAGAGAGAGAAAGTATAATTGAAGTTGTTTAGAGATCCATATATATAAAATGGGTATGTGTGTTGAGAGAGAGAGAGAGAGAGAGCGCGCGAGCGCGCTAACAAGGAAGCATGAGATTCAATCCTAAATCATCCTTCTCCAAAACCAAGCGACTCTCGTCCGTTTCTATCCTCGGTGCAGTATCGCAAGAACCATTATCCTGCTCCGGGAGCAATCTTTTCTTTGATTGAAGAGGCACTCCAAACAGCTTCGTTTTGATGTTCCCTCCAGTTATCGCCATTTCCAACTTGGTCAAACTGCTTCGCGAAGTGTTAGTAGTACCGGTAGTGTTCACTTGAGCTTGATGGTGTGAAGCAGCTATCTGCAGCTTAGGGCTAATGTTTTGATGATTATTTTGATGATACGCTATTCTTTCTTGCACCATAAAATTACTGTCTTTGGCGGAAGATGGTGGGTTACGAAGAAGAAAAGAAGGAGAATCAGAGTAAATATTACTGGGGAAAACAGGTTTGACGTGATTTTGCACAAAATAGATGATATCATCGTAGAGCGTTTTCATGTGAGCTAGTTCGGACATTAGCATATTATTGCTCATTCTAAGTCTCTCGTTATCCTCCGAAAGCGCGGTCGCAGAGCTGTCATAGCTAACCTCGGAGATATTACCGGGGAGTTTTGAGGAAGAAGAGAAGGATGAGGATTCACGGGTCCAATTGAGCTGCTGGTCGGAGTCCGGGGAAGAGAGACTAGCCCGGAAAGGGAAGGGGAAGTAACTCGAACTGTTGCTGAATCCTGATGGGGAATACAAGTGGTAGTCTTCGTGGTGGTGGTTGGGTGGTGGTTGCGGCTGCGCAGCTTTCCTTCTGTGGATCTCGCAGAGCAAGTGCTCTTCCCCTCTCTTGAAGAACTCATTTGCAAACTCCCATCTGTCATGTACAATCTTCCTAAAACCCTAACATGTTCCACAAAAAAAAAGAAAAAAAAACAGTATTTAATATGATCAAACACAAATTAAAGATTAAAAGAATAAAATACAGAAAGAGGACTAATATTTTACATAGGTGTTGAGCTGGCGCACGAAGCTGGAGAAATTGTTGTGCTTGAAGTAGTTAGGGAGGATGTCACGAGCGAACTCAGGCGGCCGCCACACAACGAAGGTGGCGTCGTCGTGCCCCCAAGAGACGATGTGGTCGGTGGTCGGATCGTCGACCAGCTTGTATGTTTTGATTAGGAAGGGAGCCGGCGCCGGTTTGCGGGTGTCCAGTGCCATTATTAAGCCTTCACAATGTTCATAGTCAGAGCAATTTTTAAACTTCAAACTCCTCACTTCTTCTCTCATCAGAGGCGGGGGAAGAGAGAGTGGGCAAGGAGTTGTGGTTTGGCTTGATGGGGAAGAGAGAGAGAGAGAGGGGAGATTATGGTGGGTATGGTAAAAATAAGAACTCGGGATCCGCCGCTCATCAATTTGAACCGTCCCATTTAATTAAATCTGAAGTGACTGATTTTATTTTTCTAAAAATAGTCAATTTATGATTGTTGATTTAAGTTAATAGATGAGCACATAGTTTGTTGTGTCATTGTAAAATATTCTAAGGTTATTTATCAAATATTTTAAAAATATTTTAGTTATTGATTTGTAGAAATGTATAATATTAGTATAATAAGAAAAAAAATATATTAAGCTTTTAATGTATTAAAGATATCATTTTGGGTTGTGTAAGGGGAATATGTGCCTGTCAGTCTAGGTCTAGGAAAGAAAAATACAAAGTGCCTCTCAAGACAAACCCGTGACTAGTTCCCTCCCTCTCTCCCCTCCAGATGAGTCAGAATTTAGGTTATTTTATGATATTTTTAAATATTATTTTATTAATAGTTTTTATCGTTTCAAAATAAAATTTAATATAATATTTTAATATATTATCTTATTTTTAAACTCTCATATCATAAATATTTTCATTAACTATAAAAAAAATAGAATAAAATTTCTTAATATTTAAAATAACTACAATAAAAGGCTGAATGTGATCCACTGCACACCCACTTGGAAATTACAGCCAGGCTACGGTTGCGGAGTTGGCGGTGCCGCCCCTTTCTTTTTTTTTTTTTTTTTATGTTTTTTAAAATAAGCTTGATGTTATAAATTTTTCTGCCGTAAGTTTCATGGAACAAACCATATAAAAATACATTTGAAAAAAAAAAATGATGTCTCGTCTAAATTGGATGTGTTTAATGAAATAACTCATTCACAACTTTAAATTGCTACCAAGAAATTGAAGAGTAATTTTAAATGTCAGTTGAGATTCCTACGATTGCCCTTTTGACTTAAAAAGTATAAATAAAAAGGGTCTAATATCTAGTAAAATACTACTATTGAAAAATAAAAGTTTACTATATCAAATTTATAATGACTTGATTAAAAGTACATATAATCACCTAAAGGTGAGAGAAATTATATATATATATTTGATAAGCAATTATTACAATATACTCCTTTAAAAAAAATTATGCATGGGACCTCCAAACATTCAAAAAAATTGCTAAAGCAATCAATTATGATGTAACCTAACATACCAAGACTCGAAAACAAAGATCCCAATAATGCCAAAAGGTACCAAAAGTAATTGAAATGTAAAACAAAAAGGTGACAGCCAAAAAAGTCATCACTTAGACGTGTCACCACTGAAGGGATCTGAAGGGTAGTTATCATTCTAGAGAACATTCATATAAGAAATAAAATTTATGATGGATCAAATAGTCTTGTTCTCACAAAGTAATAGAATGTATCAAAGATACAAGTACTATAATCTCTCCAAATAAAGTAAGCCATGACTGTTAGAGCCAAGTTGAAGGGAAGGCTGGTGTGAAAATGTGAAATCTATTTGATAGTTGGCCATCTAATAGCTTTACTCAAATTGTTATACAGTTATACACATTTGATGTTAGATTAAATAACTCTCCAAATCTTCTTGGTAACTGACATTGAAAGAAAAAGTGGTGCATGGATTCCTCTATAAATAAGTAAAGCACACAATGGAAAAGAAGATAGAGGAAACAATATCTATTCAAGGTCTCGAATTTGTCTTTGATGGCCAACCAAAAAACAAAGACATGAGAAGGGTGATAACTAGAAACGTAAACCAAGAAGGCAAGGAAAACCTCTGGGTTCACCAATTAGAAAATCCTCCAAGCTGAGTAGACAGAGAAAAGATAATCAGCCACAAGTTCATAATGAATAGAGTTTGCGAAAAACGGGCATAGGTCATCGAAAGACCACATTTTAATGAAAGAATCCACAGATAGAAAAACAAAAGGTAACCATTTGTAATGATTACTTAACAACTATGTCAATTTTAACGTAGTAGTGAATGCTCATACCAAGGGTAAAATGGTAAAAAAAGACAATTACTAGAGCACCTAACAAGTGTCAAAAATCGAATCACAAAAGGGTTCCTTTCTCCTTACCCATGATGTAATGTACAAAGAGTCTCAGGAAGTTCCAAATTTTCATAATTTTACGAAACTTCATAGTGGTGACTGGGAGATTTTGATAATCTAAATGCATCTATCCTTAATAAGTGATGCCTAATCTAGTTCACTCAAATCGAATTACCATCCTCCACTAATGAATGTCATAAATGCATGGTGTTGCGTCTCGGGTCCGCGGTTGCCGTACGGATTAGGAAGCCTTCGGATTCCTTAGCACGCGGTGGCGTCAGGAGAAGGGTCCGGTCTCCGTCTCTTTGAACCTGGACCTGCACAATACAAACAACAAATAAGAGGTCAAATGTCGACGGGGGGGTTGTCCCCTGTCGACCCTCCGATGCTTAAGTCAGATATCTTCCGAAATAAACGGAGGAATGCATGCGTAAGTGCAAGAATGAGGGGAGTGTGAGAGAGATGTGATTGGAGGCTTGAGCTCCATGAATGCGCTCGGTATACGGGCGGCTTACCTGTATGCCCGCGGAGGGTGACTTGGAGTGCGCCCAGCAGAGGAGCGACTTATAGGTGCGCTTGCAGAGGGCGGTTTGGAGTTGCGCCCGCGGAGGGCGGCTTAGGTAAAATCCCTCTAGGGGTGCGCCCGCGGAGGGCGGCTTGGAGGTGCGCCCGCAGAGGGCGGCTTAGGAAGGTCCCCACTTCCGGGTTAGATGGCGGGCCCGTGGGCCTCGCTAGTATTTGGGTGCACCATAGTAGTATTGAGATATTGGGCCTTGTCTGCCCGGGTTGTACTGGCGAACTACTAGGTTCGAACTTGTTCTCTGGCCCGAGCAAGTCGAATGGGACCTGGGCTGTTAAGAGTCGCAGGATACCGCCTTGGGGATGCTGTGTAGTTCGAGCGGACGAGCACCGAGGTGAGTGCTCTGTACCCTATCTGCTGAGGTACTTCTTCTTCGTGCTGATAGGCGCCAGTTGATGAAGTAGATGAGCGCCAGAGAACCCTAAGCTCTTGTGCGAAGGGCCGAGTGCTCTCGTTCGTCCGGATTTGGAGGAAGGTGACCAGGCGCCATGGCAAGAGCAAGGATTTGCTCTATATTCTGCTGAGAGCCTTGGGTCCCCTGTTAGGGAACGCCGTTGGGCTTCGCCACCGTGACTAGCTCTGGGTGTGATTCGGGGACAGATCTGGCTGCTATTTGGGGGAACTTCATGCTTTCGCTTTTGCCATGGTTTGGGAGGAATAGCTGAGCGCCATTCTCGAAAGAACCCAGATCTGACCTTGGCTGTGGCTTGGACTGAGCAGACGAACGCCATGGGAGGAGGTTCGCGGAACCTGGTTACGGGGAAGCTCTGCCCAGCACTGACTAAAAAGGGGGGAAATGTGCCCTGTTTGGGTTAGGAAAGGAGGAAATATGCCGGTCGCCATGAATAGTGAGCTTTGGGCTCCATCGAGCGCTGATTTGAGAGGGAATCGCTGAATGTTGTCAGCAGGAAGGCTTTGCGCCTCATTCTTCTGGAATCGACAGCAGTGGGGGAGCTTTGGGTCAGCGGCGGAAAGAGTTCCGTGGATTGCCCGGCGTAACTGTCGACTGAATCGGGATCGTTCTTCCCTCCGCCGAGTTTCGTTCTTCTTCATTTTGGGGAGACGAAGAAGCAGAGGGACAGAGAGAGAGGGAGGGAGTCCTTGACTTGGCCGACCTCAGAGGCCCGGGCCTCAAGAATCGGGAAAAGTGGCTTTTCCCTTCTGCCCCTCTCTTGCTTTGCAGGGCTGGTCCTTTTATTGGGAAGAGGGTGAATATTTTTCCTCCGAAAACTCCCGCCAATAATAATCTTCCCGCCAAAACGAAAATATTTCCCGCCTTTGCGCGTCTTCTTCAGTACGCCTCTGGTTTCGGGTTGGCTCGCAATACCGGACCCAATACATGGCAAGCAAAGTTCTGTTCCATCCTTAGACCACTTCAGGATGCAATCAATTTTCTTTAGAATAGATTTTTGCAAGATGAATATAGAAGCTCGATAGATTTGAATATTAGCAAGTATCGAGAAGATGAGTTGAAGAAGGATGCTAAAGGAAAGCCACTAATTTTTTTAAGACATGATCCTATTAGAAATTCTATTGATGAGGCTTTGGTAGTCAGACTTGGCAAGGTGAGACAAAATGAGAAGTATGCCCAATAATACCTTTAATAATATTAGGGAAGTAATTATCATAGTTATAAATAAACTATTCACTTTTCTTCATGTTAGGAACTAAAGTAGAGACATTAGAGAAAATCTAGAGGCACTAATGAAGGATGTCCGCCGACTTATGACCAACCTAACAAAAAAGGAGAAGGTCATATGTGAAAGTAAGCATTTGGTTTTGAAATTTTTACGTTTTCAATGATATAAGAAATTAGGATTACAAGAGAATTTGCCATTGATAATGCCATGGAGAACCTCCATAAAAAAGGACAAAGTTTCAGGATGACATAGGGATACCCTGAAGGAGCCCCCTTCCACCTTGGAAGACGCACAAAAATTCACCATTAATTGAGATAAAGAATGTTGGAGAGATGATGCATTCTTTAATCTAATGAACTAAAAGAGTTGGGAAGTGCATCAACTACAACAAATAAATCACAAATTCCTATTTAATCTAATAAAAAACTTTCATGATATCAACTTTTAAAGTGCATCTATTAGGAGCATTGTTTAAGTGGTATTTGTGCAGTAATTCTTTTACCAAAATGGTGTTATCATTAATGTGTCGACCTTTCATAAAAACCATCTAGCAGGGATTGACAAATGTGACAGACCAGGTTATTTTTTCTTAAATAACCTCCGTCAATAAATACATAAATAAAACTCATAATTAATATTATGGATTTCTACATAAATTTTGATAGAGTTTTTTCTACAACTAGACAAAAACCAAAAATATAACCTGTCAATTTAAACCTGTACAAATATATAAATATCCACACTTTAATATTTTTATCACCACAACACATACACAGGATCCATATTGCCATATCATCCATGGCTCTAATACAGTACACTTGCATTTATATGTTGGATCTATGAGAGATACCATCTAGGCCTAAATAAAAATTTACACATCTAAATAAATGTGAAAGAAAAACTAAATCTATAAGCCACCCGCGGAAGTAAAACAATAACCATAATGGTAACATACTACAATTGTGACGGAACATATTTTTCTTTGTCCTCAGAAATTTTCGTCATTACAGAAAATAGGAATAGAAACCCAAATCCAAAGTTAAGGTTCTAGGAAAAACGGGTAGAGTCTCTCCTAAAATTGGACTAAATTGAAACATAAACTTATATAAAACTTATATAATATAATCAGCACATGCACACAACTATCCAAATATCATAATCTACATCCTACAACATACGTACACAAGACCACAAATACCATCCATGGCTTTAATTCAGCTATTCTAATCTACTCTACCAAAATCCATACGAGAGATGCCATCTAGGACATGCACAAATACAAAATACATATAGCGGAAGCATCTATATCTTTAACGGAAACCTGCGGAAGTATAAATACAGTTCTGACAGAATATAATACATATCATAATCATTTATATATAGTCATTCTTAAAGATTTAGATATTTATAATAACATCATCACAGTCCTAAGTCTTCAGAAATTTCAAGGCTCCAGATTTTCATTGCTAGCTCTAGTTAGGCCTGATCATCCAGTATCTTCTCTATATTATTATCTGAAGAAAAAAAATAAAATAGTGAGTCGAAATCCAACAATGTACTAAAATGTGCAGAATATAATATTCTCATATAGAATATAATGCAGTAAAGCGGATACAGTTGCATATAATTATAAATACGATAAGGCAGTGATTATAGAAATATTAGTAGAATGTAAATGTAGAAGATCATAGAATATATGAGAAACATGAGAAAAGTATAATTCCACGTGAACAGGTCTCGGTAATCCTTATTTATGCTTTCATGCAAAATATATATTCATTAAAATAGAAAACTACAATAAGATTAGGAAAACAGAAGCATTCATGGAATAAAGATAAAGTATAATGTGATTTAAACATGCGTCGGAGATCATGAATCGGTATAATCATACTTCGATGATCATAAATCGATATATATGCTTCAGAAATCGGAGAACAGTATCAATTCTAGAAAATTTTTTTACTATCAAGAGGACCAAACTAATAAACCCTACTAGACGAGGGGGCGAGTAATCGATGATAGATTGTGTTCACTCCACATAATCTAAGGCCAGCAACAAATATCCCTTATGAGATTATCTCTTCTCATGGGATTATATACTAATACCTCCCGAAGGGTGGTGAATTATATACTAATACCTCCCGAAGGATGGTGAATCATCTAAATTCTATCCTCTGAAACTAATGCCCTGAGGAAGGGCAGACCATGTGTAACTCCATGAATAGCATTATCCTCGATTACCATCATAACGTTCTAAGGCATGTTAGAGAATCTTACTTGACTATATATCAATCCTAGGTCCTAATTTACAATATTAGAAAGCTTATAATCTATCATTCCTTAGAAAATCAAAACTCTTTAGAATGCTTCAGTAATTCTCGATAACTTAACAATGTAGTTTCATCTAAATTTTTTAGTTATAAATCATAACATGGGTATTATCTCGTTATAAATCAACATTTATTAGTCAATATTTATAGATTTAAATCACCAAATCCTTTCATTTTCGTGCTTAGGGTTTTGCCAAAACTTTCGGATGTAAAACAGACACCGAATATAGATTTACACATAAAATCGGAGCTACATATTGTCATACATGCAAGTAAACAGGAAATCTATCCGACGAATCAGGAGAAATATATTTTATTTACAGTAAACATGGAGAAACATGGATTTAACGCATAAACATGATATCTGATTTATTAAAACACTATAAAAACATTAAATAACGTCTAAAATATACCGTCTGAGTCTGATCTACCGTTATTTTTATCCGGATCGGATTGGATAGGAAGATTTCTCCCCTTTTTCTTCTTCCCCTCTCCTTCCTCTTCCTCTCCTCTTGCATTCTGTTGAGCTGCTCCAAACCAAATGAGCCCAAACCCCTTATAAAAACGAAGGGAAAGAAAGCACGCGAGGGAGCCTGTGACTGGCACTCGAGCGCTGCCTTGCACATTTTCCCGACTCACCTCGTAGGCTCCCGCGCTCCTGCTTTGCCGAGGGCACCTTTCGAGTGGGCCCTTGCGTAAAATTACACCTCACTGGAGCTTGAGCGCACGACGGACGTCGGTCCCCCCTTTGACTGGTATCGCTCCTTTTTGCTTTGATTTCTATTTTTTTCTAGTTCTAAAGCCTAATCATAATTTTTATCAACTTAATTACTTCACCTTTATCATATTTTGGGATCGAGATGTGAGATCCTGATCCCAAAAATATAAGAATTAGGAAGTACATGATAATGAATTGATAAGGCCAAAAAGGTATGAGGAACTTGTAAGAGCCGAAGTAATTTGTGAGCTCTTAAAGGCTGAAGTAGCCTTATGACTCCTTGAAGGCTGAGGTAGCCTTATAGCCTTATGAAGGCTGAAGTTGATTGTGTACCATGGAGGCCGGAGAGGCCTTATGCACCCCTGAGGCCGGAGTGACCTTGCAATACCATGGAGGCCGGAGTGGCCTTGTGCAACCTTGAGGCTGGAGTGACCTTGCAACACCGTGGAGGCTGGAGTGGCCTTGTGCCCTTGAAAGCCAAAGTTGATGCCTTGTGTGTGGAAGAGGCCAAAGTAGCCTTATGGCCTTATGAAGGCCGAAGTTGATTATGCCTCAAGAGGTCGAAGTGGCCTTGTGATCCATTGAAGGCTGGAATGGCCTTGTGGCCTCTTGAAGGCATAAAGGAGGCCGGAGTGATTTGAAGGCTTAAGGGAGGCCATAATAAAATTGAAGGATTGATGGAGGCTAGAGTGGAATTGTAAGTTGAAGAAGGCCGAAGCTGATGAGTTGAGGATGACCGAAGTCGATTAAATTTGATAAAAACCGACCTTGTTGATAGCCATAGTATATTTACCTACTCCATTAATGATTTCCACCTACTCGGAGTAAGTAAACTGCCCTACCTACTCCGCTGACCTTCTAGAAGAAAAGTACCAAGTAAGTAACTTATCCCACTTGTTCCCACCTAACCCATTCTCTCTATAAACTAAGCTAGTTAGTGAGAAAGGGAGTTGGAAGAATTTAGAAGAGATGAGGAGGAAAAAGGGAGCCTTAGGCTATATTGAAGTAAGGACTTGGAGAATCAGGCAAGTGTACTCTCGGTTTTAAGTTTAGAGAATATTTTATTGCAAGAGTACTTTGAAACTTGTTTTCTACGTCATTACTTTGATAATTATGTCTAAATCCCATTACGAAGCATGCATGAATTTTATGATTCTGAACTAAGTTTCATGTTTTGAGAACCTATAATTCCTAACTCTGATTTCATGCTTTAGTACATGTTTTATTGTTCACGTTACAATTGGAACTACGTTGCATGAAAATAGCTATTGACTTTTATTTTCATATGTTGGCCCATGTTTCTGTTTATTTTATGACTGAACTGCTTTGGATGAAAATCCTGTATGGAAATTGGAATGTTAAAAAATGTGAAGGCCTTTTTAAATTGACCGAAGCATGAATACGTGAACTTTGAATCAGCCTTGAAATATGATGAATTTGTTTAAACTTTGAATAAGTGCTTCGGACTTAGAACTATGATATAGTCAAATAAGGTTCTTTAACATGTCTTAGAACATTACGGTGATAATTAATGGTAACTCCGTCCATAGAGTGATACGTGGTCCGCCCCTCCTCGAGACGTAAAGAGATGATAGAAATATGGAACTTTGGACTTTGGATTCTAAATGGAAATGGAAATGGATATGAATTTGGAACTACGGCCTTTGATTGTGTGGAGTGAATATAATCTACCCTTGATTTCTCTCCCTCTTGGCTGGTAGGGTTTACTAGCCTAAGTCCCTTGAACAATGGAAATGACATGGCATTAAGAACTTTAAAAATTTATCCCTGCACATGAACTCCGAAAATTAATATTGTATTGTGAACTTCGAATTTTGATACTGGACTTTGTACTTCGAAAAAATCGACATTAAAATATGAAATTTTGTACTCCAAAAAATTACAATGAACTATGAACTTCAAAAAATGGCATCAAATCAAGGACTGCGGAATAGGTATTGATCATGAACTCTGGTATTTTCTATGACTCTGTGTTATTGCATTCTTGCTTTATATTGCATGTTTTTAGTATATTGCTGAGTTTTGGCTCACTCCGTTATAATCTTTTTTCCAAATGAGACTGTAAAATTGGTACCGGATGAGTAGAAATAGATAAAGCCTAGCAATGAGGAATTTTGGAATCGAAAAGCCTGTCGAAAATTTTTGAGAATTTTGCTAGTCTTGAATGTAATTATCTCAAATTGTGAATAAATGAATGACTATACTTTCACTTGTATATATTTTGGAATAGATCTGCTTCTGCCATTAACTTTTGGTTATAATCACGTTTTAGAATGACATCTCTATACAAATTTTGGTTTAATGAAATGAAATGTCGAAGGAATTGGAGCCATAAATATTATATGGCATTGGATGATCCTGTGTATGTACTGTGAATATATATAAAAGTCTGTATTTGTACACTTGTGTGTGTTAGTCTAGTCTGGACTGTCTCCCTTGACTATTACATCTTGGGACTTAGTTTTGGATGAATTCTAATAGAAGGATTTTGAAGTGTAAAAAAAAAATCCGCTCTGTCACATTTGGTATCAGAGAGAAAAAATGAGATGCCTTAGGAACTATTAATCATGAAGCGAAAGTATAGGCAGGATCAAACTAAAGATAATAGAGATTAGATAGAAAGTTTAAGTGCAAGCTTGAGACTGGTCCTAAATTTTCTAAATAACCGTAAACCCTCCCTATAATATGATTTTCTAGGCTTGCTAATATTGCTTTGTCTTCTGTAATAGGAAATAAATGGCCAATAGAAGAAGAAGAAGAAATGGCCGGGGTAGCGCTGGTATGCCCCCTGATCGTGAAGCAGAGTACATAAACCTATTGGGAAGGATGACAAACATAATAGAGTCCATGGAACAATGCCATATGCTTCGATCCCAGCACCAGAGCCAACTCCAGTAATTCCTGCCCCAACAACATACAATAAATTCACGACGGAGAGAGCGCCAAAATTCTTAGGAGAACCGGACCCAGCCAAAGCTAATATTTGGATAAGGAAGATGAAAAAGATTTTTACAGTGATACGGTGCAGTGATCAGAAAAAAGTCACATTTGTGGCCTATAAACTGGAAGGAGAGGCTGATAGTTAGTGGGCTATGCAGAAGAGGGCGTATGGGGTGCCCGATGAAGAAATCACTTGGGGTATGTTCGAGAAGGCATTCATGGAAAAATACTTTCCCTCCAATCTTCAAGATCAGAAGGAGAGGGAGTTTATGTGGCTTAGACAAGGGACCCGTATGGTGGCTAAATATGATGCGAAGTTTACAGAGCTGTCTCATTTCGCGCATTACTTAGTAGAGGATGAATTAAGAAAGGCAAAGAAATTCCAGTAATGACTAAGGGATGATATTAGAAAGCAGTTAATAACCCAAAAGCTTCAGACGTATGTGGACGTTTTAGATCCGGCATTAATATTTGAGAAAGAATTGAAAACACGGAAGTTTTTCGCAAAGAAGGCTGCTAGCCGGACCAGTTTTAGCTTCGGATCAAATGTGGGGTCCTCAAGGACATCTAAGAAGGCAATGACAGAAATTAAGGGGAAGAGTATAGTTGAAGCCCAATTAGTGGCGAACTCTCAAACATCAGTCCCTGATTGTGCTCACTGTAGGAAAAATCATACTGGGAGACCCTATTTTAAGGTAATCGGGGCATGCTTTAATTGCGGTTGGTAAGGTCATATGATGAAAGATTGTCCACTACCCATGAGAGTTGAAGCAAAGAAGCCATCAATTGCAACTAAGGCTTTTGCAGTGATGATACAAGACCCTCAAACGTCTCCAAACGTGGTTGAAGGTACTCTCCTTACCTGTGGAATTCCAACATTTGTATTATTTAATTCTAGGTTTGCATACTCTTTTGTTTCTCCGCAATTTGCACGTTATATTGTCCCTGCCCTAAGAATCTTGGATTTTTCTTTAGTTGTATTGACCCCTACCGGGTGCTCGGTAGTGATTGACATTGTGTACCCGAAGTGTGTGGTTGAGATGGATGGAAAATATTTGTTGGTAGATTTAATATTACTAGAAATGGGTGATTTCGATGTCATGCTAGGAATGGACTGGCTGACAAGATATTATACCAGTATTGATTACTTTCAAAAGAATATGTGTTTCAATATCCTTGGAATTGAACCCTTCTCATTTTAAGGCATTAGGATAAAGAAAATGCCTATGTTAATTTTTACTTTGCATGCCAAACATTTGATAAAAAATAGATGCTAAGCTTACTTAGCGTATGCCAGCACTATTAGGAGTTATAGTGTGTTGGCTAAAGATATTTTGATGGTGGGTGATTTTGAGGATGTATTTCCAGAGGAGTTGCTTGGATTACCTCCTCACAGGAAAATTGAATTTGAGATTAAGGTTATTTTCGATGCTATTCCAATCTCCAAGGCACTCTATCGTATGGCACCAGCTGAATTGAAAGAGTTGAAATTACAATTGCAAGAATTGTTAGATAAGGGGTTCATTAGACCAAGCGTATCCCCATGGGGAGCACCAGTGTTGTTCGTAAGAAAGAAAGATGGATCTCTACGGGTAGAGGTGGACTACCGTGAACTAAATAAAATCACAATTAAGAACAAATATCCCTTACCACGTATTGATGACCTGTTTGATCAATTACAAGGGTCACGGGTGTTTTCAAAAATTGATTTAAGATCCGAATATTATTAGCTGAGGATTAAGCAAGGGATGTGGTCAAAACTGCTTTTAGAATAAGGTTCGGCCACTATGAATTTCTCGTGATACCATTTGGTCTTACAAATGCTCCCACAGTATTTTTGGATTTGATGAATAGGGTGTTTAAGCCCTATTTGGATAAGTTCATGGTGATATTTATAGATGACATTTTGATATACTCTAAGAGCCATGGGGAGCATGAAACCCATTTGAGGATTGTACTCCAAGTGCTTTGGGAAGAAAAGCTATATGCTAAACTGAAAAAGTGTAAATTCTGATTGGAGAAAGTGATATTTTTGAGACATGTAATTTCCAATGGAGATATTGCTGTAGATCCAAAGAAAGTTGAGGTTGTTACAAATTGGAGTCGGCCTACGTCTGTTACTGAAGTTCAGAGTTTTCTTGGCATGGCCTGTTATTACAGGTGTTTTGTGGAGAGTTTTTCTCAGATCACCATGCCCCTGACTCAGTTGACAAAGAAGGAGGCCATGTTTGACTGGACAGAAGGATATGACCGAAGTTTTCAAAAGCTGAAGGATAGCTTAACAACAGCTCCGGTGCTGACTATTCCGAACTACTCCGGTGGTTTTGAGGTATATTGTGATACTTTTAAGGCTGGACTATGATGTGTGTTAATGCAAAATGGAAAGGTGGTGGTTTATGGTTCTAGACAGCTGAAGATACACGAGAAGAACTACCCAACTCACGACCTGAAACTTGCTGCAGTTGCCGTTGGCTTTAAAATTTGGAGACACTACCTCTATGGTGAAAAGTTTTATGTTTATTCCGATCATAAGAGTTTAAATATCTGTTCTCACATAAAGAGTTTAATATGAGGCAGAGAAGATGGGTGGACTTCCTAAAAGATTATAACTGTAAAATACAGTATAAGCCTGGAAAAGCTAATGTGGTTGCTGATATTCTAAGCCATCGATCAGGCTATCTGGAAAAGTTACAAATTAAACAAATGGAGATGCTAGAGTATTTGAAGCAGTGTGATATTCGACGGCATGTTCGAGTTGACCGGATGATTTTGTCATACCTTTAGGTTCGGCCAAAGTTGATGAATGAGGTTAAAGAAAAGCTAGTGAATGACTCTTTTCTTATGGATATTATGATGATTTGAATAAAGATTCTAGAGTTGATTTTAATATCTGATCGGATGGAGTGTTGAGATTTAGAGAACGACTGTGCGTGCCAGATGATAAGGAGTTAAAGGAGAAAATTTTAAAAGAAGCTCACTGGTCTCGGTACACAATCCATCTTAGGGTGAATAAGATATACCAAGATTCAAAGAAAATATTGTGGTGGAGAAACATGAAAAGAGACGTAACAGCTTACGTGGAGAGATGCCTTGTGTGCTAACAAGTAAAAGCTGAAAGAATAAAGCCATCTGGGTTGTTATAACAAATGCCGATTCCAAGTTGAAAATGGGAGGACATTACTATAAATTTTGTGTCAAGTCTACCAAGGACTCCTAGAAACCATGATACCGTTTGGGTAATCGTTGACCGGTTGACTAAGTATGTCTATTTCTTGGCAATCAGGACAACTTACTCTCGTGATAAGCTGGCTCGGCTGTATGTAAATGAAATTGTCACACTTCATGGTGTGCCTATTTCCATTGTATCCGATAGGGATCCTTGTTTTGTTTTAAGATTTGGGGAAAGCTTGCATAAAGAATTGGGTACGGAGCTGAAGTTCAGTATTACCTATCACCCCCAAACCAACAGCCAATTAGAGTCAACAATTCAAGCAAGTATAGACATGCCTCCTTTTGAGGCATTATATGAAGGAAGTGTAGGTTGCCTATCCATTGGGAGGAAACCAGAGACAAAAGAATTTTAGGTCTCGAAATCATTAAAGAAATGGCAGAGAAAATAAAGTTGATACATGAAAACTTAAAGGTTGTCCGGAGTAGACAGAAAAGTTATATAGACTAGAGAAGATCAGAACTAAAGTTTGATGTGGGTGACTTTGTATTTTTAAAAGTGTCATTATCTAAGGGAATGTCCAGGTTTGGAGTAAAAGGAAAGCTGAAGCCACGATTCATTGGCCCCTTTGAGATTTTAGGGAGGATAGGAGAAGTGTCCTACAAGTTGGTGCTACCACCAAACATGGCAGAAGTACATGATGTATTTCATGTATCAGTGCTCAGAAAATATGTTTACGATCCTGCACATGTGATCGAGTTTGAACCCTTGGCAATTGACAAGGACTTATCTTGCATTGAGGAGCCAATACAAATTTTAGACCGAAAAAAGCAAAGGCTACGTACAAAGACAATCTCCCTGGTGAAAGTGCTGTGGACGAACTACTCACCTGAAGAAGCAACTTGGGAACGATAAGAAGAAATCCAAAGCAAGTATCCCCGCTTACTTACTTGAGGTTTGTAACTTCATTTAAATTTTGAAAATGAAATTTCTTTTAAGTAAGGAAAAATTATGAGATTCTGATTCCAAAAATATAAGAAATAGGAAGTACATGGTAATGAATTGGTAAGGCCAAAAAGGTGTGAGGAACTTATAAGAGTCGAAGTAGTTTGTGTGCTCTTGAAAGCCAAAGTAGCCTTATGATTCCTTGAAGGCTAAAGTGGCCTTATGGCCTTATGAAGGCTGAAGTTGATTGTGCACCATGGAGGCCAGAGGGGCCTTGTGTATCCTTGAGGCTGGAGTGACCTTGCAACACCATGAAGGCCGGAGTGGCCTTGTGCACTCTCGAGGCCGGAGTGACCTTGCAACACCATGGAGGCCAGAGTGGCCTTGTGCATCCTTGAGACCAGAGTGACCTTGCAACACCATGGAGGACGGAGTGGCCTTATGCACCCTTGAGGCTGGAGAACCTTGCAACACCATGGAGGCCGAAGTGGCCTTGTGCACCCTTGAGACCAAAGTGACCATGGAATACCATGGAGGCCAGAGTGGCCTTGTGCCCTTGAAGGCCGAAGTTGATGCCTTGTGTGTGGAAGAGGCTGAAGTAGCCTTATGGCCTTATGAAGTCCGAAGTTGATTGCGCCTCTTGAGGCCGGAGTGGCCTTGTGATCCCTTGAAGGCCGAAGTGGCCTTGTGGCCTGTTGAAGGCCGGAGTGATTTGAAGGCACGAGGGAGGCCGAAGTGATTTGAAGGCTTAAGGGAGGCCAGAGTAAGATTGAAGAATTGATGGAGGCCAGAGTGGAATTGTGAATTGAAGAAGGCCGAAGCTAATGAGTTGAGGATGACCGGAGTAGATTAAATTTGATAAAAATCGACCTTGTTGATAGCCAGAGTAGATTTACCAACTTTGTTGAGGATTTCCACCTACTCGGAGTAAATAAACTACCCCTACCTACTCCGCTGATCTTCTAGAAGAAAAATATCAAGTAAGTAACTTACCCCACTTGTTTCCATCTAACACATTCTCTATATAAACTAAGCTAGTTAGTGAGAAAGGGAGTTAGAAAAATTTAGAAGAGATGAGGAGGAAAAAGGGAGCCTTAGGCCAGGTTAAAGTAAGGACTTGGAGAACTAGGCAAGTGTACTCTCATTTTAAGTTCAAAGAATATTTTAATGCAAGAGTACTTTGGAACTTGTTTTCTACGTCATTGCTTTGATAATTACGTTGTAAATCCCATTACGAAGTATGCATGAATTTTATGATTTTGCGCTAAGTTTAATATTTTGAGAACCTGTAATTCCTGACTTTGATTTTGTGCTTTAGTACATGTTTTATTGTTCACGTTACAATTGGAACTACGTTGCATGAAAATAGCTGTTGACTTTGATTTTCACATGATGGCCAATGTTTTTGTTTATTTTTTGACTGGACTGCTTTGCATGGAAATCCTATATGGAAATTGGAATGTTAAAAAATGTGAAGGCCTTTTTAAATTGACTGAAGAATGGAATACGTGAACTTTGAATCGGCCTTGAAATATGATGAATTCTGTTTAAACTTTGAATAAGTGCTTCAGACCTAGAATTATGGTATAGTCTGATAAGGTTCTTCGGTATACCTTAGAACGTTACAGTGGTAATCAAGAATAATTTCATCCATGGAGTGATACGTAATCCGCCCCTCCTCGGGACGTAAAGAAAGGATAGAAATATGGAACTTTGGACTTTGGATTCTAAATGGAAATGGATATGAATTTAGAACTATAGCCTTTGATTGTGTGGAGTGAATACAAGCTACCCTTGATTTCTCTCCCCCTTCGCTGGTAGGGTCTACTAGCCTAGGTCCTTTGAACAATGAAAATAACATGGTGTTAAGAACTTTGGAAATTTGGCCCTGCACATGAACTCTGGAAATTAATATTGTATTGTGAACTTCGGATTTTGACACTGGACTTTGTACTTCGGAAAAATCGACATTGAAATATGAAATTTTGTACTCCGAAAAATTGCAATGAACTATGAACTTTAGAAAATGGCATCAAATTAAGGACTTCAGAATCGGTAATGATCATGAACTCCGGTATTTTCTATGACTATGTGTTATTGCATTCCTGATTTATATTGCATGGTTTCAGTACCTTACTGAGTTTCGGCTTACTTCGTTGTAATTTTTCTCCCAGATGAGACTGTAGAACTGGTACCGGACGAGTAATAATAGATAAAGCCTAGCAAGGAGGAATTTTAGAATCGAAAAGCCTGTCGAAGATTCTTGAAAATTTTGCTAGTCTTAAAACTGTGAATGAATGAATGACTATGCTTCCACTTGTTTACATTTTAGAATAGATATGTTTCTACCATTAACTTTTGGTTGTAATCAGGTTTTAGAATGGTATCTCTGTATGAATTTTTCTTTGATGAAATGTCGAAAGAATTGGAGCCATAAATATTACATGGTGTTGGATGATCTTGTGTATGTACTATGAATATATATAAAAGTCTATATTTGTATGCTTGCGTGTGTTGGTCCAGTCTGGACCGTCTCCCTTAACTATTACATCTTAGGACTTAGCTTCGGATGAATTCTGACAGAAGGATTTTGAAGTGTAAAAAAAAAAACTCCGCTCCATCACACGGGGTCTCACAATAATTTTCATTACATACCAATACTCTAACTTAATTATTTACATATCAATATATAAATTATAACAAAACTCTATGTCTCCCCAAAAGTACAGCACTTCTCCTTAGACAATTCCTCTCCTTACTCTAACTAATCAGGTATCAGCTCGTGGCTCATATCTGGAGAAAGAAAAAGTGAAAGTGAGCTAACAGCTCAGTAAATATAATCATACATCACTAACACATGATAAATAACAACGGAAATGTTAATTTGACGGGAGCAATATGAAATTGCAATTACAAAGGGATCATGAGAGGAAAAGAACAATTAGGAATACATAATGCCATTTAACATGTTTCAATGCATTTATTATTTACATTAGTTTTTACGGACTAGAACCAGTAGGTCGTACTAGTAAACGATACGAGAAGATGAGGAAAGGATCATGATACTTTACGTGATCTAAGGCTATGAGGGCTTATTTTTAGACCCAGCCAGGGGGTCATCTACATATCATACCTATAGATGGGCCAATAAAGATAAGCCCCATTCCCCCGGGGTACCAGGGCAGTCTTCATCCTTCTATAGTAGTATTTTAAGGTGTGCCACGGATATCACCGGCTCTTGTAAGCGGTCAGGATATGCGGCCAAAGTAATCCTTGAGTTTCCACCGTGATGGAAATGGTAAGCCAGAGAATACCATCCTATGAACATAAGTCTGTGGTCCTAGTTTCATGATTAGTTATTCTTTGGAGGAAGGATCCACCGTAATTCATTCACATTATCTCCATTCGGGAGATCACATTTCAATCACATATCTCCATCCGGGAGATCAACTTGATTGTATTACATATTGTGGATCCTCTCCGAATACTTGTATGATTTTTATCTTTCTTTTAGACTTATGTCTTTTGACATTTCAATTTATATGTTTGGATATCAAAATTCATCGAAGAGAGTGGAATTCCTTACCACAGATAAGCAATTTCACATTGAAGGTCCTCCGGAACATGTTTCTTTGGAACCAGAGTACAAACACTTATTCCAAAGTTTACAATTATACTTAAAATAGTTAGACATGAATCTTATAACAATTAAATGAGGTGGTAACCTTTTTGAATTCTAAGTAACTCAGATTCTGTGAAAATTGAGACATGGATCATAAGTATTGAATAGTTGTTTGTGGTAACCTAATGCTCGGGAAGATAAGAAGTATTGTAGGACATCTGCATGGGTGTTCTTTAATCGATAAGGTATTCTTCCCAATAAGATAAGAAGTATGATCCTAATTGTAGTATAATTTGATCGCAAGATTGATGAATGTCCTTATCCATAGATGGACGGTGAAGAGGTCCAGTGTTTTGAATCAAGGTTATATGGTGTTAACACAAGATGTTGAGTGTCACCTGTCGTGATAAGAGGTAAGACTCTTAAGTTTAATATTGTAGCCTGGTGTCGTTTTGGGGATTTATAGCCCATGTTTGCATTGTGTTTTCGAGTTATGTGTAATTGGAGGACCTAAACTTTGCAATAATAACAAAGATGACCCAGTATTCAGGAGGATAAAAGATATATCGAGGTGGATGTTCATGGATGAATTTTGGATAATGTCTTCCCGAAGAGATTTTGGGAGTATCATTTAAGTCATGGATAACTTGGTCGCTGGATTAAGGATTGTTCGTATCCTCTGGCCGAGCAGTGAAAAAGTCCAATACCTTGGATTGGAGTTTTGGTGGTAATGGCGCATAAAGAAAATGTGTTGACTACCATGATGGAAGGCGAGATTTCTCGATTTTGATACCACAGTATTGGTATCGTTGGGATCCCAACTATGTATAATTTTATGATTCCTAAGTTTATTTGTACATTTAAGGATCTAGGTTTGATGCAAATGGTATCGAGGTTTGTGACATTTTCTTGGGTTCGTAAATACGATTGGTTAGGTTAAATTGACTTGTTTTGAGGTGTTAAGTCCTAATCTGATTTTGGTAATAGTTGGTGGGTAGACCGCTGCACTAGGGTGGATTGGACTGGTAAAGAGATAACGTTCTGCAATTGAGTTGTGGGATTTGAAGTATAAGTCTAAATTGATCAAGGTAACAGGAGATTAATGTTGTATTTCTTGTAAATCATTTAATGAGGATCTGCGCTAAATACAATTTGTATATGCGGCCACATCTAGAGGTAATTTTGTGGTCACTGAGGGGTTTTGGTCATATGAATATTTGAGGACGTTATCAGAGGGAAGATTAAGCTGATTTATCTCTTAATCGGTAATTTGAGATTGTGTCAAAATTGACGCCGATTGATAAGGATTCCATGCAGAGCCGAGGAAGTATTGGTTTTGCATCGTTGTGGAATGCTCTAGAACCCCGAAGATAAATAAGATGGACCGATAAGATTGTTCATGGATGTTGAAAAAAAAATGGGGTTGCTTATGAGACTAATAATTTGATAAGCGAACCTTGTGAATGAATAGGTGAATTATTTGGTCTGTTATAGAGGCTTGATGATTTCTAAGATTGATTCATGTTTATAATGTTGATGATTGTGAGCAATTGAGAATTGTGTCCGTGGCAGCATTTGGGATAAGGATTCGACGGTTGCAAATTTCGGTAATACCATTTGGGTTTGAAGATTTGTCGGTATTTCAGTGGGTATAATCCAATGGATAATTCAGCCACGTTTGGGTTAATTTTGTGAAGGCCTTATCGAGGAATTTGTAAGATCATGGAGATGTGAGAACTTGGTTTGAGGATAGTATTTTAGATTAGGAAGCCACTAGTCATGTATTCAGTTGAGAAAGAAGGTGAGTGGATTAAGGAAAATGTATGATGGACCTATGGATTTTTTCGATGGTGCAAGTGTGGTCCCATAGAGACTTGAGCAATGGCCTGGTTGGGAAGGATTGATTGAGGTCGCGAAAGAGTTCATTTCTTTTGGGATTAGGTTAATTCGGAATAGTATTCGTTAAGGTGTTCCTCGAGATCCTGCAATGATCATGGGGCATTTGGCTTGGAGGCGTTCAGTGCTCGTTGGGATGAGATGCATGAACATCGCTTCTAAGGAATGAAGGGTGAAGTGATGATTAAGTCGTGTGGATTGATCCCTGATGGATCCAATAAATTGTTAAGAAGAAGATCTAGGATTAAGATTTTTCTGCAACGTGTGTGGGTGGATACTTTTGATTGAGTGGGGGAGAAATCCATGATTAGAGTTAGTCTGCCCATGATTGGAGTTAGGAATTGAGATCTCTGTTTAAGGATTTATAGGTGGTGCTTTTGGAATTGATTAGAGACTAAAGATTCTAAGGATCCAAATATTGATGTCATAAGAAGTCGACAATCATGCGACAGTGTGAACGGTTAAATTTGCTTAAGGATTTAAAAGACGAATCTCGGTGTCTTTGAGGGAAAGCGAATATTAGTGTCCCTAACTTACTATCGAATTGGAATATTTTCAATATTTAGTAGGAAATGTATCCAGACTGTTGAGGCTTCAAAAGCTATTAGATAAGAAGTCTTTGTGGTTTTTGCTTCAGGAATTGTTAAGGTGGCAAGGACTTTGAGTTTTGAATGATTGTGGATTAGTTTTCAAGGATGATCAATTTATTGCAAATTGGGTAATATATATGGATCAATTAGAAGGGCTCGGTGGTATGCCAACGAGATAATAAAATTGTTGAGCATTCAAGTTCTGAGACTCAAGTAGTGGTTCAGAGGCCATGCCAAATTTTGAGGCCAATTGTGTGTTTTACGCTAGTTGTAATTGAGGATTAAAGACTTCACCTTAGTTGTGTTAATATTTTGGGACTTTTTAGGTTATAGCCGAGATAACCTAGGTATTTGCTTTGAATCCTGGAATGTGAGAATTGTTTGAGGGTTTTGATGCTATAATATATGGTTAATCAGCGTAGCGTAGCATAAGTAGATAACTCTTGATCTAAGAGATTTGGAATAAGGTTTACATTCCAAGTGAATAACCGTTTCGGGGCTTAGGATGCATCGAAGTAAGAGGTTGAATACTTGTTGAAAATATTATATTAAGTAAGGAAGTTAACCAATCAAATGACTTAGTTTTGAAATTGGAAGGATCATCATGATGTTCCTATGTATCTAAGATTGAGGAAGTAAAATTGTGATTGGGTTCAATTATTATGTGGGATCAGGAATTTGCCTTATGATTAGACCTCAATCTCAAATCAAGTAAGAACCATTAAATATAAAGAAGCAAAATAATTCAATTGGTTAATGTTCTTTGGGACGGATTTGGTGTCTTGGGAAAGTAAGAAGAAATTTGGAGAGATAACCCTTTTATTTATTGAAACTTTGAGGTTCGTTAAATTTCGAGGACGAAATTTCTATAAATGGTGGACAGTTGTAAGGTACTGATTCCTAGGATACGGTTAAAATGAATGGTAAGGTTCTAAATTCCAAAATATAGTAATTGGGAGATAACTAAGTTAAAATAAGTGAATCAATGTCAAAGAGTATGGAAGGAATCAAATTAAAAAGCCTAAAGATCCGGAATTAGCATAATCGGGAACAAAAGTTGTAAACCATGAAATGTTAATTCGTAAATAAGATTTTGGGTTTTAAATTATGATAATCTTGACTTATTAAGGTTATATAATCAAAAGTAGGGTCCAAAGTGTAAAGAATTGGGTTATAATGGTCAAAACAGGTCCCGAATGGCGAAAACGCGATGTGGGCTTGCTGCAGGCTTGACGCGGGCCTGACCCGTGCCCTTCGTGGGCTCAATCCAACGGCAAGAGCAGAATCCTATAAGGCTGCGCTCGCCACGTGCTCGCCCCATGCTCGAGTGCGTCCCGGGTAGTAAAGCTGCGCTCGCCACCCCCTCGAGCGCCAATATGCCTACAAGCCGCGTCTGGTTCTTTTTTTAATCTGTTGGGAAGCGTTTTGGGGGAAGGAAAAGGCAACGTTCGGATAGAGAGAGAGGAGGGAGAAGAGAGAGAAGCGGCCAAACGGAGGCCTTCGGGATGGATTCCAGCTTCAAGCTAGTTGGAGAAATCATAGAGCACGTCAATGCAAGTACATACATACCATTTTCTACCATTTTCGTTGATTTTTCTTCGATCACTTTCAGGTATTTTTGTCCCGATACTCGACCCCATGCATGTATTTGTAAAACTCATGACTCTAGCATGCATATATATGAATTGCATGTCCAAATTTGAGGAATTATATCAGATTTTTTCCAAAAACCCCAATTACGTTCATGAAACCCTAACCCCATGTCCGGGTGGTTTCGGCCTCCGATTTTTGGGGCTTTGCATAAATTAGGACTAGAATATGATTACCCATATCCCCCATAAGTTAATTTGTCAATTGGGTACCCGATTTGGTAGAATTATACGAATTTTCATTCGCGAAACCCATGCCTGGGTGGTTTTGAGCTTTGATTTTTGGGACTTTTGATTTATTTGGGACTAGAATATGATTATGCACGACTTGGGTAAGCGAATTTGCCGATCAAGTATTCGAATTTGTGGAAATTGGTGGAATTCTGTTCGCGAAGCCTTTAATCCACACCCAGACACCGTTTGAGTTTCATTTTGGGATTTAATGTATAGATTGACTTGGGATTATAGTTACCCATGTCTTGGGTTTGATAAATTACTCGTTGGATGTCCGAAATATCGAGAATTAATTGACTAGTGCATATGTGCACTGTTAACTTGCACTGTTCACCCAAATTAAATGATAAATTTTGCATGATTTTCGTATATTTAATTGTTAATAAAGTTGTATATATTATTGCATGAGTCTAATTGCTCATCTCGAGAACTGTACTTGATAACTAATGATAAAGATAATCGTTAAACGGAAACCCAAAAAGTTAAATTGGAATCTCTATAATAAGAATTTCCTACGTCACAATAATCAAATATGCAAATTGAATCGTGAAAGGATTTCAATCCAAATGAAAGATTAAGATTGAACTAAGTAGACAGAAGGGGGAAAACCTCAATTGAATGTGCGAATGAATCGATTCCCCAATCAGAGTTATTGGGAATGAACTATCCAAATAGAAAATAATAATCATATGCATGATCAGCGGGGAGTCCACATTGTGATATGTGAAATGTGATATGGAAATGTGACTCTCCTGAGTGGAGAAGATGTAAATCGAAATGGATATAGTGGACTTTCCCTCAAAGGAAAGATTAATAATGAAACTAGGACCATGGACTTATGTTGTTGGGTAGAATTCTCTGGTTTATAACGTCCATCATGGTCTGAACCCA
Organism: Nepenthes gracilis; assembly: GCA_033239525.1. NCBI lineage: Eukaryota > Viridiplantae > Streptophyta > Magnoliopsida > Caryophyllales > Nepenthaceae > Nepenthes > Nepenthes gracilis. The sequence continues at coordinate 6,800,622 of BSYO01000018.1, read as the reverse complement.
AGGAATACTTGGCCACATATTCTGGCCGCTTGTGGGAGCATGTGATATTCGTGGTACGCCTTCGGATACTACTGTGGAAGAATGAGGATTGCCCTGGTCCCCGGGGGATATGGGGCGACTTGAGATGCCCGAATGCTATAGACCTAAAATGTAGCCGTGTGCTTTAGAATGTGTGGCAGACACATTCCTTTCCTCGTTCTCTCACATCGTTGGTTGGTACGGCCTACTGACCATGATCTGTAAAGATAATTAATTATGTGTAAATCATAATCTAAAAAAGAAAAGTAAACTGTATACCAAAGCACACTTAATCATATCCCTGTGAAATGTATTTTCTTCATGCTTATGCCTTTCTTGTCTATCCTGGTCTATATTGATAATCGTTTAATTATGATGTACTTGTTGGGCTTTTTAGCTCACCCTTGCCTCTCCCTATCTCCAATTTAGTACAGGTTTGATACCCGATCGATCGGAGTAGAGGCTAAAAGTGGAATAAGTATTGGATTCAGAAGACCATGTTGATGACTTAGAACTTGTAGTTAAATTTATGTTTAAATAAAAATGTATAAGTATATGTATATTCTTCTTTTGGAAAGATTGATGTATACGGTACAAAATGACAAATGATTGGATAGCTTAGTTTCCGTTGTGTTGGATTTATTTATACTTCCGCAGGTTGTATATGGATTTGTGAACAAGTATTTAGTGGCATCTCTTAGATCCAACATGGTAGTTTAGATGTGCTGTGTTAGAGCCATGGATTTTATGGAAATTGTGGTCCTGTGTATTGTGTTGTAGCCAAAAATATTGAATTTGGATAGTTGTATGCTTGTATAGGTTTATTCTAAACAGGTTGTATTTTTTATTTTCATCCAATTGTAGAGGAAACTCTGCTGAAATTTCTACAGGATCCATAATATTAAATTATGGGTATTAGTTTATAATATTATTAACGGAGGTTATTTAAGAAAAATAACCTGGTCCGTCACATTAACATTAGCTAATAATATTTTTGTTAATTTGGGTGTCGGTTCAACTAGTTCGGGACTAAAAATGGGGCTCGTTTAGCATCCCGAATTCCAGCATCAGCATGGATGCTGCCACCTGATCCTATCACTACTTGGGGGCCCTGTTCGATATTCATTTGAAGGTGTTTTTGGATGCCGATTTATATGATGATAGTTCGACTTTAGTACTTGATAATTTGGCAAGGGCAGCTTCTAATTCTACTGGTTTGGGGCCGGTTCAATCCATTTACTTGGATTGCCAGATTCAGCAGTAAGGGTATTGGGCCAATTCTGTTGTAAGTTCGGTTCAATATCCATTCCAAATCATTTTGGGAGGCCGGTTCACGGGCGGGTAGGTTAACCGCAGGACATGTTACTGTCGCTCGGCCGGCTTCCTGTTCAACCGATTTAGTTCTGGTTTAGTCAATCATTTCCAAGCTGCCACATTCAACTTCAGCTCAGAAGCAAAGGACCAGTTCTGTCTTTCTATGTATTATGGCCAATTCGTGACCGGTTCTTGACTAGTTCAAAAAGTCCTATTATAGCTAAAAGACTCATGTTTAAGAGTATGTTTGGTTCATAGCCGGTTCAAGCTTATTTATAAGCCGGTTCTAATCAAAATTTTCACCGCAGATTCTTCATCAGTAATATTCTGATGTAGGCCGCATCCGCTTCTGTTTTGTTGGCCTGTTTATGACCGGTTCAGAGATAAATTTTACAGGGTGATACTTGAACATCACTACAAGACACTTAAGTCATCATGGCTGCCGGTTCCGCCTGATTAGGGCCCGGTTCATTGGGTGAAATTTTGAATATCAGCACGGTTGCTGAGATTGGTCCAGTTGCAGATGTGAGACCCGGTTTATTGACTAGTTCAGCCCATTTTCATAAGCCATTTGGTCACGGCAAAGATAACACCTTAAGCTTGTTGGATACCAATTCTGAACCAGTTTGTCGTCCATTTGGTCACCGGTTCACTCGAAGTTCAGTTGTTAGTCCAACTACAAATTTGAACTCAATACTTCAGCCGATTATATTCCATGCCAATTTGATGATATGATCAAAGATATTAAGCGATTAAGTATTAAAATGATAATACTTAAAGATTTAACAATGAAAAACAACAATTGAAGAAGGGATTTGGGTACACTTGCCAAATATTCACCTGAATGCTCTTGCTGTTTTCGGTTCCCGTCTCAGCTTCCCGTCTGATTTCCTTTCTGTTTTTCCTTCTGCTTCTTCTCTCAGTTCCCTTTTCTTTTTCATGGTTTCCCTCTCCTTTTTCCTTCCTTCTCCCCACGTATCTCTTATCCCAAATATAAACGGAGAGTAAATCATCAAATTTCCTGAATTCTACTCCCTAAATCAGCCGGCTGTCCTAACTTAGCCTTGATGATTCATCCCACAACTTGCTAGCCTGTTACCTTATTATTTTGCCCAATGGAGTATTTCTATTGGTTGCTAAGATGGCTGCTGAGGTGGAAGGGTAATTGGCTGCAGCTTCCGTGTGCAGCTTTGCCTCAGCAGCCTTGGGATATCAGCTGTTACAGCAGCCAGGATAAGCAGCTGTGGGCTGCTTTTGTCTTGCTTCAAATTTGGCTGTGTTGCTGTGATGTGGAGCTGCTGCTTCAGCAGCCGTGAGCTGCTTTCCTTTTACCCTTAATTTACTAAGTGTTGTGGCTGTCGTGTGGAACTCTCACTCTCTCCTTGCTGAATTATTAAATTCAGCTACTGATCTGCTGTATATATATATATTACTGCTACCGAGCTGCTGATGCAGCTACTTGCCCGTGCCCCACTCTCCACAAGATTGGCTAAATTTTCCAAGTGTTGCTGCCCCGTTTCCTCCGCTGAATTATCAGAATATATATATATTTCTACTGGCCGAGAGCGTATGTGTATGACCTTACTGAATCATTAATATTCTAGAAGCATTTATCTAAAGAATGTATATATATAATTTATACTATTAATTCATTGGAATGGTGAGACAAAGTGAGGCAGCCGTGAACCCTTAGTGTTTGCTGAATTCTTGCTTAATTTGGGCTGCCCGGGTAGCTGATATATTTTCTAATTTTTAAGCCCCTAAGTGTGTGTGTGTGCCGTGGACCATCTTTCCTTGTTGAATTCCCAAAATTCAGCTTTTATTTGGGCTGCCAAGTATAATATGGTATGCCACTGCGTGTGTCTGTGTGTTGAGTATCTTTATTTTTCTGAATTAATTTAATTTATGTTATATTTAATCAACCGACCTAATTTCAGTTACTAATCGGGTGAAGATTCGGTGGCCGGGCTATTTTTTTGCTATTCCAAAATTATTTTGGTTGACAATCGATTGGAATTTTGATGGCTGAGTTGTTCTTGTATTAATTGTATTTGAATCGGTTACTAATCAAATTCGTCGGATAATTTTTGGGCTACCGTTGTATCCCCCGGTGAATATCTGGCTTCTGGGTTTCTTTGAATCGATGGCTATCCTTAAATTACTAAGGTACAAGTATAATCAAAGACGATAAATAATATACTCAAAATAAATCAATGGGATATAATAGGAGTACAATACAGATGTATAAACATGAAATATGATTAATGCATTTCTGGAACACATTTACCTTTCACATTTTATTTTTAATTCCTTGAGGTTCTAAAACATACAGCAATTTATTCATATTTAGGGATCAAGGTTAGTAGACCTTACTAGTTAATTGAGTAGTCAAACGAGAAAATGAATGTGTATACTTCTACACAATCTAAGATACAGACCCATACAATTCAATACCCCGTGATGAGCGGTATACCTTTAAATTAGTATACGGGGCCAAATAACAGAAATCTCGCCAAAAGTACCCCCATGGCCAAAGGACAGTCGTCGAGTTTCTACTACAATATCTTAATGCGTGCCAAAGAATATCACCCACTACAATACACAGCTAGGGTAATCATTGAGTTTTCACTATAATATCTATTGTATGTCAGAGAATATCACTTGCTAAGATAATTTCATTGGTCCAGTTTCTTATTTCTTCTTTCAAACTTGATAACTTTATATGGAAGCTTTTTTCTTGTTCAAAATACTTCTTTTTGTAATTTTTTCTACTCCGAGAGAAAATTTTTATTATTCTTGAAGCATACAAAGCTTCCATACTATACTTATCATTATACAAACTTTTCATAATATGAAAACATATATATAATATTTGGTAATAAAGTTTAAATTGTTACGGAAACCAATGCAATGTTTGTTTTAATGGTTTGAATCCTAAAAATACAAATTTAACATGTAATATATTCGGCTAATTCAGTTATTGGTACGGTAATCGATTCACGGCCACTTCAGATTGATTTCTTAGCACAATTACTTGCGGACTCAGTTATTAGTTCATGGCCAATTTAACAATTGGTTCAAGCAATGGTTCATATTTATTTTTATTATTAATTTTTATCACTTGTGAACATGTTTAGATGAACCGGTTCAAGGTTCAAAGCTTCTTTCTTGTTGAAAATTTTAGCATTTGGCCAGTTCTTCTTAATTAGTTTGAGGCCCGATTCAGGGTCGGGTTGAGGAATATTTTTACCGGTTGATACCTTAACATTAGCTAATAATATTTTGGTTAATTTGGGTGCCAGTTCAACTGATTCAGGACTAGAAATTGGGCTTGTTTAGCATCCCAAATTCCAGCATCAGCATGGATGCTGTCACCTAATTCCATCACTACTTAGGGGCCCGGTTCAATATTCATTTGAAGGTATTTTTGGACGCCGATTTGTATGTTGATAGTTTAACTTTTAGTACTTGATAATTTGGCCGGGGCAGCTTATGATTCCACCGGTTTGAGGCCAGTTCAGTCCGTTTACTTGGACTGCTAGATTAGGCAGTAAGGGTATTGGGCCGGTTCTGGTGTAGATTTAGGGGTCCGGTTCAATATGCATTCCAAAGCGTTTTGGGAGGCCAGTTTACGGGCGGGTAGGTTAACTTCAGTACATAATACTGTGGCTCGGCCTGCTCCGGTTCAACCGATTTAGATTTGGTTTAGTCAATCGTTTCCAAGCTGCCACATTCAACTTCAGCACCAAAGTAGAGGACCAATTCTGTCTTTGTGTGTTTTATGGCCAATTTGAGACTGGTTCTTGACCAGTTCAAAGAATCCTATTACAGCTAAGAGACTCGTGTTTAAGAGTATGTTCTGGTCGTGGCCGGTTCAAGCTGATTTCTAAGCCGGTTTGGATCAAAAGTTTCACTGCAGATTTTGCATCAGTAATATTTTGATGCAGGCCGCTTCTGCTTCTGTTTTGGTGGCTTGTTTATGACCGGTTTGGATATAAATTTTACAGGGTGATACTTGAACATCACTGTAAGACACTTAAGTCATCATGGCTGCCGGTTCTGCCTGATTGGGGCCCGGTTCTTAGGCCGAAATTTCAAATATTAGCACAATTCCTGAGATTGGTCCAGTTGCTGATGTGAGACCCGGTTCAGTGACCGGTTCAGCCCATTTTCATGAGCCGTTTGGTCACGCCAAAGATAACACCTTAAGCTTGTTGGATACCAAATTTGGACCAGTTTGGCGTACATTTAGTCACCGGTTCATCTGAAATTCAGAAGCTGCTCCAACTGCAGATTTGGACTCAATACTTCAGCCGATTATATTCCATGCCAATTTGATGATATGATAAAAGATATTAAGCAATTAAGTATTAGAACATAATACTTAAAGATTTAACAATGACTAACAACAATTGAAGAAGGGATTTGGGTACACTTGCCAAATATTCAACTGAATACTCTTGCTGTCTTCGGTTCCCCATCTCAGCTTCCCTTCTGATTTCCTTTCTATTTTTCCTTCTGCTTCTTCTCGTAGTTCCCTTTTCTTTTACATGGTTTCCACCCTTTTTTCCTTCCTTCTCCCCTTGTTTCTCTCATCCCAAATATAAAGGGAGAGCTGAATCATCAAATTTCCTGAATTGTACTCCCTAAATCAGCCGGCTGTCCTAACTTAGCCTTGCTGATTCATCCCTCAACTTGCTAGCCTGTTACCTTATTATTTTGCCCAATGGAGTATTTCTATTGGTTGCTAAGATGGTTGCTGAGGTGGAAGGGTAATTGGCTGCAGCTTCCGTGTGCAGCTTTGCCTCAGCAGTCTTGGGATATCAGCTGTTGCAGCAGCCAGGATAAGCAGCTGTGGGCTGCTTTTGTCTTGCTACAAATTTGGCCGTCCTGCTGTGATGTGGAGCTGTTCCTTCAGCACCCGTGAGCTGCTTTCCTTTTACCCTTAATTTACTAAGTGTTGTGGCTGTCGTGTGGAACTCTCTCTCTCTCTCCTTCCTGAATTAGTAAATTCAGCTGCTGATCTGCTATATATATATGTTACGGCTGCCGAGCTGCTGATGCAGCTACTTGTCCGTGCACCACTCTGCACAAGATTGGCTAAATTTTCCAAGTGTTGCTGCCCCGTTTCCTCCGCTGAATTATCAGAATATATATGTATTGCTACTGCCCGAGAGTGTATGTGTGTGACCTTACTGAATCATTAATATTCTAGAAGCATTTAGCTGAAGAATGTATATATATATTTATACTATTAATTCATTGGAATGGTGAGGCTAAAGTGAGGCTGCCGTGGACCCTTGGTTTTTGCTGAATTCATACTTAATTTGGACTGCCGTGTAGCTGATATATTTTCTAATTTTTAAGCCCCTAAGTGTGTGTGTGTGTGCCGTGGACTATCTTTCCTTGTTGAATTCCAAAAATTCAGCTTTTATTTGGGCTGCCAAGTGTAATATGGTATGCCTCTGCGTGTGCATGTATGTTGAGTACCTTCTTTTTTCGTAATTAATTTAATTTATGCTATATTTAATCGGCCGACCTAATTTCAGTTACTAATCGGGTGATGATTCGGTGGCCGGGCTAGTTTTTTGCTATCCCAAAATTACTTTGGTTGGCAATCGATTGGAATTTTGATGGCTGAGTTGTTCTTTTATTAATCGTATTTGAATCGATTATTAATCAAATCCATCCGATAATTTTTGGGCTATCATTATGCCCCATGGTGAATCTCCGGCTTCCATGTTTCTATGAATCTATGGCTATCCCAAAATTACTAAGGTACAAGTATAATCGAAGATAATAATTAATATACTCAAAATAAATCAAGGGGATAGAATAGGACTATAATACAGATGTATAAACATAAAATATGATTAATGCATTTCTGGAACAAATTTATCTTTCACATTATATTTTTGACTCATTTTGGTTGTAAGACATGCAGAAATTCATTCATATTTAGGGACAGGGATAGTAGGTCTTACCAGTTAACGGAGTAGTCGAGCGAGGAAAGGAATGTGTGTACTTCTACACAATATAAGGCATAGACCCATACAATTTAACACCCCGTAATGAGCAGTATACTATTAAACCAGTATATGGGGCCAAATAATAGAAATGCCGCCAAAAGTATCACCACGGCCGAGGGACTCGTCGAGTTTCTACAGTAATATCCTAATGCGTGCCAAAAAATATCACCCGCAACAATATACGGTTAGGGTAATCCTTGAGTTTTCACTGTAATATCTATGACATGCCAGAGAATATTACCCGCTGAGATAATTTCATTTGTCCAGTTTCTTATTTCTTCTTTCAAACTTGATAACTTTATATAGAAGCTTTTTTCTTATTTGAAATACTTCTTTTTTTAATTTTCCCTACTCCGAGAGAAAATTCTTATTATTCTTGAAGCATACAAAGCTTCCATATCATGCTTATCATTATGCAAACTTTCTATAATATCAAAACATATACCAAAACATATAATATTTAGTAATAAAGTGTAAATCGTAACAGAAACCAATGCAATGTTTGTTTCAATGGTTTAAATCCTTAAAATGTAAATTTAACATGTAATATATTCGGCTAATTAAGTTACTGGTACGGTAATCGGTTCACAGCCACTTCGGATTGATTTCTCAGCACAATTACTTGCGCACTCGGTTATCGGTTCATGGCCAATTTAATAGCCGGTTGAAGGGAAGGTTTATACTTATTTTTATTATTAATTTTTATCACTTGTGAACTAGTTTAGATGAACTAGTTCAATGGTTCAAAGCATCTTTCTTGTTGAAAATTTTAGCATTTGGCCGGTTCTTCATAATTAGTTTGAGGCCCGATTCGGGGTCGGGTCGAGGCATATATTTACCAATTGATATCTTAACATTAGTTAATAATATTTTGGTTAATTTGGGTGCCAATTCAACTAGTTTGGGACTAGAAATTGGACTGGTTTAGCATCCCGAATTCCAGCATCAGCATGGATGCTGTCACCAGATTCTATCACTACTTAGGAGCCCGGTTCAATATTCATTTGAAGGTATTTTTGGACGCCGATTTGTATGTTGATAGTTCGACTTTAGTACTTAATAATTTGGCCTGAACAGCTTCTGATTCCATCGGTTTTGGGCCGGTTCAGTCCATTTACTTGGACTGCCAGATTCGGCAGTAAGGGTATTGGGCCGGTTCTGGTGTAGTTTTAGGGGTCCGGTTCAATATCCATTCCAAAGCGTTTTGGGAGGCCGGTTCACGGGTGGATATGTTAACCTCAGTACATGATATTGTGGCTCGGCCAGCTGTCAGTTCAACCGATTTAGGTCCAGTTTAGTCAATCGTTTCCAAACTGTCACATTCAACTTTAGCACAAAAGCAAAGGACCAGTTCTATCTTTATGTTTTATGGCCAATTTGAGACCGATTTTGGCCAGTTCAAAGAATCCTATTACAGCTAAGAGACTTATGTTTAAGAGTATGTTTGGTTCATGGCCGGTTCGGATTAAAATTTTCACTGCAGATTCTGCATCAATAATATACTGATGCTTGCCGCTTCTGCTTCTACTTTGGTAGCTGGTTTATGTCTGGTTCGAAGATAAATTTTATAGGGTGATACTTGAAGATCACTATAAGACACTTAAGTCATCATGGCTGTCGGTTCTGCCAGATTGGGGCTCGGTTCATAGGCTCAAATTTCGAATATCAGCACAGTTGCTGAGATTAGTCTAGTTGTTAATGTGAGACCCGGTTCAATGACCGGTTCAGCCCATTTTCATGAGCCGTTTGGTCACGCCAAAGATAACACCTAAGCTTGTTGGATACCAAATTTGGACCAGTTTGGCATCCATTTGGTCACCGATTCATCTGAAATTCAGAAGCCGGTCCAACTGTAGATTTGGACTCAATACTTCAGCCAATTATATTCCATGCCGATTTGATGATATGATCAAAGATATTAAGTGATTAAGTATTAGAACGATAATACTTAAAGATTCATCAACGAATAACAACAATTGAAGAAGGGATTTGGGTACACCTGCCAAATATTCAATTGAATATTCTTGCTGTCTTCGGTTCCCCATCTCATCTTCCCTTCTGATTTCCTTTTTGTTTTTCTTTCTGCTTCTTCTTTCAGTTCTCTTTTCTTTTTAATGGTTTCCCACCCTTTTTTCCTTCCTTCTCCCCACGTATCTCTTATCCCAAATATAAAGGGAGAGCTGAATCATCAAATTTCCTGAATTCTACTCCCTAAGTCTGCCGGCTGTCCTAACTTAGCCTTGCTGATTCATCCCTCAACTTGCTAGCCTGTTACCTTATTATTTTGCCCAATGGAGTATTTCTGTTGGTTGCTAAGATGGCTGCTGAGGTGGAAGGGTAATTGGCTGCAGCTTCCGTGTGCAGCTTTGCCTCAGCAGTCTTGGGATATCAGCTGTTACAGCAGCCAGGATAAGCAGCTGTGGGCTGCTGTTGTCTTGCTTCAAATTTGGCCGTCTTGCTGTGATGTGGAGCTGCTGCTTCAGCAGCCGTGAGCTGCTTTCCTTTTACCCTTAATTTACTAAGTGTTGTGGCTGTCGTGTGGAACTCTCTCTCTCTCTCCTTCCTGAATTAGTAAATTCAGCTGCTGATCTGCTATATATATATGTTACGGCTGCCGAGTTGCTGATGCAGCTACTTGTCCGTGCACCACTCTCCACAAGATTGGCTAAATTTTCCAAGTGTTGCTGCCCCGTTTCCTCCGCTGAATTATCAGAATATATATGTATTGCTACTGCCCGAGAGTGTATGTGTGTGACCTTACTGAATCATTAATATTCTAGAAGCATTTAGCTGAAGAATGTATATATATATTTATACTATTAATTCATTGGAATGGTGAGGCTAAAGTGAGGCTGCCGTGGACCCTTGGTTTTTGCTGAATTCATACTTAATTTGGGCTGCCCGTGTAGCTGATATATTTTCTAATTTTTAAGCCCCTAAGTGTGTGTGTGTGTGTGCGCCACGGGCTATCTTTCCGTGTTGAATTCCAAAAATTAAGCTTTTATTTGGGCTGCCAGGTATAATATGGTTGGCCACTGCATGTGTTTGTGTGTTGAGTACCTTCATTTTTCTTAATTAATTTAATTTATACTATATTTAATTAGCCGACCTAATTTCAGTTACTAATCGGGTGATGATTCGGTGGTTGGGCTATCTTTTTGCTTTCCAAAAATTACTTTGGTTGACAATCGATTTGAATTTTGATGGCTGAGTTGTTCTTTTATTAATCGTATTTGAATTGGTTACTAATTAGATCCATTGGATAATTTTTTGTGCTACCGTTATACTCCGCGGCGAATCTCTGACTTCCGGGTTTCTATGAATCTGTGGCTACCCCAAAATTACTACCACCAAACCGGCCGTTGTATAAATTGATAATTTTGCTAAATCAGGGTGAACTGGTTGGGAAATAATTAATGAAATGGTCCTATATAGCTTATTAAGACAATAAACCAATTAAATATCAAGTGAACCGGTCAACTATTATGTGAATCGGCTGCTGAATGTGGAACCGAACTGGTTTCAGCAAACCGGTTCAAGTTCAGCACATGGAATAAGTAAAGTGAACCAGTTAATATATGCCTCTTATAATAATGAACCGACCACTTAATTTATAAATAATGGTAAACCGGCACATGTAATAAAATCGACGAAATATTATGAAATGTCAAACCAGTCCATGAACCGGTTTGATAATCAACCGGTTGGAAAAAAATTAAATAAAACCAAACTGGTTAGTAAACGAGTAAAATTATACTATTGATGGACCAGAACCCAAATAATATGTTGTCTAAAAATTTAGTCAGCACATATAAAATTTTATACAATCTTATTTTTATGATAGGGATTTATCACTATTTTGTCACGAATATATGTGTTTATGAACAAGTAGAAGCATATATGATACTATAAAAATAAGTATTTTTCTAATATTAGAAAATTATAAAAAAGAAGTAAGCATAACTATAAGAGCTTCCACTAAAAAATTTTAAGGAGAAAACTGAACTAAGGATTTCTTTCAGTGGGTAGTATTCCTTGTCATACTTTAGAATATTATAGTGAAAATGTAGGAATTGCCATGGCGCCACGGGGGGAAGCATGGAGGCCACTCTGTTAGAGGATGTATCACCTTGTCTTCGAGTGTATCATAGAGGATGTGATCTTAGATTATGTGAATTTTTATAATTTTTTTCTCGATTGATCGCTCTGTTAGTTGGTAAGGCCTACTAATACTGATTTTTTAAGATATACAAAATAAGAAGTGCTGGCAAATAAAATGAATCATGTACAAAAATAAGAAAGTGAATGACATAACGAAAATATTTTAAAAGTATATATAAATATACATACATCACGACTCATATTCCTCACTATGATATAATATTAAATAAAAAATATATGTCCTTGATTATTATGAGTCATATTAAACACTTGGCTCACTCTCTTGCTATTTTCCTTACTTACCAAATGATACGCAGGAGTTTATGCCTAATAAGTAGGAATAAAGCTTTAAATAATTGTTATGTTATATTTAGAAATAATATATTAAATTTTATTTAAGTTGTAATGTATTAAGTTTACAATTTTGTAATATGTTATGAAATATTAAAGCTTTCGTAATTATTTACGGTTATCTTATATACTTTCGCAATTTTTGTATAAGATGTTTTTGGAATTTTAGTGGCATTTTTCTTGATCAGGACCCGACACCGTGCTCAACAGTACGATGTTGGCACCATCGATCTTGTGGGAATGTTAAGGATCCTGTGAATGTAAACAAATATATCACATATTAACATGATAAATATAATAATTAAATTAATTAAGAAAGCAAGAACCCAGGACGTGAGACTAGGAGTTGAAGAACCGATTTAAGACTGCTCCAATCTTGATAATTCCCAAAGAATCTAGTGGATTTGTATTTTATTGTGATGCGTCTAGAATGGAATTGGGCTATGTTCTAATGTAGTATGGAAAGCTAATAGCACATGGGTTAAGGTAATTAAATGTCCACGAAAGGAACTACCCAACTCATGACTTAGAGTTGACAATAGCAATCTTTGCTTTGAAAATTTAGAAACACTATTTATACGAAAAAAATTCCTAGTATATTCAGACCACAAATGTTTGAAATATTTATTTTCTCAAAAAGAGTTGAACATGAAGTACAGAAGATGGTTGGACTTTTTGAATGACTATTACTGTGAAATCAGTATCAGGCAAGAAAATGCAACGTGGTGGCAAATGCTTTGAATTGCTGAACCGGTTTCGTGGAAAATTTGAGAATTAAGGAAATGGGGATGCTTGAATGGATGAAACATTGCGATATCAATAGATATACTCAAGGTGATCAGATAATTCTATCGTATTTTTAGATTCAACTGGAGATATTAAAGCTGATTAAGAAAAATCAGATAAACAATGCATTATTAGCTTATATGGTTAGAGATCTGAATTGAGACTCTAGAGTTGATTTTAATGTTCATGCCGATGGAGTCTTAAAATTTTGAGATTGGGTATTTCTGCCAAACATCGAAGAGATGAAGGAGGATATAATGAAAGAAGCTCACCAGTCAAAATATTCTATCCACTCGGGATTTAATAAAATGTACCATGATTTGAAGAAAATATTGTGGTAGAGAAATATGAGAAGAGAAATTATGACTTTTGTAGGAAAATATTTAATTTGTCAACAAGTAAAGGTCGAGCGTAAAAAACTATTTGGCTTGTTGCAACCATTGCCTACTCCAAGTTGAAAATGGGAAATTATAATAATGGATTTTGTGATGGGATTGTCGAAGACTCTAAAGAATTATGATGCAATTTGGGTAATCATTGATCAGCAAAAGAAATCAGGACAGTTTCTAGCCATATGGGTGACCTACTCAAAGGATCGGTTAGCTCGAATGTATATTAACAAAATAGTTAGATTACATGAGATCTCGGCATCAATAGGTTTTTTTTTTGGTAACTAAGTAAAAATGAATTAAATTAAAATGAAGTACAAAAACTATGTTCTAACTCCAAGTGTTTTACCGATTTAGATGTAGAACATAAATGTTAGGGTAGACTCCGAGCACCACCATGAAATATTTCATGATATAAAAAGAAAACATACAAAAGGAAAAAATTGGCCAAAGAACCATCATCCAAACTGGCCATGAGCCTTCGACATAATCAGTTGAGAGCCTCAACACAGCATTAACATACTGACATTTTGCTGCAAAGTTGCATACTGGGAAAAAATGCAACATGTCATTCCGGCATTTACAGCAATATGTTGCATATTGGCAAATATCCAATCCAGGCAAAATATATACCGGCATTTTGACAAATCAGCAATAGGAGCATTCTGGCTGAAGCATAGCACCGCAGGCCCACCAAACAGGCAAAACTCCATATCGGCCAGACAAACAGCATACCGAACACGGAGTTCATCCATACCGGGCAAAAGGGTCACGTCAGCATGACACCAAACCGGCATCCACAACGCTCCTCTGCACCATGATACAGAAGAAGGCATCAAGATATGAACCGGATTTTTTCCACAAATCGGACCACATATCCAAACCTGCGTTTTGTTGCATAGTGTTGCAGACCGGGCAAATGCCATCCCAGCGTTGGCTGCACACCGTGCGAAAAGCACACAACCACCTTGGTTCAAACCAGGCAAAGAGCATTTTGGCATTTTGCTGCAGTTGGACCCACTTGCCATTCCGACATTTTGCAACAATTGTTGCATACAGGGTAAATGCTATCCCGGCATTGTAAAGACATAAGGTTGTACAACTAGCATAATGCCATCCCGGGCTTTTTTTTTTCAACCTACCATTTGGAAACCAAGTTTGTTGGTTAACAAGATGACCGGCCAAAAACCAAATTTGTCGGTCAACAAATTGACTGGCCAAAAAACCTCTGTTTTTCCTACCATTGGAAACCAAGTTTGCCGGTCAACAAGTTGACTTGCCAAAAAACCTTTGATTTTTTTTCCTACCATACCGGGCGACATGCTATCTTGGCCTTTTGCTGCAAATCGGGAAAAGCACACACTTCTACCAAGCATCAATTGGTTCATACTGAGATCCGAGATTTGTTTCAAAATTTAGGAAAAGTTTACGCTATAAATTAGGGACGGACTTACAATTTAGCATGGCATATCACCCACAAATAGATAGACAATCGAAGAGGACGATCCAGATTTTTGAGGATATGTTAAGGGTCTCAATGCCGGATATGAAAAGCAATTGAAATGGCCATCTTGCAGGCATGTATTGGAAGAAACGGGCAATAGAATGCTTATGGTACTGGATATTATTAGAGAAACATCTGATAAAATTAAGAGAATCTATGAAAAGTTAAAAGTAGTTCAAAGCAAGCAAAAAAGCTATGCAGATCGAAGAAGTGTAGAGTTAAAATTTGAGGTTGGGGATTATATTTTTCTAAAAGTATCATCCTCCAAGGGAATAACCAGATTTGGGGTCCAAAGAAAATTAAAACCGAGGTTCATTGGCCACTTCAAAATTTTGAAGAAAGTTGGTAAAGTAGCCTAAATGTTGGTGTTAATGACGAACCATATTCCAATCGGGAACCAGCAAGGTCTCGCCCGCATAATGTCCATCAAACTATACACAAACCTATACTATTTACCTGTAAAAATATATACATATCACACTAACAAATACACAGGATCCAAATATGCCACAATCTATTTGCGGCCCCAACGTCATATTTTTGAATACAATGTCGGTCCATAGAGATACCATAAGATATCTAAATCAAACCATAATAACCAGTGAAAGTATACATAATCATTAATACACAGTGAAAACTAAACTCTTCTTAAAAAAAATCAATATAAACAATATACATCGATATATATCCATAAAAAAATGTACACAAATCCTCCAGACATGAGTACAAAACTACAAAAATTGAGTCTACAAAATTATCTTCTAAATTCACAGCTTAGTCAACTGCAAATCTCTACTCTACCTCATCGGGTATAAGTTCGTACTCATCTGAAGGCAAGAAAACAATAAGGCGTGAGCCGAATGCTCAATAAAGTACAAGTATAATCAAAGACAATAAGCAAAATACTCAAAATAAATCAAGGAGATGGAATAGGCATATAATACAGATGTACAAATATGAAATATAATTAATGCATTTTTGGAACACATTTATCTTCTATATTTTATTTTTAATTCATTTAGCTTCTAAAACATGCAGAAATTTATTCATATTTAGGAATTAGGGCTAGTAGGCCATACCAGCTAACATAGTAGCTGAACGAGAATAGGAATGTGTATACGTCTACACAATCTCAGGCACGGACCATACAATTTAACACCCCGTGGTGAGTGCCATATTTTTAAACCAGTATACGGGACCAAATAACAGAAATGCCACCAAAAGTACCCCCACAGCCAAGGGGCAGTCTTCTGTGTAATACCATGAAAATAAATATTTTCTCTGATATGAAAAAATTGTACAAAGGAATCAAGAATAAGTATAGGAGTTTCAACTAAGAAATTTTAAGAACTAAGAAAACTGAACCAAGGATTTCTTTCAGTGAGTAGTATTCCTGGTATACTTTAGGATATTACAGTAAAAATCGAGAAATTTTCCCTAGTTCCACGAGGGGAAGCATGGTGGCTTGTGCCCCTGTCTATTGGGATATAATAGGTATGTATCACCTTATCCTCAGGGTGTGTCATAGAGGATGTGATATTAGATTATATGAATTTTTATAATTCTTTTCTCGATTGACCGCTCCGTTAGTTAGTAAGGCCTACTAGCCCTGATTTTTCAAGATATACAAAATAAGAAGTGCTGGCAAATAAATAAAATTATGTACAAAAATAAGAAAGTGAATTACATCATGAAAATATTTTAAAAGTATATATATATTTTTACATACATCACAACTCATATTCCTCACTATGATATACTTTTAAATAAAATATGTATGTCCTTGATTATTATGCTTCTTATTGAAGACTTGGCTCACTCTTTTGCCATTTTCCTTATCCTCCAGATGATACGCAGAAGTTTATGCCTGATGGGTAGGAATAAAGCTTTAAATAAATGTTTTGTTAATTTAGAAATAATATATTACATTTAGTTTAAGTTGTAATATGTTAAGTTTGCAATTTGGTAATATGTTATGAAATATTAAAGCTTTCATAATTATTTACGGTTATCTTATATGCTTTCACACTTTTTGTATAAGATGTGTTTGGGATTTTAGTGGCATCTTTCTTGATTAGGACCCGACACCGTGCTCAACAGTACAATGTTGGCACCACCAATCTTGTGGTAATGTTAACGATCATGTGAATGTAAACAAATATATCACATATTAACATGATAATGATAATAATTAAATTAATTAAAAAAGCAAGAACCCCGGACGTGAAACTAGGAGTTAAAGAACCGATTGACTACTGCACCAATCTTGACAATTCCCAAAGAATCTAGTGGATTTGTAGTACATTGTGATGCATCTAGATTAGAATTGGGCGATGTTCTAATGTAATATGGAAAGGTAATAGCATATGTGTGACGGACCAGCCACATTCCACCGCATGTGGTCGCCCATCGGTCAAAACCGATCATATACTCTGGTTTAAAAAGGTGGACTTAAAGTGACAGGTCTCTCTCTAGGGTTTCAAATCCGGCGCTGCCGTATTGGGCGCCGGGCGGCACCGGAGCCGGCCATGGCCGGTCTTCTGGTTGCTCTGCCCGGTTCCCCTCCGGTTATCCGTCTTCACCTTCCCGGTTCTCTGCTCTAGATGCGTCGTTCACGGCGCCCTCGGAGCCTTCGACTTTGCCTGCGAACTCAGTCTGCTTCTCCCGCTTTCAGATTGGGGTGAAGGATCATGTGTTGGTCCTTTTCTTCGTCTGATTGGAGATGTTGGTGCTGTCGTAACTGGGGCTTTGTGTCCTCTGAGGTTTTGGTGGCGCTCATCCTTTGAGGCCTCGTATAGTCTCCTCGGTGCGAGCCTAGGGTTGAGCTCTCGATTCGTTTCTGCCATACAGATTGGGATGATGGCTCCGGCCTCGCTATGGGCTCCTTTTGGTCCTTTTGCCTTCGAAGTCGGTTGGGCCTAGCATTGGCTTTGGTTGCGGGTTGGCGTTAGCCAGCTCTGCCCTCCTGGATTTGGTATTGTGATCTGATATCTGAAGCTTTTGACGGTTCCCGTGCTGCTTGATGGATCTGGTGCATTCGAAGGTCTGTATGCTGGCTCTAAAGTGCCTATGCCTGGGTGTTCCCTTCTGGTGGACGGTTTGGGGGATACCGTGCAGTGCTGGTTTGGAGCTTTTGGCCGATGTACTGAAGAGCTGGCCGTGGACCTTTTGGATGCATGTGAGCCTTCTGGTGCGGTGGGGATCTTTTAGTTTGCTTCCATTTATGGAGCTTTGCTTGGATGCATATGATGTGGGTTGCAGCAAAATGTTGGACTCTCACAGGATTGCTTTTTGACGGCTGATGGTTGTGCCTTTTTTGCCTCTCGTATTGTGGGCGTTTCCTGCTTCAGGCAAATTGCTTTGAAAGCATTGTCGGGTATCTGTTGTGGGCTTCGAGCAGCTTCTCCTCCGGCCTCCCGTGGGTCTCGCTCTATGCACGGCTTACGGCGCCAAAACTGCTTGGGCTGGCGGCTTGATGATCCTTAGCCAATGTGTTTTCCTCCCGTTGGTTGGGTTGGGGTTGCCCGTCTTGCTCGGGGGGGCTTTAAGGCTGTGGTCCGTTGAGCCGAAAGTGGTATAGTTTTGGCTGCAAGTGGCCCTCTGCGCGGCGACTATCCGGTGATGCCGGCTCTGTTGCTCCTCTTGCTGTGGGGTTCATTCCAGAGTTGGACAGATGGGGGACCGTGCAGCTGGATTTGGAACTCTATCTTTAAGTCTTTGAAGAGTTGGCGGGGCCTTGGTTGGATCTTTGGTGAACCTTCAGGCGGTGGATTAGGCTTGCCACTGTCTATTTGCCATTTTCTATCTGTTATTGGCGGTGGAACTGTAGTGGTCTTCTTGCAGCTTGGTTTTATGTGCCAAATATTGTATTGGGCGGCTGCTGTTCTTTGGAGTGCTTCATTAGCCATTATGTGCAACTCCATTCGTGATGTGAAGAATGGCTTTGCAAGTGTCCGAATTCATCCTGCTGGTCTGGGCTGTAATGGGTCTAACTCGCTAAGCTGGTTCTCTAGCTCTTTGGAAGGGGCCGGCTCTTCCAAATTTAATTACCGGGCCGCTGAATGCAATTCATTGATCTTGATGAACCGGATCCGATGGGCTTCGGCGATTATAATCTCTTGGTGCCTAAGGTTACGGTTTCTTTGCTCTCTGCTTGGAATCTTTGAGTGCGATTTCTTTGGGTGAAGAGTATAATCTTTGAATCAGGCTGTAGTAGGCCTTAGCTCGGGCTTTTCGCTCCTGAGGGATGCAATTGTTGGTTTGGCTGCGAGATGGGTATTGGCTGCGCTTGCCTCAATGACAGGGTGATGTTGCTACAAAGAGGTTGGGTTTTGGAATCAGCGGTTCCATCTTGAATCGGTAGCGTTTGCTAGATTGGCTGTAGTTTCTACTGATGCGGTGTTCACTGTTCTGCTGTTTGAGGTGTCTTCACTTGACTGTGACTTTGCATCCGTGGAATAAAATTTGTTCCCATTTATGTGGTCGGAGGAGGTGATGAATCAAGCAAACGACGAATGTCCTCTCGATCTCGCTCAAGCCCTCTCATGCGTTCCTTCCTTCCGCTGACGGGTTGGGGGCAGTGCAGCTCGGATTGGAATTCCTTGGTCAAGTTCTTTGAAAAGATGGAAGAGGCCTGGTTTGGTCGTTGGTGCTCCTTCTGATGCGATGTTCTCTGATCTGTTGTTTGAGAAGGGTCCTGTGCTACTGGCTCGATGATCCTCTGTCCTTGGGTTCCCTCCAGTTGGACGGTTTGGGGGGTACCCGTGCACTCTGGCTTGGGACTTTTTGCAAGTGATCTTTCGGGAAAGGTGGCGCCCCTTCAGGTTGTGGCTATCAGTGGAGCATTTTATTCTGGTGTGGGTTGCTGCTTTGAGGAGCTTTCCTCTGTTCTGCTGAATGCTGGGGCAGCTCCCTGCTGTTTGCTCCTCTGGTTTATTATTGGCTGTTGTTGGAAATTGGCCATGCCCTGCAAGATGTTTTTTGCTGTTGGCAAGGCTGTGTTCTGTGCTGGTGTGCTGCATCGAAGCCCATTCTGATGCTGGTCCGCTAATTGGCCGGAGTGCCTTTTCGCCAAAAGGCAGAGTGCCTTTTCGCCAAAAGGCAGGAGTGCCTTAAACTAAAAGGCCGGAGTACCTTTTCACTAAAAGGCCAGAGTGGCCTTTGCAAGATTTCGGAGTGAGTTTTATACTCTCTTTGGCCGGAGTGGCCAGGCATGAGTTGTGGCCGGAGTGGCCAAGTTCCGGAGTGCTGTTTTTGATAACAGGCCGGAGTGGCCTTGAGTAAGAGGTCTTCGGAGTGCCTATTTTAACTAAAAGGCCGGAGTGGCTTGCATGTTTTGAGGCCGGAGTGACATTGCGTATGTTGAAGCCGGAGCACATTTTGTACTCTTAAAGCCGGAGTGGTGTGCGTTGCAGATCTTTTGATACGAAGTGGTGTTGGTCCGAAGTGGCCAGATGATGCTGATGTGGCGAGTTATTCATTCACTTTGGCCGGTGGATGTTATCTTTACAATGATTGAATATTATTGTATCCTTATTTTTTAATGACTTTGATCATAGGTTTAGGGGTCCCCCCTGTTTCTATGTCTCTTACCTCAAGTCGGCAAAACACTTGGTTAAGAATATAGTTTTTTTTGTATATTTTCTTTAAATTTTAATGCAATTAATTACTTATCAAAAATAAAATAAAAAGGTGGACTTAAAATTTTTCTTTTCTTTTATATATACATTACATTGCGTGCACAGGATCGCGTAAGGCCCAACTTCGTGAGTTGGCGGCCAGGGGGGTTGTGGTTTCTCTCTTGACTGGCCAAGACGAGGTCAGTCGGACATGAAGGTCCCGAAAATAAATTGAGATGCCACTAGAAATCACAAATTACTCAAACTATAACAGCGTACGGAAGCATACTAATATTCATCAACTTTTAGCAACAGAGGTAATTTACAAATCCTTCCCAAAATGTCAAAAGCGAAAACATCAATTTTGCTTCTTCGCTGCTTAAATTTCAGCCAGCTATCCTGACTATCTAGTCCATCGGACCTCATTCTTTTTCGTCCGACATAAACTTGTCATTTGAAAAATAGAAGGGGTGAGCTAGAGAGCCTAGCAAGGTACTCGTGCATAAATCATGCATAGTCACAAACAGTAAACAGACAGAATGCAATAAAGGTGCATATATAGGCAGTTTCATAAAACATGGGTAGAGTCAATGCAATAGATTCCAAAGTCATTTTCATGTAATTTGATTTCCAAAAAAACATGCTTCTCCTTCCAAATTCATTTCCATCAAAAACTGACTACATTTAAGGTCTGCCTCTCGACCCCCTCTGAATTGTCAAATCTCATAGAACGCTACATTTAAGGTCTGTAATCATGACCAT
Organism: Nepenthes gracilis; assembly: GCA_033239525.1. Taxonomy (NCBI): domain Eukaryota; kingdom Viridiplantae; phylum Streptophyta; class Magnoliopsida; order Caryophyllales; family Nepenthaceae; genus Nepenthes; species Nepenthes gracilis. Next base: position 6,779,690 of record BSYO01000018.1, on the reverse strand, counting down.
CCAAAATGCTATATTTAAGGTCCGTAGTCATGACCATCCAAAACAGCTACATTTAAGGCCTGCAACTACTCGGCCATTCAAACACTTAGTTTCGCAAATCATGCTTTCCCAAAAATTCGAAGTCAAATTATACAATCAACCGGTCACCATGAAATCTTTCCTTCAAAGTCTTAAAAGCTAGGGGTCATTTTATAAAAAGGCCGGAGGTCTTTTATCATAAAGAGAGCAGGAGGTCTTTTGTTATAAGGCTGGAGGTCTTTTATCATAAAGCCGGAGGTCTTTTAAATGTGAAATAACCGAACTTTTTAGAATATGCAAATATCAAATCTCATGAACGTCAGCAATTAACCAGATTTCATGCATTTTAAGTCAATTAGCCAGACATCATGAAATAACAGGGCTTCTTTTAAAATGAGGTTAATTCAGAAGATCAAAGCAAATTACCGTAGTATTACTTTATCTAGAAACTGTTAACATTCCTTTAACATAAATTCATCAAAGTCAGGTATACTTGCATTTCAAACATGAGCTTTAAAAATAGGGAGTACACTTGCATTAAACACATGATCAACAAAATGTGAGTACTCTTGCCTGGATTGGATCTATGAACCCTTTACTTGGTTCTGGCTCGAAGTTCTTGGCGCATTCACTTGGTCGATTGCCCAACTTCCTATCCTAATTCCCGGGGCCATTACTTATAGACGTTGGGGTTGGTGGTAGTAGGCATGTCAACTGTTTTTACTTCTTCGCTTGCTCCCCTTGCATTTCTAGAAGGTTAGCGGGGTGGTTGGAAGTAACTTACCTACTTAGGCATGGTCATCCAGACCTTAATTAGTCATCACCAATCAATCGGGCAGTCAACTCTTCCTTGACTTCTCTTCACATTTTTTGGTCAACGGGTGTTGACCGGATTAACTCCCCTCTTTCTAACTCCTCCGGAATTGTCTCCTAAGGACGTTTCCGGAATTCTCGTTCATCGTCTCCGGAATCGTCTTCGGAAGTTGCGTTCTGCATTTCCGGAGAGTAAATCAATCTTCTCTAGAAAACCGCCTTCAGAGACTCCTCAATGGCCTTCGAAAAATTCTCCCTTTACTGCCTCCGGAGATCATCTTCGTTGCCTCCGGAAGTCTCTTCCTTCGCCGTCTCCGAAGATCGAGGTCTCCGGAACTTTAGCCTTTAATATCATCATCTCCGAAGATCAAGGTCTCCGAAAACTTCATTTTCTAAATGTCTCCGGAATTCACTATTTCCTCTTTTCTTCAGGAGGTCAAGGTCTCCGGAATTATCATCTCCGGAAACAAGGCCTCTAGAAAGGTCTCCGGGAAAAACTCCTTAATCGTCTCTGGAATAGTCTCCGAAAACAATGCCTCCAGAATCGTAGTCTTAGGAAGAACCCCTCAATTGTCTCCGGAATGGCCTCCGGAAGCACGTTTCCCTTCATTGCCTCCGGAGATTAAGGTTTCTGGAAACTTCACATATAGCCTCCGGAAATTTCCTCCGAAAGCCATCTCAGTCTCCAATCCTCAACGTCTCCAGAGATCATGGTCACTGTTTCTTCATGCCTCCGGAGATCGAGGTCTCTGAAAATTACTATTCACGGTCTCCGGGAAAATCATACCTATTGAAACTTGGTCGGCCGGCCTTCATGGCTTTAACATCTCCAGTCTCTTTCCACCCTTCCGGTCAATGGGTGTTGACCGAATGACCTCCCTTCACGTTTTCGGTCAACTAGCGTTAACCGGTTAAATTTTTTCTCACACTTTTCGGTCAACAGGCATTGACCGGATTAATTTTCTCATTACATCTTCCAGTCAACTGGCGTTGACCGGATAGCCTTCAATTTCCCTTCACTCATTGATTATATTGACTTAATGACCTGGACTTTCTATGTTTTAGAATATGGGCCGTCACAATATGGGTCAAGACAATTAAATGTCTATGAAAGGAACTACCTGACTCATGACTTAGTGCTTGCAATAGCAATCTTTACTTTGAAAATTTGGAGACATTATTTGTACGGCAAGAAATTTCCGGTGTATTTTGACCACAAAAGTTTAAAATACTTATTTTTTCAGAAAGAGTTGAACACAAAGTAAAGAAGATGGTTGGACTTTTTGAATGGCTATTACTGTGAAATTCAGTATTAGACAGGAAAAGGCGACGTGGTGGCAGATGTTCAGAATTGTCGACCCAATTTCGTGGCAAATTTGAGAATTAAGGAAATGGAGATACTTGAATGGATGAAACATTGTGATATCAAAAGATGTGACGGAACGGATTTTTTTTTTATTCCGTCATTCATAACACGGTTGAAAACCCAAACTAAACCAATTAGGTGCAACACAGGATCAAAGATGCCATCTAGGATCCATATACTTTTAACCATAATAAGTATAGCGAAATTTATTCTAACACTTGCGGAAGTATTCATATTCATTCCAAAATATTCATTTTTGAGTACATAGCCAAAAATGTTTAACCATAGAAGTCCATCAAGTCATTACAATAATATTTCTCCAAAATAAACTTCCGAGGTCTTTAATAATCCTTCAGACAAGCTCTAATCATTCCAACTTGTCAGGCACAAGCTCTAAAGCTTCATCTGTAGGAGGAAAAAACATAAAACAGTGAGCCGAGGCCCAGCAAGGTACATGCATATGAACTGTAAAACGGTTATGCCAAAATGATCATATAACCATACAGAACCAGAATGTTTAATCAAACATCATCTAAAAAAAACAGTAAAGACATACTATAACGATATTAAATCTCATGCTTCATAAATCATTACACTATAGACTGTAAAACAATAACTATAAACTTTACTAATGCATGGTAAAACTGAAAACAATCCTCTATACTGTTCATTGTCATCTTTTCACTATATACGATTCATTATCATCTTTTCATCAGATGATACTCTATCATCTTTTCACTATACAATATATTTTTTTATCTTTTATTGTGATATATCTTAACAATTTTAGACCCTACCAGTGTACCCTACTAGCAGAAGGGGCAAATGATCGAGGATAGATTGTGTTCAGTCCACACAATCCAAGGCCTATCATGTCATATATATCCCATCCCGATGGATATCTGTACTGTGTGCCACCCGGAGGTCGGCCTATGTCCCTCCTAGCTTAACGCCTTTGAGGACAGGGTGGACCATGAATCGCTCCATGCACAGAGCTATCCTCGATTACCACCGTAAGTTCTAAGGCCTCCCCCTACATGGACTGTAGTCAGTCTCGGGTCCCAAAATAACTGTAAGGAAAATCATTTCTTTATCGAAAATCCCATTTTCGAAATCAAACTTTCACAACACAATTTCAGCACTTCTTTAAATTTACATGAAAATTTTGTCCGTATAAGTTTGTACATATTTTCGAAAACAAACTATACGGGAAGCTTCATTTTCTTATACAAAGCCGGAGATCTTTTTCTTTCTTAAAAGTCGGAGTTCTTTTTCTTATACAAGTCGGAGTTCTTTTTCTTATACAAGTCGGACTTCCTTTTCTTTATTAAGGCTGGAGTTCATTTTCTTATACAAGCCAAAGTTCCTTTTCTTTATTAGGGTCGAAGTTCATTTTGGACGGAGTGCTTTTCAGACGGAGTGCTTTTTACTCAAAGGACGGAGTACTTTTAAAAGCCGAAGTTTCATAAATTCGGAGTACTTTTCACTGAATGACGGAGTACTTTTTACTGAAGGATGGAGTGCTTTTAAAAGTCGAAGCTCATAAATCCAGAGTACTTTTTACTGAAGGACGAAGTGCTTTTAAAAGTCGAAGCTCATAAATCCGGAGTACTTTTTACTGAAGGATGGAGTGCTTTTAAAAGTCAAAGCTCATAAATCCGGAATACTTTTTACTGATGGACGGAGTGCTTTTAAAAGTCGAAGCTCATAAATCCGGAGTACTTTTTACTGAAGGATGGAGTGCTTTTAAAGCCGAAGTTCATTTTTCTGAAGGGACGGAGTTCATTAAAAGCCGGAGTCCATTTCACATTAAGGCCGGAGTTCATTTTAAAGTCAGAGTTCTTTTTCCAACAAAAGGACGGAGTTATTTTTGACAAAAGGCGGAGTTCAAAAGCCGGAGTTCATTTTCCTTTAAAGCCGGAGTTTATTTCACGTTAAGGCCGGAGCTCATTTTCTTATACAAAGCCGGAGCTCATTTTCTTATACAAAGCCGGAGCTCATTTTCATATTAAGGCTGGAGTTCTTTTTAAAAGACGCCGGAGTGCTTTTCGGACGGAGTGCTTTTTACTCAAAGGACGGAGTACTTTTAAAAGTCGAAGCTCATAAATCCATAGTACATTTTACTAAAGGACGGAGTGCTTTTTCATTATGGGAAAACCGAACTGATTCTTTATCAAGGAAAAACCGAACCTAATTTTCATTAATGGAAAACTGAACTTCTTTTAAGCATGCGGTTAATAGAAATTCTTCTTTACTCAATGATCAAATCAGATATCCAGAACTGATTCTTTCATATACTTGCAATATTCTTAAAACATGACTTAAAAATTAGTGTCCGAGGTACACTTGCCTGACTATGGTTCGCCCACCCTTACAGACTGGAAGCTTTCTCTCTTTCTCTACTCCTCACTGTTTTTCTTGTAGATTGCTCGTGGCAGCCTCCTTGATCGAAGCTGGGTATATATAGAGGAGGGGTTAGGTGAGGTAAGTGGGGTAAGTCATCCACTTCGGTACCTCTTTTCAGAGGGTAGGTGGGAGCAAATGGGTTAGGCTACTTACCGTGGTACTTTTTCTCAGAGTGTAATGAGGTAGTTCTTACCTATCCCATTTGGTCGAGGCCTATTGGATTCTAATAAAGTTTTCCCTTTTTATTTAGTTGCTATTAATTTATTCTAGTCAACTTCCCTACTTAAAGCCGGTCAACGTAATATCCTCAAATCTAGTCAACTCCTTTAAATCCGGTCAACATCTCCAATTCCGGTCAACTTCTTATTATTCACTCCGTCCATCACCTTTTCATAAACTTCGGATTTCTTCTCCGCAATTCTCCTCCGGCCTCACCATCACACAAAACCACTCCAGACTTCAAGGCTACTTCGGCCTCTCTTCACACAATTCACTCCGGTCTTCAAATTCAGGAGACAATTTCTGATTTCAAAATATGCCCTAAAGCTGGTTTGGATTTTCTTAATACATTTTCCGAATAACCTTCAATTTTCCTCGATCCTTTGATTATTTTGACTCGATGATTGGGAATTTCTATGATTTAGAATTTGGGTCGTCACAAAAGATATACTCAAGGTGATCAGATGATTCTATCGTATTTTTAGATTGAATGGAGATATTAAAGCTAATTAAAAAAGATCAGATGAACAATGCATTATTAGCTTATATTGCTAGACATCTAAATTGAGACTCTATAGTTGATTTTAATCTTCATGCCGATGGAGTCTTAAGGTTTTGAGACTGGGTATTTGTGCCAAACATCGAAGAGGAGGAGGATATAATGAAAGAAGCTCACTATTCAAAATATTCTATCCACCCGGGATTCAATAAAATGTACCATGATTTGAAGAAAATATTTTGCTAGAGAAATATGAGAAGAGAAATTATGACTTTTGTAGGAAAATATTTAATTTGTCAACAAGTAAAGGACGAGCGTAAGAAACCCTTTGGCTTGTTGCAACCATTGCCTACTCCAAGTTGAAAATGTGAAGTTATAACAATGGATTTTGTGATGGTATTGCCGAGGACTCCAAAGAATTATGATGCAATTTGGGTAATCATTGGTCAGCTAAAGAAATCGGGACATCTTCTAGCCATATGGGTGACCTACTCAAGGGATCGGTTAGCCCGATTGTATATCAACAAAATAGTTAGATTACATGGGATCCTGACATCAATTGGTTCATACTGAGTATGACGGACCAAATTATTCTCCATCGAATAACCTCTATCAATGGCAACACAACCTTAAGCCCATAATTAAACTATGGACACTACAGAAAATCCAGCGAGTTTCTTACAATTGAGACGAAAAAAAAACCGAAATACAACTGTTAAAAAATCATCTGTACAAGCACACATCTATCAAAAAGGCTTACACACCTACAACACACCACACGGGATCACATATACGCCATATCATCCATGGCTCCACTGATCTCCTCCTATCTACTATACATGATCTAGAGAGATGCCATCTAAATACAACAAAACTCAATATATCAATACAAACGCGGAAGCATACTATATCATCATAATCTGCGGAAGCATAACAAAACCATAAAATAATAACAAGCCACATACATCCATGAGTGGCTGCTACATTTCATTACAACCATATGACCAAATCTTCAATGCACTTGATGTCCAACTAAACTCATCAATGCAAGCCTCTCCTTGCGCTAACTAATCCGATGCCAGTTAAGTGTTCTCATCTGGAAAGATAAACAATAAGAGTGAGCGTACAGTTCAGCAAGTATAATCATAACACACTACTCACAATAGAAAGCAATAGAGGCAATAACTGAAAGGGGGAAAACATGAAATCTCAACAATCGTGAATCATCAGAGGGAACAGGGGACATCTTGAATATCTGGTTTCACATGGTTCTTACGGTTACTTCGGTTGGATATTATCCATTTTTATTATTATATCATCTTTGCGGACCCCGGCTAGTAGACCGTACTAACCAACGATGCGAGAGAACGAGGAAAGGAATGTGTTCGCTACACATTCTAAAGCCACGGCTACTACTTTAGGTCGGCAGCACACGACCCTCGGTTGCATCCATGCAACAATCATCATGACGACTACATCTCAATATGTAGCGTCGACCGACACGCCCCACACCCCCGGGGACCCGGGCAATCATCGTTCTTCCACAGTAGTTTCCTAGAGCGTACCGTATACATCACCCGCTCCCACAAGCGGCGGAATACGTGGCCAAGTATTCCTCGGGTTCACAACGCGATGGACATGGTATACTAAAAAATACTACCCCTACGACTCAGGGTCCTAGTTTCAAGATTAGGTTCAACACTTGGAGAGGAAAATCCACATTTGCCACATACGATCAATTCTCGGGAAATCTCATTCCCATCACAATCATCTCCAACCGGGAGATTACATCATCACACACATCTCCATCCAGGAGATTACATCATCACAAGGCTCAATGTGGATTCCCTTCCATTCACATCACGGTTCACAATATCCAATGGGACTCAATTCCCTTATTCTTAACAATACATTCCAAATTCACAAGGGATATTAGGATTTCTTACCTCCAATGATCATATATCGCCTTAGGAGCCTCCGGGACTCATTCCCCGCTTCTGGTACCCAAATACACATTTTTGGGGCTTACACTTTAACACAACATTTGGCATAAGTTTCATCACAATTAAATAGAGGCAAAGCATGCAAATTTACACTTTAATCTCGGGTGAACAGTGTCAGGGGGCTTTTAGAGCATCCGGACGCATGGCTGACCGATACTGCGAGATCGGACATCCGGTTGATACATATGCACAATTGGGACATGGTGATTCATCTTTTGGGGTCGATTCAACATACAACGAAGGTGGAAACATGCAATTTCCCTTTTTACACTCGGATGAACAGTGTCAGGGCCAATTTAGAGGGCCCGGACACCGCGATCGGTCGAAACGTGTGCAATCGAACCCGCGGCCGACATATATATGCATTTAGGACGTGGGGATTCATATTTTGAGGTCGAAATGACATAATTCGGAGGGGAAAACAGTGAACCCGAATCCGGGCGTGGGTTAGGGTTTTACGATACCAAATCGGTCGATTCGGACCACAAATTGGACAAAGAACTACATATTCATTGAACATAATCCATGGGCTACACATTCTTCAGATATTGGGTGGGTATCGGAACGATAATACCCGATGGAGAACGAGTAAAAATCACAAGATAACAAATAGTGAGTATGAGAACACTTGCCTCGACGTGCTCTACATTTTCTCCAACTAGCTCGAGCTCGGAATCGGACCCGAAGGCCTCCATTTCCCCCTTTTCTCCTTCGCGAGCTCCTCCTCTCACCAGGCTCCCACGAGCGCTGCCGCTGCTCCACCGTGACGCCCGGCCAGCCACCACCTCGCACGGCCGTCGCCGGCCGCTGTCGACCCCTGCGCCACCGGCGCCGGCGCCGTCCGCCCCTCTCTTTCTCACCAACGAACCCTAACCCTCGCCCCTCTCTCTCTTCGCAAACCCCTTCCCCCCGAATCTGCCTCCCCTCGCCCTTTTAACTTATTATTATTATTATTATTACTATATAATATATATATATTATATATATATATTTATTATGTTTCTTTTAATCCCAAACTTTAATTCGACACCCGAACGATCGAATGGGCACACTCCGGCACCGACCCATCAATTCCGGATATTCTTCCAAAATTTCATAATATTAAATTAATTTTTCACATGCCCGAATTACCCAAAATTATCGAAAATAATAAATAATTTCAATTTAGTCCGATAAAAATATTTTAGGATTTCGGGATGTTACATTCTCCCCCACTTATGAAAATTTCGTCCTCGAAATTTAACGAATCTCAAATTTCCATAATCACAGGTAATCTTTCTTGCATCCAGAAATCATCCCCTCAGACAACGATTTTTCTAGGAACCTCAAGCATGGAATCGTTCTAATCTTTATCACAAGACATATTCTTAGCCATCGATTCCAAGGGGACTTCCTAACGATCTCTTACATCTCAAAAGTGACCTAAAATAATGCCGACCATTCCTCTAACTTAATCCAATACTTCAAGCGAACCAATGAACTTTCACCTCAGTTCATTCCAAGCCTCAAAGGATTCGATCACATGACCTCAACCTTATTCAGAAATTTCTGGGCCATGGGCCCACAACGCTTCCGCTGCGCCACTCTGATTACTTGTCTAACTGCGAACCATCCTATTGAGATTTCACCATCACATTATATTCAGCTTGGCGTCCCAAAGATTATCTGATCAGATTTTACTAAGGTTTCGATACAAACCTCAAATCACAATCAAATTTTAACGTCGGTATAATTTATCTTCATGTCACTTCGTTGATAAATTGTCAACCAGCATATTCCCAAAATACACAGCCCATATCAAAGCACTCAGAATATACGACAATCATGGTTTAAACAATTCTATGATAGCCCTAGATACATCCACCATTCTCAGGCTACAGCCACACTCAGAGTTACAATCATCCCAAGGGTTTGACATAGCTTTTGATTAGTCTCCACGTAACCTCAGAATATAATGACTGGGCAACCTCAAGATCCCATTGGCATACCAACGAGCCAACGAATCTAATCCGAGTCCATCTTCCATGATTACGATAAGTGGGTCAATCTAATTGTTTTGAAACAAATCATAAGGACTTCATATTTAAGTGAACTCCTAGCTCCCAAACATCGAACACGGTTTTGTCTCCCAATTCAAGAACATGGCGTCTTATCCCCCAATCATTTGGACTTACTCGCGATTTATCTTTCACATCTCCTATGAAACTTCAAAGACATACAAGTCCAAAGACTCGCAGCATCAATTGCCAACATTGATGCCTATATTCCCCAACGAAAACACCGAGTTCACTTTCTCAACCTTTAAATAGGTCTGTCACATGCAATATCCTATGATCATCCTTTTAATGGTACAACTACTTTGGCTCTTAAAACTTTAGGTAATGACTATCTTCAAAGACAAAGCCAAAAGTTCTTAAAGCGGAGACTTTAGTTGCTAATTCAGACTTACATATGAGGTAACACTAATCATGAACTTCTCCCCCACTTAAATCAAAGGTATCCACCTATCATGATGTGAGAGTAGCATAACCTTAACATTTCTCAAAGGTATTAAGTTCCACGATGGCTTACCAGACCCATCAGGGGTCAACCCAAATGACATGGACGTCACCTGACCCCTTTTTAGTCTCCGGAACTACCAATCATCTTTCGTTCTAATGATTACAAATCTTTCTAAGCCAGCGTCTCACTTATATTGTAGTCCTCGAAGAATACTTATCGGATCTCTTAGTAACTTCAGTTAGACCCAAGATAACCATACACTTTCATGACACTAATCGATCTTCCCAATAGTCATCACTTAAAATCTTATAGATCCTAAAATCACACAATCACAAAGTCACAAGCTTAGGAAGGCATTTTCTCAACTAAATTCGTATTCCTTTCTCACTGGAATGCGAATTATCAGCAATCCGTAATTCACTACTCAATCCTTAAGCAATTTGCACACACCATCGATATCTTTGAATTCCTCAATGAAGCCACCTCAACATGGACCCAAATATGGCCAAAAGATCAACCCATAAAATTTCATGAAACGCCGACGAATCAACAAAACCCAAACGCCGTTTCCTGGACTTCGTAGTGGCCATATCCATAACATGAATACCGCTGGGACTACAACTTCCATTTATCCACATTTTACACACTATGGACCCAAATCGATCTTAGAAATCATCAAGCTTTTATAACAATTCTCGAACTACGCCAACCCATTTTACAAGGTGCCTTATCAAATCTTCAACCTCCTAGGCAACCCCATTTTGAAATTCATGAATAACCTTATCGGTCCATCTATTTACCTCAAAGGTTGGGAGTATTTAACCACAATACAAGTCGATACTTCCACGGCCCTGCTTAAGATCCTCAGCGATTGGCATCGATTAAACCGCGATCTCGAATTACGATCAAAGCGATAAATTAGCCAAATCTTCCTTGATAACATCCTCAATCAAATAGTCACCCGCGACCACAATCCCTCGGCGACCACAATAACCTCTAGATGTGACCACATGTATGCAATTGGACTTAGCGCGAGATCCTTCATTACATGATCAGCGGGAAGACAACACGATTTCTTGATATATCAATCAATTCAGACTTATACTTGAAATCCCTCGACCTAATCACCGGATGTTATCCTTTGAAATCCAACCCTCCTAGTACTACAATTCGCCCACCGAACTACTAATAAGATCGAGTTAAGACTTGGTACCGTGAAACTCAAGTTCACAACCAAAGCTGCACAATACAATTACGAGGCATAATCACGCTTACTAACACAATCGGATCGACCGGAACATCTTGACAAATCATTAATGTTGTGACATTAAGATTGGCACCACAAAATGGTTCGAGATCCACCCAAATAATCGGATCTACGGACCCGAAAAATATTACAACCTCGATATAAATGCATATCAAACTTAGATCCTCAACTAAACAAATTTAGGAATCACAATATTAAACCCCGAGCCTTATTACATCCACAATAGGTGACATTTTATACCTTAAACTAATGCCTTAGAGCCTTTATTCAAAATATCGAACCTTTTCACCATCCGTCCATGGATAAGGACTTTCCTAAATCTTGTATTTAAACCAACTATATAGAAACATGCTCCCGAGAGTCTCACCGACACAAGACATTAATCACGAAACTTCCATAGCACATGGGACCATATCTCTTAATCCTTGAGACCCGAAGATCTTTCTCCGTCAACCAACCGAAAGTCGACTTCACTTCCTATCTATCACGGGGCAGCCGCGCCATACCTTCTACCGGACATGGGGTCACCGCAGCGTTCTCTCAAATCTCAATCCACATCTCGGCCGCATTAAGATCTGGCGCCTGAAGTCAGGACACTTTAGTACTTCCAACTCCAAAACACTTATGGAGTGTCAATCTAGAACTTCATATACTAGAACTTAATTCCACCCTACTCATCACGCTCCCTAGGTTGGCTTGGCAACCGTTCGGCCTTATACCCGACCTAAGAACTTCAACAAGAACCGATCAAACTTAAACCTCAAACCAAGATCAATTAACTTAGGCCTCGAAGCAGCAGTCAGCTCGGGACCCAATCAACACCGATCAAATTCAAACACTAAGGTTTCTCGACACACCATATTTCTCTCTTCTCGACAACCCAATCACAAATATTAGTAGTCCCCAACAAGGAGCCACTACTAAAATTTCCTTAAACCAAAACAATTCGAATCTAGCCACTCCTAGAACACAAGCTAGGACGTGTAGGCTAGCCATTCGAACTAAGTCACAACTTCTAACTTAGCGCTCTAGCCTAAGTTATTGGGACTGAGGTATCCCAAGTTACCCGGACTAGCTTAATCACCAAACACCTTCATTTACTTATTCAATCAATCTTAATCTAGCCTAAGCTTCCGCATATGATTCAGATCAAACCTAAGGCATCTCCCTTTTCTCTGATACAAACTGTGACGGACCAGATTATTCTCCATCGAATAACCTCCATCAATGGCAACACAACCTGAAGCCCATAATTAAACTATGGACTCTACAGAAAATCTGGCAGAGTTTCCTCTGCAACTGGACGAAAAAACCGAAATACAACCTGTTCAAAAATCATCCTGTACAAGCACACATCTATCATCATCCTGTACAAGCACACATCTATCAAAAGGCTTACACACAGCCTACAACACACCACACAGGATCATATATCTGCCATATCATCCATGGCTCCACTACAGTACTCCTATCTACTATACAGGATCTATAGAGATGCCATCTAAATACAACAAAACTCAATATATCAATACAAATGCGGAAGCATACTATATCATCATAATCTGCGGAAGCATAACAAAACCATAAAATAATAACAGGCCATCCATCCATGAGTGTTTTTACATTCATTACAACCATATGACCAAATCTTGATACACTTGATGTCAACTAAACTCATCAATGCAAGCCTCTCCTTTGCGCTAACTAATCCGGCCTTGATTAAGTGTTCTCATCTGGAAAGATAAACAACAAGAGTGAGCGTACGGTTCGTAAAGTATAATCATAACACACTACTCACAATAGAAAGCAATAGAGCCCAATAAGCTGAAAGGGAAAACATGAAATCTCAACAATCGTGAATCATCAGAGGGAACAGGGGACATCTTGAATATCTGGTTTCGCATGGTTCTTACGGTTACTTCGGTTGGATATTATCCATTTTTATTATTATATCATCTTTGCGGACCCTCGGCTAGTAGACCGTACTAACCAACGATGCGAGAGAACGAGGAAAGGAATATGTTAGCTACACATTCTAAAGCCACGGCTACTACTTTGGAGTCGCGACACCACGACCCTCGGTTGCATCCATGCAACAATCATCATAGCGACTACATCTCAATATGTAGCGTCGACCGACACGCCCCACACCGGGGACCGGGCAATCATCGTTCTTCCACAGTAGTTTCCTAGAGCGTACCGTATACATCACCCGCTCCCACAAGCGGCCGGAATACGTGGCCAAGTATTCCTCGGGTTCACACCGCGATGGACATGGTATACTAAAGAATACTACCCCTACGACTCAGGGTCCTAGTTTCAAGATTAGGTTCAACACTTGGAGAGGGAAATCCACATTTGCCACATACAATCATCTCCAACCGGGAGATTACATCATCACACACATCTCCATCCGGAGATTACATCATCCTGAAGGCTCAATGTGGATTCCCTTCCATTCACATCACGGTTCACAATATCGATGGGACTCAATTCCCTTATTCTTAACAATACATTCCAAATTCACAAGGGATATTAGGATTTCTTACCTCAGATGATCATATATCGCCTTAGGAGCCTCAGGGACTCATTCCCATGCAGTACCCAAATACACATTTTTGGGGCTTACACTTTAACACAACATTTGGCATAAGTTTCATCACAATTAAATAGAGGCAAAGCATGCAAATTTACACTTTAATCTCGGGTGAACAGTGTCAGGGGGCTTTTAGAGCATCCGGACGCCGCGAACTGTTCGATACTTGCGAGATCGGACATCCGGTTGATACATATGCACAATTGGGACATGGTGATTCATCTTTTGGGGTCGATTCAACATACAACGAAGGTGGAAACATGCAATTTCCCTTTTTACACTCGGATGAACAGTGTCAGGGCCAATTTAGAGGGCCCGGACACCGCGATCGGGTCGAAACGTGTGCAATCGAACCCGCGGCCGACATATATATGCATTTAGGACGTGGGGATTCATATTTTGAGGTCGAAATAACATAATTCGGAGGAGAAAACAGTGAACCCGAATCCGGGCGTGGGTTAGGGTTTCACGATACCAAATCGGTCGATTCGGACCACAAATTGGACAAAGAACTACATATTCATTGAACATAATCCATGGGCTACACATTCTTCAGATATTGGGTGGGTATCGGAACGATAATACCCGATAGAGAACGAGTAAAAATCACAAGATAACAAATAGTGAGTATGAGAACACTTGCCCGACGTGCTCTACATTTTCTCCAACTAGCTCGAGCTCGGAATCGGACCCGAAGGCCTCCATTTCCCCCTTTTCTTCTTCGCGAGCTCCTCCTCTCACCGGGCTCCCACGGCGCTGCTGCTGCTCCACCGTGACGCCCGGCCAGCCACCACCTCGCACGGCCGTCGCCGCCGGCTGTCATCGACCTGCGCCACCGGCGCCAGTGCCCGTCCGCCCCTCTCTTTCTCACCAACGAACCCTAACCCTCGCCCCTCTCTCTCTTCGCAAACCCCTTCCCCCCGAATCTGCCTCCCCTCGCCCTTTTAACTTATTATTATTATTATTATTACTATATAATATATATTATATATATATATATATATATATATTTATTACGTTTCTTTTAATCCCAAACTTTAATTCGACACCCGAACGATCGAATGGGCACACTCCGGCACCGACCCATCAATTCCGGATATTCTTCCAAAATTTTATAATATTAAATTAATTTTTCACATGCCCGTATTACCCAAAATTACCGAAAATAATAAATAATTTCAATTTAGTCCGATAAAAATATTTCAGGATTTCGGGATGTTACACTGAGATCCGAGATTTGTTTTAAAATTTAGAAAAAGTTTACACCGAAAATTAGGGACGGACTTACTCTTTAGCATGGCGTATCACCCACAAATAGATGGATAATTAGAGATGACTATCCAGATTTTTGACGGTATGTTAAGGGCTTCGATGCTGGATATGAAAAGCAAATGAAATGACCATCTTACAGGCAAGTATTGGAATGTCCCCTTTTGAGGCATTATATGGAAAAAAATGTCGTTCCTCGATTCATCGGGAAGAAATGGGCGATAGAAGGCTTATGGGACCGGATATTATTAGAGAAACATCCGATAAAATTAGAATAATCCATGAAAAGTTAAAAGTAGCTCAAAGCAAGCAAAAAAGCTTTGCAGATTGAAGAAGAGTGGAGTTGAACTTTGTGATTGGAGACTATGTTTTCCTAAAAGTATCACCCTCCCAGGGAATAACCAGATTTGGGGTAAAAAAAAAAATCAAAACCGAGGTTCATTGGCCACTTCGAAATTTTGGAGAAAGTTGGTGAAGTAGCCTAAAGGTTGGTGTTTGTGACAAACCCTATTCTGATTGAGATCCAGCAAGGTCCCGCATGCATGACGTCCGTCAAACTAAACACAAACCTGTATTATTCACCTGTACAAATATATACATATCACACTAACAAATACACATGATCCAAATATGCCACAATCCATTTTTGGCCCCAATATCGTATATTCAAATACAACGTCGGTCCATAGAGATGCCACTAGATATCTAAATTAAACCATAATAACCAGCAAAAGCATATATAATCATCAATATGCAGTGGAAACTAAACTCATCTTTAAAAAATCAATATAAACAATATACATCGATATATATCCATAAAAAAATGTACACAAATCCTCCATACATGAGTACAAAACCACAAAAATTAAGTCTACAAAATTATCTTCTAAATTCACAGCCTAGCCAACTGCAAATCTTTACTCTACTTCATCGGGTTTAAGTTTGTACTCATTTGAAGGTAAGATAACAGTACGGTGTGAACTGAATGCTCAGTAAGGTATAAGTATAATCAAAGACAATAAGCAAAATACTCAAAATAAATCAAGGAGAAGGAATAGGAGTATAATATAGATGTATAAACATGAAACATGATTAATACATTTTTGGAATACATTTATCTTCCACATTTTTATTTTTGATTCCTTTAGTTTCTAAAACATGTAGAAATTTATTCATATATAGGGATCAGAACTAATAAGCAATACCAGCTAACAAGTAGCCCGAACGAGAATAGAAATGTGTATACTTCTACAGAATCTAAGGCATAGACCCATATAATTTAACACCCCATGGTGAGCGGTATACTTTTGAACCAGTATATGGGGCCAAATAATAGAAATGTTGCCAAAAAAACCCCCACGACCGAGGGGCAATCTTTCGTGTGATACCATGGAAATAAGTATTTTATCTGATATGAGAAAATTATAAAAAAGACGTAAGAATAAGTATAAGAGCTTCCACTAAGAAATTTTAAGAAGTAAGAAAATTAAACCAAGGATTTCCTTCAGTGGGTAGAAGGCTTATGGGACAGCATATTATTAGAGAAACATCCGATAAAATTAAGATAATCAATGAAAAGTTAAAAGTAGCTCAAAGCAAGCAAAAAAGCTTTGCCAATCGAAGAAGAGCGGAGTTGAACTTTGTGATTGGAGACTATGTTTTCCTAAAAGTATCACCCTCCAAGGGAATAACAAGACTTGGGGTAAAAAAAAAAATCAAAACCGAGGTTCATTGGCCACTTTGAAATTTTGGAGAAAGTTGGTGAAGTAGCCTAAAGGTTGGTGTTTGTGACAAACCATATTCTAATCGGGATCCAGCAAGGTCCCACCTGTATAATGTTCGTCAAACTAAATTCAAACATGTACTATTCACCTGTACAAATATACACATATACACTAACAGATACACAGGATCCAAATATGCCACAACACATTTGTGTCCCTAACATCATATCTTCAAATACAACGTCGATCCATAGAGATGCCGCTAGATATCTAAATCAAACCATAATAACCAGCGAAAGCATATATAATCACCAATACATAGCAAAAATTAAACTCATCTTTAAAAATTAATATAAATAATATACATTGATATATATCCATAAAAAATGTTCACAAATCCTCCATCCATGAGTACAAAACCACAAAAATTGAGTCTACAAAATTATCTTCTAAATTCACAGCCGAGCCAACTGCAAATCTTTACTTTACATAATCGGGTATAAGTTCATACTCTTCTGGAGGTAAGCAAAATAGTAAAGAGTGAGCCGAATACTTAGTAAGGTACAAGTATAATTAAAGACAATAAGCAAAATACTCAAAATAAATCAAGGGGATGGAATAGGAGTATAACATAGATATATAAACATGAAACATGATTAATGCATTTATAAAACACATTTATCTTTCACATTTTATTTTTGATTCATTTAAGTTCTAAAACATGTAGAAATTCATTCATATTTAGGAATTAGGGTTAGGAGGCTTTACCAGCTAACAAAGTAGCTGAACGAGGAAAGAAATGTGTGTACTTCTACACAATCTAAGGCACAGATCCATACAATTTAACACCCCATGATGAGTGGTATACTTTTAAACCAGTATACGGGGCCAAATAATAGAAATGCCGCCAAAAGTACCCCCACGGCCGAGGGACAGTCGTCGAGTTTCTACTATAATATCCTAATGCGTGCCAAGGAATATCACCTGCTACAATACACGGTTAGGGTAATCCTTGAGTTTTCATTGTAATATCTATGGCATGCCATAGAATATTACCCGCTGAAATAATTTCATTATTTCAGTTTCTTATTTCTTCTTTCAAACTTGATAACTTTATATGGAAGCTTTTTTTCTTGTTCAAAATACTTCTTTTTGTAATTTTCTCTACTTCGAGAAAAAATTCTTATTATTCTTGAAGCATACAAAGCTTCCATACCATACTTAATATTATGCAAACTTTCCATAATATCAAAACATATACCGAAACATATAATATTTGGTAATAAAGTGTAAATCGTAACAAAAACCAATGCAATGTTTGTTTTAATGGTTTGAATCCTTAAAATTCAAATTTAACATGTAATATATTTGGCTAATTCAGTTATTGGTACGGTAATAGCTTCACGGCCACTTCAGATTGATTTCTTAGCACAATTACTTGCAGACTCAGTTATTAGCTGATGGCTAATTTAACAATCGGTTCAAGGGATGGTTCATACTTATTTTTATTATTAATTTTTATCACTTGTGAACTGGTTTAGATGAACCAGTTCAATGGTTCAAAGATTCTTTTTTGTTGAAAATTTTAGCATTTGACCTATTCTTCTTAGTTAGTTTGAGGCCTGGCTCGGGGTTGGGTCGAGGCATATTTTTACCGGTTGATACCTTAACATTAGCTAATAATATTTTGATTAATTTGGGTGCGGTTCAACAGGTTTTGGATGAGAAATTGGGCTGGTTTAGCATCCCGAATTCCAGCTTCAGCAAGGATGCTATCACCTGATTCTATCACTTCTTAGGGGCCCAGTTCAATATTCATTTGAAGGTATTTTTGGACGTTGATTTGTATGTTGATAGTTCAACTTTAGTATTTGATGATTTGGCCAGGGTAGCTTCTGATTCCCCCAGTTTGGGGCCGGTTCAGTCCATTTACTTGGACTGCCATATTCGGCAGTAAGGGTATTGGGCCGGTTCTAGTGTTGTTTTAGGGATCTAGTTCAATATCCATTCCAAATCATTTTTGGAGGCCAGTTCACGAGCGGGTAGGTTAACCTCAATACATGATACTGTGGCTCGGCTGGCTATCGGTTCAACCGATTTAGGTCCAGTTTAGTCAATCGTTTCCAAGCTGCCACATTCAACTTTAGCACAGAAACAAAGGACTAGTTCTGTCTTTGTGTGTATTATGGCCGATTCGAGACCTGTTTTTGACCAGTTCAAAGAACCCTATTACAGCTAAGAGACTAATGTTTAAGAGTATGTTTGGTTCGTGGCCGATTCAAGCTGATTTCTAAGCCGGTTCGGATCAAACTTTTCACTGCAGATTCTGCAATAGTAATATTTTGATGCAGGCCACTTCTGCTTCTGTTTTGGTGGCCTATTCTATCCGGTTTGGAGATAAATTTTACAGGGTGATACTTGAACATCACTACAAGACACTTATGTCATCATGGCCTATTATGTCAGTTCCACCAGATTGGGGCCCGGTTCATAGGCTAAAATTTTGAATATCTGCACAATTGCTGAGATTGGTCCAGTTGCTAATGTGAGACCTGATTCAGCGACCGGTTCAGCCCATTTTCATGAGCTGTTTGGTCACGCCAAAGATAAGACATTAAGCTTGTTGGATGCCAAATTTGGTCCAGTTTGGCGTCCATTTGGTCACCGGTTCATCCGAAATTCAGAAGCTAGTCCAACTACAGATTTGGACTTAATACTTCAGCCGATTATATTCCATGCCAATTTGATGATATGATCAAAGATATTAAGCGATTAAGTATTAGAACGATAATAATTAAAGAATTAACAATGAATAACAACAATTGAAGAAGGGATTTCGGTACACTTGTCAAATATTCAACTGAATACTCTTGCTGTCTTCGGTTCCCCTTCTCAGCTTCCCTTCTGATTTCCTTTCTGTTTTTCCTTCTGCTTCTTCTCTCACTTCCCTTTTCTTTTTCATGGTTTCCCACCCTTTTTTCCTTCCTTCTCCCCACGTATCTCTTATCCCAAATATAAAGGGAGAGCTTAATCATCAAATTTCCTAAATTCTACTCCCTAAATCAGCCGGCTGTCCTAACTTAGCCTTGCTGATTCATCCCTCAACTTGCTAGCCTGTTACCTTATTAATTTGCCCAATAGAGTATTTGTATAGGTTGCTAAGATGGCTGCTGAGGTGGAAGGGTAATTGGCTGTGGCTTCCGTGTGCAGCTGTGCCTCAACAGCCTTGGGATATCAGCTGTTATAGCAGCCAGGATAAGTAGCTGTGGGCTACTTTTGTCTCGCTTCAAATTTGGCTGTGTTGCTGTGATGTGGAGCTGCTACTTTAGCAGCCGTGAGCTGCTTTCCTTTCACCTTAATTTACCAAGTGCTGTGGCTGTTGTGTGGAACTCTTTAGAGATCTGAATCGAGGCTCTAGAGTAGATTTTAATGTTCTTGCCGATGGAGTCTTAAGGTTTTGAGTCCGAGTATTTGTGCCAAACATTGATGTGTTGAAGGAGGATATAATGAAAAAAGCTCACCAGTCAAAATATACTATCCACCCGGAATTCAATAAAATTTACCATGATTTAAAGAAAATATTTTGGTGGAGAAATATGAGAAGAGAAATTGTGGCTTTTGTAGAAAAATATTTAACTCGTCAACAAGTAAAGGCTGAGCGTAAGAAACCATTTGGCTTGTTGCACCCATTACCTTCTCCAAGTTGAAAATGGGAAGTTATAACATTGGATTTCGTGATGGATTGCCGAGGACTCCAAAGAATTATGATACAATTTGGATAATCATTAATCAGCTAAAGAAATTGGGACATTTTCTAGCCATATGGGTGACTTACTCAAGGGATCGGTTTGCCCGAATGTATGTCAACGAAATAGTTAGTCTACATGGGATCCTGGCATCAATGGTTCATACTGAGATCCGAGATTTGTTTCAAAATTTAGGAAAAGTTTACACCTTAAATTGGGGACAAACTTGCAATTTAGTATGGCATATTACCCACAAATAGATGGACAATTGGAGAAAATCATCTAGATTTTAGAGGATATGCTAAGGGCCTCGATACTGACAATAAAGGCAATTGGAATGACCATCTTGCAGGCAAGTATTGGAATGACCCCTTTTGAGTCATTATACGGAAAAAAATGTCGTTCCCCAATTCAATGGGAATAGACGGGCGATAGAAGGTTTTTGGGACATGATATTATTAGAGAAACATCCGATAAAATTAAGATAATCCATGAAAAGTTAAAAGTAACTCAAAGTAGACAAAAAAGCTTTGCAGATCGAAGAAGAGTGGTGTTGACATTTGAGGTTGGGGACTATGTTTTCCTAAAAGTATCACCCTTTAAGGGAATAACTAGATTTAGGGTTAAAGGAAAATTGAAACCGAGGTTCGTTGGCCACTTTGATATGGGTATTTTAAAATAAAAGTTTAGATGGACATTTGAACAAAAATACCCAAAAAGAATGAAATAAAAATAGCAACAAGAGAAAAAAAACATATTGATGCACTTACTTCAATCCGATCTATAACTTTTTCAGCTAGCTCTAAGTCAAAAACGGACATGAAAGGCTCGAACCCTTTCTTCTCTCTCTTCTCCTTCACGCTCTCTCTCTCACCTCTTTCTTTCTTCCAAAAAAAATGATCAAAAAACAGACCACGGGTATTTATACCCCGACTGGCACTCGAGTGCTAGTCGGGCATTTCTTAGGCACCACACCCAAGAAAACACTTACTGAGCGCTCATCGGGCGTGCCTCAAGCATGCCCATTCTAGAAAATGCACCCCGAGCACACCTCAGGCGTGCCTTGGGCCGACATTCTGCTAAATGAGCCCTAGGCGCGCCTCGGGCGCCACTCAGGCTCTGGGCCTCCCTCTTCCAATCTTACTTTTCAAACTTATTTTTTTGCGTATTTAAAGCCTAATTTTTATTATATTAAATTAATTATTCCTAAATTCTATATTTTAAAAACCGGTACCTTACAACTCTCCCCCACTTATAAAAATTTCTTCCTCAAAATTTAACGAACTCTCAAAGGTAGAAATGAGCCTACATACATCAAAATAAATGGGGATATTTCTGCCGAATCTCTTCTTTCCTTTCCTACGTCACTTCCTCATGAGAATGGTTCCTCCATAATAGTTTCACAAGAGGAATGGTCTTCATGCACAAAATCTGATCCCTCCGATCCAGAATCTATACAGACTTCTCTAAATAGGACAAATCTTCATTAATAACCAAAGAACCATAATCTATAACGTGCATCGGATCATGAATGTACTTCCTCAACATTGATACATATAAAATATTGTGCACATCGGCCAAATTAGGTGGTAACACCAATTGATACGCGACCTCTCCGAATTTCTCCAATATCTTGAAAGGTCCAATGAATCGTGGCTTCAATTTTCCCTTAACTCTAAATTTGGTGGTTCCCTTCGACAGCGAAACCTTAAGGAAGACAAAATCACTAACCTCAAATTTGAGCTCTATCTCATTTGGTCAGTATAACTTTTCTATCGACTCTGAGCCATCTTCAGCTTCTCAAAGATTACCGAAATCTTCTCCAATGTTTCCCTAATAACATCAGGCTCCAAAAGTCATTTTCCTTCTATCTCCTCCCAATGGATAGGAGATCGATGCTTCCTACCATACAATATTTCAAATAGAGTCATGCCAATACTTACCTAAAAATTATTATTATAAGTAAACTCCGCTAACGCTAGGTTTTTTTTTTGTAAGTAAGTCAATTGTATTAAGATAAAAAATTATACAACCTATGATTTAAGACCAAGTATTTTTTTCGACTTGGAATTGAATCATAGACGCGATGGCATATGCCGACTGCCCAAGAATATAACAAAAACAAATCCTGCTTAAGGACAACGATCATCAAAAGATCACCAGCCAAAACTATACATTTGGCATGTCAGCTGTAACAAAACCTAAGAGCTTGCTATACTCTCACTGCACCCAAGAACGAATGGTCCATCCTGGGTAAGCCTGCATGCTTCTACATTTTCGAAGAACGGATCCCGTATCGGACCATCAATTTCCATAGGGCAATCTGTTGAAGACGGCAACATAGGAAAACATGCACTGCCCCATCTCTCCGAAAATTGAAAACCAAGAAAACAACAATGAGATGGCGCCCACACATCAGTACACACACCGGCTGGTACAGCACATGGATCCTCTTCATCTCACATAGTCAACGACGCAAATCTCAGCAGATGCGTGTCCACAGCGCTGTACACTGTAAATTATGCATCTCCACATGGTCAGCTGGGACGCCTTTGCATCAGGACCAAATACGTCAGCGAGAAAGCATTGTGATCCCATAGATGGCGGTTCACTACTTCAGCTGCAAGCCAAAATAGCAAAACAAACCACACTAGCAACTTGAAAATTAGCCCGGCCCAGCATTATAAACTGATCACAGCCATACAGTGGGCACACGGTACCAAGACTTTTGATCAGCTAATGCTAGGTGACCATCCCAATTCCCTTTCAGCTCCATCACTGAAGCTCTAAGCGTATCCTCTAAAATCTGGATGGTTCGCTCTGACTGGCCATCTATCTGAGGATGATACACCATGCTAAACTTTAAATTCATCCCTAGTTCTTGGTGTAGACTATCACAAATTTTAGAGACGAAACGTCGATCGCGATTGAACACAGTAGATACTAGCACACCGTGAAGTCTAACAATATCATTAATATACAACTGCACCANGCGATCACAAGAATGTCATCCGAATGGCTAAAAATGATCCGATTTCGTTAGCCAATCCATAATGACCAAAATCGCATCATGATTCCTCGAGGTCCTAGGTAAACTCACAACAAAATTTATAAAATATCCTCCTACTTCCAACTCGGGATAGGCAATGGTTGCAATAGACCCGAAGGTTTCCTCCTTTTAGCTTTCAGCTACTGACCAATAAGGTATCTACTAACAAAAGCCACAATCTCTCTTCGTATATTCCTCCATCAAAACATTTTCTTTATGTCATGGTACGTTTTATTAATTCTAGGGTGGTAGTATAAGGTACGGGTTTCTAAGATATAATAAATTCTAGTAATTAAGTTAATGTAATTGAGTTTAGGATAAGTGGATTTGAGAAAATGGAGATTGGATCATGGTTGAAGGAAAATGTGTGCCGCACTCAATGGAGTGGTTTTATAAATTTTTGAGTTATGGAGTGAAAATATTATATTATAAATTATTTAAGCTTACCGGACGATTTTATCTAAAATTTTGTTAAAAGATATGCTATTTAAAATTATTGAGAACTCTAAAGCTATCTGAAGACTTAGTTATGTAAAGTTGAGATTTTTTTTATAGAATGATGAACTAAGGCTAAGAAATAAGAATCAGAGTTTCTTGAGTTAAGTTAAAATTTGTAAGAAAATTGGATCAAGGATTGTTATTCAGCGGGTAATATTCTATGACATTCCTTAAGATATTATAGTGATAATCGATAATAATTCCATCCATAGAGTGATATGTGGATCGCCTTCCTTGGGGCATTACTATGGAGGACATGAACTGAGAATTTATGATCATTGTGAGATTTTGATTTTCGAAACATGATAATTATGGATTAATTATATGAGTGAAATTCATGCTCAGGCTTAATAATGTGGAAAATTTTGAACCGAAGCAAAACTGAGGCAAAAGGGGACAAAAGAGCGTAGGGTGCTCGAGCGCTGCTCGAGTGCTTTTTTGTGCGTGTTGGTCCCAACCAACACTTGAGTGCTGGTCTCGTGAAACCGCTCGTGGTTCTTTTCCCTTCGTTTTTAAATGGGAATTTTAGGGATTTGGGGGTCATTCTCCAGCGGGGGCTCGACAGGAACGAAGGGGAGAGAAGAGAGGAAGGGAGGGAAGAGAAAGAAAAGAGGAAAAATCTCCCGTTCAGCTCTAATCAGAACCACGGTAACTATAAATCGAGTTCAGGCAAGTGTACTTCGGACGTTTTTATTTATTTTTATATTGTTTTATTACCTTAAATATTGTATTTGTGCTTCAAACACATGATTCTGTATGTTTAGTGTAACTAGAGCCTATTTCTGCAAATTAATCTGACAAATTTCATGTTTACATGTATATATTGCAATATCTAGCATCAATTTCATGAACATCCACGTGTTAAGTGTCTGTTTCTCGTCCGATAATTTTGGCGAAACCCTAAGCACAAAATTAAAGGGATTTTAACTGTTTTTATCCAAAATGCCTGTTATATAAAAGTTAACCTATATTGAAATGAAGCTCCTAGTGTAATCTGTTTCTGAAAATTTTACACTGACTTATACTGATAAATCACTGTGGACTTCTGAAACAAAACTGAAAGGTTTTAGACCGTTACTGTGTATTCTAAAATAAACCTGAAGGGTTTCAAACTATTTCTGTATATTCTGAAGGGTTTTAGACTATTACTATATATTCTAAAAACTGACTGAAGAGTTATTGTGAAACTCTAACTGATTTCTGAAACAAAAAAGGGTTTTCAGTTATGAAATAAGAAGGAAAAATGTTTCCTATACTATTATTTAGGACCCGTGGCTAATATATAGTCAGGTTAAGTTTTTCGGCATGTCTTAGAACGTTATGGTGGTAATCAAGGATAACTCTGTCCATGGAGTTATATATGGTCCGCCCTTCTTCAGGGTGTTAAATTAGACGGTAGTTTACTGTTCCTGACCGACAACCCCTTGTTCTGGAATCCCATGAAAGGGGTTAGATCCCATGGGAAGGGATCTACTGTCCCTGTTTCTGGCCTTAGATTGTGTGGAGTAAATACATTCTATCATCGATTATTTGCCCCCTCTGTCAGTCTCCGGGATCAAAAGGAGTTGGAATTCATGAGATTGAGGTAGGAAAATATGACTATGACGGAATATGATGTTAAATTCACTGAATTATCCTAATTTGTGCCTTTTTATGTGGAAGATGAATTGAGAAAGGTGAAGAAGTTTCAACAAGGGCTACGGGATGACATCAGAAAGCAACTGTCTACACTGAAACTTGAGACATATGCTGATATACTGGACAGGGCAGTCATTTATGAGAAAGAGGTGGAGATAGAGAAATTTTATACAAAGAGGACTGCTAGCCAGGCAAAAATTAGTGCTGGATCTACTATGGGATCTTTTGGACCATCCAAGAAGGCAATGACGGCTAATAAGGGAAAGAGTGTTGTACCGGCTCTGTCAGTGATTGGTTCTAGAGCATGGGTTGCAAACTGGTACTTTCGTGGGAGAAAACATCCTGGGCAAGCATGCCGTAAGGCATTGGAAGTATGCTTTAGATGTGGACAGCAGGGCTACGTGGTGAAAGATTGTCCATTACTTCCAAGGCTAGAAGGAAAAAATCCTACTGTCCCGGCAAAGGCCTTCACAGTGACTGTTCAGGATTCGGAGGCATCGCCAAATATTGTGGAAGGTATTCTTTCTATTTATAGAGTTCTTGCATCTATCTTATTTGATTCAGGGTCTACCCACTCCTTTATTTCTCCAAGTTTGCATACTGTGTTGTAATTGTCCCATATTTATTGAATTATGAATTGTCTGTGTGTACCTCCACTGGATCCCTTGTGATTACTGATGTTGTGTATCCTGGATGTGTGGTTGAGGTAAATGGAAAATATTTGACTGTGGATTTGGTATTGTTGAATATGGGTAATTTTGATATGATTCTGGAGATGGACTGGCTGGCTAAATACCACGCTAGTATTGATTGTTTTCTGAAGAGAGTTTGTTTTGATATTCTTGGGATTGAATCCTTTTTCTTCCAAGGCATTAGGAAGAAGAAGATGCCTGTGTTGATTTCTACTCTACATGCTAAACATTTGGTGAAAAATGGATGTACAGCTTGCTTGGCATATGCCTGTACCACCGGGAGTCATAGTGTGCCGGCTACGGACATCCTAATTATTTGTGATTTCGAGGATGTATTTCCTAAGGAGTTGCCTAGATTGCCTCCGCACCAAGAGATTTTGTTTGAGATTACTATTGCTCCTGGTGTTGGTCCGGTTTTTAAGGCACCTTATCGTATTGCTCCAGCTGAATTAAAGGAGTTAAAGTTATAATTGAAAAAATTGTTAGACAGGGGCTTTGTCAGGCCGAGTGTGTCCCCTTGGAGAGTACCAGTATTGTTTGTAAGGAATAAAGATGGGTCTTTGCAGCTATATTTCGATTATCGTGACTTGAATAAAATCACGATTAAGAATAAATATCATCTGCCGCGTATTGATGATTTATTTGATCAATTGTAAGGATCTTGGGTGTTCTCGAAGATCGATTTGAGGTCCGGCTATTATCAGTTGAAGATTAAGCTAGAGGATGTAGCTAAGACTACGTTTAGGACACGTTATGACCATTATGAGTTCCTTGTTATGCCTTTCGGCCTCACGAATGGTCCAGCTGCTTTTATGAATTTGATGAATAGGGTGTTCAGGCTATACTTGGATAAATTTATGGTGGTTTTTATTGATGATATCCTAATCTATTCAAAGGACTATAAGGAGCATGAAACTCACCTGAGGATAGTACTTCAAGTGCTTCGTAAAGAAAAGTTGTACGCTAAGTTAGGTAAATGTTAATTCTGGCGTGAGAAGGTGATGTTTTTGGGGCATGTGATTTCTGATAGTGGTATTTCTATGGATCCAAAGAAGGTGGAGGCTATTACAAAATGGAGTAGGCCGACTTCTGTGACTGAGGTTAGAAGCTTTCTGGGCATGGTAGGTTATTACAGCGATTTGTAGAGAATTTTTTATAGATTGCTATGCCCCTGACTCAATTGCTGAAAAAGGAGGTTAAGTTTGAATGAACTGAGGAATGTGATCAGAGTTTTTAGAAATGGAAGGATCACTTGACTACCGCTCCAATATTGGTTATTCTAGAAGGTTCAGGAGGCTATGAGGTGTACTGTGATGCCTCTAAGGTAGGTTTATGATGTGTATTGATATAGCATGGTAAGGTAGTGGCTTATGGGTTTAAACAATTGAAAGTACATGAAAAGAACTTCCTTACCAATGATTTGGAGCTTGCTGCTGTTGTATTTGCCTTGAAAATTTGGAGACATTACTTGCATGGTAAAAAATTCCTTATGTATTCTAATCACAAAAGTTTAAAATATCTTTTTTCTCAGAAGGAGCTTAATATGAGACAAAGGAGGTGGATTGATTTCTTAAAAGATTATGTTTGTAAGATACAGTATAAGCCAGGGAAGGCCAATGTGGTTACGGATGCATTAAGTCGCCGATCGGGGTATGTGTCTCAATTTCAAATCAAGCAAATGGAAAATGTTGGATTATCTGAAGTAATGTGATATTCAATGTTATGCTAAGGGTGATAGAATGCTCCCATTTTATCTTCAAATCGAACCAGAGGTTATTAGTGAAATTAAAGAGAAGCAAACTAATGACCCATTTCTGGTAGGAATTGCAAGTGATCTGAGTAAGGAGTCTCGAGCTGATTTCAATATCTGGACTGATGAAGTATTGAGGTTCAAAGACCTATTATGTGTACCAAATGATCGGGAGAAAAAGAAGAAGATTTTGAGAGAGGCTTACAGGTCTCGGTATACCATCCACCCCAGAATGAATAAAATGTACCAGGATCTGAAGAAAATTTTCTGGTGGAGAAATATGAAGAGAGATATTATTGCTTATGTAGAGAAATGCCTTGTATGTCAGCAATTGAAAGCTGAAAGGAGGAAACTTTCTTAGTTGATGCAACCAATGCTGATCCCAAGTTAGAAATTGGAAGATATTACTATGGATTTTGTGTTAGGATTGCTAAGGACTCCTAGGAATCATGATGCCATTTGAGTTATAATTGATCGGCTAACAAAATCAGCCCACTTCTTGGAGATCAGGACGACCTATTCACGTGACAAACTAGCTCAACTATATATGAATGAGATTGTGAGGTTTCATGGAGTTTCTGCCTCTATTGTGTCTGATAGGGATCCCCATTTTGTCTTAAGGTTTTGGGAGAGCCTGCATAAGAAACTGGGGACAGAATTAAAGTTCAGTACTACATATCACCCCCAGACTGATGGCCAATCAGAGTGTACTATTTAAATTCTTGAGGATATGTTGAAGGCCTCTGTATTGGAAATGAAGGGGACTTAGGACAGTTATCTGGCACTGATTGAATTCGCGTATAATAATAGTTATCAGGTTAGTATTGGCATGGCGCCTTTGAGGCTCTGTATGAGAGAAAATGCAGGTCGCCAATTTATTGAGACGAGACTGGAGAGAAGAGGATTTTAGGTCCTGAAATTGTAAAAGAAATTGCGAAGAAAATCAAACTGATACATGATAATCTGAAAATTGCTCAAAACAGATAAAAAAGTTATGCATACTAGAGGAGAAAAAAAATTGAGCTTTGAGGTAGGAGATTTTATATTTTTAAAAGTTTCACCGTCTAAGGGAACAATCCGGTTTGGAATGAAAGGAAAACTTAAGTTGTGCTTTATTAGTCCTTTTGAGATTCTGGAGAGAATCGGGGAGGTGACTTACAGGTTGGCGTTACCATCAAGTCTGATGGGCGTACACAATGTATTCCATGTATCAATGCTTCAGAAGTACGTCCACGTTCCCGCACATGTGATTGAATATGAGCCCTTGACTATCGACAATGATTTATCCTATATCGAGGAGCCGATATAGATTCTGGATCGAAATGATCAGAGGTTACGCACTAAGACTGTTCCCCTAGTGAGACAATCGGGGAGGTGGCTTACAGGTTGGCATTACCACCAAGTCTGATGGGTGTACACAATGTATTCCACACATCGATGCTTCGAAGTACGTCCCCTGATCCCACACATATGATTGAATACGAGCCCTTGACTATCGACAATGACTTATCATATGTCGAGAAGCCGATACAGATTCTGGATCGAAAGGCTCAGAGGTTGTGTGATAGACCGGGTTATTCTCCTTAAATAACCTCCATCAATGGTAACATAAATTTATACCCATAATTTATCATTATGGATTCTACAGAAATTTCAGCAGAGTTTCCTCTGTAATAGGACAAAAAACTAAAAATATGACCTGCTTAAAATAGCCTGTACAAGCACACAACTATCCAATAATTAACATTTTAGCCTACAATACAATACAGAGGATCACAATCCCATACCATCCATGGTCCAACACAGTACTCCTCACTACCATGTTAGGTCTAAAGAGATGTCGTCTAGGACTAAACGAAATCCAAACCATCAACATAAATGCGGAAGTATAGCTAAATCTAGAAACCTGCGGAAGTATAACAACAACCATAAAATAACAACAATCACATTAATCCAAGAAGACTATTTACATTCTATTACAATAACATATCGAAAATTTCAAGCATTCGACATCCAGCTAATCTCCTCAAGCAAGTCTCTCTCCTTGCTCTAAATAATCGGGTGTCAGCTTAATATTATCATCTGAAAGGAGAAACGGCAAGAGTGAGCGTACAGCTCAACAAATATAATTATACATCACTAACTACAGGAAATAATAGGAAAAATAGTAACAGGGAAAGGGAAGAATATAACTTGAATAAAAGGAAGCATGAGGAGAGGGGACATCTGGGATCATCTGGTTCGCATGATTGTTCTGGTTACGTTTATTCATTTTCATTACCTTTATTAATTTTTACGGACCCGAGCTAGTAGGTCGTACTAACCAACGCTGTGAGAGAACGACGAAAGGAATGTGTCTGCCACACATTCTAAAGTCAGCTACATTTTAGGTCTGCAGTACTTGACCATCGGCTACATTTTAGATCTGCAGCACTCGACCATCGGCTATATTTTAGACCTGTAGCACTCGGCCATCTCAACTCATCTCATATCCCTCGGAGATCAGGGCAATCATTGTTCTTCCACAGTAGTATCCTAAAACGTACCACGAACATTACTCGCTTCCACGAGTGGCTAGAATATGTGGCCAAGTATTCCTTGGGTTCACACCGTGATGGACATGGCAAACTGGAGAATACTACCCCTATGAACCATGGTCCTAGTTTCAGGATTAATCCTTCCTTGAGGGAAGATCCACCTTAGAGTACATCACATTTTCCAATCTGAAAATCACATTCCCATCATTATCTCCATCTGGGAGACCAAATCCACACATATCTCCATCTAGGAGATCAAATCCATCATATCGTACTTTGGTGGATTCTCTCTCCATTTACTTGCTCGGTTCCTTCCTTTCTTTGGAACTTAAACCTTTTTAGCCATTCAATTCAAAACCACAAGAGAGTTCGGATTTACTTACCTTCGATGATGAAATACCACCCTAGAAGCCTCCGGGACGCATTCCCTTGCTTCCGGAGCACACTTGGCACATTTTTAGGGCTTACAATTTAACATGATCAATTAGACATAAATTTCTTAAGCATTAAAAGGGTGGAAGCATGCAATCTTTCCCATTCAACTCGGATGAACAGTAACATGGGACTTTTGGAGCTTCCGGACGCCGCCAACAGGTCAATTCTTGTGAAATCGGGTGTCCAGTCGATACATATGCATAATTGGGACGCGGTAATTTATATTTTGAGGTCAATTTAACATAATACATGGGTGAAAACTTGCAAATGTCCCATTTTATTTCGGATAAACAGTGACAGTGTACTTATAGAGGGGTCAGACGCCATGAATGGGTCGAAATGTGCAAGATCGATCATGCGGCCGACATATATATACACTTACGACGTGGTGATTCATATTTTGAGGTCAATTTAACATAATACAAGGTGAAAAATGGGAATCCCGAATCTGACGTGGGGTTAGGGTTTGGCGATACCAAATTGGTCGATTCGGACAACAAATTGGACAAAGAACTACATATTTATTGAATATAAATCATGGGCTATGCGTTTTTCACATTTTGGGAGGGTATCAGAATGATAATACCCGATGGAAAATGAATAAAAATCACAAGATGGAAAATAGTGAGTATGAGAACACTTGCCTTAACGTATTCTACATTTTCTCCAACTAGTTTGAGCTCAGAATCGGGATCCGAAGGCCTCCATTTTCTCCTCTTCTCCTTCGCGTGGCTCCTCCTCTTGCTGGGCTCCTGCGGCTGCTGCCGTTGCTCCATCGCGACACCCAGCCGACCACCGCCATGCACGGCCGTTGTCGGCCGCCGCTGACCCATGCGCCGCCGACGGCGACGCTGTTCTCCTATCTCTCTCTTTCTCTCCCACGAAATCCCCCTGCTTCGATCTTCTTCTACTTTTGTTTTCAATTTCTCCTTCTTTTATTATTATTATTATTATTATTATTATTATTATTATTATTATTATTATTATTATTATTATTATTATATACACATTATATATATATATACATCAATTTTTCCTTAAATCACAAAAACCTAAAATCGATATTCGGGCGGCCGAGCGGGCGCCCCTCGGATGCTGGCCCATCATATCCAAATATTCTTCAAATTTTTTATAATATTTAATTAATTTTTTTCTCACACCCGAATTACCCAAAATTACCGAAAATAATAGATAATCTCAATTTAATCGGATAAAATATTTCAGGATGTTACATTCTCCCCCACTTATTGAAAATTCGTCCTCGAAATTTAACTAACCTTAAATTTTCATAATCAGAGGTGATCTTCCTAGTATTCCCAATCATCTCCTTAGACAAATGATTATTCTAGAAGACCTCAAACATTAGAATCGTTCTGACTTTTAGCACAAGACGAATTCCTAGCCTCCAGCTTACCTTAAACATTTACTGATTTTGTAACGGCCCAGATTCTTAAACATAGAAAGTCCAGGTCATTAAGTTAATATAATCAAGGAGTGAGGGGAAATTGATGGCTATCCGGTCAACGCTAGTTGACCGGAAGATATAATGAGAAAATTAATCCGATCAACGCCCGTTGACCGAAAGCGTGAGGAAAATTTTAATCGGTCAACGCTAGTTGACCGAAAACGTGAAGGGAGGTTATTCGGTCAACACCCGTTGACCGGAAGGGTGGAAGGAGGCCGGAGATGTTAAAGCCATGAAGGCCGGCCGGTCAAGTTTCAATAGGCGTGATTTTTCTGGAGAACCGTGACAGTAATTTTCGGAGACCTCGATCTCCGGAGGCAAGAAGAAACAATGATTTTTTCGAAGACCTTGATCTCCGGAGACGTTGAGGATTGGAGACTGAGGTGGCTTTCGGAAGAGATTTCCGGAGGCCATATGTGAAGTTTCCAGAAACCTTAATCTCCAAAGACAATGAAGGGAGACGTGCTTCCGAAGGGCCATTTCGAGACAATTGAGGGGTTCTTCCTGAGACCACGATTCCGGACGCCTTGTTTCTGGAGACCATTCCGGAGATGATTAAAGAGTTTTTCCAGGAGATCTTTCCGAAGGCCTTATTTCTGAAGACGATAATTCTGGAGACCTTGATCTCCTGAAGAAAAGAGGAAATAGTGAATTTCGGAGACATTTGGAGAATGAAGTTTCCGAAGACCTTGATCTTCGGAGACGATGATATTAAAGGCTAAAGTTTCGAAGACCTCGATCTCCGAAAACGACGAAGGAAGAGACTTCCGGAGGCAATGAAGATGATCTCCGGAGGCAGTAAAGGGAGAATTTTTCGGAGGCCATTAGGGAGTCTCCGGAGGCGATTTTCCGGAGAAGATTGATTTACTCTCCAAAAATGCAGAACGCAACTTCCGAAGACGATGCCAGAGACAATGAACGTGAATTTCGGAAACGTCCTTAGGAGATAATTCCGAAGGAGTTAGAAAGAGGGGAGTTAATCCGGTCAACACCCGTTGACCAGAAAATGTGAAGAGAAGCTAGAGAAGAGTTGACTGCCCGATTGATTGGTGATGACTAATTAAGGTCTGGATGACCATGCCTGAGTAGGTAACCTACTCCCAACCACCCCGCTGACCTTCCAGGAAGGCAAGGGGAAACAAGCGAAGAAGTACAAGCAGTTGACCTACCCTACCCACTACCCCCAACACCAACATCTATAAGTAATGGCCTCGGGAATTAGGGTAAGAAGCTGGGCAATCGACCGGGTGAAGGCGCTAAGAACTTTGGGCCAGAACCAAGTAAGGGGTTCATAGATCCAATCCAGGCAAGAGTACTCACCTTTTGTTAATCATGTGTTTAATGCAAGCGTACTCCCTGTTTTTAAGTTCATGTTTTCTAATGATGTTCAGTTATTTCATGATGTTCACACGCATGAAGTTTGATTACTGCATGATTTAGATGATAACCAGTTATTTGTTTATGAAAATGTACAGGTTATTTCATGATGTTTGGACGTTTTACTTAATTGCATGAAGTCTGGCTATGTTTTAAGATGTTCAGTTATTGCATATGTAAAATGACCTCCGACTTTTGATAAATAAGACCTCCACCCTTATGATAGAGACCTTCGGCATTCTGATGAAAATGACCCCCGGTTTTAAGACATTGAAAGGAAGACCTCATGGTGTCCAGTTAATTTCATATTTGACTTTGATTCTTGAAAAAGCATGATTTGCGGAACTAAGTGTTTAAATGGCCGAGTAGCTGCAGGCCTTAAGTGTAGCCGTTTTGGATGGTCATGACTACGGACCTTAAATGTAGCATTTTGGATTGTCATGACTACGGACCTTAAATGTAGCATTTTGGATGGTCATGACTACGGACCTTAAATGTAGTGTTTTGGATGGTCATGATTATCGACCTTGAATGTAGCGTTTTATGAGATTTGACGATTCAGAGGGTCGAGAGCTGCAGACCTTAAATGTAGCCGGTTTTTTACGGAAATAAATTTGGAAGCAGAAGCATGTATTTTTGGAAATCAAATTGCATGAAAATGACTTTGGAATCTGTTGCATTAACTCCGGCCATGTTATATGAAACTGGCTGCATATACACCTTTATTGCATTCTGTCTATTTACTGTTCATGACTATGCATGATTTATGCATGAGTACCTTGCTGGGCTCTCTAGCTCACCCCTTCTATTTTTCAGGTGACGGTAATGATGAGTTTATGCCAGATGAAAAAGAATGAGGTCCGATGGACTAGATAGGCAAGATAGTTGGCCATAATTTAAGCAGGAGGAGCAAAATTGATGTTTTTGCTTTTGATATTTTGGGAAAGATTTGTAAAACATTTCCACTGTAAAAGAATTAATGAATATTAGTGTGCTTCCTCACGCTGTTATGGTTTGAGTGAATTGTGATTTCTAGTGGCATCTCAGTTTATTTTCGGGACTTTCATGTCCGACCGACCTCATCTTGGCCGGTCAAGAGAGAGAGCCCTTGACCCCCTGGCCGCCAACTCATGAAGTTGGGCCTTACGCGATCCTGTGCACGCGATGTAAAGTATATATATATATATGAGAAAAGAAAAATTTTAAGTCCACCTTTTTAACCAGAGTATATGATCGGTTTCAATCGAAGGGCGGCCTCATGCCGTGGAATGAGGCCGGTCCATCACAGATTTCCTTAGTCATCAACACAAGGAAGACTTTATTACAATCACTAGAATTCCCAAAGTAGCCTAAAAATAATGCCATCCATTCCTCTAGCCTAATTCGATACTTCAAGCGAACCAATGAACTTCCACTTCAATTCCTTCCAAGCCTTGAAAAGGATTCGATCACAGGGAATCTCAACCTTATTCCGAAATCTCTAGGCCATGGGCCCACAACGCTTACGCTGCACTACATTAATTAATTATCTAGCTACGAATCATTCCATTGAGATTTCTCCACCATATTAAATTCAGTTTGACGTCCCAAAGATTCTCTAATCAAGTTTTACTAAGGTTTCAATACAAATCTTAAATCACAATCAAATTTTCAAATCAGAATAATTTATATTCTTGCTATTTCATTGGTGTTTCATTAGTAAGTCGACAAACTGACATATTTTCCAAAATACATAGCCCATATCACACGCCCGGAATATACGGCAACTCTGATTAAAACAATCCTAGGATAGTCATACCACGAAGATGAATCTCACAATCGTCCAACTACAACCACATTCAAAACCACAATCATAACGATCACCAAAAGATTCGACATAGCTTTCAATCATCCTCCCCTTAACCTTAGAATCCGATTACTGAGCAACCTCAAAATCCTGTTGGCATACCAATGAGCCAACTAATCCAATCTGAACACATCTTCTATGATTAGGGTATGTGGGTCACTCTAATTGCCCTAAAATAAAACCATAAGGACTTCATATTTCATAAATTCATAACTCCAATATATCAAATACAATTTTGTCTTCCAATTTAAGAATATGACATCCTATCACCCAAGTATTGGACCTACTCATGATTTACCTTTCACGTCTCCTATGAGACTTCGAGGACATACTAAGTCTAAAGACTCGCAGCATCAATTGTCAACATTGATGTCCGCTTTCCTTAAGAGGCACGGTGGTTCACCTTCCCAATCTTTAAACAGATAAATCCACATGTAATCTCATATAATCATCTTTCCCTTAGTGATACAACTATTCTGGCTCTTAAAATCTTAGATAACGGCTATCTTCAAAGATAGTACCCATAAGTTCTCAAAGCGGAGACTTCAATTGCTAATTCCAACCTACACGTAGAGTAACTCTAATTATGAACTTCTCCCCCCCTTAATCCGAGGGTAGCCACCAATCATGATGCGAGAGTAACATAATCCTATCCTTTCTCAAAAGCATTGCATTTTACGATAATTTACTAGACCCATCAAGGGTCAATCTAAATGACATGGATGTCAATTAACCCCTTTCAGTCCCCGGAAACCACCTTTTTACTTTTCATTCTAACAATTACAAATCTCTTCTAAGTCAAACGTCTCACTGACACTAAAATCCTGGAGGAATACTTGTCAGGTCACTTAATAACTTCGGTTAGACCCAAGATGACCATACGCTTCCACGGCACTAATCGGTCTTCCAAATTAGCCATCACTTAAAGTCTTATGGATTTCAAAATCATGCTACCAAAGAACCACATGCTTAACAAGGCATTTCCTCAGACTAAACTCGCATTCCCTTCTCAATGAGGCATACGGATTAACAACCGTTCACAATTTATGATATAATCCTCAAACAAATTGCATACACCCTATGTCCTTCTAAATTCTTCAATGAAGTCACCTCAACACGGGCGCAAATATGTCCAAAGATCCATCCCATAAAAGTTCATGAGACACCCGGGAACCTACAAAATCTAAATGGTATTTCCAAACTTCGTAGTAGCCATATCCTTATCCTGAATACTGCCGGGTCTACAACCCCCACTAATCCACAATTAACACGCTATGGACCCAAATCGATCTTAGCAATCATCAAGCCTTTATAACAGCCGACACAATTCACCTATCCATTCACAAAGTCCGCTTATCAAATCATTAATCTCCTAGCCAACCCCTTTTTTGAAATTCATGAACAACCTTATCGGCTCATCTTATTTACCTTGAAGGTTTTGGAGTATTCCACTATGATGCAAAATCGATACCTCCTCGGCTTTACATGGAATCCTCAATGATCAACGTCAATTTCGACACAACTTTGAATTACAGACCAAAGATAGATCAGCTTACTCTTCCTTCTGATAACATCCTCAAATATTCACATAACCAAAACCCGTCAATGACCACAAAATGACCTTTGGGCGTGGTCGCCTATACAAATTGGATTTAGCGCGAATCCTCATTAACTGATTTGCAAGAAAGACGACACTAATCTTCTAATACCTCGATCAATTTCAAACTTATGCTTCAGATCCCACAACTCGATTGTAGGATGCCATCTCTTTACCAGTCCAACCCAATCTAGCACAGCGGTTCACCCACCGAACTGCTACTATGATCAGATTAAAACTTGATACCTTAGCTAGCTCAAGCTCATGCCCAAAATCACACAATTCAATTGCAAGACATAATATGCTTACCAATCCAATTCAAATCAACTCGACGAATTACCAACTAAATCATCCATAATGTCACATCAAGATTGGCACCACAAAATGGTTCAGATTAACCCAACCAATTGCATCTACAAATCCAAGAAAATGTCATAACCCTCGATACCGCTTTTATCAAGCTTGAATCCTTAAATAAACAAATAAACTTAGGAATCACCGAATTATATGTTCGGGATCTCAAATGATACAGGTCTTGTGACATCCAAATTGAGAAGTCCCGTCTTCCATCACAGCAATCAACACATTTTTCTTATACGCCATCACCACCAAAACTCCAAACCAAGGCACTAGCTTTCTTCACTACTAGGCCAGAGGATACAAACTATCCCGAATTTAGTGATCAAGCTATCTACGACTTAGATCATAGTCCCAAAATCTCTTTGGGAAGACATTTATCTAGGATTCATCTATGTACATCCGCATTAATATATCTTCTATCCTCCCGAATACTGGGTCACCTTTGTCACTATTGCAATGCCTAGGTCTTCCAATTACACATAACTCAAAAACACAACGTAACATTGGCTCGAAATCCCCAAAACGACACTAGGCTACAATATCAAACTCAAGAGTCTTACCTCTTATCACAACATGCGACACTTAACACCCTAAGTTAATACCATAGAATCCCGATTTAGACACTGGACCTCTTCACCGTCCGTCCCTAGATAAGGACATTTCTTAATCTTGCGATCGAACTAACCACTATTGAAACATGCTCCCGAGAGTCTCACCGAAACAAAGCATTCATCCATAAAGCTTCCATAAACATATAGGACAATATCTCTTAATCCTCAAGGCCCATGATCTTTTTCATGTCAACTAACCGAGGTCAACTTCACCTCCTATCTAACATGAGGCAACACGCCTTATCTTCTATCGGACATGGGATCATCGCAACATCATCTTATGTCTAAGAATCCACATATCGACCTCAATAGGATCTAGGCTACCCAAAAGTCCAGACACTTAAGCACCTCCAAATCAATTATAAATTGTCATCCTGGGACTTGGTATGCCAAAAGTGACTCCAATTATACTAACCTTGAGCCGTTGACTCCACCCTATTCATCATGCTTGCTAGGTTTATCAAGCAACCCCTCTTAGCAAATTACTAGCCTAAGGACTTCAATCCAGAGCCGCTCAAACCTAAACCTCAAATCGAGATTAATTAATTAATCTAGGCCTCGAATCAACACTGACCAATTCAAGAACCCAATTGATACCAATCAAATTCCTTTATTAAGGTGTCTCTATACACCATCTTCCTCTCGACCCTTTAGTCGGCCACTAATACTAGTAGTCCCCATCTAGGAGCCACTGCTAACACTTCCTCGAGACAGGAACAATTTGGATTGGGCTACTCCTAGAACACTAGTTGGGACGCATAAGCTAACCGATCGAACTAAATCATCATTCTTAACTTAGTGCTAGCCTAAGTTATTGGGATTTGAATAACCAAAACTATTCGGACTAGCTTAATCATCATACGCCTTCATTTACTTAGTCGATCAATCTTATTCTAACTTAAGCTTCCGCATACAATTCAGATCAAACCTAAGGCATCTCTTTTTCTCTGATACCAACTATGACGGACCTAGTTATTCTCCTTAAATAACCTCCATCAATGCTAACATAAACTTTTGCCCATAATTTACCATTATACATTCTACAGGAATTTCGGCAGAGTTTTCCCTGTAACTGGACGAAAAATCAAAAGTACAGCTTGCTTAAAATAGCCTGTACAAGCACACAACTATCCAATAATCAACATTTTGGCCAACAACAAAATACACAGGATCACAATTGCCATACCATCCATGGCTCTAACATAGTACACCTATCTACTATGTTAGGTCTAAAGAGATGTCGTCTAGGACTAAACGAAATCCAAACCATCAACATAAATGTGAAAGTATAACTAAATCTAGAAACTTGCGCAAGTATAACAATAACCATAAAATAACAACAATCACATTAATCCAACAAGACTATTTACATTCTATTGCAACAACGTATCAAAAACATCAAACCTTCGACATCCATCTAATCTCCTCAAGCAAGTATCTCTCCTTACTCTAAATAATCGGGCGTCAGCTTAATGTTCTCATCTGGAAGGAGAAACAGTAAGAGTGAGTGTACAGCTCAACAAATGTAATCATATGTCACTAACTATAGCAAATAATAGGAAAAACAGTAATTGGACAGAGGAAACATATAACTTGAATAAAAGGAAGCATGCGAGGAGATGGGACATCTGGGATCATCTGGTTCACATGTTTGTTCTGGTTATGTTATTCATTTTCATTACTTTTATTAATCTTTGTGGACCCGAGCTAGTAGGTCATACTAACCAACGCTATGAGAGAACAAGGAAAGGAATGTGTGTGCCACACATTCTAAAGCCAGATACATTTTAGGCCTACAGCACTCGACCATCGGCTACATTTTAGGCCTGCAGCACTCGACCATCTCAACTCGCCCCATATCCCTCGGAGATCAGGGCAATCATCGTTCTTCCATAGTAGTATCCTAAAGCATACCACGAACATCAACCGCTTCCACGAGCGGCTAGAATATGTGGCCAAGTATTCCTTGGGTTCACACCGTGATGGACATAGAAAACCAGAGAATACTAACCCTATGAACCATGGTCCTAGTTTCAAGATTAACCCTTCCTTGAGGGAAGATCCACCTTAGAGTACATCATATTTTCCAATCGAAAAATCACATTTCCATCCTTATCTCCATCCGGGAGACCAAATCCACACATATCTCCATCTAGGAGATCAAATCCATCATGTCGTACTTTGGTGGATTCTCTCTCCATTTACTTGCTCGGTTGCTTCCTTTCTTTGGAACTTAAACCTTTTTAGCCATTCAATTCAAGATCACAAGAGTGTTCGGATTTACTTACCTTCGGTGATCAAATACCATCTTAGAAGCCTCCGGGATGCATTCCCTTGCTTCCGGTGCATACTTGCACATTTTCAAAGCTTACAATTTAACATGATGAATTAGACACAAATTTCTTAAGCATTAAACGGGTGGAAGCATGTAATTTTCCCCATTCAACTTCGATGAACAGTAACATGGGACTTTTGGAGCTTTCGAACGCCGCGAACGGGTCAATTCTTGTGAAATCGGGTGTCCGGTCTATACATATACATAATTGGGACATGGTGATTTATATTTTGAGGTCAATTTAACATAATACATGGGTGGAAACTTGCAAATGTCCCATTTTATTTCGGATAAACAGTGACAGTGTACTTTTAGAGGGGTCGGACGCCACGAATGGGTCGAAATATGCGAGATCGATCGTGCGGCCGACATATATATACACTTACGACGTGGTGATTCATATTTTGAGGTCAATTTAACATAATACAAGGTGAAAAATGGGAATCCCGAATCTGACGTGGGGTTAGGGTTTGGCGATATCAAATCGGTCGATTCGGACAACAAATTGGACAAAGAACTACATATTTATTGAATATAAATCATGGGCTATGCAATTTTCACATTTTGGGAGGATATCGGAAGGATAATACCCGATGGAGAACTAATAAAAATCACAAGAGAGCAAATAGTGAGTATGAGAACACTTGCCTCGACGTGCTCTACATTTTCTCCAACTAGTTCGAGCTCGAAATTGGACCCGAAGGCCTCCATTTTCTCCTCTTCTCCTTCGCATGGCTCCTCCTCTCGCTAGGCTCCTACAGCCACTGCTCCACCGCAACGCCCAGCTTGCCACCACCATGCACAGCCATCGTCGTCCGTCACTAACCCATGCACCGCCGATGCCGGTGCCGTTCTCCTCCTCTCTCTCTCTTTCTCTCCCCAGAAACTCTCGCTCGAAATCCCCCTGCTTCGATCTTCTTCTGTTTTTGTTTTCATTTTCTCCTTCTTTTATTTTTATTATTATTATTATTATTATTATTATTATTATTATTATTATTATTATTATTATTATTATTATTATTATTATTATTATATACATCCATTTTTCCTTAAATCACAAAAACCCAAAATTGATATTCAGGCGGCCGAGCGAGCGCACCTCGGACACCGACCCATCAGATCCAAATATTCTCTAAATTTTTTATAATATTTAATTAATATTTTTCTCACGCCCGAATTACCCAAAATTGCCAAAAATAATAGATAAACTCAATTTAATCGGATAAAATATTTCGGGATGTTACAGGTTGCCCACTAAGACCGTTCCCCTGGTGAAAGTACTCTGGAGGAATCATTCACAGGAGGAAGCCAGTTGGGAGCGTAAGGAGGAAATCCGAAGTGAATATCTCCACTTGTTTTCTTGAGGTATGTAGCTCTGTCTAATTTCGATAATGAAATTTCTTTAAGTGGGAAAAAATATGAGATTTTAATTTCCGAAACATGATAATTATGGATTAATTATATGAGTGAAATTCATGCTTATGTTTAATAATGTGAAAAAATTTGGTACCGAAATAAACTGAGGCAAAAGGGGACAAAAGAGAGCAGGGCACTCGAGCGCTGCTCGAGCGCCCATCGAGCGCAAATTTGCTCGTGTAGTGCCCCAGGGGGTGCACGAGCACAGTGGGGGTGGTTCCCTTTGCGAGCAGTGCTCGAGCGCATTTTTTCGCGTGTAGCGCTTGAGTGCTAGTCACGTGAACCCACACGTGGTTCTTTTCCCTTCGTTTTTAAATGGAGATTTTAGGGATTTGGGGATCATTCTCCAGCAGGGGCTCGACAGGAGCGAAAGGGAGAGAAGAAAGGGAGGGAAGATAAAGAAAAGAGAAAAAATCTCCCGTTAAGCTCCGATCAGAACCACGATAACTGTAAATCGAGCTCAGCAAATGTACTTCGGACGTTATTATTTATTTTTACAGTGTTTTAATACCTCAAATATTGTATTTATGCTTCAAATATATGGTTCTGCCTGTTTATTGTAACTAAAACCTATTTCTGCAAATTAATCTGACAGATTTCATATTTACATGTATATACTGCAATATCTAGTATCAATTTCATGAAAATGCACATGTTAAGTGTCCGTTTATCGTCTGATAATTTGGGTGAAACCCTAAGCACGAAATTGAAGGGATTTTAACTCTTTTTATGCAAAATGCCTATTTTATAAAAGTTAACTTATACTGAAATGAAGCTCCTAGTATAATATGTTTCTAAAAATTGTACACTAACTTATACTGATAAATCATTGTGGACTTCTGAAACAAAACTAAAAGGTTTTAGACCGTTATTGTGTATTCTAAAATAAACCTGAAGGGTTTCAAACCGTTTTTGTATATTCTAAAGGGTTTTAGACTATTACTGTATATTCTAAAAACTGACTGAAGAGTTATTGTGAAGCTCTAACTGATTTTTGAAACTAAAAAAGGTTTTCAGTTATGAAATAAGAAGAAAAAATATTTCTTATACTGTTATTTAGCACTCGTGACTGATATATAATTAGGTTAGGATCTCCGGCGTACCTTAAAACATTTTGGTGGTAATCGAGGATAACTCTGTCCATGGAGTTATATGTGGTTGCCCTTCCTCAGGGCGTTAAACTAGAGGATAGTTTACTATTCTTGACTGACAACCCCTATTCTGGAATCCCACGAAAGGGGTTAGATCCCATGAGAAGGGTTCTCCTATTCCTATTTCTAGTCTTAGATTATGTGGAGTGAATACAATCTATCCTCGATTGTTTGCCCCCTTCGCTAATAGGGTCTACTTGTTAGGTCCTTTATTGTTAACAAGGGATTTTCTATAAGTTATAGAATTAAGACCGGTTTCTACTTTCTGGAGTCTGTTTTACCAATTTATTATTAACGAAGCATGACTATGGTTATTTCTAATTTCTGAAGCTTGGTTGTTTTTGTTTCTCAACAGTTCCATAATCTCCTGTGTTATGTTACTACTATAGTTTCTGTAAATCACTGCTTTATAGCACTTATACTTCAACATGCATCTGTATCCATTTCACTGTATTTTATTATGCATAAAAATTTTACTATATGTCTGCATCTATCTTGCTGGACCTTGACTCACTGTTTTTCTATTTTCTTTCTCCAGATGAGACTTTAGAGTTGGCACCTGATGAGAAAGAGTGACTTAAAGCTTAATCTGAAAACTTCTGAGGATCTGAAGTATTTTGGAATCGCTAAAGAGAAATAGCTGGATGTAAAGACCTGATTTTGACATATGGTTTTGTATATGGATTTTATGCCTACGGAATTTATGTATATGGACTC
Organism: Nepenthes gracilis; assembly: GCA_033239525.1. Lineage (NCBI taxonomy): Eukaryota > Viridiplantae > Streptophyta > Magnoliopsida > Caryophyllales > Nepenthaceae > Nepenthes > Nepenthes gracilis. The sequence continues at coordinate 6,735,788 of BSYO01000018.1, read as the reverse complement.
AGTATATAGAAATGCATGTGATGTATGTGATGAAACAGGAAACTATGCTTCTGCAGGTTAATAGTTCTACTTCCGCTATATAATTTTTGAATGTTCTGTACAGGTCTTAATTGGTATCTTACTTATGAACTGTTAATGTAATGAATAGGAAACTTGAATGTAAGTCGTAAAGAGATAGTATGGTGCCTGTGATCCTGTGATTGTGATGAGATTGTATGTTGATTGAGTCTATAGTATTATACTGTATGTCTGCAGCGTTTAAGTAGGTTCTGTGCATTTCTGTTTAGTCTAATTTTAGGGAAAACTCTACCCGTTTTTCCCTTAGATCTTTAAATAGTTAATTGGACTTAGGTTTCTATTTCTATTCTTGATGGAATTAACTGAAGATAAAAAAAAATCTGTTCTGTCATAAACATCCTTTCCTCGAAATGTAAATAAAGAGGAATCCATGATTATCCTGTCTTGAGATATAAATAAGGAAGAACTAAAAACCAATGCCTTTGATTATGTGGAGTGAACACAATCTATCTTCGATTATTCGCTCTCTTAATTGGTAGGGCTTACTAGCCCTAATCCTTTAAGATAATAAATGTTATTCTAAATGACAAGTAAGTTTTGAGTTGTTCTATAATTTTTAACATGTTTTTTGACTAAGAAAAGTGAAAGAAATAACTGAAGGTTAATAAAATAAACAAGACAAGAACTTTGTGCACCAGTTCATGTTTAAACTTTATTTTATACTTTTACATTATCCATATGCATATTTGGCTCCTAATTCCTTTGACATCTCTCTTTGTATATATGTACATATTTTATATAAAAATTTATATGTCATTGTTATTATAGTACCTTGTTGAGCAATTGGTTCACCCATTACTATTTTTGTCTACCCCTTTCAGATGAAACCGATGAGCTAATACTTGATGAGAAAGAGTAAACATAGGAAATAGCTAAAGGATAATTGTTGGACCTTGGAGACTTGGAATTTTTGATGGATTTTATGTAATGTGAATATAAATACCTAATATTTGGATAAATATTGTGTGTTAATATTGTGACGGACCGTATTTTCTGTCGAAGATCTGGTAAGATCCCGTCTATAATATGGCCATCAAAACAAATACAAAACCCGTTAAACAACATGTACAACAATAATAATCCATCCCAAACAACTCTGACACAACTAGAAAACTTATCTGATACAAATCCCAACATCCAGATGAACACAACAACTACACAAGATGCATAACCATAGTCAATAATATGTGACACCGGCATCATAACTCAAACATGACGTCAATTTAGATAAGATGCCACTAGGTATATAATTAAGCCATATAAACCTGTGAAAGCAACTAAACCCAACAAATACAAAAGAAGCTAAATACATATACAATATCATCATTGCCATTAATTATGATTATCAAAATAATACAAAAGGCTCTAAAGGTATAAAATCACAAAACTAAGTCTTCAAACTATCCTCCTAAAACTTCGAGCATTTTTGACTTCTAATCCTCTACCGTACCCGATCGAGTATAAGCCTGTACTAATCTAGAGACAAGAAAGCAGTAAGAGTGAGCGAACAGCTCAACAAGTGTAATATTCTCAAGGCAATAATGATATACGCAAAATAAAACAAAAGAGAAATACACGAGTATAATGAGGATGCGTAAATATAAAACATAATCGAGTGTACCTTTAAAATACAATTGACTTCTCATATTTTATCATTCTTTTCTTTGGGATGTAAATTATACATAATTACTCATCGTTGCAAACTAGGGCTAGAACGTTGTACTAGCTAATGATGTGAGAGAACGAGGAAATGATCATGATACACCATATGATCTACGGTCATACCCTCCTATCATCGACCCAGAGGTGGGCCATCCATATAGTGCCTGCAAACAGGCCAATAATGAAATACCCCCATGTACCCCTGGGGTCCAGAGGCAATTTTCATTCTTTCACAGTAGTATCCTAAGGCATGCCACGGACATCACCTGCTCCCGTAAGCGGCTAGGATATATGGCCAGGATAATCCTTGAGTTTCCGTTATGATATAAATGGCATGCCATGAAATACTATCCTATAAACATATATCTGCAGTCCTAGTTTCATAATTTCTTATGCTTTTGAGAGAAGGTCTACCATATTTCATTCACATAGTTCTCACACCGGAAGAACGGATTATTCATATCACGTATTGTAGCATTTCCCTCCGAATATTCATATGCGTTTCATCTTACTTTCGGATTTAAGTCCTTTCATGACTTAACTTATGTACGAATATCATATGCATAATTAAGATTTAGAATTCTTACCATCGAAAAGTGGATTGACTTGAAATAATTTTGGACACAAATTTCCTTCACAATTACATATGCAAAATCTTCCAGATTATACAATTGAACTTATACAAATGCACATATCACTTAATTAACAATTAAACATGAAAAACTATGTAAAATATCGTTCAATGTCCCCGGGTGAACAGTATCCATGTAAATAGTGCACATGAATAGTGTCTAGATATACATATCAGTTAGTTCTTAGAATTTCAGACATCCAACGAGTACATCATCAAATTCAATGCATGGATAAGTATAATCCTAAGTCAATTTATGCATCAAACTCAATTTAATCCATTAAATGGGGTCTTTGGTGCAAGTTAGGGTCTCCTCGAGTAAAATTCCATATAAAATCTCAAATTCAGATACTCAATCAATAAATTAACATATCTAAATCATGGGTAATCATATTCTAAATCCAAATAAAGAAAAAGCCCCAAAAATTTCATGGGTAACATGTCCGGGCGAATCCTAGGGTTTTGGCGAACAAAAATTCACATAAATCCATCAAATCGAGTATCTAATCGATAAATTAACTTATATAAGGCATGGGCAGTGGTATTCTAGTTCTAATTTATGTAAAAGCCCCAAAAATCAGAGACTAAAACCACCCAGGCGCGGGGTTAGGGTTTTACGAATACGGGTTGGGGTTTATGTGCGAAATTCGGTATAATTCCTCAAATTTGGACATAAAATTCATATATATGCATGCTAGAATCATGGGTATCACAAATACATATATGGAGTCTGGTATCAGGACAAAAATACCCAAAATGGATCGAACAGAAATCAAAAAAATGAAAGAAAAGGGTATGAATACAGTTACCTTGACCCGTTCTATGATTTCTCCAACTAGCGCGAAGCCAAAATCCGCCCCGAAAGCCTTCATTTAGTCATTTCTCTCTCTTGTCCCTCCCTCTCTCTCTCTACCTGATGCCACTATTTTCCGAAACCTCCTCTCCACCCTTCTTATTCTTTCTTCTTCTATTCTTTTATTGTTATATATATATATATATATATATATATATATATATATATATATAAATAATAATAATAATAATAATATTATTATTATTATTATTATTATTATTATTATTATATATACTTATTTCTTTTTCATTAAATCTCAAAACCCAAATCAATACCCGAGTGACCGAACCGGCACACCATGGGTACCGGCCCAATAATTTCAAATATTCTCCCAAATTTTTATAATATTTAATTAATTTTTATTACAATCAAATTATCCAAAAATAAATAAACCCAATTAAATCGGATAAAAAATTTGGGATATTACAAATATGGCATGTTATATATTATTATGGCATATCATACTTTTGCAAGTCGTTTATGGATATAGTTATGCTTCCAAATATCTGATGTTGAGTTATGTTCAGGTTCTTAGATGACATCTCTTATTAGATCCAATATGGCAGTTGAGATTACTGTGTTAGAGCCATAGATGTAATGGCATCTGATTTTGATCCTATGTATGTTTTGTGATTGAATTTTGGAGTTTATCTATTTATATGTCTTGTATAGGATTTATTATTTAGGCTATATATATAGATATTGTTTATATTTAAGAGAGACTCTGCCCATTCTTTTACAAAAAATTAATGTATTTATAAATAATAGCATATTAGTCTGATTTAGTTAAATATGTATGATTATAGATGGAGGTCATTAGAGGATTGTGACCCATTCCGTCATAAATAGTGTACCTGGTTTGATGAGGCTCCCTCATGATCTCTTCCTTTAGCTCCCTATCATCAGGCATATATAAACAATCCCGGAATCTCAAGACTCAGTCGGCACGAACGTTAAAATCAATCCGAAAGTCTTGACCAAGATTCCCAACAACATCCATAAAAAATTGATCATTTGCTTGCTTTTCCATAATCCTCTGGAGGATCTCTGGTTGCACTTGCGAAATGACAACATCATCCTATCACCTTTAACGTACTGTTGGATATTATAATACTTCAAACAATCTAACATCTCCATCTGCTTGATCTATAACCTTGCTACAAAACTGGTCTGACGACTAAGAGCATCCGCAACCATATTAGCTTTTCTAAGCTGATAATGGATTTTACAATCATAGTCCTTCAGGAACTCAATCCACCTCCATTACCTCATATTCAACTCTTTCTGTGAAAACAAGTACTTGAGACTCTTATGATCAGAATATACAAAAAAATTCTCACCATACAGATAATGCCTCCAAATTTTCATCACAAATACTACCACGGTTAGCTCCAAATCATAGGTCAAGTAATTCTTTTCATGAATATTTAACTGTCAACACCCATAAGCAACAACCTTCCTGTTTTGCATCAAAACACAATAAAGTCTAATCTTAGAAGCAACACAATATACCTTAAAAGCACCCGAACCATCGAAAATAGTCAGAATAGGTGTAGAAGTTAACTGATTCTTTAACTCCTAAAAACTCCAATCACACTCTTCTATCCATTCAAACCTAACCTCCTTCGTCAACTGGGTAAGAGGTAAAGTAATATGAGAGAAATTCTCCACAAAGAAGCGATAATATCCAGCCAACCCAGGAAGCTACGAACCTTTGTCACTATCATCGGTCGACTCCAGTTAATAACAACTTCAATCTTCTTCGGGTCTATCGAGACTCCTCCATTGGTAATAATGTGGCCAAAAATACAACTTCCTCAAGCCAAAATTCATACTTCTTCAGTTTCGTAAATAATTTATTCTCCTTGAGAGTTTGGAGCATGGTCCTCAAATGCATCTTATGCTCTACACAACTCTTTAAAAAAATCAGAATATCATCAATAAAAATCACCATAAATTTATCCAAATAGAGATAAAAGACCTGATTCATCAAATTCATAAACACAGCAGGAGCATTCATCAATCTAAATGGCATAACAAAAAATTCATAGTGGCAATACCTCATCTGAAATGCCGTTTTTTGCCACATACTCTTACTTAATCCAACGCTGATAGGTTTTTTTTGTTAAGTAAATTGCATTAAAATAAAAAAATACAGAAACCTATGTGCTATCTCCAAATATTTTGTCGACTTGGAGGTAGAATATAGACGCTAGGGCATCCCCCGAGCAACACTTTCATATAAGTAAACAAACCAAGCTACGCATACAGTAATGCACCAAAAATAAAACAAAATGGCATAACATATCATACCGGGCCATGAGACCCACCAAAAGTGCCCATCCCGACAAAGAGACACAATCGGGCATATCATACATGGATAAAGCACACTAGCCAGAATCCAAAATTAAACCGGGCAAAGTGACTATTTTTGGTTATTTCACCCATTCTGCCAATTTGCTCTAAATCGGGAAAAGGGCATACCGGCAGTGTTGCATGTTGGACTAAAAACTCATTTCGATTGTTTTGTTGCATTTTGGTGCATACCGGGTAAAATGCACACCGCCATCTAGATCCATTCCAGGCAAGGTCACCATACCAGTCAAATCACCCATTGCGGCATTTTGCATCGTAGAGAACAAAGAGCATTCTGGCATTGTGTTGCATTCAAACCAAAGAGCCATTCCTACATTTTGTTGCATATTGTGGCATTCCGGGCTAAATGCCATCCCGACAAATTATTTCATATGGCAGTAAATCAGGCGAAATCCATCCCAGCATTTTGCAGCATATCGAGCAAATTGCAAATCGGGCAAAATCCTCAGCCAATAGTATCCGGGCAAGCACTTTTGCCTATAGAGCCATTAGAGTTTTTAGACTTAGATTTTTTTATGTCTCTAAGACTTGGCTTGCTCCCAAGATCCTGCTTGCTCGAAAGGAGAAGTGGGAACCTGATACTCCCTCTCCTGAGCGTGATAAAAATACTCAGCACCCTCCCTTCTGTCGAAAAGCCACATAGGGCTATGAGAAGGGTTAGGAGCTCCTAGAGTGCTCACTTTAGGGACAAGTTTGTCAACTATATGAAGGCCTATCATTAAGCTACGCAGCTAGTTAAAACTGTAATTCGGGAATTCAGTCTCCGTTTTCAGCAGAATATCCAAAAAACCATATACTACTTGTCTTTCATTTGGGTACAAGGAAGCAATGAATGGCTGAGTGGTCATAGCAACCGCTAACATCTGAGGGTATCAAATAATGTGCCTGAAGACTATCCTTATCCGCTTCTCCCATAGGAGACGAGGATTTAGTCCCCTCATCACTATTAACAAAGATTGGCGTCTCTTCTTTTGCGGCAAGCAAACATTTTTCCATAAGAGAACTCACAATCTACCTCTTCTCTGGAGATAAAGATGCTAGATATATCTGAGTAGTGTTTGCCTTCAGCAACATTTGGAGAGTATGAAAGATTGGATCTGGACAATCCTCCTAATCATCCACTACCATATCGGGAGAAACAGCATCTATGGAATGATTTAGACAAATGGCAAAGGATGGGGAGGAATTTGATTGCTCATCAACTTGCCGAATAGCCACATGTTGTGATTTGTCTGCTGCAGTATGGTCATCCTACAATGCGGGAGCCGCATGACCAACCAAAGCTTCACCTTGAGTAGAACCAGGATCAAGCCGGCAGCAACAAGGCAATTGCTCACAGGATGGATCAAGATGCGCAGGAGCAGCTTTTTGCATACTCTGCTGACTTGTTTTTAGCTTATGCCTTTTAGGAGAAAGGTGAACCAGATTGGAAGGGGGGCTTCCAATATCCTGCCCATAGGACGATACTTTGTCATAGGTTTACACTAGGCAGCATTAAGCCCAATCTTCCCTGCCAAATTCATCTTCAAGGCAGATGAAGGCTCCAGCAGGTCAGAGTTTCCAATACTTCTATGGGCTTTCCTCTCATTGGCGACAGCCTCAAGCACATCATCAGCTTTAGGATTCTGTAGGACAGCAAAGGAGTTACCTAAACTTGCAGCCTCCGTTCCTCTAGCAGATTCAGAAGGAATAGATGTCCCCTGCCTAGAAGGGAACATAGAAGGGAAGATATTCCCCATAGGCTTGAAGACCTTCTTAGCGTTGCATTGGGATATGCTATGTCCACTATGTTTGCAACTACTACAAAACACTGGAGTCGCCTAACCAATTGCAACCTCACATGGAGCAAAACCAGGGTCTGGCCGATCGTAACAAGACACTTTCTCACAAGATGGATCAATTCGCTATGTATTGTCAACTTGATGACTGTCCATCACACCAGGGGCTTCTTTATACAGATCCTCATCAGATTGTAAGACTGCATAAGGGTTAGATGAGCACACCGCAGAAGCATTTTCAAGTAAATTCTGCTGAACTCCTTTCAAATTCTTCCTTCTAGGGAAAGGTTGAACTAGTCTGGAGTAGGGGTTTTCCACTTTCCTACCCGTAGGACAAAACTCCATCAAAGTTTTGCACTAGGCAGCATTATGCCCGCCCTTCCTGCAACTGCTACTTCTCGAGTATTTCCATTGGTATTCAACCTCAACTTCCACAAAAGACTCCTCCCCATTAGCAAATATCGTTCCAGGGGTCAATCTGATTTTTGTGGGAAGAATCGCATCAATCCTCACTACAACGCAAACACGAACAAAATGCATGCAGTCCAACTTGGCCGTGTTATCATCCAATTGAAGTGATTTGCCCACCGCACTTGCAATCCAACTGAACCCCAAAGGGGTCCAGTATTCAGCAGGGACATTTCTCAAATTGATCCAAACTGGGAGAGTTTTATGGTCCTCTTGAACCATGGGCATTCCCGGTTGCCATCGTTTTAGAAATAGTGGTTTTCCCCCAAAATCCCAAGGGACCCTGGCAAGACAAGCTTCCAATTGAGCATCAGATGAGAATCTGAAAAGGAAGAACCCATTGGCATTCTCAGCAACATGACAGATGCCGAATGCGCCCATATATGTCGTGCAATATGGTTTACAGCATGAAAATGTAGAGATTTGTCAACGAAGTAATCAAATAACGTTATTCCCCAAACTTCCTTACTTTGTTAGATAATGTCTAGAGGGGGAGAAATAGATGCTACCTCTCCATCAACACTCTGTGGAGGGTAGAATTTCAATTCTAGGTTGGAATGCATACCTCTATTCTGGACAATGGCAGACCAGGAAGATTTGGTCTCCGTCGACCCTTCCGCGGGATTCAAACTGGAGGGTCTTGAGCCACCATCTATAGCCAAATCTACTGCCTCTGCATGCCCAGGTATTCCATTAATATCGAGAGCAATTTTGGGTTTTAGCTCTAAGATAGAATCAACATCTGCAAAAGGCTTTGTAAATCTAGGGCTAATCTCGGAAGCTGAGAAAGACCCTGGGCCTTCCTTCAAACAAAATGGATCATCTAGCTCCTGAGCTAGCAACAATGCAGAGCCCTTGCCATCGCTCACAGAAGGAGACAAACGAGACAAAGGAAGGGGGAAGAGAATCGGAATCAAGAGGAGTATCAGGCACCTTCAACGGAAAAGGGCCCGAAAGCAGAGGAAGAGAGGCGAGAGTAGAGGGGGGAGATTGGGTGAAGGGAAGGGATGCCGGCACCCCAGAGACACCAACCATGGCTAGTGGTGCCGGCGAACCCAGCAATTGCACTGAAGAGGCGGCAAGAAAGGTATTCAAAATTTTAGAGAGAAGACAGAGCTTCTCTCTCTAATCTGACGCTGATGGTATCCTAATTGAAGATCAATCTTTGAGAACACATAGGTTCCTTGCAACTGGTCAAAGAGATCATTGATACGGGGCAATGGGTACTTATTCTTGTTCATGATTTTCTTTAATTCATGATAATGCATGCACAGTTGCAAAGTCCCATCTTTCTTCTTCACAAATAGGACTAGTGCACCCCACGGTGATACACTGGGTCTAATGAAACCCATATCCAACAGGTCCCGTAATTACTCCTTCAATTCCTTCAACTTAGCAAGAGCCATACGATAGGGTGTCTTTGAAATAGGTACCGATCCTAGCACAAGATCAATCTCAAATTCAATCTCTCAATGTGGCGGTAGATCAAGTAATTTATCTAGAAATATATCCTCAAATTCGCACACCACCGGAATCTCCTTCACTGATATCTCATGGCTCTCCATTATACTGGTATAAGGCAAATAAGCTTTGAATCCGCTTCTCAACAAATGACGAGCCTACATAGCCGAAATAAAATTGGACTCCTCCACCCGCTGAATCCCTCGAATGTGAAAGGGCTCACATTCCAAAATTGTGAAATTCACTCTCTTACGAAAACAATCAATATTCGCATGATACTTCGACAACCAGTCCATACCAAAAATTACATCGAAATTATACATCTCCGACAAAATCAAATTAGCAACGACAGATAACCCATTCACCTCAACAGCACATCCCGAGTACAAAATATCCATAACAATAGATGATTTCGTAGGCATCAAAAAAATCAAAAAATAATCAAGAATTACAGGTAAAGATGCAAGATGACAAGCAAATCGAGAAGAAATAAAAGAATGAATTAATTTAGAATCAAAGAGTAAGCACCGAGGGTACTACAAATGGAAAGAATACTTTCTACTACACTATCAGATGCCTTCGCTTCACTAGCAGACACCGCAAAGGCCTTGCCCAGAATATTGGGCTTAGATACAAGTTCCTTCATTTGATGGGAACAATCCTTGATCTTATGTCCCAATTGACCACAATTAAAACACACACCCAACACCTTATAACAAGGTCTATCTCTATGAAAATTCCCACAAAGTTGACAAGGACTTTCTAAAACTTGCTTGGTCAGTGTGGATGGACTAATCTTCTTCCATAGATCAGATTGCCCTACCCTCTTTGGCGGTCTCCTGGAACCTACACTGGAGCTTGCACCAACACCACTCCTACTTGACATCCTTTTCATACGAAATTTTTCTTTCTCAATTTCTTTTTCATGGATCAGAGCACGATCCAACACCTCATCATAAGTCAGCAGCTTCAAGGTCGCCAACTGCGTGCAAATATCATCTCTTAAACCTTAAAGGAATTTCCTTGCCTTTCTTTCTTCATCCTCCACCATGTATGGCGCATATTGAGATAGCTCTGTAAACTTTACATAATATTTAACTACTATCTTATTACCTTACCTCAAATAGATAAACTTCTCTTCCTTCTGTTCGGTGAGACTAGACGAGAAATACTTCTCCATAAATGCCTCTTCAAATATGGCCCAAGTGATTTCGTTTTTTGGTACTCCCATAGCTCCATTCTTCATTTCCCACCAGTGATGCGCTTCACCTTCCAATCGGTATGTAGCAAAAAGCACTCTATCCTCCTCGGGATATCAGATGACAGCAAGCACTTTCTTCAGTCGTTGAAACCACATATCAGCCTTAATTGGGTCTGGCTCACCCATAAACTCAGGGACTCTCTCCTGAATAAACTGATCATAAGTAGAGGCTCCAAGATTAGTAGGAGCTTAGATTGGAGATGGAATGGGTACAGGAGCAAGATTCCTCTACCACATATTCTCTATAATGTCTGCCATTCTTCCCAGCAAGTTAAGGTACTCTGCCTCTCGATCTCGCGGTTGGCCGCCTCCACGCATAGTTTTTCATCTAGGAGCCATTGTTGCAAAGGGGGCGAATGATCGAGGATAGATTGTGTACATCTCCTCACAATCCAAGGCTATAAATAGTAACAGAAGATCCAGTCTCATGGGAACAGTACGGGTGTGCCTCTCGAACGTAGGCCAGAAACAAAACATTTCTCCTAACTGTAATGCCCTGAGAAAGGGCGGACTACATATAACTCTATGGACAGAGCTACTCTCGATCACCACCGCAAAGTTCTAGGGCATGTCAGAAACCTAACCCTGCTGTAATTAGTCTTGGGTCCTAAATAACAGTATCAGAAATAACCTTTTTATTGAAAACCACTTTCATAATTAGAGTTTCACAATTTCCTTTCAGTTAACTTCAGAACGTTCAGAACATACAGTAACAGTCTAAAAGCTCCTTCAATTTTACTTCAAAAGTGCATTGAAATTTATCGGTGTAAGTCTGTGCAAATTTTCAAAAACAAATTATACCAGGAGCTTCATTTCAGTGTCAATAACTTTTATATAACAGATGCTACAGTTAAAAATCATTAAAACCCCTTTATTTTCGTACCTAGGGCTTTGCCAAAACTTCCAAACTCAAATTGATCACTAAACATGTGTTTATTTATGAAATTAATGCCATAAATCCTTACACATATACTAAATCATGCAATTTAACCAAAAATCCCCAATATTTTTGAGTTAGGGTTTCATCACAAGATTCTGGGGCCAAATCGAACACTATTTACATGCTCATTCATGAAATCGAAACCAAATCTTGCAATAAACATGAGTAAACACAAAATCTAATCGAACCATCGAGGGAAACATGCTTCGTTTACTTTAAACATGCAACAATAACATTTAGAGCACTTTCATCACTTTTAAAGCAAGAGGAAATCGTAAAAACGAAAAACAACATCCAAAGTACACTTGTCTTAGCCCGATCTACTGTTATTTTTACTCGGAGTGGATTGGAACAAGTGATTTCCCCTTTCTCCTCTTCTCTTCTTCCTCTTCTTCGTTCGTACCTCTGCTCTCTCACCCACTTTCCTTTTCCCCTTCTATTTATAACAAAAATGAAGTCAAAATGCAGGCAAAAGTCGAAACTGTGCTCGAGCGCGTGCCGAGCGCGAAGCGAATGCGCTACATTCTGCCAGCACTCGCCTCGAGCACCGAGCGGGCACGCGGTGAGCACGAGGTTTCTGCCAGGAGCTCGCTCGAGCACGCTTGACGTGCGGCCAGCAGCTAGCCACTGGATTTTTGTGCTCGCTGCCGTGCCTCGAGCGCACGGCAGGCGCCACTCTGCATCTTGTTGAACTCGGGTATTTTTTAAACTTTTTACTTTCAACCATCATTTTTCAATTCATGCTTGGCCTCTTAATGATTACCATCATTTTAATTATTCCCAATTATCATGTTTTCAGTTCCGGGTTCTCACATACGGCCTACTAGCCCTAATCCCTAAAGATAAGTGAATTTTTAGCATGTTTGGATAGAGAAGAATAAGAAAGAACAATAAGCATGATTTGATAACTAATGGTAAGAAAAGAATAAGATGAAAAATCAGGAGGTTGCTTTCACGTTTATGTTACTTCGTTCTATATGATTACTACATCTTATAATATGATTTTAAGATTTAGTATGTATATGCATGTTCTTTGTTATGTATGGTGCCTTACTGAACATATAGCTCATTTCTTACTATTTTACTAACCCTTCAAAAGATTTGTATGAGTTTTTGCCTGATAAGTAGGAGTAAAGACTGAAAGACTTAATTTAGACCTCCAGAGTTATTACTTTTGCTAGCCTAATGAATTTGGATAGTATGTACTATATTAGTTATTAGTTGTAGTTGGATTTTAGTTGTAAACTGTGATGGAATTGATGTTGAGTTCTTAAATGGTTTTTGATGTTTAGGATGATGTTGTATAGTTCAGTGTCAATTTTATGTTGATTATGAATGGTAGTTGATGTATGAAATGAACAGTGATTATTTCAGTTTTAGATGGACAAATTTTATGTATGTTTGTTGCTTTCGCAGATTAGTATATAATTTTCTGTTGGCATCTATCCATAATAAAAAGCTAGCATCATATTGTTTGGATTGGTGTTAAAACCACAAATGAGGTGGAAATGTATTCGGATCCTGTGTATATCGTATTGTTGTATATGTGTTGGCGATTGTAATATTGATAAGAAATGTTCACACCCAATGATACAATGATTTATTTACTGATAAAACTGTTAATGAAAAAAACACAAGTTATGATTATGATTAATGACAGGTTTTAGAACGTGGTTTGTCACAACTGGTATTAGAGAATGGTTAAGGAAGATGCCTTAGGTTTTAGGTTGATTGATTTTTATTTGAGATTAAGTTTGATTGAGTTGAATTTGAGGTCCAGATATTAGTAAATTTAGGTTGAGATTCTAGGTTGTTTAATATTGGTCTAACCTGAATACTGATGTTTTTTGGTGATAAGATTGAAGGAATGGCAAGCAAAGGAAAAGGTGATGGAATTAACTATTAACTGGATTGGGAGGAAGAGAATTTGAATGTTATGGGAAGAATTGCAAATATTATAGAAAGAATGACACAAGAATGGCATAACCTTGAGTCAGTCTTAGTTCCAACCCCAGCAAATTCAGGAACAACTACTTTTGATAGGTTTACAAATGAGCAAGCACCCGAGTGTGTGAGAGATCCAAAACCAACGAAGGTGGAAACCTGGATCAGAAGAATTGAAAAGATTTTCTTAGTTATCTGTTGTTCAGAAAGGACAATGAGACATTTGTAACTTATAAACTAGAAAGGGAAGCAAATCATTTGTGAGCTATGCAGAAGAGAGCCATGGGGGTGGCAGAACATGAAATTTCTTTGGAGATGTTTAAAGAAGCAATTCTGGATAAATATTTCCCGATAAAGCCTACAGGAATAGAAGGAAGATAAGTTTGCCTAATTGAGGCAAGGAAAAAGATCTGTAGCTAAATAAGATGCAAAATTTAAAGAATTGTCTCGCAATGCATCACACATTGTCCAATATGAGGTAAGGAAAGTGAGGAAATTTTATTCAGGGCTGTGAGACGAGATCAGGAGGCAGCTTGTAACTTTTAAGTTTTGGACTTATGGGGATATTTTAGATTAAGCTCTTACATTTGAGAAAGGGTTTGAAAGGGAGCAGTTCTTTAGAAGAAAATCGGGAAGTCGTGATGGCCTAGCTTTGGGTCAAAATTTAACGTTAGAAGCACCTTTAAAGAAGGTGAAGGTGGAAGAGGAAGGGAAGAGAAAAGTGGGACCACAAGTGGTACATAGTCCACCAGCAATAACAGCTGTTGCGTGCCAGTAGTAGAAAAGCCCATAAGGACAAACCATGTCACAAGGTCACGAGAGCCTGTTTTATTACTTCCTAAGTTGGTATATGTTTTATTTTAGCAATGAAGAGGCATCTTTTCGTAATAAAAAACTAACATCATGTTGCTTTGGTATGGCATCAAAGCCACAGATAATGTGGCATTATAATTGGATCCTATGTATATTGTTGTATTGTTTATGTATAGTCGATCTAGGTATCAATAGGAAAAACTCACGTCCAATCGTCAAATTGAATTATTATTGGTAAAATTGGTGAATAAAAGATAACCAAGTATGACAATAGTTAATGACTGGTTTTGGAACGTGATCTGTTACCATTTAGGTTTTTTTGTTAAGTAATTGTATATTAAAACAAAGAAGGAATCTACAAAATAAATATTCTAAGTCCAAGTTACCTTGGATTAGAGCATATATGCTAGTGCATACCCCAAGCTATAATACATCATAAGACCAAATCACTAGGAAGAAACAGCTACATCATCAATGCCCAATACAATCTAGAGGCAAGTTCCATCTAATCATGATGGATCTACTGCCGTTTTCTCTTTCAAAGGTACACATTTCCAACTTATTTCGTATTGTAGCCCGGATCATATTAACTAGCTGAATCATGATCTTAGATGGAGATTTGTTGAAGGTTCTTTGGTTGCGCTCCCTCTAGATAAAATACACTATGGCTTCTAATGTGAGCCGATAAGAGTGTACTTATAACAGAACGGGTCATAATCCACTAATAACCTCCATCAATAATCATACTTATCCAAATCAAACTAATAGACAATCAATTTAATACATAAATTCTATAAAAAGATTGGGTAGAGTTTCCTCTAAAAATGGACAAAATCCATTCAAATAATCTGAATAAATACAACCTGCACAAGACATATACATAGATAATCCTCAAATTTTAATCCTCGACACATCCACTGGGTCAACAAATGTCATACAATTTATTATTCTAACACTATAATCTTTTCTACCGTATTGGATCTATATAGAGATGTCATCAGGAATTTATACAAAATTTAACATAATACCTGCAAAAACATTCTATGCCATGAAAATATACAACAAGCTATGCCACAATTTAATATACAATATTAATCTTCTATGAACTAATTACACAGCGTAATATCAACCATATTCTAGATTCTAAATCCTCGAGGTCCAACCGATCTCCTTAGCAAATCTCTCTCATTCCTTCTTCTAATCGGGTACCGGCTCGTGGGTCTCATCTGAAAAGAAGAAGAGGCAAGGGTGAGCTAACAACTCAACAGGGCACAATATGATCAAAGATAATAAGCTATATGCTCAAAATAAATCAAGAAAAAGGGAATAGGAGTATAATGCTGATGCATAAACATGAAACATAATTCAAGGTATTTTGTCGGAATACATTTAACTTTCATATTTGGCTTCTGATTCCCCTTGGAACAGAAATTGCATACAAATTTCTAATTCCCTTTTGCCTACAAAATCTTACAAAAACAAATACGAATGGCAGTATCGATACTGATAGAACAGATAACAAATACAAATGGCAATACCGCTACTGATAGAATAGATAATAGGTACAGATGATAATATACAAAATAGATAATAGACACAGATGATAATACCTGACGGAACAAATAACAGATTCAGATGAAAGTACCGGAACTGAAAGAACAGATACAGATGACAATACCGGTGTTGATGGAACAGATAACAGATACAAATAATAATGCCAATACTGGCGAAATAGATAATAGACATAGATGATAATACTAGTATGGACAGAATAGATAACAGATATAGATGACAATACCGAACCTGATGGAATAGATAAAAGATACACATGACAATACCAATACTAATGAAACGGATAATGAGTCTGTATGATAATACCGATACTTGACTTTATGTATAAATGTATATAGATGACGGGTTTAGATGACAGATAACGAATATCGGATAGCAAATTTCAGAGTTCCAATTTCTTATCTTATCTTAAGGAAATTTTCCTCCGAATATTCATATATTTTTCATCTTGCTTTCAGATTTAAATCCTTTCATGACTTAACTTATGTATGAATATCATATACATAGCTAAGATTTAGAATTTTTACAATTGAAAAACAGATTGACTTGAAAGGCTTTCGGATACGAATTTCCTTCACAATTGAACATGCCAAAACTTCAAGATTATTTGATTAAATTTATACAAATATACATATCACTTAATTATTAGTTAAACATGAGAAAATTATGCAATATACTTTTCAATCTCCACGGTGAACAGTATCCGCGTGAACAATGCATGTGAACAGTGTTCGGAAATATATATTGATTAATTCTTGGAATTTTGGGCATCCAATGGGTACATAATCAAATTCAAGGCATGAGTAAATATAATCCTGAGTCAATTTATGTATAAAACTCAGTTTAATCCATCAAACGGGATCCGGGGCGGGTTAGTGGTCTCCTAGAGCAAAATTTCACATAAAACCTCAAATTCGGATACCCAATTAATAAATTAACATGTCCAAGTTGTGGGTAATTATATTCTAACCCAAAATTAAGAAAACTCCCCAAACTTTCGTGGGTAACATGTTTGGGCGTGGGGGTTAGGGTTTGCCTTGTCCGAAAACCTATCAAATCTATAATTTTGGGCACCAAATTTACATATATGCATGCTTTGGTCTTTGGAGCTTTAAAATATAAACTTAACTAAGTATCGGAATAAGGATACCTAAAGAAAATAAGATAAAAGTGTAAGAAAATGAATGAGGAGGGTATGAGTGTACTTGCCTCGACCCGATCTATTACCTTTCTAACTAACTCTCAGACGGATTGGACTCGTGGGCCTCCATCTTCTCCTTCTGTCTCTAACTCTTCGTCTCTCTCTTAAAAACAAAAATGGTGGAAAAATATCCCGAGTGGAACCCTCGTGCGTTTAAATATCCCGACTAGTGTTCGAGTGCTAATCAAGCACCAAGAGACCCAAAAGGCCGCGCTCGAGCGCCCATTAGGTGCTCCTCGAGAGGCTGTTTCTGCCAAACGTACCCCCAGCGCACCTTGAGTGCTCCTCGGGCATGGTAGTTCTGTTATTTCTTCCCGAGTAGCACCTCAGGCAGTAGTCAGGTGCCGAGCCTCTCACTCTTGTTTTGCTTCTGGTACTTACTTTTCCAAATACTTTAAACCCACTTTTGATTATACTAACATAATTACCCAACAATTACTATGTTTTAGAATCTAAAACCTTTCAACTCATTTTCATTATATTTTTAGAAATGGTACCTAACAATTCTCCCCACTTACAAAAATTTTGTCCTTAAAATTTAAAGAACCTCAAATTTCAACAAGGAAGAGGGGGTAATCTTTCTAGACTCTTCGTAGTGCTCCCAAAACATATCCTCGGTTAAACAATTATTCCAAAAAACCTCAAGCATTTGAATCATTCTGGTCCTTATTACCTGGTTCGTTCTATCAAGACCTAAATTGAAACCTCATTAGGATACAAATTCTTAATCTCCCAACAGCAACTCAACACGATCATGTACTCACTTCCACAATTTACTATACATGGGAGATTTTGCACTAAACTACCAAGTTTGAGGGCAACCCAAATCTATTATCTCTACTTCGACTTAGCTCAAAAACTCAGTCGGCTGAAAATTCTTACTTCAATTTATGCTAAACCTAAAAAATGAGCATTCTTTCCAAACCTCAAATTTAACCTTAAAATATAGGGGTTCACCACAAGTCCGCTACAAAACTCTGATTAATTACCTAACTACAAATCGTATGGTTACAGTTTACTGCTATATCAAATTGAACTTAACAACCAAAATTCTCTGATGAAGTTTCGGTTAAGGTTTTGGCACAAACCATCAAATTGCAAACCAACCTCAAGATCGAAATACTTTATATCCTCACTATTTCATTGGTATGTTGTCAACTGACATTTTCCTAAAATATAAGATCCATATGAAACACTTAGATTATACGGTAGTAATAATTAGAGCAAATCCCAAGATAGACATACCATGCAGACAATTCCTACAAATCCTCAAATTACAGCCAAATTAGAAACTACAATTATAACTATCACCCAAAGATTTAATATAGCTTTAGGTCATTATCCAAAATCTCAAAACCCAAATACTTAGAAACCTCAGGATCTCATTGGCATACCAATGAGCCAACTAATTCAATCCGAACACGTCTTCCATGATCACGATGAGTGGGTCATTCTAATCATCCTGAAACAAAACCATAAAGACTTCTTATTTCTTAATTTCATAGCTTCAATACTACAAATACGATTTTTTTCCTAAATTAAGAGCACGACATACCATTAACCCAAACATTGGGACCACTTGCAGCTCACAATTCACATATCCTATGAGGCATCAAAAACATATTATGTCCAAGGACTCCTAACATCAATGGTAAACACTAATGTCAGCTTTCCTTAAAAGTCATTAAGGTTTATCTTCATAATCCTTAAACAGATCTATCCATTTGTAATATCATAAGATCATCTTTCCTTTACGATACAACTATTTAGGCCCTTAAATCTATTAGACAATATCTATCTCCAAAGGCAATATCTATAAGTTTTCAAAGCGGAGATCTTACGTGTTAATTCCGACCTATGGGTGGAGTAACTCTAACTAAGGACTTCTCCCCCACTTAATTTGAGGGTAGCCACCTACCATGATGCGAGAATAATATAATCCCTATCTTCCTCAAAGGCATTACATTCTATGATAACTCACTAGCCCCATCAGAGGTCAACCCAAATGACATGGACATCAATTGACCACTTATATTCCTCGAAAACTTACACAACTAAATTCCTTAGTAACCACTGAATGACTTCAAAGGATGGTCTCATAAGCTAGATAGACTTAGCGCATGTCCTCGATATTAATTTCGTCACTCCTCGATTAACTATACCCCATATTCAAAATTCATGACCTAATTGCAAAGCATTATATCTTACCAACATAATTTACACTAACATCTATGAACACCATTTCAATTCCTACAGGATTTGCACCACCCAAGAATTCAAGCACTTAATCACTACTAAATCTATCACAAATTGACATCCTTAATTTCACTACACCAGGAATCAACTCCAAGTCACATTGACCTCGAGCCTTCAATTCCACTTTATCTGCCATACTTGCTTGGTTGACCCAAACATACCTTTCTTGCTAACCTGAGAGCCTCAACCGAAAATAGATCAACCTAAAATTTAAACCAAAATCGATTAGGTTAGGCCTGAAATCGATATCAATCAACTTAAACACTAAATCCCAATTTAATTCTAATCTAACTTATACAAACTAGGATACCTGGGACTATCCATTTTAACTTAGTTGTCCTACACCTTCATCTACTTATTCGATCAATCTTAGTCAATCCTAAGCTTCCACATATGATACAAATTAATCCTAAGGTATCTCTTTTCTCTGATACTATTTGTGACAAAACGGATCATAATCCACTTATGACCTCCATCAATAATTAAACTTATCCAAATTAGACTAATACTTAATCAATTCAATACATAAATTCTATAGAATATTGGTTACAGTTTTCTCTAAAATAGACAAAACCCATACAGACAACTTGAATAAATACAACCTGCACAAGACATATACATAGACAGTCCACAAAATTTAATCCACGACACATCCACAGGATCAACGAATGTCATATCATTTATGACTCCAACACAATACTCTTAACTACCGTATTAGATTTATATAGAGATGCCATCTAGAAACTTATACAAAATCTAACATAATACCTGTAGAAGTATTCTATGGCATGAAAATATACAAGCTATGCCATAATTTAATATATAACATTAATCTTCTATGAACTAATTACACAACATAACATCAACCATATTCTAGATTCTAAATTCTCAAGGTCTAGTCGATCACCTTAGCAAATCCCTCTCCTTGCTCCTTCTAATCGGGTACCAGCTCATAGGTCTCATTTGGAAGGAAGAAAAAGCAAGGGTGAGCTAACAGCTCAACAAGGTATAATATAATCAATGACAATAAGCTATGTGCTTAAAATAAATAAAAAAAAGGAATAGGAGCATAATGCATATGCATAAATATGAAACATAATTCAAGGCATTTTGTCGGAATACATTTAACTTTAATATTTGGCTTCTAATTTTCCTTGGATACAGAAATTGCATACAAATTTCTAATTCCTTTTTACCTACAAAATCTTATAAAAATAGATACAAATGGTAATATCGATACTGACGGAATAGAGAACAGATATAGATAGTAATATCGGTACGATGAAACAGAATAATAGATATAGATGACAATATCAATATTGACAAAACAGATAATAGATATAGATGACAATACCGATCGACGATTTTATGATATAATGATACATGATAACAATATTCGGTGACGATGCACGTATAATAAAAACAGATGACAATACCATAGTCTTGTGGCATAGATAATAGATATAGATGACAATACCGATACTAATAAAATAGATAACAGATACAGATGACGGGTTCAGATGACGGATAATGGATATTGAATAGCAATTTTCAAAGTTCTAATTTCTTATCTTACCTCAAAGGAATTTTTCTCTGAATATTCATATGCTTTTCATCTTGTTTTCGAATTTAAGTCCTTTCATAACTTAACTTATGTACAAATATCATATGCAGAGCTAAGATTTAGAATTCTTACAGTCAAAAAGTAGATTCACTTGAAAGGCTTTTGGATATGAATTTCCTTCACAATTGAACATGCTGAAACTTCCAAATTATTCGATTGAACTTATACAAATATACATATCACTTCATTATTAATTAAACATGGAAAAATTATGCAATATACCGTTCAATATTCTCGGGTGAACAGTACTTGCGTGAAAAGTGCACGTAAACAATATTCAGATACACATATTGATTAATTCTTGGCATTTCAGGCATCCAGCGGGTAGATCATCAAATTCAAGGCATGGATAAACATAATCCTAAGTCAATTTATGCATCAAATTCAGTTTAGTCTATCAAACGGGTCTGGGCACCGGTTAGGGTCTCCTCAAGCAAAATTTCACATAAAACCTCAAATTCGGATACCCAATCAATAAATTAACATGTCCAAATTGTGAGTAATCATATTCAAACCCAAAAGTAAGCAAAAGTCCCAAATTTGTGTGGGTAACTTGTCTGGGCGTGGGGGTTAGGGTCTACCTTGTCCAAAAACCTATCAAATATACAATTTTGGATACCAAATTTACATATATGCATACTTAGGTCTTGGGAGCTACAAAATACAAATTTAACCAGGTATTAAAATGAGAATATCCAAATAAAATAAGACAAAAGTGTAAGAAAACGAAAGAGGATAGTATAAGTGCACTTGCCTCGACCTACTCTATCACCTTTCTAACTAGCACTCGGACGGATTCGGACTCATTGGCCTCCTTCTTCTCCTTCTCTCTCTAACTCTTCGTCTCCCTCTCTCTAAAAAGCAGAAATGGTCGAAAATACCCCGAGCAAAACCCTCGTGCATTTAAATACCCCAACTGGCATTCGAGTGGCGCACTAGCGCTAAGAAACCCAAAGGGCTGTGCTTGAGAGCCCATCCGGCGCTCCTCAAGCGGCTCGGTTCTGCCAACCGCCCCCCAGGCGTGCTTGAGCGCTCCTTGGGCACGATAATTGTGTTATCTCCACCCAAGTAGCACCTCGGGCGGTAGTCATGCATCGAGCCTCTCACTCTTATTTCGCTTCCGGCACTTACTTTTCTAAATACTTTAAGCCCACTTTTGATTGTACTAGCATAATTACCCCACAATTACTATGTTTTAGAATCTGAATCCTTTTAACTCATTTTCATTATGTTTTTAGAAACGGTACCCTACAGTGCCTTGCAGTTTTTTCCCTTCCATCTAAAGGCTGCCCATTGGATGTTTGCTTCCCATTCATTGTAAGGCCAACTTACTCCCACATATTGACGCATCGGACTCCAAACTTAAGCTGAGAATGGGCAACTGAAGAATAAATGATCATGGCTCTCCATTCCATTGCGGTAGAGAGCACACGTATTACATTTCTGAATGAAGTTTCCATGTCACATCCCACGTTCTTATAACCGTTATTAACCTTATTCATATGTGTTATCCCCTTTACTGAACAATATTACTTGAAGGGAACATGTGCTTACCTTTTTATGTTATAATTATCACAACAAATCATAATACACAGGATCCAAATTATGCCACATTATCAATGGCTCTGACATCTATTCAGTAATAATATGATGTCAGTTTCATGATAAGGAAAGATATAAACTAAATTTTCAAACTCATCTTATAAAAATTTTGCCAAAACTTACAAGATAACCATATATACATTCCTGATATGCTTACAAGATTACAAGTTTATATATCTTTACTTGAACTAAACTACTTACATTATTACTAATTATAGTATGACTAATATTTCCTCTTTACTTTTGTTCACCTAGTATGAACTCCTGTGAAGCATCTGAAGGGTAAGAAAAATAGAAAGAGAGTGAGCCAAGTGCTCAGTAAGGATATAATAATTAAGGGCATACATATTTTTATTTAAAAATACATTATAGAGAGGAATAGGAGTCGTGATACATGTTAAAATATATATAGACTTTTAAAATAATTTTCATGGTGGTAATTAACTTTTTTTTCTTGTACTTAATTCTTTTTATTTGTCAGCACATTCTTATCTTGCATATATTGAGGAACTAGAGTTAGTAGGCTTACCAACTAATAGAGTAGTCGATTGAGGAAAGGATTGTATATGTTTTCACACAATCTAAGGCCATAAACTCCTATTCAACACCCAGATGTGGGTGGTACATACCTATTATTTCCCGACAAACAAGGCCTAACAGTCATCTTATTTTCCCATGATGAGAGAGTCTTCGATTTTCACTATAATATTTTAAAGCATATTAGAGAATACTACCTACTGAAATAAATTCTTAGTTTAATTTCTTTACTCTTAAAATTTCTTAGTAGAAACCCTTATACTCATTCTTACTTCTTTTTCATAATTGTCTCATCTCAGAGAAAATACTTATTTCCATAGTATCATATTAGTTTTCAGTCATGTATAACATATCATATATATTCATAACAAAATCATGATAAAGCGTATCATAAAAATAAGATTACATAAATTTTTACATGTGTTGGCAAAATTTTAAGCAATATATTCTTTGGCTTCTAGTCTATAAATCTCGTAATTTGTTGATTCGGTCATCATTTAAGTTTCCCAACCGGTTTGGTCTCAAAGTCGGTTCATGGACTGGTTTAGCCTTTCCATAATATTTTATCAATTTATTATGTGATCCGGTTCACTATTATTCATAAATTAAGTGGCTGGTTCATTATTTAAAAAACCATATATGAACTGGTTCACTTGCTGAATTGCAGCCGGTTTACTAGAAATCAGTTTATTTCTAATCTTTAACAATCGGTTCTTATAATGGCCAACCAATTCACATGATGTATAGTTTTTTTACTAACTTAACATACCATATATGGCCAATTTATTATTAATTTTCTAACTGGTTCACACTAAATTAGCAAAATAGGCAATTAAGTACAAATCATCCAGTTCAGTGGCAAGCTTCAGTTCTAGGGCCGATTCAATGGACAAATCAAGGTATTTTTGGAAATCATTTTACATAGTGATAGTTAAGCCATAGTACTAGCTAAGTTTGCCAGGTTGACAACTGGTTCAACTGTTTTATGGCCGGTTCAGTCCAGGTTTTATGAATTGCCAGTTCAGCATCAACATGGATGCAGGGGCCAGTTTGGTTATTATTTTAGGGTCCGATTTGGTAGCTAATTCATGCCAAATTTTACAAGCTAACTATTTAACATCATCTTAACATACTTAATCTACTTTTGCTGCTGGTTCAACCGGATTGGGGCCTGGTGCCCGAGCGCACCTAAGGTTTCAAGAGGGAAATGCATGGGTGCTCGAGCGAGAAGGCGGCAATCTTCGGGCACAAGGTTACTGGTTTTGGGATTCAAGCGCACGACATGCATGAGGCTACTAAAATTGGGGCTCAAGTGAATGGTGAGCGCACAACAGGTGCAAGGCTACTAGAATTTGGGCTCGAGTGAATGTCGAGAGCACAGCAGGCGCGAGGCTACTGGAAATTGGGCTCGAGTGCAGATTAGGTGAACAGCAGGTGCATGACACTGAAAATTGACAGCGACAAAAATAAGTTGATGCAGCACTTTGATAAACATAACCCAATATCGGCACACAACCAAATATGATTACAGAATATGCTAACACAAAAATGACCCTAACAATCTCCCATTTTGATAATTCTGTGACAAAACCACATAAGGTAAAAAAATACAAGAGAAGCACGAATTCAGACACCACCGAGATAAACCCCGTATACATAAAAATCTACATCTAGTGAGAAACAAAAGTAATACAAAAAGTAAATGAGCAAGGACACGAGAACTGCTGTGACAGTACTATAGTTGTCATGCCGATATTATAGCTATGGTTCCTAGGCAACCATAGTTAGTACAAATAAACATAATATAAATAGAGAGAATATATCTATAGCAATATAAAAAGAAGGCAACCATACACGGTAGCATAAAACAACATACAAGACATGAAAGAACATGAACATTAATAAGGTTATCAAAACTGATGAAGTTAGTAGAATTCATAAAGACATAAAGACTAATAAAGTCATCACAACTCCCCCTAAATAGTACACCGAATAATGTCTCCCCCTAACAAAAAATAGCAAACATATAGTGTCCCCCTTTTTGTCACGAAGAGCCAAAGAGAGGGGATAACTCAGATTCAAAAGAATTGTCAAAGGACTGATGACCATACTAACACCATAACCATCTGATTGCAACCTCCTGAGTAGCCAAGTAGGAGTCAAGACGCTCAAAATCGCCAAGGAGATCTGAACGCAGCTGAGACTGTGAAGCATAAATACGTTCTTACAAGAAATAGAGACGCTCAAAGCAATCAGCAAAATGAGACATCTAGCCCATCAGTGCTACGGAGGAAGAGGTGAAGTACTGGGGATGGGTGAACGGTCCAAGACCCAAGGGGTCAGGATAGGATGAGACAGAGTAAGGCGGTCCACCCTCGGGCTGATAAGAAGGAACCTCAGTGAGAGGCTCATCTAACGGCTCATTGGGATCCTCTCCAAAGTGGTGAGTATGTGACCAGATCAGGGCAAAGATGATGGAGGTGATAGGGCATGCAAGCTGGAGATGAGAAAGATAAAAAAAAGGAAGACCTAATGCAACAAGTAGCCATTGAATGAGACAACTATGAGAGAGGTTGTCATCCTTGCAGGTGTTGAAGTGGGAGAGGATGTAAGAACAAAAGTGGGACAACAAATTAATAGGCTGCCCACTCAAGAGAGTATAAAGAAACAAGGGCTTTTCAAGGGGGGTGGAGGAAAAATATGAGACAAAAAATATTCGTGAGCATAATGCGACTCACGACCAGGCACCGAGGAGAAAGAAGTGAAGTTTTAAAAGATCGCCTATTCCACTCCGTGGATGAACCATGAAAGAATGTAGTGAGCTCGTTGGGGTGTGGCCTGGAGAGCGGGGTGAAGGGGTAGTCGAGATTTTCCACTTGATAAAGACCGAGAACTTGGGCAATCACATCCAGAGTAATTCAGAGGTGTCGCCCCCGCAAGAAAGTCGAAAAGGATGTGAGAGAAGACTCTTGAATATTGGAGTAGAGTTCTTAAATGATGATAGTAGAAGGAGCAAACAAATTGGTGAGGACTAGCTCCTAATGTCGGTTGGTGAAGACGGATGAGATGGAGGGGTCGAGGGAGGCAAGGTAGACCTCATGTTCAAGGGAGAGTTGCTGCTGAGACATGTGCGTGATGAAAAGGGCCTCAGCCTTGGGACTGATGAAGGGATTAGGGGCGGAGAGCCCACTCGGCCGATTATGCTTGCCGATCAACTTGCGAGCAAATTATTTTTGTGGGCCCAACATCTGAAATACACATATAAGAGAGGATGGTAAGAACACCCGAAAAATATTACAACGGGCCTCAATTTTTTTTTATGGGTGTGTTGGGTGCTACGGGTGTGGCGGCATGTGTGTGGGTGTGTGATGATGAGGAGCAATGCCTGGCAGGTCAAGGCGTGCGGCTGGAGCAGGGTTCGAAAAAGGGCAAGGCTCCAACAGCACACTACTATGGTAGCACACGAGCCTCAGGTCTTGCGAGAGAAGTTGGATCAGATCCAAGGTGAGTAACGCCCATCCATGGGAGTTCGGCAAGGGTACACAGCCAGGGGAGGCACCAGTGGTGCCGGGATGCACCAAGAAACAGGGGAGGCGCCATGGCTGGACACATAAGATCCATGCACAAATTGATGGATCTGGAGTGAAATGGTAAGAAATCGGTGAAACCGGCTGAAATGGGAGTGACCCATAAGGAGGTACAGCAAAATAAGCAACGGAAGAGGGGTGACGCCGCCATTAATGGTGGAGGAGGCGCAGAAACATAACGACGAAGAGGAAAGAGGAGATTACCTGGAAAAATGCCCACAACTTGAGAAGAAGGAAGGCCAATCTAGAGGTTGGTGAGAGAGAGAGGAGGCAGGAGAGAGCAGAAAATGAGCGAGAAGAGAGAGCGTCGGAGGTTTGGCGAGGCGCTGACTACTCGCTGGAAGATAAAAACGACAGGCAGCGGTGCTCGAGCACATGGAAGGCCGGTGTACGCAATGGGCGCTCGGTTTCTTTATATATTTATTTATTTATTTATTTAAAGGTTTAATTGATTTATAGGTTTGAAATTGAAGATAAGGTATTTCTCAGGAGGCGAACAAACGCCGATGACCATTTTCAAAAATTCAAAATGCACACTATCCAAAGGTTTAATGAGAATGTTAGCCAGCTAATTTGTGGCCATAGAGCTCACTCTTCTCAATCCATATTTTCTTTCTATATTTTATAGTGTTGCTTAAATTTGTCACTTGATTATTTAAAATGTTGATGCGGTGAATGAGATGCTCTATCTTTGAATTTTACCAAAAATTATTTTGACGCGATGTTATGGGGCAGTAGGGGTGAATATGGCCAATAATGCCGCACCCATGACATGTAGAGACAAATTGCGTATTGACGTCAAAATTAGACCTTTGCTTCTTAGCAAAATTAAAGCTAAAATTTTTCTTACTCTTTAAGTTCCGAAGATTTTGTGTATTGATATACTTCTTTGGGGAAGCTCATAGAAACCGATCAACACAGGCAGACGACGTGTTGCTTTCTCTTGGGATAGATGTAACTCAGACAAATACAGTTTTAGAGTTAATATTGGCTTTCAAGGCGTTTTCTAAATAACCCAACCTGTTTTACTTCCTCCGATTTTTCCCCAACTGAGCATATGGACCATTTGCTTGGACCCATTTGAAAAATATTTCAGATCATTGCGAGCAACCTCAAGATCCAATTCAAGAGTCTTGATCCTTTCGGTAAATGAGCTATTTAATTTCTCAACTTCTTGAATTTTTATATCTAACATGGATTTAAGAGCTAATTTTTCTTTTTCTATTTTTGTCAATTTATACTTTAATGACATATTAGTTTTCTTGATCTGTTGGTATTTCTTAAACAATCTATCATAAGCATCCTGAAGATCATAAAATTCAGTATCTAACTCATTCTCAGAGTCATTAAATTGATTAAGATTTTCTTCTAAATATTCATCATTTTCACACAAGGAGGTCATAAAAGCCAAATATTGGCTTGGCCTTCATCAGTATATCTTTCAACATCTTCTTCTTCGTCATCGCTCAAAGTCGTATTAGCTTTCAAGGCTTGACTTTGTTGGCGTTTAAAATTTGGGCATTCCGTATAATAATGGCCAAAGCCATGACATTCATGACACTGAACTCCTTGATTGTTTTTGGGTTTGACATCTTTGATTTCAAGTTTGTCCTTCTTGTTGTTTTTAGGAGAAATCAAATTTTTTGAGTTTCCATTTTGTTTGTCAGATGATATTTTATTTTTCTTCATAAATTTTTTAAATTCTTAACAAATAAAGCAAAATCTTCATCACTACAGGACTCCTCATCCGAGTCACGGTTTCTCTCTTCCCTAACAGATTTTAAAGCAATAGATTTATTCTTCCTTGATTGAGGAAGTGTGAGCTCATAAATTTGAAGAGAGCCAACTAGCTGTTTAATTTTCATAGTAACGAGATCTATACTCTCTTCAATCACTGTAACTTTGGGTCTAAAACTTTCAGGAAGCAATATAAGGACTTTTCGGACTATTCTATTTTCTGAAATTCTTTCTCCCAAGTTAAATATAGAATTTACAATGTCATTCAACTTAGTATAGAATTTGTCAAATGTCTCGTCATCTTGCATCCTAATTTTCTTGAATATAGTGGTGAGTATTTGTAATTTGGAATTTTTAACTAGTTTGGTTCCTTCGTGGGTAGTCTCAAGGATATCCCATGCATATTTAGCGGTTTGGCACATGGATATATATTTAAACTCTTTAGGGGATACTGCCATAAAAATGGCATATAGCCCCTTTCTATTCCAATTGTACAAATCAAGGTCTTCTTTTGTCTATAAGGACAGGGCTTTCAGTTCATCGCCTAAAGTACCTTTGGGTGGAGTCCACCCAACTTAGGTGCTTTCCCACACGCATTCATACATCGATTTAAGGAAGGCTCTCATCTAAACTTTTCAATATGCATAGTTACTCCCATAAAAAAAAGGAGGCACGGATAGAGATCTGCTCGTATACATCTAGATACGGGGGTCATGAATTGAGGTGAGTTTCTGATACCAATTGAGAGGAATGTTTTATCCCAAATCACACAAAAGTTTCAACCCCTTAATAAATTAACGGAAGCAAAATGAGAATAAATATTCAATACACGAAAAGAATATTTTAATTTAGATAAAACAAACAACAACAAGCATAAAGTGTAAAGCAGTAAATAATAATATAAAGATGTAATTTTTGATAATGAAGGAAAACCTCGATAACCACGACTATCGAGTAAAACCCTCCAGGATTCAACGGCCAGGGAAGATATATATTATAAAAATCAACTTACAGATCGGGTGGTAACGACAGGCTAACTTAGCCGACTTACTCCCGTCATGTGATCTCTACTAAAGAATTCCCTAGATTTGCCCATGGGAATGAAACCGGATGCCTTCCGGTATTCACGTCAATCTTTCCTCACGAACCGCTTGAAGAACTAAACACCATTAGAACCCCTTCTTCACGCTACCAACTTCACGAACGAAGGTAAATGGGTAGGAAGTGTTATATTGGTAAAGTGAAAGTAGAGAGAAAATCGTTAACACTAGATCACAATAATATAATTTGGGTTTTCTCAAATATAGCAAGATTAAAGTAGTAGTAGAATATTGTTTTCTCTCAAAGTAGATGCTCCAAAATACATAAACAAGAGTTAGGACAACTGAAGGAAGGAAGAAAATATACAGTAAGGACTTAAAAACACGTTTAAGAAAATAACCGTCGCCGCGACACTCGAGCGAGAAGACAGCGAGCTTCAAGCGCAAGGTTACTAGTTTTGGGGCTCGAGCACACGGTAGGCATGAGGCTACTGGAATTGGGGCTCAAGCGAATGGTGAGTGCACAATAGGCACAAGGCTATTGGAATTCGAGTTCAAGCGAATAGCGAACGCACAGCAAGTGTGAGGCTACTGGAAATTGGGCTCGAGCGTAGATCAGGCGAACAGCAAGCACATGACACTAAGAACTAACAACCATGGAAACAAGTTGATGCAGCACTTCAATAAATATAACTCAATATCAACACACAACTAAATATGGTCATGGAATATATCAACACAAAAATGACCCTAACAAATTTTTTATTGCATTTTGGGGTGAGTTCCTGGTTTCTAGATTTTTATCATTCATTAATATTAATTATATATATATTAGTTCAGCTTACTTAATTATGATTTATGAAAGCAATCCTTCATGTCTACTCAGTCCAATGTGCTTAATCTCTTCTGAATTGCTAGCAAAAGGGTAAGTGCATCTGCAAGGATGTGATGTGAGCCTCAAACTAACCTTCCCATACCACTTTAGCTCTTGTGTCTTGGAAGACCTTGTAAGCAGATTTAACGGTGAATACACCATTGGAGCTGCCCAACCACCTAATCTCATCTCTATGACAAACATTGGGGGAATAGGTAGGCATTTTTTCACAATGCTAGCGACCTCAATGTCATGCTCATTAGGCCACCACCACGATCCGCTACAAATGATAGCCTAAACTTTAGTGTCCCAAGATAACCCAACAATAATCATCGCACACTCTGAAAATCTGTTGCTTAATGGCCCTAGTAGGTGCCAATCATGATTCCATAAAGAGGTACCAACTCCAGCACCAATGTGGTATCGGATCATAGGACAAAGATTGGGTCAAAGCTTCATTGTCTTCCTCCAACTCCACACCGCATTGTTAGGTATTTTTATGGTTCGGATGCATCGATCTTTAATCCTGTATTTGTGTATCCACGCGGACCAGACTTAAGAAGGATCTTTAGTGATGACTCCCCATAGGAACCGGGCTATTAATGCCTTGTTTGAAGCAAAAAGATTTTCAATGTCCAAACCTCCTTCATCCTTTGCAGAACAGACGTCTTCCTGACCTACCTTTGCTGTGGTTTTGCCATCTATGGATCCATGCTAGAGGAATTTCGGATGTACTCTTCTTAGTCAACACCGCTTTAGGAATAATGAAAATCGACACCTAGTATAGATGCATTGTGGACGTGATTGAAGAGATTAATTCGAGCAAGCCCGCACAAGACAATGATCTATTCTTCCATGAAGATACCCTCTTCATCACTTTATGTAACAGTGGCTTGCAATCATTTACCGATAGTCTGGTAGTGATAAGAGGGACACCTAGGGTGCGAACAGGAAGCTTTCCCCATTTGTAACCCATGATGTCAAGGACTTCCTTCTCAATGTTTTCATCTCTGGTACATACCAAAATCTCACTTTTTTGTACAATTTGTTGAAAGCCCTGAAAGCATGCTAAATTCTTTAAGGCATCTCTGAAATATCCTCATGGACTCACCATCCGCTTTGGAGGAGAGTAGTAGGTTGTCTGCGAAAGTAAGCATCACTGTACGAGTGCATTCACATTTCCAGTGGTACTGGAAGTTATTATTTTGACGAGCCTTCCTTTCTATAATTCCATTGAGAACCTCTATAGCCAGAAGAAGAGATATGCAATGATGGGTCACCCTATCTAGGACCCTTTGCTCCTTTGAAAAACCCTACCGATTCTCCATTTGAATTAATAGAGGAGGTGGTAGAAATACATTCGTTGATCCAATTTACCATATCCGAAGGGAAGCCCATCAGATCCACAGTAGCCATAATGAAATCCCAGTGAATAGAGTCATAAGCTTTCATCAAATCCATCTTCATTGCATATCAAGGTACTCCCTTTTCAGAATGATATTTATGTAGTAATTCCTGGGCAAGTAAAATATTGTCTCCAATATGTCTCCCTGCCACAAAGGCTCTTTGGGAGCTATTAACTAATGAGAAGAGAATAGGTTTGATGCGATTTGTAATAATCTTCGATATAATCTTATAAATAACTTTACAATAGGAAATTAGTCAAAAATCTGAAACCTTGGAGGGGGAAGTCACTTTAGGAATGTGGCTAGTAATGGAAGCGTTTACTTGTTTGAAAAACTTACCATGTATAAAGAAATCCTGAACCACCTCCATAATCGTAAGGCCTACGATGTGCTCTTTAAAGAATTTTGAGGAGAACCCGTCAAAATTTATATAGGTTGTGTTAGTCTGACTGTCATATTACAGTCAGAATTCTACCGGATTTCGGTTGGAATACGGTACGTCACAAATGGCATATAAGAACAACATTGCAGAATTCAATACTTAAACATGATATAAACGGATTTAAGACATTAGTTTCATAAAACCCTTCATGGAATGGGAGTGGAATCATATGCATATAAGGTTATAACACTTTGCTGTGAAAATAGCACAGGCATGAAAATTCAGAATAATAAATACTTAATAATCTACTTGTCTTGAACTTAAATTTAGCAAAGATCTTCTAAATTGTATTTGATTTTCCTCTTCTCCTACCTTCTCTCTCCCCTTGTCTCTCTTTCTCTCTTCTCTTTTACTCCCCTCTGTCAAGAATTGTACAAAAATAACTAAAAATTGGCCAAGAATTCTATTTATAGAAAACTAGCACATATGTGCCAGTCAAGCGCACGTCAGGTGTTAAGGCATAGTCTGTACCACACATTAGTGTTCATTAGGTACGTATTAAGCACACACATTCTGTCCCAAATACGTACGTGCATCAATTAGACATGTATCAGATATGACTAATCTACCTAAAATGCATATGGACACCCCAAAGGTCACTATCAAATGAGACCTTACTATCCAAAATACATATTATGTGGGTTGGGAATCGACCAAGCATCACTCGATCTAACTAATTATGATCAGAAAACTAAGTTGACTTAGAACGTCAACTGACCTCAATAATTTATCAGATTATTTTAAATAATTATGATTAAAGAATAATTTTGGGATCCATATCTTATATTTCTCTCCTCATAAAAATTTTATAATCAAAATTGATGTACCTCATCACAAAAATAAATGTGGATATTTTTCTCAGATCTCATCTTTTCTCTCCTGGGTGGCTTCTTTAAATGAATGATTTCTCCATAAAACTTTCACTAATGGAATCACCTTCATGTGTAGTACTTGATCTTTTTTTCTAAAATCTGAATCGATTCCTCAATAGACGACAAGTATTCACTAATCTTCAACTGCTCATGACCAATGGCATGAGAATGGTTGTGGACATAAATTCTAAGCATAGAAATGTGAAAAACATTGTCAATATCCTCTAAGCTTGGAGGTAGAACTAGCCTATACGCCGCTTCTTTGATCCATACTAAAATCTCGAAAGATTTTATAAATCTCAACTTCATATTTCCTTTAAGTCCAAATCAAGAGACTTCCTTCAGTGGAGATATCTTCAAAAGTACGTGATACCCGACATCGAAACTCAACTCCAATCTTTTATGATCAGCATAATTCTTTTATCAATTTTGAGCAACCTTCAATCAATCTTGAATTAGGCGAATCTTATTAGATGTCTCATAGATAACTTCTGATCCCAAGAGTCTCCTATCTCCGATTTTCTCCTAATAAATTGGGGAACAATATTTCCTTCCATATAAAGTTTCAAGTTGTGTTACTCCAATACTTATTTAATAACTATTATTGTATGTAAACTTGGCCAACAGTAAGTAATCGTCCCAATTTCCTTTCATCTCCATTAATAAAACCCGCAAATATTCTCTAAGATCTGGATTGTTTACTACAACTATCCATCTATTTGGAGATAATATGTTGCACTAAATTTAAAGTTATTACCCAACTCCCTATGTAAACTTTTCTAAAATTTTAAGACAAATCTTGGATTTTGATTTGACACAATCGAAACTGGTATCCTATTTACCTCATTTATACATAATCTCACCAAATAGTCCCTTGAGAATATCATCCAAATGGCAATAATGTGGACTGAATTGATTAGTCTATCTATAATCACCCAAATAGCATATGATTCTTTGATGTTTTTAGCAATCCCATTACAAAATCCATCGTTATATGCTCCCATGTCAAGTTAGCGGTTGGTATAAGCCGCAAAAAATCTGGTAGATTCTTGTGCTCATCCTGTAATTGTTGATATATTAAAAACTTTTCTATGTAGGTCACGATTTCTCTCTTTATATTGCATCATTGAAAGATCTTCCTTAAGTTTTGATATATTTTGTTAATCTCTGAATAGATAATATATCTCAATCAATAAGCTTTATTCAACATTTCTTCTTTCAATTCATCAATATTTGGTACACATTTATTCTCAAAACCTCAAAACACTATTAGCTTGGATAGTAAAATCCACCCTTGATTTTATTTTCATATCCCCAGCAATATACACTAGGAATGGATTGTCCATTTGAATTTATTTTATTCTCTCCGTTTTCTCTGGTTGTATTTGAAAATAGGATAAAATAATTTACATACATTGGGAATGCTTTTTGATATTATATTATTTCATATAGTCCAATATTTTCATATTTTTAATCTTCAAATGAGTATTAGATTTATCGTTTAGCAGTTTAAGGCATCTAAGGCATCTACTACTATATTAGCTTCCCCCGGTTGATAACAAATTTTGTAATCATAGTCTTTCAAGAGATCCATTCACTTTCTTTGCCTCATAGTCATCTCCTTTTATGAGAACAAATGTTTTAAACTTTTGTGATTCAAGTATATCAAAAACCTCTCCCTATAAGGTAATATCTCTAAATTTTCAACGTAAAAATCACTACTGTCAATTCCAAATTATGTATCAGATAATTCTTTTCACATGCCTTCAATTTCCTTGATCCATATGCAATCACCTTTTAATATTGTATAAGAATGCAACCCAATCTATTCTTTGATGCATCATAATAAATAACAAATCGTCAAATTCTTCATGAATCACTAAGATTGGGGCAGATGTTAGGTAGTATTTTAACTCCAAGATGCTCCTTTCAAATTCATCAATCTAAATAAACTCTACTTTCTTTTGTGTCAAGTGGTTCAAAGTCATAGCAATTATTGAGAAATGTTCCACAAACCTTCAATAATAGCCTCCATCCTATGAAAATCCCAAACTTTTGATATCAATGTCAGTCAGCTCCAATGTGTTACAGCCTCAATCTTTTTAGGATCGACCAAAACAACTCTCTTCAAAATCACATAGCCCAAAAGCATTACGTTTTCGAGCTAAAATTTACACTTCTTCAACTTCGCATATAACCTTCTCTCCCAAAGTATATGTAGAGTGATCCTCAAATAATCTCATGCTCCTCATAGCTTTTTAAGTATATCAAGATATTATCAATAATACCACCACAAATTTAGAATTTGAGGACCCAATTTGTCAAATCCACAAAAGTTGTAAATGTATTAGTCAACCTAAAAAGTATAATTAGAAACTAATAATGCTCGTACCTCATTCTAAAAGTTATTTTTTCCACGTCCTCCTTAATCCGTATTTAATAATAATCCAAATGGAGATCTATCTTTAAAAATATTTATACCCCTTACAATTAATTAAATAAATCATCTATCCTCGGCAAGAAAAACTTATTCTTAGTGGTCATCTTATTTAGCACTCGATAATTTATGCTCAACTGTATAGTCCCATCATTTTTCTTCACAAATAACACCAGTGCACCTTATAGTGATACACTTGGTCTAATGAAGCATTTTTCTAACAATTCTTGCAATTACTTTTTCAACGCTTTCAGTTCTAATAGTGCTATTCTATGTAAGTCCTTCAACATGGGAGCCGCTCCCAACACAATTTTTATCTCAAATTCAATCTATTGATTTGGTGGCAAACCCGAAAGATCCTTTGGAAAGACATCTTAAACTCACACATCATGAGTATCTCTTCAGCCCAAAATTGTGGCTCCTAGTGGTGGTCATATAAGTTAAATAGACTTGATGCCCAATTTTCATCAAATAACTTACACGCAATGGTGAAATCATGCAGGAGAATTGCATTTGTACTATTCCTTGAAAATAGAATGTTCATAACCTGAAATCAAAAAATATACCTTCTTTTGAAAATAATCTACATTATTATGATAACTCGCTAACCAATCCATATCTAAAATTATATCAAAATTATGCATGTATAACAAGATCAAGTCTACAACCAACTCAATTCTATTCACCCAAATAAAACACTTCAGGTATACAATATCAGTCACTAAGAATAACCCCATAGGTGTTAACACCACTAAAGAAAAATTTATGATTCTAGAAGGTGATAACAAATAACAAACAAACTGTGGAGACACAAATAAATATATTGACCTAAAATTCAACAAAACATGTGTAAATGTCTAAAAAAATTGTGAGTTTATTTTCAACCAACGTTGGAAACACATCCATATCTTGAGTTGTCACTACAAAAACTCTCCCTGAAGTGTTTAGCTTCCTCGCCATTTGCCTCAATGGATGAGGGCAACCTTGATCATGTCACCTAATTGGCCACAGTTGAAGTATGCCCCTGATAGCTTGTAATAGGGCCTCTCTCTATGTACTTTTCTACAATGAAGGCACACGGGTTCTGATTGTTGCATGCCTGATGTATCCTGGTGTTTAGCTCATTTCTTTCCCTTATCCATCAATTTTGTCATCTTATTAGATCCTCCTAAGCCTGAGCTTTTGCCTTCATGGTTTACAATGTTCTTCTCAAAGAACTTTTCCCTTTCTAACTCTTATTCAAATAGGAGAACTCGATCTAGTACCTATCCATTGGTCATCAACCTAAACCTCACTAGCTACTTATGAATGGTGTCATTCAACTCTTGCAAATATTTTCTCACACTTCTAGCCTTATCAAGAATGACATGGGGAGTATAGCACGATAATTCTATAAATTTGGTGTCATACTCTACCATGGTCCTATTAATTTTCAGCAAATGGACAAATTTGTCCTCCTTATACTCCCTCAAATTTATTAGAAAATACTTCTCTAAGAACGATTTTACAAACATATCCCAAGAAATCTGCTCATTATTAAGCCCCGAAATCCTCTTCTTCATAGACTACCAATAGTCTACCTTTCCTTCTATCTTTTAGGAGGCAAATATACCCTTCTCCTTCTTAGGGCAACAAATTACCTAAAAAACTTTCTCAATTTACTAGATCTAGATTTTCTCTTTCTCCCGAATCTACTATGAACTCTAGTATCTACTTATTCATGAAGTGATCATATGCCTTCATAGTTATCCTACAGTTCACCACCACTAGCTCTAGATTATGCAGTCTATGGGCCATCCTATCTATTGTATCTACCATCCTAGCCATGATAGCGAGATATTCTTCCTTGCAATCCAACCGGCATGTCAAACTTAATATAAGATAATTAATCAATTTAAATCCTCAAATCAAATGAGATACTCTCCATATGACTTTTTCTAATACCATAAAATTCTCACATCCTTGATTTTTAAGTCCAATTATGATAATTTTTTAATCTATAATTAAGTTAAATTAGATTTTAACCCTAAATATTTAAAATTTAATTATTTATTCTATTGATAGAGACCCAAAACAAATATCAGGACATGAATATGAAAATCAAATACCAATAAAAGGCCCAAAATAAGATAATAATTTAAATTAATGACTGAAACGTCATACCCAAAAGTGACTCCGAATACCAATAATAATAAGATCTCATTATATGCAAGAAAACGCATCCATATTAAAATCAGAATAATCAAAATTTATAATTCAACCGAACTATTAGAAAAAAATCAAAATCAAACTCAAATGTTGACATCATATATCAATACTTACTAAAAAAACAAACAGACATCATACATCAATACCATCTAATTTACAATAAAATTTAAGCAAAAATAGCATATTCAAAAATAGTGTTCTTCCAAAATTAATACACAAACTGATCCAAAATCCTGAATCTTATCCCCGAAAACCATTCTTCAATTCAAATCACCTATAAGTAAGTACCGAACTCTATAACTTGAAAGGTTAGCAAAATAGAAGAGTAAGCCAATTACTCAACAATGTATATATATATATATATCAAAGGATATGTAAGAATATGACATGATCAAATATTTGGAAAATCAATAATATCATTTCACAAATTTATCAAGCATAATTTTAAAATTGATATACAATTAAACCAAACTATACATGTACCAAAAATATGTTCAACTTATACAAAATATGGGAAACTAAAGATCTATGATTACCTCACAAATAAAGAGCAAATATTGAAGTTCACATTATAATTATTTATGTTTAACCAAATACCATATACTATTATTTAAAACTTGTAAGTGGATCTTCTACATATATGTGACGGAACGATTTTTTTTATTCTCATAAACTTCCGTCAAGACAAAAACAGGATTTTAGGACCAAAATATAAGGTAAGACTTTTGCAGAAATTTCGCTAGAGTCTCCTTTGTAACTAGATAAAAATCCAAAAGTACAACATGTATAACCAACCAGTACAAGCACACAACTATCAATTATACCTCAATTCTTCCTACAACACGCACACACAGGATCACAGATGTCATCCATGGCATTAATCTATAAAACCATCAACTACACTAGTAGTTCATAAACGAGATCCATTTAGGACCTGTACAGAATATCCAAAAGTCTAGAGTGAAAGCTAAACTATTAACATGCAGAAGCATAGTTTTTTGTTTTTACCATCACATGCAACACATGCATTTCTATATAAAATCCACATATACATGAATATCCATAGGTATAGGATCCATATACAAAATCACATGTCCAGTCAAGTCTTTACATCCAACAGATTCTCCAAAATAGCTCTAAAATACTTCAGATCCTCAAAAGTCTTTAGAAGATGCTTTCAGTCACTCTTTCTTGTCAGGCACTAGTTCTACAGTCTCATTTGGAGGGAAAAAAATAATAAAACAGTGAGCTAAGGTCCAGCAAGGTACATGCAAATATGCAGTAAAGCAGTTATGCAAAATAGTCGTGAAACTATGCAGAAATAAGACGGTTAAACAGAATATAACCTAGAAAACAGAGAAAGTATAGTTTGACAATATTAAACTCAGAAATCAGAAATCAAAAATCAGTAATCAGTATAATTCAGAAAGTAAAATTAGAAAGCAGAGTCAGACACTTCTCTTTTATATCAGAACAGAACAGTGATCGGTACAGAACAGTAATCCGTACAGTAACGACGGTACAGAACAGAGTAGTAAAAGAATAGAGTAGTAACAGACTCTGCCAGTATACCCTACTAGTTGAGGGGGCGAATGATCGATAATAGATTATGTATATCTCCTCACAATCCAAGGCTATAAACAGTGACAGAAATTCCCATCCCAAGGGATCAGTATAGGTGTGCCTCCTAAAGGTAGGCCAGAAACAGAACTTTCCTCCTAACCGTAACGCCCTGAGGAAGGGCGGACCACATATAACTCTATGGACAGAGTTATCCTCGATTACCACCGTAAAGTTCTAAGGCATGTCGGAGAACCTAACCTGACTGTAATCAGTCCTGCATTCTAAATAACGGTATCAGAAATAACTTCTTAACTGAAAACCTTCTTTCGTAATCAGAGTTTCACAATTACCCTTCAATTAACTTCAGAATGTTCAGAACATACAGTAACGGTTTAAAAACCCTTCAATTTTACTTCAGAAGTGCATGAAAATTTATCGGTGTAAGTCCGTGTAAAATTTTCAAAAATAAATTATACCAGGACCTTCATTTCAGTGCCAATTAACTTTTATATAATAGGTGCTATAGTTAAAAATCATTAAAACCCCTTCATTTTTGTACCTAGGGCTTCGCCGAAACTTACGGACTTAAATCGATCACCAAACATGTGTTTATTCATGAAATTAATGCCATAAATCCATACACGTATACTAAATCATGCAATTTAACCAAAAATCCCTAATATTTTCGAGTTAGGGTTTCATCACATGCTTCCGGAACCAAATCAAACACTAATTACATGCTTGTTCATGAAATCGAAGCCAAATCTTGTAATAAACATGGGTAAACACAAAATCTAACCGAACAATACAGGGAAACATGCTTCGTTTACTTTAAACATGTAACAATAATATTTTAGAGCATTTTCATCAATTTTAAAGCAAGAGAAAACGGTAAAAGAGAAAAACAACTTCCGAAGTTGACTTGCGTTAATCTGATCTATCATTATTTTTACCCGGAGTGGATCGGAACGAGTGATTTCCTTTTTTTCCTCTTCTCTTCTCCCTCCTCTTTGTTCGTGCCTCTACTCTCTCTCCCATTCTCCTTTTCCCCATCTATTTATAACAAAAACGAAATCAAAACGAGGCCAAAAGTCGGGGCTGCGCTCGAGCGCGTGTCGAGCGCACGGCGAGCGCACTACATTCTGCCAGCGCTCGCCTCGAGCACACGATGAGCGGCTAGCTACTGATTTTTTGCGCTCGCTGTCGCGCCTCGGGTACACAACAAGTGTCACTCTGCTGCTTGCTGAACTCTGATATTTTTCCAACTTTTTACTTTTAACTCTCATTTTTCAATGCATACTTTGCCTCTTAATGATTATCATCATTTTAATTATTACCAATTATCATGTTTTTGGTTCCGGCGCCTCACACTATCCCCACTTAAAGAAATTTTGTCCTTAAAATTAAACAAAACTACATACCTCAAGAAAACAAGTGGAGCTATTTGCTTCGGATTTCCTCTTTGTGCCCCCACGTGGCCTCCTCCAGTGAATGATTCCTCCATAGTATCTACACCAGGGGAATGGTGTTCGTACGCAACTTCTGATCCTTTCGATCCAGAATCTACAGTGATTCCTCAATGTATGACAAATCCTTGTTGATAGCCAAGGATCCGTAGTCAATCACATGTGTAAGATCATGGACGTACTTCCGAAGCATCGATACATGAAATACATCGTGTATGCCCATCAGACTAGGTGGTAACACCAACCTGTAGGCTACCTCCCCGATCCTTTCCAGAATCTCAAAAGGACTAATAAACCGCAGCTTCAGTTTTCCCTTTACTCCAAATCAGAACGTTCCCTTAAACAGTGAGACTTTCAGAAATACAAGATCTCCTACTTCAAAGATCAATACTATCTTCCTCCTATCCGCATAGCTTTTCTGTCAGCTTTGAGCAATCTTCAAGTTATCATGGGTCAGTTTAATCTTCTCTACTGTTTCCTTCACAATCTCCAGGCCCAAAATCCTTTTATCTCTAGTCTCCTTCTAGTGAATCGGTGACCTACATTTTCTCCTATACAACGCCTCAAAATGTGCCATGCCGATACTAACCTGATAGCTATTATTATAAGTAAATTTAGCTAGTGCCAGATAAGTGTCCCAAGTTCTGTTCATCTCTAAAATAGAGGCCCTTAACATATCCTCAAGAATCTAAATAGTACGCTCAGATTGACCATCAGTCTGGGGGTTATACGCAGTACTGAATTTTAACGTTGTCCCCAACTCCTTATGCAAGCTCTTCCGAAACTTCAAGACAAAACGTGGATCTCTATCAGACACAATGGAGGCAGGAACTCCATGAAGCCTCACGATCTCGTTCACATATAACTGAGCCAACCTATCACGCGAATAGGTCTTCCTGATCGCCAAGAAGTGGGCTGATTTTGTCAGCCGATCAAGTATAACCCAAACGGTGTCATGATTCCTAGGAGTCTTCAATAAACCCGATACAAAGTTCATAGCAATATCTTCCCATTTCCAGCTCGGGATCAGTATAGGCTGAAATAATCCAGAAGGCTTCCTCCTCTCAGCTTTCAATTGTTGACATACCAGGCATTTCTCCAAATAAGCCATGATATCTCTCTTCATATTCCTCCTCCAGAATGTTTTCTTTAAATCCTGATACATTTTATTCATCCCGGGGTAAATCGTATACCGGGACCAGTGAACCTCCTTCAAAATCTTCTCATTCAATTCTCTATCATCTGGTACACATAATCGGTCTCTAAAACTCAACACTCCATCAGTCCGGACATTAAAATCAGCTCGAGATTCCTTACTCAGATCACTTATAACATCCATAAGGAACGGATCATTCACTTGCTTCTCTTTAATTTTACTGACTACTTCCGGTTGGATTTGAAGATACAACAGGAGTATTCTATCACCTTTAGCATAACGTTGGATATCACATTGTTTTAGGTAATCCAACATTTCCATCTACTTGATCTACAAGTGCGCCACATACCCCAATCGGTGACTCAATGCGTCCGCAACTACGTTGGCCTTCCCTGGCTTATACTGTATCTCACAGTTATAATCCTTCAAGAAATCTAACTATCTCCTTTGCCTCATGTTAAGTTCCTTTTGTAAAAACAGGTACTTCAAACTTTTATGATCAGAGTACACAAAGAACTTTTCACCATACAAATAATGTCTCCAAATCTTCAGGGCAAAAACAACAACAAGCTCCAAATCATGAGTAGGATAGTTCTTCTCATGCACTTTCAGTTACCTAGATTCATAAGCTACAACTTTATCGTGCTGCATCAATACACATCCTATACCCACTTTAGAGGCGTCACAGTACACCTCAAAGCCTCCTGAATCCTCTGAAATAATCAACACTGGAGCAGTAATCAATCGATCCTTTAGCTCCTGGAAGTTCAGATCACACTCCTCAGTCCACACAAACTTAGCCTCCTTCTTCAGTAACTAAGTTAGAGGCATAGCAATCTGCGAGAAATTCTCTACAAAATGCCCGTAATATCCCGCCATGCCCCGAAAGCTCCTAACCTCAGTCACAGAAGCCAGCCTGCTCTAGTTTGTAGCAGCCTCTACTTTCCTGGGATCCATAGAAATACCACCATCAGAAATCACATGCCCCAAAAATATCACCCTCTCAAGCCAAAATTCACATTTACTTAGCTTAGCATATAATTTTTTCTCGCAGAGCACTTGAAGTACTAGTCCTCAAATGAATCTTGTGTTCTTCATAATCATTTGAATAAATTAGGATATCATCAATGAACACCACCATAAATTTATCCAAATACAACCTGAACCACCCTATTCATCGATCCATAAAAGCACTTGGAGCATTTGTAAGGCCAAAAGGCATAACAAGGAACTCATAATGGCCATAACGTGTCCGAAAAGCAGTCTTAGCCACTCTTCCGGCTTGATCCTCAATTGATAATAACCAGACCTCAAATCAATCTTTGAGAACACCCGAGATCCTTACAACTTATCAAATAAATCATCAATATGCGGTAGATGGTATTGATTTTTAATCGTAATTTTATTCAACTCACGATAATCAACACACAACCGTAAAGACCCATCTTTCTTCCTTATGAACAATACTGGTGCCACTCCAGGAGATACACTCGGTCTAATAAAGTCCTTGTCGAACAACCCCTGTAATTACAACTTTAACTCCTTCAATTCAGCCGGAGCCATACGATAAGAAGCCTTAGAAACTGGACTAACATCAAGAACAATAACAATTTTAAACTCAATTTTCTGGTGTAGAGGTAATCTAGGTAACTCCTCTGAAAATCATCTTCAAAATCACAGACAACCAGGATGTCCTTAGCCAGCACACTATGACTCCAGTAGTGTAGGCATATGTCAAGTAAGCTTTATATCAACTCTTTATCAAATGCTTAGTATGTAAAGTAGAGATTAATATAGGCACCCCCTTTTTCTTAATGCCCTGAAAGAAAAATGGTTCCATTCTAGGAATATTAAAACAAACCCTCT
This sequence comes from Nepenthes gracilis, assembly GCA_033239525.1. Classification (NCBI taxonomy): domain Eukaryota; kingdom Viridiplantae; phylum Streptophyta; class Magnoliopsida; order Caryophyllales; family Nepenthaceae; genus Nepenthes; species Nepenthes gracilis. The sequence goes on along the minus strand of BSYO01000018.1, from coordinate 6,692,077 downwards.
TTAGAAAATAGTCAATACTGGCATGATATTTGGCTAGCCAATCCATCCCTAAAATCACATCAAAATTATCCATGTTCAACAACACTAAGTCCACGACCAAACATTTCCCATTTACCTCAACTATACATCTCAGATACATAACATCCGTAATCACAGGGGACCCAGTAGGAGTACACACAGACAATTCATAATCCAGAATACACAGGGCAGATACAATGTAGCATACAAATCGCAGAGAAACAAAGGAATGGGTAGGTCCCAAGTCAAACAATATAGATGCAGAAACTCCACAAATAGAAAGAGTACCTTCCATGATATTGGGAGATGCCTCCGGGGTCTTAAACAGTCACTGCAAAGGCCTTTGCTGAGACAGTAGGCTTCTTTCCTTCTAACCTCGGAGGTAGTGGACAATCCTTGATCTGATGCCCTACTGTCCACATCTGAAACATGCTCCTGATATCTTACGGCATGCTTGCCCCGGATGTCTTCTCCAATAGAAGGTACAATCTTCAACCGATACTCTAGAACCGGTCACTGACTGAGCCGGTGCAACACTCTTTCCCTTGTCAGCTGTCCTAGTCCTCTTAGACAGTCCAGAAGATCCCACAGCAGATCCGGTACTAACTCCAGCTCGACTAGCGGTCCTCTTTGTATAAAATCTCTCCATCTCCGCTTCTTTCTCATAAATCACTGCTCTATCCAGAATCTCAGCATAAGTTTAGAGTTTCAGAATCGACAGCAACTTCCTAATATCATCTCATAACCCTTGTTAGAACTTCTTCACCTTTCTCTACTCATCCTCTACGTAGAAGGGCACAAAACAGGATAATTCAATGAATCTGGCATTATACTCCTTCATCGTCATGTTCCCTTATCTCAATCTCATAAATTCCTACTCTTTCTGATCTCGGAGGCTGGATGGGAAGTACTTCTCCATAAAAGTATCCTCAAATATCTCCCAAGTAATGACATCATTGGGTACTCCCATCTCCCTCTTCTGCATGCTCCACCAACTATCAACTTCACCCTCCAATTTATATACCGCGAAGGTGACCTTCTCCCGATAGGTACACCCGATCACAACAAATATCTTCTTCATCCTCTTTAACCACACATCCGCTTCTGCCGGATCAGGCTTTCCTAGAAAGTCCAGTGCTCGCTCCGCCGTGAATTTGTCATAAGTTGTACGACCAAGAAGTGCTGGAGCTGGCTCGGGGGCAGGAACCGAAACCATGTGTCTCTGCTCAACAGATTCTACTACATTGGACATCCTCTCCAACAAATCAATATAAGCAACCTCTCTATCATAGGGCATACTAGCACTACCATGGTCATTTCTTCTACCCCTTCTACTTGCCATCCTATAATCAAGATGAACATAATGTTATAAGGACAAAAATTTAAACCTAGCCTAAGGAAAAAGAAATATTCAACAGTTTAAGGAAATTTAAACCTAGCCTAAGAACCAATCTCTTAAGAGTTCTAGTTGCCTTAACTTCTTCAACCTATCCCTACAGTAATTTGGTACAAAGATTCAAACATATGCTTCTACTTTTCGGTCAATCAATTTCTAAGGCATCTTAATTCTCTGATACCAATTGTGATGGAACGAATTTTTTTTCCTCAGAAACTTCCGTCAAAATAGAAATAGGATTTTAGGATCAAAATATAAGGTAAGACTTCTGCAAAAATTTCGGCAGAGTCTCCTTTATAATTAAATGAAAATCGAAAAGTACAACCTGTATAACCAACCAGTACAAACACATAACTATCAATTATACAATAATTCTTCCTACAACACGCATACATAGGATCACAGATGCCATCCATGAATTAATCTATAAAATCATCAACTACACCAGCACTTCATAAAAGAGATCCATTTAGGACCTATACAGAATATCCAAAAGTTTAGAGCGGAAGCTAAAACTATTAACCTGTAAAAGCATAATTTTTTCTTTTTACCATCACATACAACACATACATTTCTATATAAAATCCACATATACATGAATATCCATAGGTATAGGATCCATATACAAAATTACATATCCAGTCAAGTCTTTATATCCAACAGATTCTCCAAAATAGCTCCAAAATACTTAAAATCCTCAAAAGTCTTCAGAAGATACTTTCAGTTACTCTTTCTCATCAAGCACTAGTTCTACAATCTCATCTGGAGGAAAAACTAATAATAAAATAGTGAATCGAGGCCCAGCAAGATACATGCAGATATGCAGTAAAGCAGTTATACAGAACAGTCATGAAATTATGCAGAAACAGGACGGTTAAACAAAATATAACCTAGAAAATAGAGAAAGCATAATTTAACAATATTAAACTCGAAAATCAGAAATCAGTAATCAGTATAATTCAGAAAGCAAAATTAGAAAGTAGAGTCAGAAACTTTTCTCTTATATCAGAACAGAATAGTGATTGGTACAAAATAGTAATCAGTATAGTAACGACGGTACAGAACAAAGCAGTAACAGAATAGAGTGGTAACAGACCCTACTAGTATACCCTACTAGCTGAGGGGACGAATGATCAAGGATAGATTGTGTACATCTTCTCACAATCCAAGGCTATAAATAATGACAGAAAATCCCATCCCAAGGGATCAGTACAGGTGTGCCTCCTAAAGGTAGGCCAAAAATAGAACTTTTCTCCTGACCGTAACGCCCCGAGGAATGGCGGACCACATATAACTCCATGGATAAAGTTATCATCGATCACCACCGAAAAGTTCTAAGGCATGTTAGAGAACCTAACCTGACTGTAATCAGTCCTGCGTCCTAAATAATAGTATCAGAAATAACTTCTTAACTGAAAACCTTCTTTCGTAATCAGAATTTCACAATTACCCTTCAGTTAACTTCAGAATATTCAGAACATACAGTAATGGTCTAAAAACCATTCAATTTTACTTCAGAAGTGTATGGAAATTTATCGGTGTAAGTCCGTATAAAATTTTCAAAAACAAATTATACTAGGAGCTTCATTTCAGTGCCAATTAACTTTTATATAACAGGAGTTACGGTTAAAAATCATTAAAACCTCTTCATTTTCGTACCTAGGGCTTCGCCAAAACTTCCGGACTCAAATCCATCACCAAACATGCGTTAATTCATGAAATTAATGCCATAAATCCATACACATATACTAAATCATGCAATTTAACCAAAAATCCCTAATATTTTCGAGTTAGGGTTTCATCACATACTTTCAAAACTAAATCGAACACTAATTACATGCTTGTTCATGAAATCGAAGCCAAATCTTGTAATAAATATGGGTAAACACAAAATCAAACCGAATAATAGAGGAAAACATGCTTCATTTACTTTAAACATGCAAGAATAACATTTTAGAGCATTTTCATCAATTTTAAAGTAAGAGAAAACGGTAAAAATGAAAAACAACGTCCGAAGTACACTTGCCTTAGCCGATCTACCGTTATTTTTATCCGGAGTGGATCGGAACGAGTGATTTCCTCTTTTTACTCTTCTTTTCTCCCTCCTCTTCGTTCGTGCCTCAGCTCTCTCTCCCATTCTCCTTTTCCCCTTCTATTTATAACAAAAATAAAATCAGAATGCTGGCAAAAGTCGGGGTTGCACTCGAGCGCATGTTGAGCCTGTGGCGAGCATGCTATATTCTGCCAATGCTCGCCTCGAACACCCAGCGAGTGTGGGGTTTCTGTCTGGGGCTCGCTCGAGTGTGCCTGGCGCGCGACCAGTGGCTAGCTACTGGATTTTTGCACTCGTTGCTGCACCTCAGGCGAACGGCAGGTGCCACTCTGCTGCTTGTTAAACTCGGGTATTTTTTAACTTTTTACTTTCAATCCTCATTTTTCAACGCATGCTTGGCCTCTTAATGATTATTATCATTTTAATTATTCCTAATTATCATGTTTTTGGTTCCAGGGCCTCATAATATAACCTTATAGCCGGAGTTAAATATTATTTTCTTATTCGTAGATGATAAGTGTAATCTTTAATTTTCGAAGAGGCTGATAACTGTCACTGGATTACCTAGGGATGCCAAAGTTCATCTAATTATCCACTAGGATGAGTGGAAGTGGCCTAAACAATATGACATGGAGGTGGCCAACATCGTTGATAGCATGCCAAAGTACAACCTGGACGCGACTAGGAAAGACACGATCCGCTGGAGCATGAGTCCCAATGGGCTATTTATAGTAAGATCAGCCTACAGATCCTTCCATGGCTCCAAAGACAAAGTGGGTTGGGCTTCCTTGGTTTGGGGACCAAACTATATCTGCACACATGCTTTTATTTTATGGTTGGTCATTCGTAGAAGGTTAAGCACACTAGATCATATTAGCAGAATCATCCACCTATCAGATATATGCACCCTATGTAACTCTGGAGTGGAATTCTTTAATTGTGCCTTTTCTAATGGCGTCTAGAAAGTTATGTGTCGTTAGGCAGGTTTGTAATGGTCATACAATGATTGGAACTCAAATATCACTTGGGCAGGTAGCAAATAGAAAGGTAAGAACACCAAAGTCCTATCTCTTTAGCTCACATTGGTAGCCATGATTTATTTCATTTGGAAGGAACGCAATCAAAAAATTCTTCACAATTCGCGAGGGAGGGATGAATACCAAATTATAAATCAGATCACAGGAATGATTCGCCATAAGTTAGAAATGATCTTTACGAGACAAATCAGAGACATCAATAGTATTGCTACACGCTGGAGTTTACCTTACTTAACATGTAGTGACATTTAATTGTAAAAGGTTTGTTGTTACTAGCTTTTTCATATTCATATGTGACACTTATCATAGAGTTCGGGGAATATCCTAACACTTATATTCTACATCCAAGTTAAAAAGAGACTTGGTGATAGAATATAGTTTTTATAAATTCTTCAATCTTAATGCAATTATTACTTATCAAAAAAAAGTGTAAACCCAATTATACTGAACAGTCATATAGGGCCGCCTACTATGCCGCTATGGCAAAGGATGCCGAATTTCTTCAACAAAAAGCCAGACTTAGGTGGCTCAAAGAGGGGGATCAGAGCACTAGATTTTTCTTCAAAACTGTTAGTGGGAATAATAACAGGAATAAGATTATCTCCATCCTTGATGAGTCTGGAAACCCAACAAGAGGGTCATAGGATCTTCATCGATTGGTTGTTGATCACTTCAAAAGGGCTCTCAGCTCCGGTAGATTCTTTGGTTCGGCGGATGCCAATCGGCTTCGTCCTTACATTCTCCATACAGTCTCGGACTTCCTAACTGGCCCACTCACTAGGCCGGTCAGTGAGGAGGAAATCCACAAAGCGATTTTCTCCATTGGAGATGATAGAGCTCCCGGTCCTGATGGCTTTATCTCAAAGTTTTTCAAGGACTCTTGGGAGATTACTGGCCATGCTGTTTATGAAGCTATTCGTGATTTCTTTAATCATGGAAAGTTTCTTAAACAATTGAATACCACTTTGATTAGTCTTATTCCAAAGGTCCAATCCTCTTGCACGGTTTCTGACTACCGCCCAATATCTTGCGGCAATATCATTTATAAAGTAATATAAAAATTCTTGCAAACCGGATCAAAGAAACCTTTCCCTATCTTGTTGACAAATGCCAAACGGCCTTTGTTGCAGGGCGTCAGATTAGTGATAATATTCTTTTAGCTCAGGAACTCCTTCATAGGTATCACCTTAGTCACGGTCCTCCTAGGTGTACTATGAAAGTTGACCTGATGAAAGCGTATGACTCTATCCATTGGGACTTCATTATTAACATGCTGACCCTCATGAATTTTTCCCCTCAAATGGTCAATTGGATTAGTCAGTGTATAACTACTCCATCATATTCCCTCAATCTCAATGGAGAGGTGGTCGGTTTTTTCAAAGGAGGTAAAGGCCTCCGCCAAGGTGATCCTATATCTTCATATTTATTTGTCCTTGTTATGGAGGTCCTTAATGGCATTATTGAGCTCAAGGCTAGGCGAGATAATAATTTTAAATTTCATTGGAAATGTAGCGCGACTGAAACTGTCATGCTAGCCTTTGTTGACGACCTTCTTCTCTTTTCCCATGCGGATTCCCACTCCACTAAGATCCTTAAGGACTGCCTTGAAGAATTCCATTTCATTTCGGGCCTCTCGGCTAACATGAGTAAGAGTGAAATTTTCATATGCTCCAAAGACTCTTCCCTTCACCAGCACATTGCTGGTATCATGGGGTTTAAAGAGGGCAAACTTCCCATTAGGTATTCGGGAGTCCCTCTGATCACCTCTAAACTCTCTGTTGCTGATTGCAAATTGCTCATTGATAGAATTACCAAAAGGATAACATCCTGGAAAAATAGGTGGCTCTCTTTTGGTGGGCGGTTGCAACTCGTCGCCTCCATTCTCTCGTCCATTCACCTTTATTGGGCTTCTATTTTTATTCTGCCCAAATCTACTCTCAAAGCAATTGATAGCCTCTTATGCCGCTTTCTTTGGAATGGATCATCAAATGGCAAGGCTAATGCAAGGTAGCGTGGGACGACATTTGCTACCCTAAGTCTAAAGGTGGTTTGGGCATTAAGAATCTGATGGCTTAGAATAAATCTCTCATCTGTAAGCTTCTTTGGCGCATCATCTCTAAAGACCCTAACTCGGCATGGTCGTCTTAGATTCACATTAATAGAATCAAAGACCGCTGCATTTGGACTCTAAAAGTCCCGGACTCAACCTCCTGGGGCTGGCGGAAGATTTTGAAACCCCGCCCCTTTATGCGCTCCCACTCTATTAAGACAATTGGAGATGGCTCAGATACCTTCCTATGGCATGATAACTGGCACTCTCTAGGGCCCCTTGAGCGAAGTCAACTCTAATAGGACTCGATTGGTCTCAGGCCTGCCGTGGGATGTTAAAGTTTCTGCTATTATTAGAAATGATCATTGGGAGTGGCCTAACCGTTACAATATGGAGATCTCCCGTATTGTCGATCACATGCCTACTTACTCCCCTCGCATCAATCAAAAAGACTCGCTGATTTGGGTCGGGAATGCTCATGGAAGTTCTCAACTAGATCAGCATACGTCCTCATCCAGCCTCCCAAACCAAAGGTTAGCTGGGCATCTTTGGTGTGGGGCCCATCCCATATCCCTGCCCATACGTTTACACTCTGGCTGGCTATTAGGGGTAGACTCAATACCATCGACCGCCTCCATGGTGTTCCTAATCTTTCCCCTAGATGCTCCCTATGCGACACGGGCTACGAAGACCATGGTCATCTTTTCTTCTCCTGCCCCTTCTCCAATTCCTTATTGGTCAAACTCCAAAGACATGTGGGTATTCAATGGCCCCACTCCAAGTGGTGACACAATATCACGTGGGCTGTCTCAATATGGAAAGGGAAAAGTTTATTGGCTCTCTCTAAACGTCTTTCGTTAGCGGCTACGGTCTATTACATTTGGAGGGAAAGCAATAATCGTATCTTTCAAAAATCCTCCCTCAAGAAATTTCTCAAATCTTTCCTCAGATTATCAATGTCGTGCGGCTTAAATTGAAGACCGTCATGGAAGCTGGCAGTTGTGTTCCTAAATCGCTCCTAATTTGCTGGAGTTTATAAAAAAAAAAGGTGGCAAATTCTCTTGTGGGTGTGGACTTTCCGCACTACTGTTCAAGGTTGTGTTGGATTTGGGCCTCCTCTTGATTTGGCTGGCCTGGCTTTGTAACAACCTTGGTTTTGTCCCTTTGCTGGACCGATCCATCAAAAAAAAAAAAGTGCGCTAGCTGGCCTGTTAGGCTGGCGTTGCTGGCTTTCTGCTGAACCTCCTTCCCCATTCCCTCTTCAAAAAAAGATATTCCCCTTCCTCCAAAAAAAAAAAAAAACATTCCCCTACCTCAAAAAAAAAAAAAAGGAATCGAAATCTCACTGTTATCATGTTGCTCTAGATGTTGTTTCATTATGACGTGCCTGGTTGCTGGGTGTTTTGAGGCTGGGTGTCCTGTTTGAGGGTGTACGGTGATTGGGTCAGGTGTAGATGGATGTTCTGTAGGATGTGTTGTGGTGTAGTCAGCTGAGGTGTTGCTGTTGCCTTTAGCTGCTGTAGTACATATGACCTTGGTAATGGGGCATGCTGTGTGAATGGGCCCTAGTGCTACTGTCCCTTACCTCTGTTGTAAGTGCCTGGTGATGCTAGGTCCCTGTGAGGTCTGGCATGGAGAAACGTAGTAGCTGCTGATGGTTGCATGTAATTGGCTTGTGTGGGTTTATTCTGATGTTGGTGTAGTTGAATTGCAGTCATGAATCGTCGGTATGGAGATTGATGTAGCTCATCGATATTTCAGTTGAAACTGTTGCTGAGCTGGGGTATTGATCTGTTGGACTAATGATATGTAGTTGAAGGCTTGAATTTTGCTTGTGATGTGGGCTGGATTTGTTTAATAGATGGTATTGGATCAAAATTGGAGTGATGCTTCGGGCTCTTGGAGGCTTGATGTGATGGTCTGCAGTAGTTCCTGAAGGGTTGGAAGCATTGCTGTGGCGGATGCAGGCTCCTTCCGCATTGCTGCCGTTGCTATTGCATATCCTATGCTCTCTTGGCTGTGGCAGATGATTGCTGGGTTAGAAGCATCTATAGGGATCTGTTGTCTCCATTTTGAGTGCAGTATCTCCATATTGAGGGGTCATGGCATTTGCTTTAGAATTTGGCCTCCAGGATGGTCTGATGTCTCACAGCAGCACCCTCTGCTGATACGGTTCTCCTCCCATGTTGCCTCTTTCCTGGTGGGCTGGTGTGGTCGATCTTGGGCCCACTGGTTTTCCTTTTCTTTTCTTGGTCTAGGTGGCCGGTTCGCTGCCAATGTATTGAGTCTTGCGTTTTTGCTCCTTGAAGGCATGCTGCCCGGTGCTGTGAGCCTGCTGGTGAGGTTTTCTGAAGAAACTGCAGGTCTGCTGGTTTGGTCTTACTGGTGCTGTTGGCGGTGGCAGCTGGAATTGAGTGATTCTCTGGTAGCTGATGCAGTTTATGGGCCATCTGATGTGGGAACCATGAGCTGCATGCTTTGTTCTGCTCTGGATTGGTGTTTCTTCAGCTGTCTTGGTTTTGCTGTATATCAATCTTGTTGGAGCTGTAGTCTGATGATGTAGTGAGTTGCCATCATTGGGGTCTCACTGCTTTCGCGCTGTTGCATCTGATCCTGTTGCCTTGCCGTCCAAGCTGGCCATGTGGAGATGCAAAAGTAAAAGTGTCCAGCACTGTGTAAATGCTTTTGCTAAGATCTGCAAATGGGATGGCTGGCCTTGGCTGCCTCCTTGTGTTGATAAAATATCCGTAGCCAGGCCTTTGTGACGTGGTTTCAACTAGATGAGTTGCTCGAATAAAGATTGTGAAGGCGGTAATACAAGGTTTTAATGGGGCCGGCTGTCCTTATCCCTTCCTTTAAACTATTGATGGTTGTAGTTCGTTATTGCCGTTTCTATATGTTTTTATATTTCGGTATTGTGACTTGGCTCGCGTTGCTCGGGGTATGCCCTTGCATCCGTGTTCTAAACCCAAGTCGGAAAAATACTTTGGGATAGAACACTGCTTTTGTATATTTTTCTTTTTATTTATAAAATTACTTACTTACCAAACAAAAAAGTGTAAACTTTATTTTATTAATAATATAATAGGATATATCCAAATATATTTCATCAATTCTCCACTATAATTCATAATTAATTAAATATGAAAATTTTACCTAAATACTAATATTTTTTAATTTTTCTCATTCTAGAAAAATATTCTTATTGTCAAAATTTATGTAAAATTATCCATCCTTTTTTAAATATATGACATGCAGTAAAATATAAATATACAGAAAACTATATTATATAATTTATGAACATGTAGAAGTTATAATTGCACAAAATGTTAAAAATCAACATGATTATTATAAATTCATCAATTCCTTTAAAACATAAAACATACATGAATAGTTATATAGTAATTCAAGATATACAAGTGCATTTAAAAGAATTTAAAAGTATGTATGAATATTATTACAAAAATTAATATATAAAAATGATGTGCAAGGATTCAAGACAAACTTCGGTTTCCTCTCCTTTGTCTTTCTGGCCAATTGGTATATTAACTCGGGTTGGTTTCTCTTTCCTATTTGGTTTAAAAAAAAAAAAACCTTTTATTATCCTCTTGGATGGTTGGCGGAGTTTGCCTTTCCCCTGTCGTTGAACGAAATGGTTTCCTCCTCCTGTTATGGTGCACTTGCTAGTCTATCCATTATGCTGATTGATTGGAATGTTCGGGGTGGATTGGCGGTCTATAATGGCTTTGTACGAACGGTGATCCCCTAGGGCTTCACACTTGGTTGGTTTGCTTGGTGGCTATTGGCTCCTGGAGCGGTTCGGTGGTAATTTGAGCGGATCTAGCATTGTGGAGTTCCTATGATGTTATGCACCTGATTAGTGTAGCTGATGTCTTTGATTTATTTGTGTTTATTTCCATTATGCTGCTTTTACTTTGGAGACTTATTCCATTGTACTCGAGGTATGTCTTTGTGTCCGTATTTATTTTTAAGTCGGTATAACACTTAGAATTAGAACATCGGAGTTGTTAATTTTTTTTACTGTTTCAATAAAATTTATTTATTTAGTAAAAAAAGGATTCAAGATAAGTATTTCATAAAAGTTTTTCGAAATGAGAGCAGATACACATTTATCCAAAGTATAATCATTTTATATATAAACTTATTCAACCAATGTCATTTATTAATCATCTTAACTTAGTCAATTATATAGAAGTGGTGCTCCTTTGGACTAACTATAATATATTGTGATTGATCAATTATAATATTTAAGGTTACAAATTAACTTAATACATAAGATATGTGCATTAAATTAAAAGGAATACATTTACCAAACATTCTAATTAGGCTACTTTGGCGATAGCTAACTAATTTATTATATAAATATTATGTCATGATAATAAGTTTGCTACAAAAACAGAACATTTGCATGGAAAGGTTAACACAAAACCACACTGAAAAAAGTTTTACTTAAGTAGAACATGAGCTTCACTTGAATGGTACTTAAGCAACACCACAAAAGGGAGCATGCTTAAGCGAAATATGGAGCAAAGGTCAATTAGGGAAAAACATAGTTCGCTCAAATGGCCTAAAAAATATTCGAGGAAAAATAGATAATATAAGATACCCGGTATATATGTGTTCATCATGTGCACATTATGCATAGGTATTTTATTTTTTGCGCACATGCATGCATCATGCACACCTCAAGTGCATATAATATACTTTCAGCGCATATGTGCATCTGGTGCTGGGGCTTTGTTTTCTGCATATATGTGCATGTCATGCATGCATCGGGCCTACTCATTCTATTTTTTATATATGTGTGTACATCATACGTTCTTCATGAACTCACTTTCTATCTAAACTATGCATAAGCGCACGTCAAGCGTCCATCATGCATGATTATAGTTATCATTTTCACGAGAAAATTTAAAATCAATAACTAACGCTTGAGTAGATTGAAAATTAAACAGGATTTAGAATTGAAATTAAAGATCATAAATACACAGTTTACTCATAAAATGGAAAGATATAGCATGAATTCATAATTTATGTATGAAATTTGAAGAAACTTAAAAACAATAGACATTTATACATGATATCTATGAATGAGGAAATTTATAATGATAATCAGAAGATTATCAAAGATGGAAATAACATAATAAGTCAAACCACTCTCTAATTTTATATGTTAAATTTATGAAATAAATTTATTTTGTAAATTGTCAAATTATCACATTATTTCATAATATAGAATGTAATTTTAAATATAATAATATACCTAAATCCATACTTTTGTACTTGTTTCAAAGAACTTGAAACCATTTTCGCTTTATTTAACTTTCTCTCTCTTATCTTTTATGGGAGTTGCAAAAAATTTTCTGAAGATGGCTGGTTAGTTTTCTTGGAGGGATAAAGGTTTTATAAAGAAAAGAAAATAATAATAGAAGTTAAGAAACTTCTTTTTTGTTTGAATTTAAAAGGAAATCATTTACAAAATAAAAAGATGATCAAATCCTTAATTAAATAACTATATTTTTTTTATTAAAAATCAAACTAATTAATAAAATAATTTCTATAATAAAATATAATAAAATAATATAGAATCATGACCCTTTAATTATTTCAATAAATTTTTAAATATCTATCAAGTTATGTAAAGCAATTCTAACATGTTCTTGTACATGTGCATGTAAATGCATTCATGAATCCGATCAGTGCACTCGTATATGTTGTTTACGAGAAAGTAGTCAAGGTTGGGTTTATTGGAGTTGAATTAATCTGATAGATGGTCCTTCACACTGCACCTTTCCATAGGACCCTGAGATCATTGAGTATTCTTTTCCTTACCACTTTCATCACATATACTATTTAATCCGAGTTCTTCCTGGTTTGCTAATCTGATTAATTAGATTATTTACGCTCATTGTTGGATAAGCCGGGGTGCTCTTTTTGCCTAGATGACAGGCCTCTGTGGCGGTCATATCCCTAGTGAAAAAAAAAAAATGATGTGGGTGTAGGATCTTGCTCGGTTAGTTGCCTGGCCGATTTGTATGATGGCTTTTTGCTTGGTTAGACCAGTATGGCTTGCTGACAAGGTCCACTCACCAAAATAGCTCATTTGGCCAGTATGTGGAACTATCCGGTTAACTGCATGATCCTAGGATGGCATTTGCCTGGTTTGCTTCCTTTGTCGTAATGGACTGATGGTTGGAAGTTTGGGACAGGATGAGGCAGGCTGCCGATTTGGTGCCTTGTACTGGTATGCATATGACTGATTCGGCAGAAATGGATTCTCCAGTTGGATGGCAGATCGTCCGGTATGCAACAAAATACAACAAAATGCCGAAATAGAGCTGGGTCTGGTATGCAAAAATGCCGGAATGCACTTTTGCCAAATATGGTGAAAAAGTGCCGGTATGGGTGAAATGACGGTTTGTGGAGAAGAGTTGGGCATTCTAGTTTGCCTGGTGTGGATGGCGGGATTTGCCCAGTTCGTTTTTGCCTGGTATGAAGAAAATGCCGGGATGGTTTTGTATGGGTTGGTCAGGTGATAAGGCTTTGTTGGGTTGGATCAGATTTGTGGGTGGTTTTGTCCGTTCTGCCTGTTCTAGTGCATGCTTTTTCCCTTTTTGGCAAAAAAAAGGGCATTGCTGAGTGTATTTGTGTAGGCCATCGGCCGATTAGGATTACAAATTGATTATACTTTTGTAATATTTCTTTGTTTTCATAACATGTTCATGTGACTCGAAATATAACCCAATATCTCTGTTCTAATTTCAAGTCAGAAAAACACTTAAAATCATAACACAGATTTTGTTTTTTCTTTTTTACTTTAATACACTTTATTTGCTTACTCAAAAAAAAAAATTATTTATGCTCTTTGCAGGCTGGAGATTGTGGTTGGGTCGTATCATTCACGTCCTGGATTTGGTTGTTGGCTCTCTGGCGTGGACATTAACAGTTAGCAGGTGAGTCGCTTTATTTGCTTGCTGTTTGCTAAAGAAAGAAGGTGAATATTACTACAAGCTTAAGGCTTTTTCCTTCGACCTGGAGGTGAAGGGTCTCAATCATGGAAGCAATATCTCTACAATGCCCGTGATAAGGGTCCCATGTTATTTTGTTAATTTTCTATTTATAAATAGTGTCATATCGCTCGGGGGATGTCCCATCCTCTATGTTCTACATTCAAGTTGGCAAAACACCTGAAAATAGAATATAAATTTTTGTAAATTTTATATCTTAATATATTTTTTGTACTTATCCAAAAAAAAAAAAAAAAAGAGAGATAAGGTTTCGTACACCAGTCCTTCCCAAACCCCACTGTAAGAGAGTCCTACGCACCGGGCCGTCTTTTACATTTAATAACAAAACTATGCACTTAGCTTATTTTTTAAATTTTGTAAGATGATAAATATACTTATATTGATTCTATTTATTTTGTTTATCGGATTAAATCCAAAATGACTCTAAGGGGTTGTCACCCAGTTACAACCCTAGAAAATACACCCACATGCACCTTAGCAACCAATAGAACGACAAGAAATCCAAATCAATGACCAACTGAACAAAGAATTATTAAATATAGAAAAAAAAAAAAGAGACTTTTATCATTTCCATACCTCATGATCTATCCAAGTTTCAAGCCTTCTCATACTTTCACTTTTTCTATTTGGGATGCTGTTCGGAGATTCTTCTTGTAGACTAATAAGTGGATACGTTCTTTTGTTATCACATAGTGCCTGAGTAATGGACTGTTCCAACCAATGACACATAGTTATAGTTGGCAATATGATGTGAATGCATATCATATCCTAGCTGAACTTAGGTGGTACTGTGTTGTCTTATCTTACATTTGTGCTTTGTTCTACTAGTCAAATAAACAAGTATCCTTATCTATTTTGATTGTTGTGGGAGGAAGCCGTTGCGATACTTCTTTAAGTTTTATCAATTTTGACATGATTTCTGTAATATGTTATGTTGTCTCATGAAATTATTGTGAAAGCTCTTCTAAATTACAGTTCTATTATCTGATCGAAATTCTGCAAAGCTTTGAAGTTTTAAATCAACCGGATGTTGCAGTGGTGGTGGGTCCAATTCAGGGTGTTAAAGGGAAGGTAGTGATTGATTTACTCCATTTGATTAATCCGCAAACCATGATGCTTGGCCAAGAACCTCAACAGACAACATCAAATCTTGGGCATCATAACAAACCATCTATTCAGGTGTATAAAAACACACTGTTCTGATAAATGATCCTAATGTCTGCAATCTTTATTGAAACATTGGGCCTTCTTATCCAGGCACTCATCCATGGGTTGAACAGGCACTATTATTCTATTGCCATCAACTATAGAAGAATGAACTCAGAGGAAGAGATGCTGTTGAACCTCCACAGGAAGAAATGGACCGATGGATTGACTCTACAAAACTTCAATGTCCTTTCCAAAACAAATGTGCAGACTTCAGGTTAGCAGAGATTTTATGAGCTTCAAGTGGTTCTTGCTGTGTCTTTCCTTATAATAAGCAGTCAAGCTGGCAGTGGTCATGTGTGTCACCCCCTGCTTCTTGCTGAAGAATACTGGCATAAAAGACAATGAAATAAAAATGAATCGAGAAGTTAAATATGGTAAATGATTGTAGATAGTCATCACTGCTTATTAGTCAACTTTTGTTATGAGATTTCAACGGTCCTTTTTATTGAACATTCTCAAGGTTTAAACTAGTTTCTCTGTTATACAAGGGATAACACCACGTAATCTGACCCTTTTCAAATGCTGTGCTGCAGGAACCCTCGTGAAAAGACCATCTTCAATGAAGTGGGACAAACTATAATGTTTATGTAGCATATTTTCATTGGAAAGTACAACATGACATCTTGTGATATGGCATGTAATCGCCATTGACTCCATCCTATGTTATTTTATAGCACCTGTTATATCACAAGGGTGATCTAACTATCTGATTTCTGTTGGGTTTGGTCACTCCTTTGTGGGTAACTCAACAAACGAACAAGTCATCGGTAGATCACACAGGCTTTGTGTGATATGGCAAATGTCGGAGTAAGAAGTCCAGTCAACAAGATGTTGACCAACTGAGAAAGAAGATGAATTTCTCCGGAGTGAATTTCCAGTGTGTACATACTAGAGTGCGTTTGCTGGAGTGAAAATTCGGAGAAGACTGGTTGGATAAAATAGCCGGTCAATGGGTTGACCAATTGAAGGTGCACGAAATGCACTTTACCAATATGGAGCAAAGTGGCCGGTCAATGGGTTGACTGGCTGAGGAGGCAAAATGGCCTGGTGAAGGCGCGCGGAATTCGCTGTGGTGCAGGTAACACTCGAGGGCATAAGCAGTGCACAGTAACGACCGAAGATATGGGATAATGTTCGAGGTCGTTGTCATTACCTCGAGACATTAAAGAACACCAGAAGACTCTGTGATGGCCAAGGGCACAGTTAACGACTGAGGTTATTGAGTGCAGTAAGGACTGAGGATATTATGGAAAGCTGTTAGCTGACATTGGGGACAGTTGGCTTTGCAGAGCAGATAGCTGACCTGCAGTGCATGTGCCGTCTGTGCAGGTGACAGGTTATAGAGTTGGTGGGCAAAGTTGGTGGCAGATTACAGAGCTGATGATAAGTGTTTGCCCACATGCAACCTACCTATTTGGTAGATGGTCTCCAGGCAGGATCAGTATATATATGCATGCTGAGCATGCGGTGAAGCATGTGTCACACAAGTGTGTGTATGGGCAGCAGTAGTAATGTGAGGGCTGCGAGGCGAGAGGCCACGGTAGCCGCTGCAGGTGCAGTAGACGACTTTCTATTACAATTATTGTAAAATCAAAATAAGTGGAGCATACCACCAGTGAGAGGAATGAGAGAAGAAAAACATTGAGATAAGAGGGAAGGAAAGTTTTCTTACTCTGAGTGATTATTTTTCTTGTTCTCAGTTCTTAGAGGGCTTGTGTAGACAAAGTAGGTTGCTGGTATTCTGTCTCAAGATTTTTATAACCAATTTTACATAATAAAATTTTTTAAAATTTATCCCGTAATTTTTTTCTTAATTAAGAAGAGATTTTCACGTTAAAAATGTTGTATATCTCTTTTGTTCCTTATACCCACTAAATTGGTAGCAGATGAGTGAAATGCTACAAAAGTGCACCCGCCAATGTCTGCGGCCATCAAAGTGAAAATTCTAGTATCATCGTGGAGGAGTTTGCCATTTAGTGTGGAGTTGGAAGGAACGGTAAAAACCCAATGGAGTTGAGTAAGGCCATGGGCGGAGCTGAGGTGACGAAAGCAGAATATAAAGAAGAATGATTCGACCGCGAGGAAGAAGTTGAAGGGACGTTGGACTACTCCAGGTTTAGTGGAGCGGAAGAGGGTATCATTCGAGCTTGTAGAAGCCAACGCCGAGTTCCCAATTGATAGGAAGCTACCGAATGTAAGGTGATGACGGTCGTCGAGAAAATGCAAAGTTTTACCCCACAAGGTCATGAGGAAAAACTTGTTGGATTTGGTCACTCTCCCTTATGAATAATTCAACAAGTTGACAAGTCTTGATGGATCACATAGATTTTGTGTGATGTAGCAAATGTCGGAGTAAGAAGTCTTGTCAACAGGATGTTGACTAGCTAAGAAAGGAGATGAATTTCTTCGGAGTGGATTCTCCGGAAAGGATTTCTCCGGAGTGGATTCTCGGGAAAGGATTTCTCCATAGTGGATTTTCGGAGTGCAGGTGTTGGAGTGCATTTGCTGAAGTGAAAATTTAGAGAAGGCTAGATAAAGGTCCACAAAATGCACCTTGCCAATATGGGACAAAGTGACCAGTCAACAGGTTAACCGATTGAAGAGGCAAATGGGCGGTCAACGGGTTGACCAATTGAGGAGGCAAAATGGCCTGATGAAAGCGAGTGGAATTTGCTATGATGCAGGTAACGCCCAAGGACATGGGCTGTGCACAGTAACGACCGAGCACATGGGCTGTGTAGGTGGCAGGTTGCAAAGTTGGTGGGTAAAGTTTGTCGCAGGTTGTAGAGCTAGTAGTAGGTATTTATCCACACGCAACCCACCTATTGGATAGATGGTCTCTAGGTAAGATTAGTATATATATGCATGCTGGGTATGTGGCGAAGTGTGTGTCACACAAGTGTGTGTGTGGTCAACAGCAGCAATGTGAGGGTCGCTAGGCGAGCGGCCACGGCAACGGCCACTAGTGCGGTAGATGTCCTTCTACTGTAACTCTTGTAAAATTAAAGTGAGTGGAGCGCACTACCGGTGAGAGGAATGAGAAAAACAACAGTGAGATAAGAGGGAATGAGAGTTTCCTTACTCTGGGTGATTGTTTTTCTTGTTCTCAATTCTTAGAAGGCTTGTGTAGTAAATTTGGATTGCTAGTATTCTTTCTCGGGGTTTTTGTAACCGATTTTATATAGTAAAAATTTTTAAAATTTATCCCATAGTTTTTTTTCTTAATTAAGAAGGGGTTTTCACATTAAAAATATTATACATCTTTTTTGTTCCTTGTGCCCACTGAATTGATAGCTGATGATGACTGGGGGGTCCGGGTTTCCGCTGTACCAAATTAGGTGAATTCGGATATCGAACCCCAATAATTCCTGCGTCTTTTACCTAGAAGAACTGAAATATCCCAAATATTTTTTTTATTTTAAGAGAATAAAATTGCTAAATTAGTTTCAATAATTATTTTTAATTTCTTTTAGAATTAAAATCTTATAGTTGGATTAATCTTTGGGCCTAATAAGTTTAGAAGATTTAGATCAATAAATTGGGTTAAATCTTTGGGTTATTAACTTAAATTTAGATTAATTAATAAGTTAGGTTAAATTAATTACAAACTATTTTAGCTGAATTAATATTAAAAGAAGTTTAAATATTATTGTAAGAGTAATGAAATAACTAATATTTTTTTAGAGATAGATAAATATATAAATATATATAATAATATATATAATGTAATAATATTGATAAATATGAATAATAATGAATGTTATTAATCTTAATAATAGTAAGTAAGAGATAATAATGAAACCATAATAATAAAGTATAAATAATTAATAAATGAGTAAATGAGAGTTTACGAAGACTCTACGGTATCCAGACGAATGGGAGTTCGTAAAACCTTGGAGTAATATATACTTTTTCAATACCCATTCTATTCTGGAGATCGAGGTCGTTGATCTTGAGGAGTGATACTTATAACATAGTGACCATCGTAGAAGATGATATCATAGATATTATTGGCGAGGGATATCGAAGATGGTATGAGCATGCTACGGTACAGCTTTTGGGAGGACTATAGAGGTAGTGAGGATACCATGGATATCGGGTAACTTTGTGGCACTCACCTAACCGTTGGAGGCGTAAATACACGGCCTTTGGTCCACTATGGTAAAATAAGATCTAGGGAGATTTTTATTATCTCACACAGTTGTGACCTCAGATTGGGCTAATAATCAGATTCTTGGTATTTCCTACAATTGGTCGAGGTTGTTGCTATTGAGGAGGGATGCTTATAACTTAGTGACCATCATAGATGATGATATCATGGATATTATTGATGAGGAGTATCGGAGATGGTATGAGCATGCTATGGTACAGCTTTTGTAAGGACTGTAGAGGTAGTGATGATACCATGGATATCGAGTAACCTTGTGGCACTCACCCAACCGTTGGAGGCGTAAATACACGGCCTTTGTCCACTATGGTAAAATAAGATCTAGGGAGATTCTTATTATCTCATACAGTTGTGACCTCAGATTGGGCTAATAATCAAATTCTTATTATTTTCTATAATTGGTCAAGGTCGTTGCTATTGAGGAGGGATGCTTATAACCTAGTGATCATTATAGAGGATAATATCATGGATATCACTGGTGAGGGATATCATAGATGGTATGAGTATGCTACGAGTACGACCTCTAAGAGAACTATAGGGATAGTGAGGATACTATAGATACCGGATAATCTCGTGGCACTCACCCAACCATTGGGGACATAAATACATGACTTTTGATTCACTATGGCAGAATAAGATCTATGGGGTTATTGTTATTTCATACAGTTGTGACATCATACCAAGCTGATGATCGGGTTTGATGGAATATATATTACGTTCTTGATACTTAATTGTTCATATGGCTTTGGGGTCATGGACCCGACTTGTTGTTGAGACTCGGATAGGGGTGGGTACAACACCTACTATTATTAATCTTATGCATTTATTGTATTATCAGGATGCTTACTTGTGTTCCTCTATTATTGATTATTTTTATATATTGGACATTCAGCTCATTCTTGTGTTTTATTTGTTTTATAGTAGATAGGTGGATATTAAGATAAAAGAGATCGCTTATTATTGAGTACACATCAGACAAAGGTGATCTCGGAGATTGAGGCTTCCATGATAAAGATTTGAGATTTTTATTGGTTTATTATCTTTTAAACATTTATCATAGTTTCATTTATGAGGAATTGACATTATGGTTATTGTTATTTTTATTTCAAGAAATTTATTATCAGTATTCTAGATTTTCATTTAATGATACAATTATGATGATCATTTATGGTATATTAAATATTAGTGATGTGATGATTTTGAGTGTATTCAAGTTATTTGATATTATAATCTATGATGTGTAATTACTAATTCCGAATGATTCAAAATTTTTACTTGGACGGTCAAGGTTGGATTTGGGTACTCAAGTTCGGGTTGTTACAAGAACTCTTTATTTGTAGCAATTGATCTCAAGTACACTAGCTTGTTGGTAGATTTATGATTGGAATACTGACTAGTAGGTAGATTGATAATTGGTTTCTTACTAGGGTTCAACCTAGATACACACCACCTAGCGCAATGAAACAAACCCGAAACCTCCCGTCAAGCGTCGGCCATCAAACTTGTGAGCACAAGAAATACAATAATACACAACGATTTTTAATATAGAAAATCCTTTTCAATTAAGAAAAAAATCTTGGAATAAACTCCGAATAAATCTACTACAAAAATGCCGGTTATAAAAACCCCATCTGAAATCCCTTCACTATAATTCTAAATGAAGAATGGGTGGTAACGACCACTTTCAATACATTCAATAACCCACAAGAAAAATATAGAAAGAGAAATAAGCACAATCAAATAAAAATATGCTTCTAGAAATCACCTTCAAAACGACGTACTCGACCTTGGTGAAGAATGAAACTCAAATCGGATCTTAACTAGATACCGAACCTCTTCTTCGTCCCTCTTCTTCTCTCCTCTCTCCCTGTGTGGCGTTCCTAGTGTGAGAATGATTTTGAAATTCTAACCCTAAAACGCGAAAGTAGCATTTTATACTACGGAATAGAGCTTGAGCCTCACTGAAGCACGGCTCGAGCACTCACAAAATCTTGAATCAAAGTTCAAGAGCCACTCGAGAAAGCCTTGAGTGCGGTGTCTCATCCATCAATCTTGAATCGGTGCTCGAGCTCCATTCAAGTGGGCCTCAAGCGCGACCACTTGCCGTGCCCACAAAGCACATATGAGCACCCCAATCATCACATGAATATTGCACGATCTTCTGATAATCATCCGTTTGTTGCAATACCCACAAAGAAGTGACCAAAACCTAATATTTTTAAGCCATGTTATCTTGGGCTGCATGTTAAAAAAAGATAGACTTTTGAAATCATATTACAAGCAATACTTAATGAAGTGAAAGCAATGCATAGTCATATATGTTTGGCTTATTGTTCTATTCTAGTTATGTCAGCAAAATGTTGAACGTTGCAATCAAATATAACGAAGCAGTTTAAGAGGACGATGAATTGTCACCAGAGAAGCTCACAATTGCCAATGTGGGAAGGCAGGACGCAAAGAAGCATCTTCAAGTGTAAGAACTAAAAGCAGAGTGAAGAAAAAGACGGAAGGAGGAAGAGGACGACGAGAACAGGAGAGAATTGATTACACGGGTTGAAAAACAGAGAAGCCAGCAAATGTTATTATTGCTTCTGCTTTACATCACACACCTCTACACTACCCGAGGACGAATAATATATAATACAACAGAGCATGCTTAACAAAAATAAAAACCTAATAATATACCTAATATACAAAATCTTCTAACAAAAAAATACAAAGGAATAATACCTACAAGGAAGGTAATATCATCTACAATATACAAAAAATAAAATCTTAATTAAAATACAACCACCCTAAAATATAACTATCCCAATACAATATTTACAAAATAAAAAGATTATGCATTTTTTAATACGCCCCAACAAGATGGAGCATATATATTGATAATACCCATCTTAGACAAATGAGCATTTAGACGATGCGAGGGTACAATCTTGGTGAATATGTCCGTTAGCTAATTATGAGTGGTAACATGATGTGTGCGAAACCTCCTTCTTGAATTTTGTCATGAATGAGATAACAATCCAACTCAATGTGCTTAGTTCGTTCATAAAAAATAGGATTTGCTGCAATGTGAATAGCCGCTTGATTATCACAATATAGATGTGCTGTCTCAATATGTAAACCTGCAAATCATGTAAAATATAACACAGCCAAGATAATTCACAACAAGTTGTGGCCATTGATTTATATTTTGTCTCGGTTGAGAAATGAGAGACCACTGATTGTTTCTTGTATTTCCATAAAATAAGAGAATTCCTATGGAAAATACAATAACCCATAAGGGATCTCCGTGTGTCTTGATAAGAGGCCCAATCTGTATCACAAAAAGCTCTTAACTGTATGTTAAAGGTAGAGGAAAAAGATATTCCTTATCCTGGATTCAGTTTCAAATATCGTAAAATTTGATATGCAGCATTCATATTACTAGAAGTAGGCTAATTCATGGATTAGCTTAAAATTTACACTGCATAAGATATGTCCAGTCTTATGACTATTAGATAAAGAAGACGGCCGATGAATCTTCAATACACACTTGGGTCTTGTAGTACCACCCCGGTTTGCTTACTCAGTCTTAAGTTTTGATCCATTGAAAGTTTAAGAGGTTTAATACCAATAGTACCAAAATCAACTAAAATATTAAGGGTGTATTTTCTTTGATAAATATATATACCTTTTGCTAATCGTGCTACTTCAATGCCACAGAAATATCGTAGAACACTAAAATCCTTAATTTTGAAAGCCTGATTCAAAAAAAATTTGATAGAGGCAATAGAATCCATGCAACTACTTGCAACAATGATATCATCAACATATACAAAAAGAACTGTAAAAGATTTGTCATCTTAGTGAATAAACTATAATCAGCTTTGGATTGAATAAAACCAAAGGCAACAAGAGAAGTAAATAGTTTTGAATACCATTGTCTGGAAGCTTATTTAAGACTATATATACTTTTTAACAACTTACATACCTAATGAGGTTTTCCTTTTGTATAATCGGGAGGTTGTTGCATATAAATTTTTTTATTTAAAGTTCCATGCAAAAAAATATTATTAATATCAAAATGATATAGATGTCATCCTTTAATGGCAACTACAACTAAGAGGTATCACACAGTTGTAAGTTTAACAATAGGAAAAAAAAGTTTCGTGGTAATCTACCCCTTCTTGTTGTATGTATCCTTTATCCACTAATCGACAATTATATCTTTCAATACTCCCATCACTATTAATTTTAATTTAAAAACATATCGACATCCAATAACTTTCTTTCCTGAAGGTAATTGGTAATAATCCAAGTTTTATTAAGTTCTAAAGCATTCACCTTATCATTTATGGCTTTGTGCCAATTGGGATTGCAAATAGCTTGAGCATAGGTTTGTGATTCTGTTTGAGATGGAATGGAGGATGAGAAAGCACTATAGTCGGGAGATAATTTTTGATATGATATATAATTTTCAAGGGGATAAGGTTTACCTGGAGAAATTTAAACTTTTGAGTGGATGGGTGCAGTTTTAGACACATTATAACAATCAAAATCTTTCAAATATTGAGGAGCTTTCCTAACTTTAGTAGTTTTACGAACAGGAGTGTTATCTCTCGTTGGAGATTAAATACTTATGGTTGGATTAGTAAATACACTTGGCTGTGAGTTATTGCTCAAAAGTTCCTGTTTATCTTGTAGCCAGCCGTGGACTAAGGGAAAACCAGATTGTTCTTCACTGTGGTGAAGTTTTGCAGTTGGTTGGTCTCCATCTGATGCAAGAATAGTGATAGGATTAACAACAGATTCATGGATATAAGGGGATGATTGAGTTAAAGGCTCAGGATCTATCACAGTAGGAGGTAAGGTGTCAAATTGAGCATTATGAGCAGTTTCAGTTATTGGAAAGGAAAAACATTCTTATAGAAAACAACATCCATGGAATAAAAAGTAACATGGCCATGCAAATCAAACAATTTGTAACTTTTAATGCCAAAAGGATAGCCTAAAAAACACAAGTTCTATTTTTGGGATCAAATTTCTTCCGCCCATGAGAGAGGGTGAAAGCAAAACATAAACAACCAAATATTTATAAATTGTCATAACTCGATTTGACTCCAAAAAGAATTTCATATGGACTTTTATTTTTCAATACTGAAGTGGGAATCCTATTTATAATATAGGTAGCAATAAGAATGCAATCACTCCAAAATTTCAAAGGAAGTCCCGATTGAAATCTAATAGCTCGGGCTACGTTTAATAAATGTTGGTATTTTTGTTTGACAATACCATTTTGTTGTGGCGTTTCCATGTAACTCCATTGATGGATAAACACCTCTTTTATTGTAGAAATCTCTCAAACAAAATTCAGATCCATTATCACTACGAATAATTTTAACCTTAACATGAAACATCGTTTCAACAAAATTATAAAAAGCTTCCAAGCACAATTTAGTGTATGATTTTTATTTTAGAAGGTAAATCTAGGAACTTCTTGAAAAATCATCAACTATAGTCAAGAAATATTTATAACTATTATAAGATATTTTAGAAAAAGGTCCCCGTAAGTCACAATAAACCACATCAAATAAGGTATGTGACCTATGAGTGTTTGGAGTAAAAGGAAGGTGACACTGCTTAGCCATGTGACAAATAGAATAAGGATTATCATTAATAGAATGCAATACTCCTTTTATAAAAGAATCATTTATCAGTTTTATTCCAAAATGTGAAACGTGATCTAATCGATAATATCAGAGATCAACTGGTGAAGAAACAAAGTTGGTAGATGGCTCCATAGTGTTATTGGAGAATTTGGAGAAGAGGATAGCCAAAGTGTTTGGATGAACTTCATTATTCATTAGATGATATAAACTATTTTTCTTTTCACCAATCCCAATCGTTATTCATGAGTTAATGTTATGAATCAGGCAAATATCAGAGAAGAAAAACAAATAGCAGCCGAGAGCATTAGTGAGTTGTTTCACAGAAATCAAATTAAAAGTGAAAGAAGGAACACATAAAACATTTTGCAATATGATCTTGTTGGTCAGTTTAATGACCCCAATGTGAGAAACGAGAGCTTTACTTCCATCAGGAAGCTTAATAGAACCAGAAATTTGTATCTTTTTATGAAGATATAAGGATGAGTCGTAGATCATATAATCTGTGGCCCTAGTGTCAAGAATCCAAACCTTCTTTCTATTACACGAGGGAGTAGAGGAGTAGAAATAGTACTAGTCATGTTACCTACTTTTAATTGCTCACATATAGGATCAAAAAAAGATGAGGTCTATTTCGCCGTTTGTGAAGGGGCAGCAGGGTCTTTGGATTGAATCAGATTTATGAGTTGCTTGAGCTGAACTTTAGCTAATGTAACTTTGTCATCTTCATTAGCCTCTTGGTCGAAAATGGTGGTGAAGCTCGAATGATTAATAAAAGGTGCTATAGTTCCAAACTTACCATACAGCTTGTGATTAGAAGGAAAATCGTGAAGTTGATAATACTTATCAATAACGTGGCCAGATTTGTTACAATGAAAACATATAGGTATTTCAGCATTTCCCAACTTTAAAACACTCTGTAAAGTGTGTCTTGTGACACGACAATGAATATAAAAATGTCTGTCTTTCTTTGGCACATGAGCATTTTTCACAGTATTTTTAAAGTTTCTAATAACTCATTTAGTAACTAAAGCCATCGTTTCTGAAGGGTATCCAATAAACAACATCCGATGTTGTCATTCTTGTTACTAGATAATAGGAAAGACTTTATTAACAGAAAGAAGGAGATTTATTAATATAATCTGGTCTCAAACATTAGTATATGAATCATTTAAACCTATTAAAAATTGTATAACATAATCCCTTTGATAGAGCTCGATGAGCACTTTTAGTTTACCATAGTCACAATTTGGGAGAGGGTCATATATGAGGAGTTTACCCCAGATTGTTTTCAACTTATCGTAATACAAATTTATCGAATCTTGTTCTTGTAAGAGACCTGCCAAGGATTTCTTTAGTTGAAAAATGCATGACCCATTTTATTAAGTAAAACGGTCGCGCAATTCCTTCCAGAGTTCGGAAGCATCATCAACAAAAACAACACTCGATTTGATGGATGGGCTGATGGTGTTCTGAATCCAGGAGATCACCATGTCATTATATCATCTCCAAGCTTCAAAAAAGGGATCTCTAGAGTCAACGGGTTTAGGAACAGTACCCTTAATGAACTGAAGTTTATTTGTAACCCCAAGGCTCAACGTGTGGTTCTTAACCAAGTAGAATAGTTGTCAACCATAAGCAAATCGACGACCAAGGTAACGGCCGACTATCGCCAACCTCCAATTAAAAAGGGTTTGTAGGATCATAATGGTTTTGAAATCGTGAGAGGTTTTGTGTGGAATCGGGATGTGGGTTGTCTGTGTTTGACATATTTTTGGAAGTATTGTGGTGTGGTTCCATCCTTTCTCATGTAAGAACTAAAAGCAGAGTGAAGAAGAGGATGGAAGGAGGAAGAGGACGACGGGAACAGAAGAGAATCGATTACACGGGTTAGAAAACAGCGAAGCAAGCAAATGTTATTATTGCTTCTGCTTTACATCACACACCTCTACACTACCCGAGGATGAATAATATATAATACAACAAATCATGCCTAACAAAAATAAAAACCTAATAATATACCTAATATACAAAATCTTCTAACAAAAAAAATACAAAGGAATATTACCTACAAGGAAGGTAATATCATCTACAATATACAAAAAATAAAATCTTAACTAAAACACAACCACCCTAAAATATAACTATCCCAATATAATATTTACAAAATAAAAAGATTATTCATTTTTTAATATGAAGAACAAGTCTCAAACTTGATGTCCCCCCAAAATAATTCAGACATTAGGTACCATGCTTGACACTGTTGTCTTCTAATGGTGGTTTCCACAATACCACACTGAAATTTCTAATCATGAATTACATTCTTCCAAATGTAATCGTCGTCTTTTCTCGAGTTCGTGTGCTTGTTGTGTTACATGGATTTGAGTTATCAGAACTTAAAGAAAGTAAAACAAAATGAAGAAAGAGGTTCAGACAAATTTGTGCCAGCAATAATCTGCTTGAATTTTGACTATGGATCTATCTTTGTTTTCTCCACTTCTCTCCTCGTGAGCAAATTATTCTGCTACTTAGGTCACTGATTTCTTTGATATTTGTCTATATTTTTCTCCGGTGACTTCAGAATTGGAGAGCTTCTTATGATTTTGCAAAGAAAAAACAATTCGATTCCATCTCGAATGGTGGCAGATGGCAAATTGTACTGCTAATTTGGGTTTTTCATCTCGGGATCGAAAAAACCACCGACCCAAAGGTCTTCTGATGCGTACGTCCCTCTCTACACCTTGTAGTTAGCTTTACTGCCCTGCATTCATCAACATTTCATAGAACCAAAGGGGAAGGGGAGTTCTAGCAAAAGGAACAGAGGGAAAAAGGGAGAAGAATGAGAGAGAGAAGAGGGAGATTTAGGGAAGATTCGAGAGAAAGAGAGAAGTGGAAATGCTGTCTACTTCTGCATTAGCTGTCCAGCACTATAAAACCGCACAGTGCAACAGAATGTGGAAAAACTAAAAGTGGAACCGAAAGTGTGTGGGAAAACAGAAAGTGGAAATGCACGTCTGACCCATAGTATGAGTATATATGTGTGTGTACACATATATGTGTATGAGTATGAGTATGTATCTACCAAATACGGTTTAGCAGAGGTTAAACAAAGTCTCATAAACGTCTCGATGGCTGAATAGATCGGGAGCTTCTTCTAAGTCACGGCTGATGATCAGTGGTGTTTATGTTATCAGCAATAAGGCCCGTAACATTACCCTTCCCATCAAACAAAATCTTGTCCTCAAGGTTGAAGGAGGGAAATTCTTGGATGAAAGTAGTAGCGGTTTCCCAGGTGGCATCTTCTGCTGGCTGGAATTGCCACTAAACCAGAAATTGAGGGACAAATATACCATGCTGTAGGATATTGCGGAAACCGAGAATTTGTGAAGGAAATAAGAGAGGTTAGGACCCCAGTGCTTCAAGAGGAAGAACTACGGTGTGTAGTTGCGTGTGGTCATGACATTTCTTTAACAGCGAGACATGAAAAACGTTGTGGATGCGTGAATACTCCGGTAGTTGCAGACAATATGCAACCTGGCCAATGCATGTTGTGATTTGGAAGGGCCCATAATAGCGTTTGGCAAGCTTATGCGAGCGCCGATGTGTCACCGTGGTTTGTTGGTAGGGTTGGAGTTTAACAAAAACCCACTCCCCCACTTGGAACTCTTTATCGGTCCGGTGGGCATCCACCTTATTCTTCATGCGAAGCTGTGCACGTTAAAGATTACTTTTGAGTTGTTCTAGTGTTCGGTCATGTTGGGAAAGCAAATCATCAACGGCATCAATAATGGGATGTTCCCTGGGCGTAGTCAGACAGGGCAGGGAGCGCGTGACCATAAACAGCCTTGTAGGGGCTCATTTTAGTGGATGAGTGCCAGGCTGAGTTGTAGCTCCATTCTGCCCAGGGTAGAAATTTTGCCCAGGATGATGGGTTTTCAGTTGCAAAACAGCGTAAGTAATCTTCCAAACACCGGTTGACAACTTCGGTTTGTCCATTAGTTTGCGGGTGGTATGAACTGCTATGGGACAAAGTTGTTCCCTGCAATTTGAAAAACTCCCGCCAAAATTTGTTCATAAAAAGAGGATCCTGGTCAGTAATAATTTAGGTTGGTAAACCATGTAACCAGCAGAGTTCAGTAATGAAGACCGCAGCCAAGTCCTCAGCACTAAAGTGAGAGTTGAGGGCTGAGAAGTGGGCATATTTGGATAGTCGATCGACTACCACGAAAATAACAGTTTTTCCTCCCGAGTTAGGCAAATGAGTGATGAAATCCATGGTGATGGAGTCCCAGATTTTATCGGGAATGGGCAAGGGTTACAAGGCTCCTTGGGGCGCAAAATTGAGTGGTTTTACCTGTTGACAAATAGTGCAGCGGGTGACATAGTCATGAACATCCTGACACATGTGAGGCCAATAGAAATTGGTGGAGATGCGAATGAAAGTACATTGGACTCCAGCGTGGCCCCCAATTGGTGAGTTATGATATTCATGAAGAATTAAATCTGTCAAAGCAGATTCATGAGGCACCAATATTCTGTTCTTGTAGAAGATCAAATCGTCCCTGACAGTATGATGTTCAAAGTCCCCTGGTTGACGTTGAATTGAAGCTATGAGATCGGCTGAAGGCTGATGCTTGCTATAGAAACTGTGAAGGGCAGCAAGTAGAGCCATGACGGTTTGGAGACCGCACACAATGTCTGGTAAGAAACTGTAGGGAGTCGGGACAGTGCATCGGCAGGCCCGTTCTCCTTGCCCGAACGATACACAATTTCAAAATCGTAGCCAAGTAATTTGGTGAGCCATTTTTGCTATTTCGGGGTATGTATAGTTTGATTTAGCAGCGCCTTTAGAGGTTGGTGATCTTTCAGAATAATGAATTTAGCGCCCAAGAGGTATTGCCGCCATTTTTTAACAGCTTCGGTGATGGCACAGAATTCTCGGATGTAAGTGGAGGCAGCTTGCATTCGAGGACAGAGCTGCCAGCTGAAAAATGTGATGGGGTGGCCAGCCTGCATTAGTATGGCACCAATTCCATCTCCCGATGCATCAGTTTGAACGACGAATGGATGAAAAAAGTTCGGCAGTGCCAGTACCAGAGTGGAGACGAGGGCAGTCTTGAGGTACTGGAAGGATGCAGTAGCCTCTAGATTCCATATAAAAGTCCCCTTTCGTAACAGCTAAGTAAGTGGGGCAGCAATTTGGGTATAATGGGCTACAAATCGCCGGTAATATTCGGCCAATCCTAGGAAACCTCGTAACTGCCTTATGTTGGTTGATGCCGGCCAGCTTTGGATAGCTTCAATCTTAGATAGATCAACAGCCACACCACTCGCTGACATAATATGCCGAGATAAGTCATGGAGGTGCGCCCAAACTCACATTTAGAGAGCTTGGCATAGAATGAATGGTCCCTCAATATTTGTAGTGTACTGGCCAAATGCTGGCAGTGCAGCTCCGAAGAAGAGCTGTATATTAGTATGTCATCAAAGAAGACCAAGACAAATTTGCGAAGTACCGGGCAAAAGAAAGAATTCATCTCGGACTGAAATGTAGACGGTGCGTTGGAAAGGCCGAAAGGCATAACCAAAAACTCATAGTGACCGTCATGTGTCCGGAATGCAGTTTTATGAATGTCATTAGCATGCATCCTTAGATGGTGGTATCCGAACCATAAGTCCAGCTTAGAAAACACTCGAGCCCCGTGTAATTCATCAAATAATTCATCCACAGTAGGTATAGGAAACCGATCTTTGATAGTGAGTGTGTTGAGAGCCCGATAATCAACATAAAATCTCCAACTGCCATCCTTTTTCTTAACCAGTAAAACTGGAGAAGAAAAAGGACTAGTGCTAGGCCGAATAATACCCTCGTCCGGCATGGCATGGATGAGTGCCTCCATCTCAATTTTTTGGAAATGAGGATATTGGTATGGTCTAACATTAATGGACAGGGTATGGGGTTTCAAGGGTATCTGGCGATCTATGGAACATGGTGGAGGCAGTCCCTGGGGAATTGCAAAAACATCAGCATAAGTTGATAGGAGGTGGTGGCGCTCTGTAGCGATTTGTTGAGGGACATTTGGAGGTAAGTGGAGAGGAAAATCAGTGGAAGCCGGATTGGTCTCCAGGGATGGTTCTGGCACCCGCAGGATAGTGAGTTGGAAGTAGGATGCTACTAATTGAGTGAAGTCTCCCCTCCTTAGTTGACCTAGGGTCATAGTGGCCACCGAAACTGATGGTATGCCATGTAGAGTGAGTTGTTTGCCCCCATAATCAAATCGCATCCACAGGGCTTGATAATCGAAGAGCACGGGCCCAATTGAGGCCAACCATTGGATACTGAAAACAATATCAGCCCCATAAATCGACAAGAGATATAGATCAACTCCGAAAGTAGCCTTGCTCAGAGAAATCTTGACCTTAGTGCATAGTCCTTCACATCTCAAGGACTCCCCATTTCCCACTGTGACATTGAGATGGTGGGATGGTTAAATGGGTAGTCCCAGATACTTGGCCAGACATGTCTGTAGAAAGTTGTGGGTGGATTCGCTATCAACGAGAATTACCACCAAGTGGCCATGGATGTGCCCTTGCAACCGTAAGGTGGTGGCTACCGAAAGACCCTCCAGGGCATGAAGAGAAATGGTCGGTGTAGGATCATGTAGAGGTGATAGAGGGTCGGGTTCGTGGGTTTGGTCTGCCAGATCCTCGGGAGCGTCAGAGTCTGCTTCCAAATTGGAAGGACCTGATAGCATACCCCCATCCTCTTCAGCAACCAGGCATAAAAATTACGGAGGTTTACAATGGTGCCCTAGGGTGAATTTCTCATCGCAATTGAAGCATAAATCACGGCTACGACGAGAAGCCATTTCAATTGGGGTCAATTTTTTTATTGGCAGAGGAGGTGGGGAGTGTTTAGCCACTATTGGTACCAGGTTACCAGAGGGTTTGGAGAAGGAAGGCCGGGTAACACTCGTTTGGTTTGCATTGAGTTTTTCCTCTATCAGTTTTGTCATGCCAATGGCGTCTGGTAGAGTTACTGGTTTCAGCAAAAGTAGCTCCCGTCGAATATCGTCTCGGAGGCCCGAGATAAAGCAATTTAACAGGTTAGAGGTGGACAAACCTGGCGTTCGCGTGGAAAGAGATTCAAACTCTGCCATATAGGCAGTCACCGTTGAGATTCGCGGAGCTTGTACAGAGTGGCTTCATGGTTCATATAAGACGATGGCCCGAAGCGGAGTTCCGATCTCTTGGCAAAGATTTCCCAAGTAAGCAACTGGCGAGTCATGTGCATCCAATGGTACCATTGAAGGGCCGCTCCCGTCATATAGAAAGCAGCAATCGTCAATTTTTGCTCGGGGGGTGCCATGGTACATGAAAAATCTTTCAATCTGGAATAACCATCCAATGGCATTTTCGCCCAAAAATGGGATCTCCATCTTGGGCAAATGGATTTGGGAGGGGATTTGTGTTTCCGGCGGCATTGCGATTACCATGGGTAGGGTTGGGTTTGAGGTATGAGAGAGCACGGGGGTCAAAGTTGTGAAGGGAGTCGGAGTAGGTAACAAGGGAGCGTTTGAGGCTAACAAGGTATGTCGTTCAAGCCGAGCTAGGGTTTGTCGTATCTCCATAATGGATTGCTGGACATCCGTGAAGGATTGCTGAAAATAGTTGGTGACGTTCGCAATATTGTCGAAACGGTTGGAATGTTGTTGGACCGTACCGTTTACGCTCGCCAGTCCCTGTGTGAGGCCGGCAATGGACTCCTTCCAAGCCCGATACCTGGTTGTCATTCCTTCCGCTATTATCTCAATGAGAGCACCAAAATGATGCGTACGTCCCTCTCTGCACCTTGTAGTAAGCTTTACTGCCCTATGTTCATCAACATTTCACAGAACCAAAGGGGAAGGGGAGTTCAGGCGAAAGGAATAGAGGGAAAAAGGGAGAAGAAGGAGAGAGAGAGAAGAGGGAGATTTAAGGAAGATTCGAGAGAAAGTGAGAAGTGGAAATGCTGTCTACTTCTGCATTAGCTGTCCAGCACTATAAAACTGCACAGTGCAACAGAACGTGGAAAAACTAAAAGTGAAACCGAAAGTGTGTGGGAAAACAGAAAGTGGAAATGCACGTGTAACCCATAGTATGAGTATATATGAATGACTTACCAAAAAAAAAAAAAGAGTATATATGTGTGTGTACGTATATATGTGCATGAGTATGAGTATGTATCTGCCAAATACAGTGAAGCAGAGGTTAAACAACGTCTTGTAAACGTCTCGATGGCTGAATAAATTGGGAGCTTTTCCTCAGTCGTAGTTGGTGATCAATGATGTTTATGTTATCAGCAATAAGGCCCGTAACATCTTCCATTAATGGGACAAACTGATTTGCTACAATCCTAAATCCCCTTATTTCTGTGTTATAAAACGTTAGTAGGGTGAACCCATGTAACACAAAGCCGAAACCTCTTATACCCTATTGTGTTCTTGTACCATGTCCGGTATTGCGGCTTTTAACACGAATGGACATATCCAGTCTACGAAATCATGTGTACCCAGATTTGCTGCTTCCGACCCCAAATCAGGCTTGAAGCCCAGAAGAAAGGAGTCGTCAAAGCCAGATCTACAATACTCGTGTTCAGGCCTGGTTCATCAAACGCGGTAAGAAATGGGATTTCTCTGGATTTATATAGTGCCAATGAACAGTCATTGTACTTGTTTCAGGAACTAATATGTT
This sequence comes from Nepenthes gracilis, assembly GCA_033239525.1. Lineage (NCBI taxonomy): Eukaryota > Viridiplantae > Streptophyta > Magnoliopsida > Caryophyllales > Nepenthaceae > Nepenthes > Nepenthes gracilis. The sequence continues at coordinate 6,658,713 of BSYO01000018.1, read as the reverse complement.
AAGATAATTATGATAGCTGGAACTAAAGAGCAGGGATATAATGAAGGCCTTGCCGTATAATAAACCAAAAGTGGAAGTTTTTTTTTTTAGAGGAAACTTGGATCAGTTGTTAAATGGGTGAAATCTTCGTCTATAAAGGTACTTGACAAAAAATAATGTATAAAGATTATACATATAACATCTCTCATATGTACACCTTAAAATGGGGTATGACAAGAAGAAAATCTACTGAAACATAGGGAAAAGCCCAATCTCAAGGTAGTATATCCCCGATTCATTATAAATTAATCATATATCTTCTTAGATTTGAATTGACAAAATTCAGAGACTTTATAATCAATTAATTATTTATAAAGATACAATATATACTTGTAAATACAAAAGTAAAATTTTCAAGTCTTTCTATTTTGGAGTGGGCATTGTTTGATGCTGGAGAGATTTAATGAAATATTAATATTAACTATGGTTATAAGAAATGAAATATTTATCTTATTTCATGATTGTTGATAGGATTTTTGTTTACAAACTAAATAAAATTCGATGAATTATAGATTTAAATTTTTTGTTATTTGGTTTTTTTAATTTATCTAATTGATTGTTCAACCTAGATTTTAAACTTATAGAAAGGGTGAGATGCAATAACCTTATTCAAATATCAAGAACATGGTAACAATTATGGATTTTGTTTGGATTGAATTTATATTTATCAATAAAACTAGGAAGTTTTTAACTATTTCAGTTAGTTAAAATGAGATTATAAATTTAAACTATTATATTAGATTTCAATTTACCTTTCTCAGTTCAAGTTTGGTACATTTCTAGTCTTACTTTAGATTGGACCTTTGCATCACACTTAGCATTATGGATTTAAGTTTTCATTAGATACAATTTTTGTGTTTATATCCCAGCAAGATAATAAAATTGTTCGTAATGTATCATGAGATTTGATAACATATATTTGATCAGAGAAATATTTAGTAATAATTTTTAGATATTTTAAATATTTGTTAGTATAAATATATGTACGAAACTCTTTATTTACAAATAATTTAAAAAACTTAAAAAAAAAAAAACAAAAACAAAACCAAAATTCTCGATGCGGCTACTTAAATGTCGGATTTAGGCCCAGATGTTGAAGATTCTCTTTAGTTGGGCCCTGTGGCCGCCACGGAAAACAGGTGAATGACAGGAGAGAGAGAGAGAGAGAGAGTGAGTGAGAGAGAAGAAAGGGCAGAGAGAGATGGCGCTGATGAGATCCTTCTGTCGCCGGGCCTCCGTCCCGTCGTTCCGATATTTCGCAATCTTCAGTAACCATTTGATTGATGCCCCACTTCGCCAAAAACATTCTCGATCATTCTTCACAGTCTCTAACTTGTCTTCTTCTGCTCCTTCCGCACGCGTTTTCTCAGGTAATTTCTCATTCAATATTTTCCCTAAATCCGAATCTAATTCTAATATGTCCTCCTTGTTGATTCTTTGAAAACTCCTTCTTTAATGATTGACGGTGCTTTTGCAGTTTCGGGGAAGTTTTTTTTATTTTATTTTATTTTATTTATGCGCTCATTGTGGTATTTCTATCTTGGCTCTTGTTATTTGTTTTTTTATCGTGGGTAAGAAAATTTCAGAAGATCTGAAACTGATTGTGAAAAGTGTGCTTTAATTAGTGACACATGTTTCCAGAGTGGGAAAGAAATAGGGGTGTGATTTTTATCCTATGATTCAGTTATCATCGCCCCTCTTCATTCAGAAGATCTGAAACTGATTGTGGAAAGTGTGGTTTAATTAGTGACACATGTTTCCAGAGTGATTCAATGGTCAAACTCGGTGGTTGATGCGTAGAAATGATGTGTGTTGATGCTGGAAAAGGTGGGACAGTTGAATGTGATTAGTGAGCTAGTTATGGACTACTATCTCTGGGTCCTTATAGTTACCTGTACAGAGTGAGATCTCATCAATCTGATAGTGATTAGTTGCTGAGATTGAAGCCTATATCCACAGAATTTTTCTGGTAGAATCCGAAACTGTGGGAAGGATCATCTCTTTCTGCTTTCTAACTACGTCTTCCCCATTCAAGGTCATACTTTACCATTCTAAATGAAAAGGTACATCCTTTAATGATGTTATTGTTCGCCTATCCTTGTCCTCAGCTTTGTTAGAGACCTGGCTCTTGAAAGGTCCTATTTTAGTATCTCTTTGAGTCAAAAATGTAGGAAGGCTCTTCACTGCAGGGTAGTTTCCGAATGGCTATTGTTTCTTGCATTAGCAACTTCCAAGCATGACATTCACTGATCGTTTTGCAGTCTCATGGCAATATCTCAAGCCTATGGAACACAGCAACTTCTCTTGAGTCATGTAGTATCTGAATTGACTTGACTCTGACACTTGCGCACTAAAATTAGTCTCTCAAATTTGTTCAATGCGGTTATGAAGATAGCAATATAATGTAAAGTGCTCTGCTATATCTAAGTTGCCCCACCAGGGAATTGTAAAGGATCAAACTAAGGCCTTGTCTTGGTTAGATTAGATCAAATAATCATTTATATTATTTGATCATGTTGATGAGACAAAATAATAAGTTAAATATTAAGAAATGTGCTACAAGTATTAAATTCATCATAACTTTCTCTAAGAATGTCAAGGGAAATAATGATTTTTTTTTTTTTGCATTGCAAAGTTCTCGAGCTGTAGGTCTAATCAAGCTGTACATTATTTGTTTTTAATTAATGGATTACAAACTCATTTTGTAGATAGAGGTTTAAAAATAGTAATTCTAAACAAGGATTGTGATAAAATTAACTAATCTAAGCGTCAAGGTTAATTACTATTGTCAAAAGAGAAAAAGTTGTAAGTACTAAAATAGCACTCTCTTTTAGAAACCCCAACTAAATCAAGGAATCCCTTAACCCATTCTCTTCTTTTGGTAGCTACCCTAGCTGTTGTCTGAGCAATTCTATTGGCTTTGTTGGAAAATTGTGCTTTCTTTGCATTGAAGTGTAGTGCTGCCTTTTTCTTCTTCTACATCGCCAAATTTGTGTGCATATATCCTCTTATTGCTCCCTGCCTATGTTCTCTTCCCTGTCTGTCACGAACCTGCCCCAAAAAATAGGTAATAATTAATAATAATTTTTTTAATCCTTAAAAGAACAAAAACTAGATATAATCATTCAAAATCGGGTTAGATCTAACAAAATCAAAATTACCAATATAATAATCATGACGTTCGATAGCAGTAACAGGACCAATCCGAATTATTCTGTCCGCTTTCTAAAACAATGATAATAAACCTATTTAATTCAAACTCTCAAAGAAAAGTGACTACCCTAAAAAAAATCTAATAATCACAACATCAAACCAGTACAAATTCAGATAACTCAATAGTCCCAACATAAATAGACCGAAGTAATCAAATATACTACAAATCCTCTAACATAAATTCTCAGATACAATTTCTTAATACAAATCTGAATATAACATAAAAAAATAAACAAGGTCTTTCAATCTTTTCCATCTAAACTCCTTGTAAGTGATCCATTACTATCTAATCTGAAAGGGTTAGAAATAGAATAAATTATAAATTTAAAGTTTAACAAGTATCAATATATGTAATAATAAATACCTATCTAATAAAACAGAACAAAAGGACGAAAAACAACAAAACATGTGTGAAATCCAATGCATTCAATATTGAATGTCCAAAGGCCAAATAACGGTTTCATATGCAAAACTTGTAACTTTATACGAATACCAAAATAGTCCAAAGTATGAAATCATCCAAAGGCTCCATAGTTCCAAGTCAAAATCCAAAATCAAATAAATTTGAATACTAATCGAGGCCTGCAAATCTTAAAAATAAAATATCTCAAATATCAAATCATATGCAGATAAAAATCCTAAAAAATCTAAAACAAGCTAAAATCAAAGAATTATGTATCAAAAGACTAATTTTGAAGATGGGTTACACTTACTCCCAATAATTTTAGGCCAAATCACTATTATTTATACCCGTAGCCTAGTTATTTACATATTACTCCCTATAAATAGGGTCAAGCTCACTTTTTTGCCACCCGTGGGATAGGTGCAGTTCTAATGTCTATCTAATATATTAAGATGTCTGAATGTATTTTTTGTTTAACTTTTTACAATAGTTCTAAAAAAACAAATTGTGGACTCTATGTCAAAATACTCAAAACTCTTTTTCTCTATAGGAAAAGTACAAATCTTCCATTTTATGATAAGTACAAATACAAAACTTTTTACTCTATAGAAAAGTATATGTCATGCCCTCATAACCGAATTTATTAATTAGTTTTCTCAATTAATATGAATCAGATTTTTAGTCTTCCTTTTAACAAAATTACCATAACATTATCTTTCACCGACCAATAAAAACCCCAAAGTAAATATTGGATGTGAACTTGTATCGAATGTCAACTATCAACAACCAGCCAAGAAAAATAAAAATATATTCAATCACAAGACCCGAATTTGCCACACTCAATAATGGTTCCGAATATCGACCTTACAACAACCTAAAAATATATCTTAGACTTGTGCTAGATAAATTGATATCCTATTACATTACCAAAAAACCATCGCAAAATTCTATTCAATACAAAATTATAGAATTGAAATGAAATAAATATCTTAAATCTATTATTTTGATACAAAAATACATCATCTGAAATCATAAATCTTAGTTCCATCCTCAGCCATTTTATTGTCTTCCGTCAACTGCAAGTATACCCTGAGCCTCTAATATGGAAGGTTAGTAAAAATCAAATATGAATGAGCTAATTGTTTAGTAAGGCATATAATTTTTTATAATCAAACATATAATTTCCATCAAAACATGCTAGAGGGAATATGATCTAAAATTATATATAATGACTTATAATTTCTGCAACATTTATGTATAAATTTCAAATTGATAATCAAATTTCCTTTCTCCAAACAATATATCATTAAAATATGCTCAAATCATGTAAATGTTTATGAACTAAGGATTAGTAGAGTCTCACCAACAAAGGAACGAATAATTGAAGCTCAGGTTTTGTATATTTTCACACAATCAAAAGCTTTACGCTACTATTCCGGACCCGTAGGTCATTCGTCATACATATAACCTTTTAGATGGGGCTAAAAGCTACTTTTAACCTACGGATGATGAGTTCGAACCTCGATTATTATTATAATATACTAGACATGTCATAATATATTATCGCTAATTTTTACAATGTTCCATATATAAACAAATGAAAAACCCTATACAAATACAAATAATCCTTTATATTTTCTCATGTTGGGAAAAATATCCTTGTCTTTCAACTAATTGTAGAGCTTTCTTTATAATTCTTCAAATTCTTAGCATGTAGAAGTTCATAATTCATGCAGAGCCTAAATTATGGGATTCTAAAGTATGTAAAAGTCATGTTATGAAATTTTAAATATGCAAAGGCTGTACATTTCAATAAATGCTGGAATTTTATATGGTTTTGTGAAATTTTATCTTTTCTTTTCAACTATAAATCATGCATGAACAATTTAGAGCAAATTCAACACATACAAAGTATATACTTAAGATGTAAGATATACTAGAGCATTATATATGGAAATTAAAGTATATAAGAATATTTAAACATGATTTCAAAACATGCATGAGCTTTTGTGAAAAATAGCTTAAAGAACATAATGTCTGTATATCAAGGATATGAATTTCATAAAAATTATAAAGAATGAGAATAAGAGTACATACATGTGAAGTATAAACACTTTGTATATGAAATCAAAGCATGCGTGAGTATTTAGAGCCATAAATACCCTTAGAGTTCAGAAAGAATAGCAACAAGAGAAAGAGGGACTTGGAATATACTTGCCTTATCCTCAAATTCACTAAAATTTTTCTTAGATTTACTCAACTTCTCTTTCTCTAGCTTTCCTCTCCAAAATCTGGCAAAAATGACTAAAAATTGGCTAAATGGGATTTATACAAAAGATTGGCGTACATATGCTTGTCAAGTGCATATCAAAAATAAAACTAAAATCGTACGACACACGAGCAACCCTCAAGTGTTGAAAATCTGACAAAATTGCACATGTGCATCTCTTGGGCGCGCATCGATTGTAAGAGATCTGCCAGAAGTACACACGAGTGCCCATAGGTGTCCTTCAAGCGTGTTCTTTCTAGCCAAAATACACATGTACGCGTATTAGATACTAATAGGCATCACTCAACCTTTGACTCAAATCTTCATTTGACATTAATAATTTTCTTTATCTTAATCTAATTAGTCATGATCAAAATTATAAATTTGAAGTTTGTACCTTATAGTATAAATATCAAATTAAATAATAAAATAGAGTCTAATCAAAAGTACATGCATGGATTATCTAATGCAAGTCCCAAATGTACGTTTTCATATTTTTATTTCTCAAATATTTATGTATACAAACATAATACTTAAAATATTCGTCCATTTTGCACCATGCAAACAAAATCCTTAAATATTTGTTAAAATTCAAACAAAATTTCAAAACCTTCAATGAAAATCACATGCATGCAATTATATTTAAAGTGGGGAAGCTAAAAGGTCATATGCATGTATATCAAAGCAAGAAATGTCTATAAAATTCAAGAATTTGCAAATAGACCAAAGAATAGTTTTAGAATACTTGCCATAGCATTTTGATTTGACAAGATAAAATTCCAAAATCCTTTTGCTCTCTCTTCTTCCTCCTCTCTTTCTCTCTCCTCTCTTATTTTCTGCAAAATGACCAAAAATAATGTGCACTGGCCTTATATAATCGAATCAATAGACGAGCGCCAGACAAAGACATATCAAGTGCCGCTACAACACTCAAATGTGTATGAGCTGCATCAGGCGCGGCTCAAGTGCCATTATTTTATCCGAATGGTGCATAGGCATTGCATAGACGCCACCCAATTTCCCTAAAACTCACATGAGCTCCTTAGAGGTGCTCCTCGGTTTGTGTAATTTGCTTGAAATGTGCATCAATTTGGCTCAGGTGCTTATTAAGTGCCAAGCTTGATTTTTCTACATCCAATTTTCTTTAAAAGTTTATTATATAATTATTTCCAAATCTACCAATAATTATTTTAATAATATCATAATTTATAAATAAAAACAAAGCATTGCATCTCCCCACCTTTATAAAAATTTTGTCATCAAAGTTTACATATATTGAATTCCAAATAGGTAGGGTTACTTCTCTCGAATTTCGTCTTCACGCTCCCACATTGCCTCCTTGAATGAATGATTTCTCCAAAGCACATTAACCAGATGAATCACTTTAGTGCACAAAACTTGGTCTTTCTTTTCCAAAATTTGAATTGAGATCTCAATATATGACAAATTCTCATCAACTTGCAATGGCTCATACTTTACAATATGCAAAGGATTGAATACATATTTTCTCAATATTGAAATAGGAAAGACATCATGGCAATTCACCAAACTAGCAGGTAAGACTAATTTATAAGTCATATCTTCAACCCACTACAAAATTTCAAATAGACCAATGAATCTCGGCTTTAATTTTCTTTTCATCCCGACTCTCAAAGTTTCTTTTCTCAGAGATTCTTTTAAGAACACATGTTTGTCCACATCAAAGTTCAAATCGGATCTCTGGCGATTAGCATGACTTTTCTGATGACTTTGTGCAACTATCAAACAATCTTGAATTATTTTGATCTTATCAGATATGTCCTAGATAATATCTGGGCTCAAATTTTTTCAATCACTTATTTATTTCCAATTGATAGGATATCTGCCATCTCTATCCATATGATGCTAAATGGGATCATTTTAATACTTGACTAATAGCTATTGTTATAAGCAAATTCAGCTAACAGCAAATAATTGTCCCTTTTTTCTTTAATCTCTAAAATTGATGCTCTCAACATATCCTCTAAAATTTAGATTGTCCTCTCCGATTGTCTATCTAACTGGGGTAAAACACCGTAGCGTATTTTAAATTTGTACCCAACTCCTTGTATAAGTTTTCCCAAAATTTCAACACAAACATTTGGTCAGGATCAGAAACAATCGAAGATGTAATACAATTCAATCTCACAATCTTATTAATATAGAGTCGCATCAAGTAATCTCTAGAAAACGTCATCCTCACAAATAAAAAGTGAGCTAATTTGGTCAATCTATTCACAATCATTCAAACTGTGTCATAATTCCTCACTATCATAAGTAAACCCAAAGTATAATTCATCGCAATATGCTTCCACTTCTAGCCAGGAACAGACAAAGGGTACATATATTCTAGAGGTTTCCTATATTCAGTCTTGACCTATTGTTACACTACATCTCACCACATAAGTTAAGATTTTCCGTTTTGTATTCTTCCACTAGAAGAATTTATTTATACTGTGATACATCTTATTTATTCCAGGATGAATGGTGTACTTCGCTCTATGGGCCTCGTTTAAGATCTCTTCTTTCAAATCTTCGATGTTAAGCACACAAATTCGATCTTAAAACCAAAGACTTCTATCCATCCAAATTTACTTGTGATTCCTTAATTCCCCTACAATTTCCATCAAATATGGGTCATTCCTCAGAGATTCTTTAATCTTTTCCATAACCACCAGTTAAATATAAAAATACGACAAAATCATTCTCGAGCCTTAGGAGTGCAACTGAGTATTATAACTTTTCATCCCATCAAGCATCTCTCATTCTTTGATCATCAAAAGAGCCACAATGCTTGAAGAATTTTGACTCAATGCATTAGCAACAACATTCGTTTTTCCCAACTGGTATTGAATCTCATAATCATAACATTTTAACAAATCCATCGAACGACGTTGTCTCACGTTCAACTCCTTGTGCGAGAACAAATATTTCAAGTTCCTGTGATTAGAATAGACAATAAATTTCTCTCATACAAATAATATCTCCAAATCTTCAAAGCAAATATCACTGTTTTCGACTCTAAATCATGGGTGGAATAATTTTATTTGTAGGCTTTGAATTGCCTTGATTTGTAAGCAATTCCTTGACCCATTTTTCTTCTTTACAAAGAGTATTAGTGCTCCCCATAGTAATGCACTCAGTCAAATAGATCCCTTTCTTCAGCAATTCTTCCAACTATTGCTTCAACTTTTTAATTCAGATGGAGCCATCCTGTAAGAAGCCCTTGAGATTAGTATAGATGTTGGCATTACATCAGTGGTAAACTCAATTTTTCGATTCAGAGGTAAACTAGGCAACTCCTCTAGGAAAACATATTTGAACTCACATTTCTCGGATTTCTTTGATAGACACATTATGACTTCCTATAGTTGTGATATAAGCCAAATAAGCTCAGCAACCATCTTTAATCAAATGGATCACATGCAGAGCCAATATTAAAGTAGATGATTCCTTCCCAATGTTCCCTTGAAATTCAAAAGACTTGTACCTCAAAATACAAAACAAGACCGATTTGTTAAAACAATTCATACTTGCGTGATAACACTCTAACCAATCCATCCCTAGAATAACATCAAAATTAGGCATAACAAGCAAAATCAAGTTTGCCAAGAGATCAAACTCATTGACTCAAATCGAGCACTTGGGATACATCATGTTGGCTAACAAGAATTTACCCACAGGAGAGAATACCATCAAAGCAAAATCCAAAATTTTATGGGGTCCATGCAAACTACAAGCAAATTTTGGAGCCGCGAACAAGTGGATAGATCCAAGATCAATTAACACAAAAGCCATATAATCACAAATTTGCATGTTATCTTTGATCACCAACGAATTTGCTTTTGCATCCTTTGTCGTTGCTACAAGAGTCTTCCCGAGATAGTGAGTTTCTTCTTTATATGTTTTGGAGGAAATGGACAATCTTTCACCTTGTGACCAACTTAGTCACTATTAAAACAAGTTCCACTTTGCCGGTAGCATTGTCCCCTTGCATGGTGCTTACCACAATGCTCACATACTGACTTGGAGTATTGAGGCTTCATTAGTGAAGATTTGACTCCGGTCACCTTGCCCTTCTCCTGCGCCTTGGACTTAAATTAGGATCTTTTAGACTTCGAACCCTTTACTTGTTGACCTCTTCTCAAAGAACGTTTCTCTTTCTTGTTCCTACTCGATAAGTAGAACTTGATCAAGCACTTTACTGTAAATCCTTAACTGAAGGGGCACCAATTGCTTCCTAATCGAATCTTGAAGCTATAACAGAAACTTCTAGGCCCTCCTGGCCTCATCCACTACCACATGCAGGGCAAAGCAAGACAATTGTGTGAACTTTGTGTCATTTTTGGCCATCATCCGATTGCCTTGCGTCAAGTAATTAAATTCATCTTCTTTAATCTAACGAATGCTTGTGAAAAAGAATTTTTCCATAAAGGCCTCCAAAAATGACATTCCATGGAATTTCTTTATTCTCCATACCAAGAATTCTCCTCTGAGTTGCCCACCATCTATCTGCTTCCCATTCAAGCTTGTAAGCCATAAACTTGACTTTTTCCTTTTTAGGGCAATTGATAACTTTTAACACCTTCTCCACTCTGTGCTTGCCGTTTCCATTTCTTTGATAGGGTTGAACTCTCCTAAAAACTTCAAAACATGCTGGTTTGTAAAGCAGTCAAATGGCATCATGCCATGTCCTTGATCAACAGTGCTTCTTCTCTTGGCTAGGTCTACATGATGCAGTTGAATTATCCTATCCATAATATCACTTATCTGGCCCATCATTACTCGATAGTTATCTTTCCAACTAGAACTCGATCCTCTTCTTCCTGACATTTTTGGTACTTATCATGTGGAAATTTTCAAATGTTTAGTTCTTTAAGATCAAATAAGACACCTTTTCTTATGATTTCTCTCTAATATCATTCCTATCACGACTACGGCCTAAACGTAATAATTAATAATAATTTTCTTAATCCTTGAAAGAACAAAAACCAAATATAATCATCCAAAACCAGGTCAGATCTAACAAAATCAAAATTATCAATATAATAATCATGAAGTTTGACATTAGGCATAGGACCAATCTAAACTATTTTGTTCACTTTCTAAAACAATGATAATAAACTTGCTTAACCCAAACCCACAAGAAAAAGTGACAACCTCAAAAAATCTAGCAATCACAACATTGAACTAGTATAAATCTGGATAACACAACAACCCCAACATAAATAGATTGAAGTAATCAAATATATTACAAATCCTTTGACATAAATTCTCATGTACAATTTCCAAATACAAATCCAAATATAACATAGAAAATATAAGTCTCCAATCTTCCCCATCCGAACTCCCACAAGTGATCAATTGCCCTCTAATCTGAAAGAGTTAAAAACAAGACAAATCATGATATTAAAGCTCAGCAAATATCAATATATGTAATAATAAATACTTGTCCAACAAAACAAAATGAATGGATGAAAATAAGTAAAACATGTGTGAAATCCAATATATTTAATATCAAATTTCCAAAGTTCAAATAACGATTTCGTATTCAAAATTTGTAATCCAACACGAATACCAAAATAGTCCAAAGTACGAAGCCATCCAAAGGCTACAAAGTGAAGTCCAAATCTAAAATCACCATGTAAATCTCCAAAATCAAACATCTTAAATATCAAATTATATGTAGATAAATATCTTGAAAAATCCAAATCATACTAAAATCGGAGAACCAATGATCAAGAAATTAACTTTAAGGAAGGGTTACACATACTCCCGATAACCTTAGATAAAATCACTACTATTTAGACCCGTAAGCTATAGATAGCATCAAACGCCACTTTCTTTTGCCACCCGTGGAGGTAGATGCAGTACTCAAGTTTGACTGGTCTATATTAGGATATCCGAATATATTTTTTGTTTAATTTCTTGCAATAGTTTGTAAATAAAACAACAAATGGTGAAATCTATAACAAAATGCTCAAAACTTTTCCTTTATGTAGGAAAAGTACAAATCTTCTACTTTGTAGGAAATATAAATACAAACCTTTAAATCCTATAGGAAAGTGTAAATATCAAATCAAATAATAAAATAGAGTCCGGTTCAAAACACATGCATGGATTATCATTTGCAAGACGCAAATATACGATTTCATGACTTTTATTTCATAAATATTCGTGTATTCAAAATGATTCAAATATTCGTCCATTTTGCACAACGCGAACAAAATTATTAAATATTTGGTAAAACCTAAACAAAATCTCAAAATCTTCAGTAAAAATCACATGTATGTAACTATATTTAAAGTGGAGATGCTAAAGGGTCACTTGTATATATATTAAAATAAAAAACGTAGATAAAATTTAACTATTTGCAAATTGACCAAAGAATGGACTTGAAATACTTGCGCTAACCTTCCGATCTGTCTGATTTGACAAGATAAAGTTCCAAAATCCTCTTCTCTTCCTCCCTCTTCTTCTTATCTCTCTCTCCTCTCCTCTTTTTTCCCCGAAAATGACCAAAATAGTGCATGCAAGCCTTTTATAATTAAATTAGTGCATGAGTTTCAAACAGACATGCATTAGGGGCCACTACAATCCTCAGACATGCACAAGTGCCGTATTAGGTGCAGCTCAGGTGCTAATATTTTGTTCAAACGGTGCATGAGTGCTGTGTAGGCACTTATTAGGTGCCACCCAATCTGCCCAAAACACACATGAACACCCTAGAAGTGCTCCTCAGGCGTGCATAGTCTGTCTAAATGGGTATAAGCGCAGCTCACACACTTGTCAAACGTTAAGCCTGATTTTCCTACATCCGATTTCTTTACAAAATTTTATTGTATAATTATTTTCAAATTGACCTAGATTTATTTTGATACATCATAATTTATAAATAGAACCAGGGCATTACACTGTCACTATTTTATCTTTTGATCTTTCGTCAATTATCTTAATATATCTAAAGGATCAACACTATTAGTCTTTTTAAATTACTAAGTTTGCATTCATCTCCTGTTGTTTTTATTTTTTTAATTTTTTTTGCCAGATGAGATTAAGGCTGATAATTCTTCACCCTTAGAGCTTTATAGTAAACCCTCTCTCTCCTGTGTTGCTCACTTGAGGTCTAATAGCACAGTGCTCTTCTCTCCCCAAGATTTGGGATCCTTGTTGGTGAACTTATCCAGATGACTATTTTCTTTTCATATTTTATTTCCCTAAATTCTAGTCTTTGCAGTAGGGGCATGGACACATCGTTGGTGTTATGATAGTGTCCAACACTTATTGGACACAGAGACTTTCTGATCCTCTTCAAAGTGAGTTGGAATGTTTTGTGTTAATTTGGATGCTTTCCAACACATGTTGGAATGTTTTTTTTTTTTTTTTTTTTGTGTCTTAATTTAGATACACTAGGTGCTAGGGGATATGTTAAGAACCTACTTGGAACATATTTGAGTTTTTTTTTACATGTGAAAATAAGACATTTGACAAAATTTAATTAACTATTGAAGCTACTTAATATTTAGCCAAAAAATCAATGCATCAGGCTGAGATGAGTGAAATGAACATCACTAGTTTCCATTAATAATTAATTGAAGAGAGAAGTGCATGATAGAAAAACATTGAGAATTCATTGCCGATGAAGAAATGCAAGGGGAAGATTATAGATTTCAAATTGAGTATGATACTGTCTGACTGCTTTGCATGAGCAGATAAGTTGCAGATGAACGAAGAGAGAAAGACTGAAACAATAGAAGGGGCTGACAGTGAGACAAGTTTGCAAGGATGTCTGGTGATTGGGATTCAACACTAACATAGCTCTCTCTTTGTTAATTCCTCCGTGTCCTAAATACATCCCTGTTCTGTTTTTCATTCTCTTCTATTTTGTGGTGGAATTTTGTGTATGCACAGCTTTTTGGATGTTAATTTTTGGTACTTATCCTCACTCTGTTATTGAGTCATTGGTTGAATACTTTCCAGCTTTTGCTTATTTTTACCCTATCATTCTTATTCTCTCTATAGCTATAATAGGCTTCAGGCCCTATCATATATGTCCTGAATTTTTCTGTTGAATTATAGCTGGGTGTTGGATAATTGATTTCCTCTTTTTTATTTTTCTGTTTTTTGGACAACAGCAAACCCACGACTACTAGTGTCTTTTTTGTTCTTTTTTTTTTTTGTGAACCATTATAACTATTTTTTCTTCTGAATGCCTTTTGCATCTTTTTTGTTGGTAAATTGCTTATTTAGAAATTTTTTCTTGTAACTAAATATATTGGGTAATTAGAAATTGCAAAGGTTGCACTGATAGCAAATTTTGTTTGAAATATTATTGTTTGATATGTTGAGGGTGACCTATATTCATTTTGTTTGACCAGCCTGTTTGAGAACTTGACCTGAAAAGTTTACAATATGACGATTTGAATTTTGAATAGAGATTAATGATGGTAGTAGTGGAGGCTATTATGGATATGTTATATTTGTGGATCTATTGGTTATACTACGACGTTTGCTTTAAGCTTTGATAAATATTAAAAACATAATTCATAATTGTTAAGCTCCTCTTACAACCCTAATTGTTGAACATTATGAAACATCTCCTTCTTTGCCTTTTTTTTTTTTCACTTTGAGATTTTTTTCACATAAAATTAGTATTTTGTTCTGCAATTGTTTACTGTTTTACTATTACTAGTTTCTTGAATCTGTAAAATAATCAAATTATATTCTCATACCCATAAAAAAAAACTATGTATTTTAGTTGGCAAATACCCAATATTTAGTGTTATAATTTTTATAAAAATAACATGTCAATATTTTAGTGTCATGTTATATCCGTGTTGTGTCCCTGCTTCTTAGCTCTGGCAAATCAAAAGAAAGATTTTATATGATAAATATTACGCAAAAAATTTTTTTTTTTTTTTTTGATTGATTATTGATTAAACAAGCAATGGGGTGCCACTAAACAAGCAAACTAAACTAATACCAATCTTCCCATAACTTAATAGACAATGGGTAGTTCAGATGCACTTGAAGTCATATGTTGCAAGCCAATATTACCACTGACAACATTTGACTTTGATTATAAAAAACTTCAAATGGGCACACATTTTGTGTAGAAGGATCTTGAATTTAGAATTCAATAGTCTACAAAACCACTATGTTTTATGGATCAAAATGTTTTACAATTAACATGGAAAGAAAATAAATGTTGCAGAAATAAGAATTATAATATTGGTGAATGGATTACTCTTAAAATTAAGGTGAGGAATGAATGTATTGTTGCAATAAGAAATTTCACCTATAGAAGAAAAGGTGAGGAAATGACAATTACTAGGTTTAGAAACTTGAAATATAGGCCAATTGAAGCATGAGTGAGAAAGGGTGATTTGGTTGAGCTTTGTGGTGATAAGAAGGAAGAGAGAGGTAGGCATGTAAAAAATTACCTCTACTTCTTGAGGGTGTTGTACTAAATCAAGTAGAATGACAAATTTATATAACGGTTTCCACTTAGTGGAATTCAAAGGTTTGTTAATGTTGATGTTAATGATAATTCTCATCTCCTGCTAAGCGTGTCATATTTAAATGAAGAAATCAACCTTGTGTTTCCCACTTCAACAATTATATGGCCACTATCTTGCACAGTTCTTTGCTGTTGTCATTTGTCTTGGTAGAGGAATCATGTATGTTGACAGCACCAACTTTGCAAGTATTTTTTTTTTTTGGCTGGTTATTCATGGCTTCTTCTGCATCACGGCTCAGTGGTTCGTTGTGGTTGTTGGTTTGGTATCATGCTGATGTGGCCCCGTGGTCCATTTGCCCGGATTGGATGATCTCCGTGTTCAGTATGCTGTTTGCCGGACGGCCTATGCTATTGCTGTATTGCTGCTGTTGCTGGTTTGCCTAAAATACCGCTGAAAGTCGGTATGTCGTGCTGATGCTCTCATCTGGTTACGCGGCTGGCTTGTGGCCGGATTGGAAGTTGGCTCTTAGGCCGGTGTTTTTTTTTCTTTCTTTGAGTGTTTTTCTTTTGCTATCATAGATTGTTTCTTGGTGATGCTTGGGTTCTTCCCTAGCGTCCTTGTTCTACGCTGTCTATATGCTCGGGGTATATCCTAGCGTTTATGTTCTACCTCTAAGTCGGCAAAATACTTGGAGTTAGAACATAGTTTATGTACTTACTTTTATTTTAATTTAATTTAACTTACTTATCAAAAAAAAAAAAAAAACTTTGCAAGCAACTCCCAATGTTTACTCTACTGATTGTCAAGGACCATATTTGAACTAGTCATATTCATGTAACAATTCCTAATCTGCTGACTCTTTGATCCAATCCTCCTTTGCTACTATCCCCTATCAGACAAGCTTTGATTCCCACAGGAATTGATCATTTATGGTTTGAAATATAGCCAACATTAGCCAGCTCATTTGGCTTTTCTTAGTTTTATACTGACAATTGCCAATGAAATCTTTGTTCACCAGAATCCTCTCTGTTGTCATCTTTGGTTTTGCATTTCTATAAAAGGTCTAAAATAAGATGTCTATAGATAAATTGTTGTCCACGATTTCCTTTTTTTTTTTAACTTTTGACTATAGTCTGTAATGTTCCATCATGTTTTGGCGTGCAAATTGACAATATATAATCAAATTACTTACTACGAAGTTCAAGTGGTCATCTCCATCGATTTGCTATCAGTCTCTTTTTTTTTTTTTTTTCCGGGGAGGGGTTAGTAATCACACACGCATACTTGCATGTGCACAGACAACTGTGTACATGCCTGGCACACCTTCGCAATCTGAACTCACTGAGTGCTGAGAGACCTCACTTGGCATTGCTGCTTCCTGTTCATTCGTAAAATGTCAACTTTTTGTTTATCATTCGCATTGGTAATGTCTTTTTTGTTAAGGGCATGTTTGGATCTAGAAAATTTTTTAAAAAATGAAAAGAAAATTGAAGTTCAAGTGGTCATCTCCATTGATTTGCTATCAGTCTCTCTTTTGTTTTTTGGGGTTGTTTTTTGGGGGGTTAAGGGGGTTAGTAATCACACACACATGCTTGCGTGTGCACAGACAACTGTGCACATGCCTGGCACACCTTCACAATCTGAACTCACTAAGTACTGAGAGACCTGACTTGGCATTGCTAATGCTTCCTGTTCATTGATAAAATGTCAACTTTTTGTTTATCACTAGCATTGGTAAGGTCTTCTTTGTTAAGGGCCTATTTGAATCTAAAAAATTTTAAAAGAAATGAAAAGAAAATTGAAGTTCACGTGGTCATCTCCATTGATTTGCTATCAGTCTCTCTCTCTCTCTTTTTTTTTTTTTTTTTTTTTGTGGGGAGGGGAAGGTTAGTACACATACTTGCATGTGCACAGACAACTATGCACATGCCTGGCACAGCTTCCCAATCTGAACTCACTGAGTGCTGAGAGACCTCACTCGGCATTGCTACTGCTTCCTGTTCATTGGTAAAATGTCAGCTTTTTGTTTATCACTAGCATTGGTAATGTCTTCTTTTTAAGGGCCTGTTTGGATCTAGAAAATTTTAAAAGAAATGAAAAGAAAATTGAAGGGAACTAATTTTTTTGTTTGGGTTTCATGAAAAATCTCTAGGAAAAATTTTGATAAAAAATGTCTTAAAATATTCTTGAAGAAAATGATCATCTTCTTTTTTTCATGTTTTTCTTTTTTATTTTTATTCCTTCAAAATTTTCTAGATTCAAACAAATTCTAATTGAATTCTGAATATAGTCTAAGCATTGTTTCAATTCTCATTTGTTCCAACATTGTTTGTCTCACAAAGTCATCTACCATGCGATCATTCCTCCTGCAATGGCTTCTGCACAATTGCTGCCCTCTGAATTTCATCCAACCCTTAAGCTGATTGTTCCCATCAATATCATAATTATAGATTGCAAAGTAGAAAACAGTGGACAATGAGTGGTTGAATTTCTAGGGAACCTGTCAAGTTACATCACATGATATTTTTCTGATGACATGTCAGGCATTATTGTCATTGTATGTGGTAATTCTATCAGGGAAAGTTGTTCCCATCAATACTTCTACAGTTACTGTACTTCATCATGTCCGAAATCAGTGGCCAACTCCCCATGCATCGTGGCATTCTGTGCCAGGATTAACATTTTATTTTTGCTATAATTTTAGAACACTTTTGACTCTTGTATTAAACAGTTGAAGTCTTTTGCATGTTAGTTTTGGCCTTCATGCTCTTGTGTTTTTTTTTTTTTTTTTCTTTTTCCTCAATGCACAGCTTGCAGGTCCCCCTTTGCCATGAGTATTGGAAACATTCGCTCATTTAGCAACGATGTAACTCATCTTCCTGACATAAAAGACCCTGAAATAAAAAATGTGTTCAAGGACATCATGGCTGCAGACTGGGATGAACTCCCCGAGGCTCTCATCCATGATGTGTTGAAGGTGTTGACTAATGATACAGATGACAAAGCTGGCAAAGAGGCCTTGAAAAATGTTTTTCGTGCAGCTGAGGCAGCTGAGGAGTTTATTGGGATTCTCGTGTCTTTAAAGATGGAACTCGATGACAGTGTTGGATTGAGTGGGGAGGTAGTGTACTTTGCCTCGAAATGAGGCCCTTGTTTCAATTTTCCAAAAACCCATTTCATCATTGTTTTTCAACTCTTTGTAGGAAGTGAAACCATTGTCAGAGGAATTGAAAAATGCACTTCAAACAGCCTATAACCGCTACACTACATATCTGGATTCATTTGGACCTGATGAATACTATCTTCGAAAAAAGGTAGAGACAGAGCTGGGAACAAGGATGATTCATCTGAAGATTAGGTGCAGTGGCATTGGTTCTGAGTGGGGAAAGGTATGATAGTTCTTTGTGGTTCATCTTTTGGCTAAATATCATTTTCTGAAGTTCTACAAAATTTACTTTGCATGATATGTTATTTGTCAATGGGAAGGAAATGCTGCTTATTGGTCAAATTTGTGCTTGGGAGTACTCTTCATTTCTACTGAACACAAATTAAACTATGCAAAATTAGATGAATTCAAACCCATGCATGCATCCATTTGTGGGCGCATGAATCCTAGTTACCCACATTACCCAATCATGCCCATAATGATGTAATTCTAAAATGGTTATTAGTATAAATACCAAATACTTCAAGCAAAAAATTAAAGAGACCCCTTAATTGGATGAGATATCTGGGAGTTGTGGTTGGATCAGATGACGAACTGAAAAATGTCAGTGGATGAAGCAACAGTAGTAAGCAATAGAGAGCCAAATTGGGATGTTTGATGATTTGAATGAATAATGGGTGCAACTGCAGACAATTTATATAAACCACTACACTCCGTTTCTCAAAAAAAGGGAATAAATTAAGGAATAAAGAAAGAAAAACCAAGGACTATCAAGTAATTAATTAAAATTAATGGTGGTGGACACTAATTTCCAAGTTTGACCTCAAATCTATATCAATTCATTTTTTAGTCCTTTATATTCTGGATTCGTTATCAGTTTTTGGCTGCCAATTTCAGGTTACGCTCCTTGGGACATCCGGACTTTCTGGCTCTTATGTTGAACAAAGAGGGCCATAGTTTAAGTTGATGTTACAGTTGAAGTAAGCCCGTCTTTGGATTCTGAATGGTTGAAAATGGTGAGCTTAGATTTTTCTTCTTTGGCAAGTCGTCTCTGTTCAGAGCTGCATAGCACTTGAATAAAGAGCTTCGTGGAGCTTTTTCCATATTCGCATGTGTTTTCATTTTAGTGTATTATCTCGTGTTACGTGATAATTGAAGGTTAGAACCTTTATTGCCTGCGTTGTTAAAAAAGTCAAATATTTTTCATGCCACGTCTCTCATAGACACCACTCTAATCAAAGCTGTTAACCCTCCTGTACACGCACTGCTTTTTGAGCAATCGCATCGGTTCTGTGGGGAAAATTGAATGATTCAAAGTATGTAGAGGCTCCCTCATTGTTGTCGGTACTATTTTTGACTGCCCAAAAGCTTTTATCCCATTTGCATGAGAGGGACTTGACGTATCACAGAAAAGAACAAACTGGTGGTTCCTGCAGGAACTCTTGAACAAAAGTTCTCTGTTGCAGTAATTCTTTTGACATTGTATAGTCTAAACGCAATAGCTGTATGGAGATCATCAACATCAAAAGCTTCTTGTTGCATTGAAATATATAAATGTTGATTAACCTGATTAAATATTGAACTTGGTAATGCGCTACTAATGTGGCTCAGCCACTACTTGCAACTGAGAAGTGAAAATGGGGAAATTTTCCGCTAAAACATCAGCTTGCACGCGTATCTCTATTTTCTGTAAGGATGAATCCTACTACTATGTAGATAAAGATGCTCATAACCAATCGTATCCAGAGGTTGCAATGCAAGTCACCCAGACCTTCGATCTTTATTTCCTTCAAAATCAACTCATCACGGTTTATTTTCCATTAGTAATTTTTTCATGGCCCACATTTGGGTTGGTCATGACCAGCACTAAGACCAAGATAATTTTATGACCCACCTTAGCTAGCAAGTTTTATGTCCTAACTTGAAGCATATAGTATAAATATAATCAAAGTTAATATAAAATATTATGAGGTTCTATTATTCTATTTGATATATATATATATATGATAGTTAAAGCTTCTCTAAAAGTGAATAGATATACATGATAAAGCTAATAATATACATGCTTCTAAAATGATTGACAAAAGACTACAAAGTACTTTTAAAAGGCTTAATCTTGGCACATATAACCATTGAGATGTGCCCTGACTTAAAAACCTTAGTGAAAATGAATAAAATGTTAGGAGAAAGTTCAATAAACAAATAACTAAGTTATAATATGGAAATAAGTTAGAAAATAATTTTGAAAACATTCTGATTGTCTATGATAAATTATTTAACGAGTGCTTATAAGTATTAAAAAAACTAACAAGATAATAAATCACAAAGTAATTGAATCAAGAGAAGAAAGAGAACGATACAGGGCTGAACTAGAACAAATTGAACGCAAGTACATAAAACTAGAAAATGTCAACAAATTATTAAGTGAAAGGATCAAGGCTCTCAAAATTGATCTAGAAAAGACGAGAATTGATCTTAAAATTTTTTTCAAGTGGAAGGAACTCAATTATATGTTGGGGCTATAAAAGTCCACTGAAATTATATATATATATATATATAAACTGTTGAATTATAAAAATATGTCTAAGGTAAATGATAATTTTAAAACTGTTTTAGTTCCGAGTATCAATTCTTAAGAAAATAAGTACCAAGAGTATTCTGAACCAACAAACCTAAAAAGGAACGTATAAGAAAAAACATTACGATTGGCCCTGAGGCTTTCCAACCGGATGGAAGGTGGTGCGTATCCCTATCATGCTTAGGAGGTGGCGAATCAGGTTACCACTCTTTCTCCTCCCGAGCAGACAGGATCTTGGAAGCCAGCCAAATCCCAGAGACATTGGAAATCCATTTCTAAGAAATCTCAGGGCTCTATCGGCAAAAGTGCTTGTCGGAGTAGTGTTGGCTGAGACAAGGAACTGCATAGGATTGAAGGCTGCCGATGGGATGGGTTTACTGGGATGGTTTTCTTCGGTATCGTGTTTCTGCTGGTATGGGGCTTATTGCTGGTTTGAAAATTTATTGGGAGTCGCATTTGATTGTGAGCTGCCGGTTTATTCTGATGCGTTTCTATATTGATAGCAGGTATATATATATATGTGTTGGCATTCCGACCGTATTGCGTTTTTGCAGTATGTTGTGTCGGAATGTGTCCTTTTGCCGGTTTGCAAATTTTGCCGATTTAAGGCATTCCGGGCGTAATGTGTTTTTGCTATCTGTTGTGCCGGAATGCGTCCTACTGCCGGTATGATGTTTAGCCTATTTACAAAAAAAAAAAAAAGGCATTCCGGCTGTAATGTGTTTTTGCAGTTTGCTGTGCCAGAATGAATACTTTTTGCTGGTTTGCCTTTTTGCCAGTTGAAAAAAAAAATTTGGCATTTTGGCCGTGTTGCGTTTTGCAGTCTGTTTTGCCGGAATACATCCTTTTGCCGGTTTGCAAATTTAGCCAGTTTGAAAGAAAAAAAAAATTGGCATTCCCGGTGTTGCCGGCTTGATTAATCGGGATGTTAGGCCACCGGCAGAGCTACCAATCACACGGAAGAGCACTCGGATAATGTAAGCTTCCCGAAAATTACAAGATTATATCCGGATCTAAAACTCAGGTCTAGAAACAGAGCACGTGGACTTGATTCCTTTTTAATTGTTTTTGTTTTGTTTTTGTTCTGTTTTCTGTAAAAGATATAACTACATTCTGTTATCTTTGTTGCTCACGTGAAACTTCTCTTGCTATTTTGTCAACCTTTAAGCCGATTAGGCCACACTTGAGCCACCAATGAATGGAAAAGCGAGATAATGCTTAAAACTGAATTCCTTCTCTTCTCGTTTCTCTCCCTCACTTTCTCTCTTTCTCCCTCTCGATTCTCTCTTCCCTTCTCTTCTCCTCTCTTCTCTCAATCTGCAGATTGTCGTCATCAGCCTCTGTTTGACCTCTCCTCCCATTTCACTCTACACCAGAGTCCTCGGCCATTACCGCTCGGACTCATCATAGCAGCACCTCTCGGACAGTATCACAGCTCACGGAGCGTATCACCGGACATAATGCATTTTTGCTGTCTGTTGTGCTGGAATGCGTATTTAGCCGGTTAAAAAAAAAAAGGGCATACCGGCCGATTTTCTTTCTCCATGCATGGATTGCCGGGTTGTGTCATTTTGCTAAGACAGGCACCTTTGGTTGGTCTGGTGTTATTGCCCGGTACGATGTATTATGCCAGTTTTGGGCTACTAGCCGGTTTGGAGTAAAAAAAAAAGGGCATTCCAGCAGAAATGCTGTAATGCTATCTATTTGGACAGTTTGCTCTCATTTCCTGCGTGGATGGCCTTCTTGGTTCTTGACCTTAGACAGTATGGAATCTGATGGTTTGGAATGGATTAGATGATCATGGACGAGGTGCTTTAATACTCTTTGTTTGCCGATTTGGCCACTTTAGCCGGTTTGTGGCATTCTATCCAACATGCTGTAATACAATCTATTTTTCTGGTATGCATCCCTTTGCCGGTTTGGCCGATTTGACCGGTATGCTCTCATCTCCGACGTGGATGCATTGTTAGCAGGGTTGATGCTTTGTTTGGCGTATGATGTCGTTTAAGCCGGTTTGGGTAAAGACTATTAGCCATTTTGGATGACTGTTTATATTATATCACTCGAGGTCATATAATGTACTATGGTGCTTGGGATATGCCCTAACATTTATATTTTAACTCCAAGTCAGCAAAATACTTGAAGATAATTCATAGGTGTATATAATTTTTTATTTTTTAATACAATTTTACTAATAAAAAAAAAAAAAAAAACCATTACGAGTGTTTAGGTTCAACAAAAATCAAATGCCATGGCTAAAAAAAATAGTTTTAAGAACCAATCTAGAAGTCAATAAAATAGATCTCATTCCTTCTTTGGGTTTGTTCCCACATGACATGGTTATTAGTCAAACACAACCCCATTAGTATAAAATTAATTACTTTAGAGAATCTTAATTGGTTAGGCTACTCATATCGTTCAGTCTTTCTTTCATGGCAACTAGTTGAATGACACTAGTGGTAGAGGTTGCAGATGCGCTGTAATTGTTTTATAGAAGGGGCAAGCCAGATCTTTCCTTAACCCCAAACAAACCTAACATGTTAACAATCATGTCAATCATATTAAATATATAAATGCGATAGTAAGCAAATTAACTAAAAAAATTAACTGTCGAAAAAAAATTAGATAAAAAAGAGTGATTTCACAAACCAAAGGAGTAGCATTGCTTATAAGATGAGTTAATTTTCAATAAGAATGGGCAATTTTTCCATCGTAGATTGATCTATTGCCTTTAGGGCACTCATGTATGACATTACCATGTTTAGATCAACTCAAGCACGCTTAAAGCACTAGCCACTATACCTGTCGCACCTAATGCATGCCTTTTCTGCACTCATGCACTGACCTCATGTCTGAAATATGACTAATGCATATTCACGTGCCAATCTATAATCCATTATTTCTTCTTGCATTGTACTCATGCCATCCCTATTTTTTTCCTCCTCTCACATCTCTCCATTCTCCTCGATTATCTCTCTCTACCTTCATTACTCCCAGATCTACTCTCTGTTACTCACTCCAAGGTGAATTTAAGCTAATTTTATCTTTATCTCTTCTCTCTCCCATGCTTTCTTGCTTTTATATTTTTGCTGAGGCCTTGGTTTCTTGAGTGAATGGTGTTGTTCTCACAGTTGATGATTTCTCATGTATGTTGGGCAATCTTGAGGGATTTGTTGCTTTTTATGCTACATTTTTAGGGCTACATTGTTTTGGGTGGTCTGGTTCAAAAATCACTCATGTTTGGACCTTCCCCCTTATTAGATTGGTTGATCTTAGTTTATCTCGTTTATAATTATTCATCCACATTGTTGCATATACTATGATTTATTTGTTTATCCTCCTCGTGTCATTTTAGATGGGCACGTCCAATAAAGTCCCTAATTAATGACCTTGTATCGAGCTCTTTACTGAATTTGATCGGGTCTATCAATACTTTTGTGGAAGAACCTTTTAGTTAACGCATGAGTCACAAGCAACTCACTTTAAAATGAGAGGTCAATCTTGTTTCTTTTATTCGCTTGTTTTATCTATTTTTGTTGATCAATACTAGAACCGATCCTCACCCATTTGATTTCTCCTTCCATTCTCTTTGCTCAAGAGTTTTAGTCCAATAATTATGATGTTGATAAAATCGAACTCATTCTCTACCTTTTTGAGGTGGAAGCCTCTTCATATCACTCTAGAAGTGACTGCAAGCACACTACATCTTTCACTTGTGCCTTCGTCGATTATTGTAACTATTTCACGAGATGCCATTATATAACGACATTTGCGTCCTTATATAGAGCTCCCATGACATGGCATAGAAAATCCTTTAAAACAAGCATCCGCCCCGGTTGTCACGTCATTATCACATTATCTAACTAATATTTTTTCATTAACATATTACACCACTCTTGTTCTTAATTACACCCTTTCTCTATGCTTTGTTCATCTCACCTTTGGCTAAGGTTATTAGTGATTTTATAATTTTTTATAAGGTGATTAATATATTTTTTTATAAATAATTTTATTAATAAAAATTAATATATAATTAATATTTTATCTTTAAGTATTTTGTCACTTAGATTTAGAATAGAGACGTTAATATTTTATTTTGTAAGTAAGTTAAATGAATTAAATTTAGTATTAATGAAAAATAATAATTATAATGAAAAAAAAAGAAAATCACCTAGGTATAATTTGCCTAACCCACCGTATGCATTCTAGTCAGACAACACAAACAAACCTCAAAACGGATATTACTAAAAGGAGCCCAGCATCATCTAGCCATTAACGAATATATTTTTTTCCATTGCACTCCGGCCTCCGGAATAAAAGGTAATTATTCCGCACTCCGGCCTCGAGAATATTACTGGATTACGCAGGCCACTCCGAAAGCATTCTCATAGCCAATAAAATCAAGGCCACTCCGTCCAAAGTTCGCTCCATCCCAAGAAAGAAAAGGTATCACATAGATGAATTTTTTTTTCCGTCAGTGATAAGAACCACTCCGTTCAAGAAGACAATAAGGCACTACGGAATAAGAGTCACTCCGCCTTCAAGGGGGGAAGATTTTTTTTTTTTTTTTTATCGTCCGAAGTGATAAGAACCACTCCGTCCAAGAAGACAACAGAACTTTAACTCCGTCCAAAGTGAGGACCTTTCACTCCGCCACCACAGAGATTCTCAATAAGAACCACTCCGTCCAAGAACACAAAAAAGCACTTTTTATCGCAACAACACTCTGGAAGCTCAACCAAATAAACTCCGTCCCAAGCGGGAGGAGTTATAACATGTGTCAACCAAAATAACTCCGTCCAAAGTGAGGACTAATATTTCATTGATGAAATATGGTTTTGATTTCTCAAAGATGGAACAATTGATTTATGAAAGAGCAACGGTGAGCATCCCTCTGAAACCTTCCGATGGAAGCTGCTACTATGCTACTTGTTTTCCCTTGGGTGACTAAATTGGGAAGGTTTAAAGTTAAGGCAAGAAAATTATAATTTGTACTAATCCTCCCTGTTTTATTACTGTTGATACATTGTTTTATAGTTTTTAGTGTTTGGACAAAAATGGACATTTTGTGGGTGTCACTTGATAATGATAATTTAATATGAATTTCATGGCCCTAAAAATAATGTTAATATAGTGGTGAGATTGGTAGTGATTAGTGGAGTCTTACTGGTCAACTTGAACTCGCTGTGAGTTTTGAACTTGTGTTAGTTTTGCACATATTGTTTAGCTTTGGACATATTGGCTAGGAGATACTAATTGGACCGTATGGGCCTGTGGGGTCTAGTGATATGATGAGAGTCAGATATTTGGTTTATTTATAGATTTTCTTATTTCCTTGGTAATTATTTCTTTGGATTGTCTTAGTTCTCGTGCGTAGTCTTCTTGTTTACTTTATAATTAGGTAAAGAAAATTGTATAAAAAATTACAGTATCAAAGAAAATAAAACTTATGATACCGTAGTGTAATCTACAATAATTCAATATCTATTCTATATCTAATGGATTGAGGTCTATGTTTCATAAATAAATACTTATAATTATGTGACCATCCTGTAATATGGTATCAAGGAATAACATAATAAGAGATACGGGGTTAAACATTTCTAGAGAGTTAAGGACTCTCTATACATAGAGTTGGAGATTCTTTCAGGCTAGTTCCCATATAGAGAGTTGGGGATTTCTCTTGGGCTAATACCTATATCAAGAGTTATGGATTCTCACATAGGATTTGATTGAGGTGTTAACATACCCGTAGTGGTAAGGTCTTGAGAAACCATAGATTTGATTGCATATTAAATTTACAATTATCGATTACTTTATAATAGTTAGCCAGCCGTTAAATGTGTAAATATACGGCTTTTGGTTCAAAGTAACAAAGTAAGATCTAATTATATTGTTTAGTTATATCTTATTGTAAAGACCTTTATTATGATAGGTTTAGTAAAATCTATGTCTTTATTAAGATCTAGATTTTGTAGAATTTCTGTTTTATTTATAATGTTTGGGTTCAGTGAAACCCATTGATTTGATGCTCTTTGTAGATGCTCTTGAATCATGGTTACTACGAGTGATAGAATTTCGAATAGAGTATTATTGAATCTCCTATCATTGTTATTATTTTTGTATGCCTTACTATTATGTATTCGAGATGATTATTATTTATATTATGTTATTAATTCTATCACGTATTGAGCACTTGACTTACCATTATATTTTGTTTATTCCATATTAAAGTAGTACCATAGCACTAGCCAAAATTTGTGCAGTTGCTGTTAAGCTACTAGGTAGGGATGATGCCAAAATCTAGTAACTTCTGTGTTGAAGAGTTTGATAGGTTTTATTTGCTTTTCTAGATATTAGACGGAGATTTGTTTTCGGAGCTACATTCATTAATGTTTTGAATGTGTCTAGACTTTTACATTAGTGTATGCGATGATATTGATAATTAGTATTGATGTTTTATTTATAAGGTCTTATTGTGGTATTAAAGTGTATTTGAGACACCATATGATCAGTCCAAGCAAAATTCAAACATTTGAGGTTCAGGACACCATACACTTCCTGCTAAATGCACTGCGCCTAAGTAGTGCACAAGTCTAAGACACTGCTTGTCTTCAACCATATGTTTCTTGACCTATTTTTAACCAATTATATAAATACTCATATTTCTCTATATCTAAAGACATAAAGATTGAGCTGTAAACCTTGTATCATTATTATTTAAGAAGATATCAATTATAAGAAAAAGAACTCAATCTTTCACTTCTGAATTTAAAATATCAAATTTTCTCACCCAATCCTATCTATAATTGTTTAAACACTTGTTTTAACCTGTGAACCTTCGTTAGTGTATTGATGGGGTAGACACTGAAAATTTAACAGTGTGAAAGACTCACTAGCAAGAAAAAAAATTGATAAAAAGATTGAAAAATATTCAATTTTGTTACTATGAAGTAAAGTTAAAGAGTTCTCAGTAGAAATCGTGAGTCGGGATTAGATTGACTATTAGTTAATACGTCTTTACCATTTGAATTGTAACTTTCATATTACTTTGTATCATCGACTAGAGAAACTCAGAAGGTTTTGCCTAAAAACTAATTGGTTTTTAGGATTTTCCTTTATTACCAAATTTATAGGTTAATTGTTTCTCTTACACCGTGTCAGATTAATTTCAACAATAACTGTTTATATAAAAATTAGTTTATATTTATATCTAGAAGAGAATATACATTGCATGTATTATTTATTCATGCATTTTATGCTTCCCTCTTTATACAGGTTATAAATAAAAGATGATAAGGATTCACCTAGTCTTTTAGAACTACAAACACCATGGCACAATGGAAATAAATCTTGAATATCCCATCAATTGATAACCATCAATCTCCTATATAAGCACAATGAACAATAATACGCAATCAAGCACACAAATTATATGATAAAAATTAACATAAAAATCATTCTCAATTAATCAAAAATAACGAAATAACTTCAATAATATCTATTAAGAATATTTGATTAGAAGTAATATACTCCAAGAGCTTTTCATAGGTGTGGATAACATGTACATAACTTTAATCTGCATACTTAATAACCTATAATAGTAGAATCTAATTTGAAAAGTAAGCAATCAATCATGTCTGAATATTAGAACAATATACTCTAGAACTTTAAAATGATGAAACTTAAACTCGAACTTTAATTAGCACAGAGAAGTTTTCGCTTTTCTCTTTTGTAATCATTTCTCCTCCTTTTGTGTGAATGTTCTATATGCCTAGAAATCACATTAGGTCAGTAAGGGGAATAGAGAAGATCTCGGCGCTGACATGGCATCAATATCCTTCGATGTAACCTTTAAAACAAGCATCCGCCTCCCGGTTGTCACGTCATTATCACATTATATAACTAATATTTTTTCATTAACATGTTACACCACTCTTGTTCTTAATAACACCCTTTCTCTATGCTTTGTTCATCTCACCTTTGGCTAAGGTTATTAGTGATTTTATAATAATTATTTATATATTATATTAATATATTTTTTTTATTAGTAATTAAATTTTATTAATAAAAAATTAATACATAATTAATATTTTATCTTTAAGTATTTTGTCAGCTTAGATTTAGAATAGAGACGTTGGAGCATTGTCCGATATTTTATTAATACATTCTTTTTTTTTGTAAGTAAGTTAAATGAATTAAATGAAATAAAAAATACAAAAACGTTGTTCTAATTTATTTTTTGAACCCTAAAGCTTTTCCCGATCATGTTAAAATTAGAACGAGTTAGAATGATATCCGAACATCACCATGAACAAAATCATGAACGTATGAAAAGAAAAAAGAAAACCACACCTAGGTATAATTTGCCTAACCCACCGTATGCATTCTAGTCAGACAACACAAACAAACCTCAAAAACGGATTCAACAAGGACATTACTAAAAGGAGCCCCAGCATCATCCCCCACCAGGTGAAAGTGGGAGAAATCCCATTGCTAAATCGGAATCTGCCCTTTCCACTCCGCCCCACAACGAAAGAGATCAATGTACTCCGTCCAATCCACATCGGCATCTCCATTGCACTCCGGCCTCCAAGATAAAGTCTGATCATCCGCACTCGGATTCCACAATGCACTCCGGCCTCGAGAATAAAGTACTCCGGATTACGCGAAGGCCACTCCGTCCAAAGCACTTGATTCACAATGCACTCAGTGCGCGATTCTGCAGTGCCTCTACTTCAACCGAGCCACTTGAATAACGAGCGCATGCACCGGAATCTAAATCAAGGCCACTCCAGTCAAAGTGAGGACCGAACAATGACATGAGTTAAGGCGCTCCATCCCAAGAAAGAAAAGGTACTCCGCCACCACAAGAGATGAATTTTTTTTTTCTCCGTCCGAAGTGATAAGAACCACTCCGTTCAAGAAGACAATAAGGCACTACGGAAAATCGCAACAACACTCCGGAAGCTCAACCAAATAATCTCCGTCCCAAGCGAGAGGAGTCACTCCGCCTTCACAGGAAAGATTTTTTTTTTTTTTTTTTATCGTCCGAAGTGATAAGAACCACTCCGTCCAAGAAGACAACAGGAACTCCGGAAAATCGCAGCAACACTCCGAAAGCTCAACCAAAATAACTCCGTCCAAAGTGAGGACCAGAACAACGGAAGTATGAGTTAAGGCGCTCCGTCCCAATAGAGAAAAATCACTCCGCCACCACAAGAGATGAATTTTTTTTTTTTTTATATCCTCCGTCCGAAGTGATAAGAACCCTCTAGCTCAAAAAGCACTTCGGAAAATCGCAACAACACTCTGGAAGCTCAACCAAATAAACTCCGTCCCAAGCGGGAGGAGTCACTCCGCCATCACAGGAATGATTTTTTTTTTTTTTGCTTCGTCCGAAGTGAAAAGGACCACTTCGTCCAAGAAGACAAAAGGGCACTCCGGAAAATCGCAACAACACTCCGGAAGCTCAACCAAAATAACTCCGTCCAAAGTGAGGACCAGAACATTGGAAGCATGAGTTAAGGCAACGGTAAGCATGTGTTGACTAATATTTCATTGATGAAATCTGGTTTTGATTTCTCAAAGATGGAACAATTGATTTATGAATGAGCAACGGTGAGCATCATCTGAAACCTTCCGATGGAAGCTGCTACTAGTGCTACTTGTTTTCCCTTGGGTGACTAAATTGGGAAGGTTAAAAGTTAAGGCAAGAAAATTATAATTTGTACTAATCCTCCCTGTTTTATTACTGTTGATACATTGTTTTATAGTTTTTAGTGTTTGGACAAAAATGGACATTTTGTGGGTGTCACTTGATAGTGATAATTTAATATGAATTTCATGGCCCTAAAAATAATGTTAATATACTGGTGAGATTGGTAGTGATTAGTGGAGTCTTACTGGTCAACTTGAATTCATTGTGAGTTTTGAACGTTTGTTAATTTTGAACATATTGTTTAGCTTTGGACTTAGTGGCTAGGAGATACTAATTGGACCGTATGGCCCTCTGGGGTTTAGTGATATGATGAGAGTCAAATATTTGGTTTATTTATAGATTTTCTTATTTCCTTGGTAATTGTTTCTTTGTATTGTCTTAGTTCTCGTAGTCTTCTTGTTTACTTTGTAATTAGGTAAAGAAAATTGTATAAAAATATTACAGTATCAAAGAAAATAAAACTTATGATACCGTAGTGCAGTCTACAATAATTCAATATCTATTCTATATCTAGTGGATTAAGGTCTATGTTTCATAAATAAATACTTATAATTATGTGACCATCCTGTAATATGGTATCAAAGAAAAAAATAATAAGAGATACAGGGATAAACATTTCTAGAGAGTTAAGGACTCTCTATACATAGAGTTGGAGATTCTTTCAGGCTAGTTCCTATATAGAGAGTTGGGGATTTCTCTTGGGCTAATACATATATCAAGAGTTATGGATTCTCATATAAGATTTGATTGAGGTGTTAACACACCCGTAGTGGTAAGGTCTTGAGAAATCATGGATTTGATTGCATATTAAATTTACAATTATCGATTACTTTATAATAGTCAGCCATTCGTTAGGGACGTAAATATACGGCTTTTGGTTCACAGTAACAAAGTAAAATCTAATTATATTGTTTAGTTATATCTTATTGTAAAGACCTTTATTATAATAGGTTTAGTAAAATCTATGTCTTTATTAAGATCTAGATTTTGTAGAATTTCTGTTTTATTTATAATGTTTGGGTTCATTGGAACCCATTGATTTGATGCTCTTTGTAGATGCTCTTGAATCATGGTTACTACGAGTGATAAAATTTCGAATAGAGTATTATTGAATCTCTTATCCTTGTTATTATTTTTGTATGCCTTACTATTATGTATTCGAGATTATTATTATTTATATTATGTTATTAATTCTATCACGTATTGAGCACTTGACTTACCATTATGTTTTGTTCATTCCATATTAAAGCAGTACCATAGCACTAGCCAAAATTTATGTAGTTGCTGTTAAGCTACTAGGTAGGGATGATGCCAAAATCCAGTAACTTCTGTGTTGAAGAGTTTGATAGGTTTTATTTGCTTTTCTAGATATTAGATGAAGATTTGTTTTCGGAGCTACATTCATTAATGTTTTGAATGCATCTAGACTTTTACATTAGTGTATGCGATGATATTGATAATTAGTATTGATGTTTTATTTATAAGGTCTTATTGTGGTACTAAAGTGTATCTGAGACACCATATGATCAGTCCAAGCAAAATTCAAACATTTTAGGTTCAGGACGCCACACACTTCCTACTAAATGCACTGTGCCTGAGTAGTGCACAAGTCTCAGACACTGCTTGTCTTCAACCGCATGTTTCTTGACCTATTTTTAACCAATTATATAAATTCTCATATTTCTCTACATCTAAAGACATAAAGATTGAGCTGTAAACCTTGTATCATTGTTATTTAAGAAGAAGATATCAATTATAAGAAAAAGAACCCAATCTTTCACTTCTGAGTTTAAAATATCAAATTTTCTCACCCAATCCTATCTATAATTGTTTAAACATTTGTTTTAACCTGTGAACCTTCGTTAGTGTATTAATGGGGTAGACACTGAAAATTTAACAGTGTGAAAGATTCACTAGCAAGTAAAAAAAATTGATAAAAAGATTGAAAAATATTCAATTTCGTTACTATGAAGTAAATTTAAGGAGTTCTCAGTAGAAATCGTGAGTCGCGGTTAGATTGACTATTAGTTAATACGTCTTTACCATTTGAATTGTAACTTTTATATTACTTTGT
Organism: Nepenthes gracilis; assembly: GCA_033239525.1. Lineage (NCBI taxonomy): Eukaryota > Viridiplantae > Streptophyta > Magnoliopsida > Caryophyllales > Nepenthaceae > Nepenthes > Nepenthes gracilis. Next base: position 6,625,771 of record BSYO01000018.1, on the reverse strand, counting down.
ATCATCGGCTAGAGAAACTCGGAAGGTTTTGCCTAAAAACTAATTGGTTTTTAGGGTTTTCCTTCATCACCAAATTTATAGGTTAATTCTTTCTCTTACACCGTGTCAGATTAATTTCAACAATAACTGTTTATATAAAAATCGGTTTATATTTATATCTAGAAGAGAATATACATTGCTTGTATTATTTATTCGTGCATTTTGTGCTTCCCCTCTTTATACAGATTATAAATAAAAGATGATTAGGATTCACCTAGTCTTTTAGAAATACAAACACCATGGCACAATGGAAATAAATCTTGAATATCCCATCAATTGATAACCATCAATCTCCTATATAGCCACAATGAACAATAATACGCGATCAAGCACACAAATTATATAATAAAAATTAACATAAAAAATCATTCTCAATTAATCAAAAAGCCACGAAATAACTTCTGAATAATATCTATTAAGAATATTTGATTAGAAGTAATATACTCCAAGAGCTTTTCATAGGTGTGGATAACATGTACATAACTCTGCATACTTAATAACCTATAATAGTAGAATATAATGAAAAAGTAAGCAATCAATCAGTTAAATATTAGAACAATATACTCGAATCAGATAAATGATGAAACTTAAACCGAACTTTAATTAGACAGCAAAAGTTTTTCGCTTTTCTCTTTTATCATTTCTCCTCCTTTGTGTGAATGTTCTAGATTTGCCTAGAAATCACATTAGGATTTAAATAACCGAATTAACATTTGAATGCCGGTGAGAACACTAGGAATGTCCTATTGTTATGCAAGCCTGGAACAAATTTTTAGGATGGGGTTAAAGGAATCAGGACCGTGCATGCTTGGTCAAAGGTTGTCTAATACCATGCCAATGAACCATTTACCCTAAACCTCAAGTTGTTAAATGAAAATGTTACGAGCCTTTTATTTTTCTATTGTTTGTCTCCCATGTGTTGTTGTTCCTCCTCTGTTGTTATTCCCTTTCCTCAATTTGTTAACACTTGTAGGATTTTACTTTTAGTTTGTTAGATAGTTTGTTACTTTATTTACTATAAATGTATTGGTTAAATGATGAAAGGAATTAAGAAGTAAATTGCCTCCACTCTCATGTCTTCTCTTTTCCCCTTATTCTCTCTGCTTTATCTCTCTCTCTCTCTCCCTCTTTTCTCTCTGCCCCCTCCGACTTTCTCTGCCTTTTCCCATTCCCCTCACTTTCTCTTTTCCTCTACCCCTCTGTTCTCTACTTTTCCTCTACTTCACCTCTGCCGAACTCCCCTCCCTCCATCTCCTTTTCTATTTTAGCTGTCTTCCTGCGTTGTTGGCGCCACTATTGATCCGTACACCTATCAATTGGTGCTCTTATTGAGATAAAGACAGAGGGGATGACGACCAAAGAACATGCACTGTAGGCGCTTGAAATTGCCGTTGCACAGCTGTCGCAGGAGACGAAGAGCATTGTCGTGACCGTCCACTGGCAAACGACGATCATTCGACAACTCGCTGAGCAAATCATCACTACCGCCTCCACTACAGCACAAATCCATCACTCCCTTGCTGAAATTAGTCGATTGCTCAACCGAATTGAGCAAAACTAGTCAATAAATCCTCCCTCACATGTGGCTTCTCCATTTGCTACTGTTCATCATCCACCACTGCTTGCACTCACAACCGCAAACTCCAACCCACGCCTCACCCAACAAGCTACCATCACCACCAGGCGTCACAATCGATCTTCAGCTTCACCTTCACCAACTCAAAATCCTTTCCTTCACTGATTCCATAGCACCACATGTAACTTAACTCATCAATTCAATTCCCTCCACAAAACACATTCGGCACTCTCGCACCCACCTCATCGACCAACTACCCTTGCCGACTACAAATTCCTCTTTGATCCTAACTTTCTCACCACCAATTGTTCAAAACCATCCCTTACTACCCCATGCTCAAAAATTTGATAGGTGTTCCATGGGCGCACACTAAAGATCACCGGCAATGCGTATAGATTGCCGAGAGAATGGGAGTTCTAGCAAAGAAGAAGATGGAATTACAGAGAGAACGAGAGCGCAAGAGAAAGAGCAGATGATAGCAGAAAGGGGAAGGAGAAAGAGGTCGAGAGGGAAGGGAAGGTAGAGTGATAGAGACAGGTGAGAGAGAGAATTAGTGAAAAAAGGAAAATACTTCTCTATTCCTCTTGCCCAGTACTACTGGCTAAATATAGTGAAGTGAACTAGGCGGTGCTGTATTGCACGTGTCCCAACAAACTAAACAAAACAAACTAATGGGCAAACTAGTAACAACTAAGAAAAAATAGAAAAGAAAAAAAATTAGAAAAATTAAAAAACTACATACACGTATCATTGCCCTCCTCATCAAAGAAACCTTGTCTTCAATGTTGAAGAGAAAACTAAGTGAAGAGTTGCCACTGCATTGGAAAATGGTAAGCTCCTAGTTGAGTTGTTGTCTTGTGTTCTCCATAATAGCTCGATGGATTTGAGGGACTGCTTGAAAGTAAGAAGTGGCTAATGATCATGGGCTGGAGCCCTCGGTTGTCGATTTCCACAGGTCCACATGGTCAATCGGCTGGCTTGGTGTAGCTGTTGGAAAAAGATGACCTAACCGCCTAATTCATTACTTTCTTTATGAATTTTGTAATAGTCTCAACTTGTTTCCGAGTCCCACTCTTTTGCACTGTCGTCTCTTTAAATTTATGTCTAACAAGAAGATGCAGGGACATTCCTACAAACACCCTTGTGAATTGAATTTTTGATTAAAAATTATACTCCAAAAATTGAATGGTATTAACAAATTTGTTACCAAGAACCTCATCCTTATTGTGAACCTCCATCTCTCGGGATAGGATCTGAATCAAGGATTCGGGATTGCGCTTCGCAGATGTAGAATTCCCTAACAAAAGCAATGCAACAGTTAAATGGTGAAGCTGATTTGCAGTGGGTTGCTTGGTGTTTTCCCACAGGTTGTTCTCTGAACATGGTGGTTGAGCTTCATCAGGCTAAGAATTATCAGCAAGAAACAGTTGGGCACCTTCGTTATTCTCAGCCTCAGTGTCGGGTTGCTCCTTGAGCACCTCCTTTACATGCAAATTAACATAGGTCTTTATGCATTTCCCACAAAAGAAATGTTGGCAGGGCAGTTGCATAACCTTTATACCTGAGTCAGCAGTTGAATCTTCTGCAAGTGTGATAATGCTTTGTTCCATTCGGACAAATTCCACAGCAATATCTTCCTGAAGACAGTCGTGTTTACAGATCAGTAGTGCTCTTGAGTCTTCATTCTCAGTTATCTAGTCTTTGGATTCGTTGTCAGTGGTGATCTTGAACTCATTGTTGCCTCTATTAAAAGAGCTTGCAACTGACCAATGTGACTTCCTATTATTGTTCTCATTTATCCCCAATGTAGTAAACAAAGGGAGATCAAGATTAGCAGTCTTAGAATCACTTGACTTGAGATGAAGTAATGTTTGGGCAGAAAACATTGAACTCAACAACCCTATATCCATGTGCAAGTAGTCTTGTGGAAACCTCGCATCATCAAAGCAAAGAGTAAACATGTGCAGGCTGTCAGGATGGAGAGAAAAGAAATCAACGATCCTCCAATTGTCTTGGATGTGGGTCTTGGGTTTAGGCATAAGAGTATGGACCATATTTGGGAACATTATACTATTATGAATGAAAAATACATGGGAATTGTTTCCCACCAATTCACTGGTTCCTTCATTGGTGGAGAGCTACACAGTAATTCCACGAGTGTCCTAAAGGAATCTCAAGGCTTCCTAGCTCATGGAAAATAGTGGAGAGTCGATCAGGAATCGTCTTCCACCAAGAGTTGCTAGCTCCACCAATAGGACATTTAAAGCCTTTGTCTCTGTGGATAATTGGAGATTCAGTATAAGTGTGCAAATAGGTAATTGTATGAGCTACATCAATAGTAATGTCAAGTCATACAACAATCTCAAACCCATCTCCTCAGATACCATCCAAATGCTCTCTGCGTATTCCATTGCTCACATATTCTACAACAATAATTCTTTCATCTCTTCACTTTGTATGCCCATACACCCTTACCAAGTTTAGATGGTCTATATTTGTCAGGGAAAGGATTTCACCTTTGAATTTTGTGGTTGAGCGGTTGTTATACTGGTCCTCTAACGCTTGCGGAAATAAGAGACTAGTTTGCTTCTAGCCACTAATCATACTTATATCATCACAACTTCCTGATTTCAAAAAATGCTTCTGGCGGTCTGAACATCCTTGATCTTTACAGATCCTAGCATTAATATTAGCTAGGACCTTTGCCAAAATAACAAAATGTTCCCAAGAAGTGTCATCAATTATTTTTACTGTCACCGGGCTTACACCATTTGGAAGAGCGGCAACAGCGATATGGAAGGGCCAGAAGTCATTCGGGGCTAAGTGTTGAGAGGAATGAGAGTCGGTAAAATCGAAGTAGAAGAACAGAAAATGGTGATGGAACTTATTTGGAGAACAATATCACCAAACATGGCAGGCATAAAATCCAAAATAGTCCCTGCATCCAAAGTGAAGTGGCGAAGGTCATCGTGATCACTCTCGCCAAACTTTTTGTTGCCAAGATCCTTAAACGCTTCTTGTAATGGGTTGAATTTCAACACCTTAAGCTGATAATTATTCAATTCTTGCAACGTTTGAGCAGAATTAAGAGCAAAAGTATTGCCTAGGCCATCGTTTGAAAATTCTCGATCACTGGATAGTTCCTGACAATTCACAAATCCATCAAATCCATCGATCCACAAATCCATAAAAGCAAGAATTGTCACTGACTCCAAACCAGTGGTTGAAGTCGTAAATTGTGAAGGTGTTGGAGGAATAGAGGAAGTTGCGGACGGCAATGCCTGAACAAGAGTCAGTTCTTTAGGCTGCGACACCACCTCCAGAGTGGCCTCTACTCTCTAAAAGGTTGGGTTCGCTTCACTGAGCCCATATGGTTCAAGGTCGGCTCCTCTGGCGACATTTGGAGCGGCGTGGATCATGCCGCTTTGGGCCTTCACCTGCGCTTTATGGCTTGGCTTGCCTTCTGGCCGCTGCTAGGCCGTGTCACTCGTGACCGCTTTTGTTGGTTTAGGAGTCGAAGGGCAAAGCCCCCAACGTAACATCTTCGGTTGGACACGTGAGGTCCGAAAGTGGGCACTGGAGCACATTTCGGGGCCGCTCATCCGCCAACATTGTTACTTGAGGAGGTGTTGACGACATGGGGATGTTCTAGGCCGTTGTGATAAGATTTCCTTCGCGGCTTCTTGACATTGCTCTTGATAGAGTCTTAGAAAGTGGGTCGAACTCGTTATCCATGGCCTCTGGAGCCTCAAGTCGCCACACTCCGTCCCTTGGCAGTTTCAGGCCTACTAAGGCCCATTTCGGGCTCTGGATTGGTTGCGGCTGGACTAACTCTAGGCGCTGGTCTAGGACATGGCTGGACTTGATCTCGGCTCTAGACAGTTCAATGGCTGGGCTAGATCTGGGAACTGGGCTAGGACTCAATTGGATGTGACCCAGGCGTTGAACTTATCCTGGGCTCGAGACGTGGCTTAGACAGGAAGGAGCAGTGTCGAACTGACAGGACTCTAGATCATCAACCGTGGAGCAAGATTGATTTTGGAGCTAGGCTGGCATGTAGCCGGGCCAGATCTGAGCACCGGGCAGGGAGTGGCGGACTGGATCTGAGGTGCCATAGTGGATCTAAGCGCCGGATGTGAATCCAGGCCACCGAATGGGATTTGGAACGCCGGACTAAGTCTAGGGCGCCAGACTGGGTCGCAGTCGAGCACAGTCATGGTCGACTCAAAGTACTGAAGCGGCTCTGCGAACCACTCGTCTTGCAACACAACCACACCACTTTCCGGATTCTGGTACAAATGGTCAACAAATCCGGTCAACTCTCTCTCCGGTTCAGTTCTCCATATTCAAACAAAACGGTCAACTCTCTCTTCAGTTCAGCTCTCTGAATTCTGACGGTACGTTCAACGAATTCGGTTAACTTTTTCTCTTCAGCATAGTTCTCCGGATTTTAACGTTATGGTCAATGAATCCGGTCAATTTTTTCTCTTCAGCTCAGTCCGGATTCCAACGCAGCGGTCAATGAATCTAGTCAACTCTCTCTCCAGCTTTGTCCTCTGGATTCAAGCGCCCTGGTCAGCAAATCCAATCAACAACCTCACCCATTCCATCCATTGGGTCCAAACAAAGTAGGCAACGGGCCCGGAGATGAGAGTAAGGGAATCACACCAGCAATAATGGGTTGGTGAATCTAGGACAGGCCTGAAGGGATAACGTAGCCCAAACACGTTCTATCGTGTACATGTCGGAAGCTAGAATCTTAGGCCACCGGCATGGGGGGCTAGTGATGAAGACGCCAGAAATGAGCCGGCCCAAAAGGAGTAAGTGGCCCAAAATAAGCAAAGGCCCAACTGCGCTCCAGACGGTCAACAAAGACGCTAATCGAAAAAACGGGAAGTAGGCCGGCTACGGCCCAAGATAAATGTAGCCCAAGTCAAAGTCAGCCCACGCATACCTCAACGGTCACCTACCCTAATTCTGCGTGCCTCTAGGAAAAGCAATCTCCATTGTAACGGTAACCTCAGAATCAAAGCACATTCCGGAAGAAAAGCGCACGAATCGGCGCGCAATCCATAGAAGAAACCCTAACAGTTACTTTGCACAAAAGAAAAGGGATCCACATTCTTGACTGTTGCAGTAAAAAAAGGCGCCCACATCCAAGCAAGGAAGGCAATGATCTTTACAAAAGGCGGACATCCCGCCCCGCTACGTAAGGAAGGCTGTGGAGGACCATGGCTATAAAAAGCCATGAAGACTCACTCCACAAGCACACTCTCTGTTGCCTACTAAACGCCCTCTAGTAAGCTAAAGCTTACACAAGCTCCCTACCCTCTCAATCTTTCCAACGTTTTCCTTATCCTCTCCACACGTGGTCCCTTGTGAACTAAGTATCGAGGGAAACTGCTTTATACAAGCAACTTCCAACCAAGTCACTCTCTCCATAAGTGCATCAATGTTCCCAAACACACTCCAAGCATCCATCCTTGCATCCTTTGCATTTTACCTTCTTATTCTCAGAAGGCTCTATACTAATTTGAGCGTCGAAATATTTTTGGTAGGATCAAATTTCACCGTCACCTGACATCTTATTTTAAATTGTAGTATGCATGATCTTAAAAGCGGTGGACGGAGACCAAAATCCGACGAATAGCTCGATCCGAGTCCGTCGAAATTTGAATCCATAACGCATCAAATAGAAAAAATAAATCTTTTGAGATTTCTTATAAATAAAAGGTGAAGTTAAATTATAATTTCATCTAATCAAGTATTCAATAAAAGTATCGCATCCATGGTTATAGCACTGTCAGCCTCATTCACCATTCCTAACAATCCATCCTTGACCAATAGCCATCTCAATGTCAGCAGCTGCCGCGACAGTGTCAACCACAAAAACTGCGTGGGCATGACACGACACAGAATTTATTTTAGCATAGTAAAAATATTCATTCAGTTTTACTAACCAAACAAGAGATTGTATACTCCTAATTCTATCCATACCTAATCTTATTTGCAGATATTACTTATTTTATTCACGACGTATCTTTTCATCTAATTATCCAGATCGATAGGATTGACTGCCCACACCATAATCTCCAACTGGATTTTCCATTTCGGCCGGAGTTTAGTTGAATCCATCAGCAATTTCACCTTCTCACCTCCCAAAAGATATCATATCGGATGGAATCCAATAAAATTCCAAAGGAATTCCCAACAAAATGAGTTGCCATGCCCAGTTAAATTAGTGCGGCCAAGGGACCTGAGCACAGTTGGAAGTTTCTGATCCTGTTGGGTCAACGACACCAAATAAATGCACAAGAGTCCAATCTATATTCCAAGTTGAAACAGTGCCCGGCAAATCTAGAAAGGCAATGTCACCGGTATACTCAACCAATCATTCTGGGCCTACGAGATAAGGCCACTTAGACAACCAATATTTAGGTGAGGCTTCAGCCACCCTTTCTAAGGGCAAACGGGTCAAAGATGTCCGAGTGGATACTCGGATCACCACCTACCCCAACAGAAATGATCACGACTCACTCTCTCAATGAGTATTTTAACTTCCCTAGTAGTTACAAAACAAAGGAGGGGAGGGGAGAATTCTAGCCCCATAGCTCCACCTGTTGTAAAAGTCCAAGAGATTATTCATTTCTCTTTATGAAAACAGGAACTAAAATCGTCAACATTCTGTGTATCCCTCCAACAACAAACGGCATGCCAAGGCCTATTACGTAACAAGACCAACCATGCCTTGAGTTCATGGATGAAATTTTTAGGTATCGGTAGCAACTATATCAGTATCAACCATATCGAGTTACAATTATTTATTTCAAACATATCAAATAATGAATGTTTTTTGGCAAATCAAAACCTAAAAATCAAATATTGACGAATATATCTAAAAATATAAGATACATCAACTAATATATCCTATTATGTTAATAATTAGGCAACATATTGTATTTTTTGCGTGATACCATGAAATATTGTTGTAGCAAGGCCCGATGATGGTGATGATGATGATGATAACATATGTATATATACTCGACTCAAAAAACCCCTCAATGCACACTGGTCAATCAAATCCCTAGTCTTTCAGCAATGAATTGTACCAACTGCTCCGTGCAATCAAAGCCTTACTTGACCAAAAGAGCAATCAAAACCAGCATGCATCCAAGCAGAAACAACAGTCAACATATCTCATATTTTCACAGTTCTATCAACAACCGGTACCCTAGAATCGATGCTGATCAATAGACGGATCTTTAGAGAACATGACCCACAAGAAAGAATGATGGAACCTGGTATAGCATCTGGCGTCAGTACTGAAATCTCGTCACCAAAGTTTGACAATTGACATCCCATTTCTTCCAACTCATAGCCCTTAATTGAGAAGTAATCTCCACAGCTACACCGATAATACAACTCTGAGATCCCTCCGGTATCTTCAGCCAACATATCTTCTAAGCGGACATCATCTGCAACTACACTTCTCAGAAATTGCAGCTCCATATCATAGAAAGCGCGTGAGCTCGAGTTGCTGAGAATTTCCCAAGCCTTCTGGACCTTCATAAATCTCTCTCCTGATTCATCACCTGATCTTGGCAAGTTAACTGTATTATGCAATTTGTCCGGGTGGCAGATGAGGAGAGCAGATCTGTAATTTGCACGGATCTCTTCATAGCTTGAGTCTTCCTTCACAGCAAGAATGTCATAGTGGGTTTCCTGGATGGACATCTTGTGAATAATCATGGTCAGAGCCAGCTTGAATCACAATCCCTCTACTGGAAATATATGAAATTGGTTTTCAATAAAATACTTATACTACATGTAAATTTTGAATGGCCTCAAAACATACAAAAACAACAGTTTAAAACATATATAAACACATTAATAAAGCAAGGTATTAGTAACTTCTACAAGTTGAAAAAAACAGACCTCTATATAATCCTCATAAGTTCCCCATATTTATAGTGTTTGTGCAGCATGCATCTCTTACCTTATAAAGCACAATCGGCAATTCAGGATAAACAATATCCCAGAAGTGAGTCAATCAGCTAATGATGAACAAAGCTGGCACGACTTCCCCAGGGTCTTACAGTGGCCACAACCCAGTAGGAAAAAAGATTGTTTTACTAAATTTTGAATTGTTATGGTCAAACAATTAGGCCTTGTTTAGTTAGAACCAAAGATTTCTGTTTTCACTATCCATTTCTATTTTAACTTTCCACTTTCTTATTTCCACATTTTTTGTAAATGCATTTATTTGTTATTGGCCAGAAAACGCACATTTCAAAAAGGCAGTTTATTACTAGTCGTTAGCATAACATCAATTATTCAACATGTGACTAAAGTGGTTTATCAAATTAATTACCTTGATTCTCAACTTGAAATTGTTCATTGAAACCTGTTTTGTTGGAATTATTTATAAGCTTATAAATAAAAAATTCACAATCATAAATTATTAACAGATAGTATACAACCAAGAAAACTATGAAAAATCTCTCTTAATGACAGATAAATTTTGGAAATCATCTTTTTGGTGATTAATAGTTTTTCAAAACTCAGTCAATATTTGAAAAATATATAGACTTGAACATATTTTTTGAATCTTCCAAAATCTTGAAAAATCTTCCAGAATACAATCTCAGTTTTCTGAACTAAACATGTCCTTGGATCTCCAGTTAAATGTGAAACCACACTCAGTTGCCCTAAATGTAGTCCTCACAAGGTTTGGGGGATTTATTGACCTCGTTGGAAATGGAAGGAATGTTTGTATCCAACATTGGATTGTTGGTAGACAATTAACAAACTCAAAACCAATAATCCCTATAAGAATTTACAAGCTAAACAAAGCTCTCAAAAACCCCCAAGAAGGCTACGATGACAGCTGCCATATAGCTCCAACCCACACCAATAACTCTTTGTTCTTGAAACTAATGCCTGCGACAAAAGGATTGGCCCAAGGGAGCGTTATTGCTACTTCTTGAGGCTGTAAGTACAGTTATCACAAAGAGGAAGAAAACTATCTACAAGGAAAACAATTTTGTAATCAAAATAGGCCATGACAGCTTCATACATCTAATGAACAGCAAATCACCTCCAATCCACAATTAAACAAAAAGGTATAACTAAGTTGAGGCTTGCAATCTACACGGCAATCTCTACTAGGTAACATAGTGGACTCTACCACAATCTTTTGAAAAGAACTCATGTTGCAATTTTGGAAGATACTAAATCAAAACCAGGGCATTCTTTTTTCAAATGGGGCCTCAGTGGTAAGTTCTATATCAGCATAAGAAAATCTATAATAAAATTACTACAGAGCAGTTGTTCTTCAGCTAGAGGAGGTCCATACAAATTTATTAGGGCCATCAAAATAAATGAAAGAAGGCAAGCCTTGGCATAACATTAAGTTTTCTCTATTGTGATATAAATGTCATGAGTTCAAACCATAGAAACGACCTCAACGCATTACAAGGGTAAGTCAACATATATTTTACTCTCTCAGTCTCAAAACTTGTAATATAGAAAGATTTGTACACTAAGTGGCCCTTTTTATTAAATATAATGAAAAGAGACCCACAAAACAAATAACTTCAAGCCATATGTACTAAAACATAGTTCATTACGGTCTTTACAAGTCTGGTCCAAAACATTCTGAGTCACATTAGCATGGTCTTTAAAGGTGTCTGCCCAAATATTAGTGGCGGTTCATAGGTCCACTAAATATGCACAATTTATCAAAATATCCAAACCCTTGATTAGTGTACAAGTGGCTAGCTTTTCTTAGACAATATCCAAAAGCTACATAGCCAACATAAATAGAGGTGTTAAATGTGCCATGTGAACCATAACCCGGCACGGGCTGCCTGAAGTGAACAGTGTTGGGCCCACTGCATTATTGGCCTACATGCCATGCCAGCACGTGACAATTTATATATACTAATTTTTTTAAAACAAAAATACTAAAAATTTATAAATACCTCAAACCTTTCCTCATTTTTGTTATAACTCTCTACTCTCTCTCTCTCTCTACTCTCTTACTCTACAAGTGATATAACTTTATCATTGCTATTAATTTTTATCTGTAATTTAAATATTAATATCATTATTTTATAATTTAATAATTAATTGTGGCACATAATTTTTCTATTTTCAGAAGTGAAGGGATTAGAGAAAATTATTCCCATATTCCGATACTAGCTACAACACATACTGATAGTGGTTCCAATATATTAAAATCATAACTTATCCCAAATGCCAATACTACTTGATGGGTCTATCACCTATGGAGCGGCCCGGAGTCCAGGATCACAGCGGGAGAACGGCCCGAAATGTGCAGCCCAGGAGAAGGCCCCCATGGCCCAAGGTCCAAGAGCACACAACCCAGAACCGCCCATCGAAGCGTTGACCACCCACCATATGCAACCTACAAGTGCGCACCCCAGTAGACAAACCCATGTGCCCCCAACAGTGCATGGTCCTCTAGACGGCAATTACCAGCGCATGCAGCCAATACAGTACAAAGCGCCCCTCCAACTCAACAGCCGACAACCTGTACAGAGTGGCACACGCAAGCGGGAGATGCTTATCATAATTGCCACAACAGCTTAGCGAAAATTCTGGGAGAATCACCTACGATCGCACGATTACTCCAAAAAAAGGCAACTGCCATAGCCAGCACACGCAGTTGCCGGGACAGCCCAGCGAAATCCCCACGTGGCAACTGTTGCCAGCCATGAGCCCTAAGGAAGCAAAATCGGCTCCCTCTCTACATATGCCTCCCTTCCTCAACGAAAAAGGGGAGGCGCCTGGCAGCTAAAAGGTCAGAGTAAAGAGAGGAGAGCAGGAGAAAGTTCCAAAGAGCAAAACCCTAGAAGAGAGGAGAGAGTTACGCAGAGGAAGAAAGGGCCGACAGAGTATGCTCACCCTAACACTTCCTCACTCAAATCAAAGGGCTACCCCTTGCAGAGCAAGAGCTCCCCCGGCTTTAAAAGCAACCCTCCAATCCAGGCTTGCGACTGTGTAGGTGCATTGCCTGCTTCGAACTCTCACGCCGCCATCGCAGCAAGGATGACATGAGCAACAAAGTGTCAAAAGCCTCCCTCGCTAGCAACTGGAGAGGAGTCCAACAAGAGTTCCTCTTTCCATCAAAGTCGCCCCTTGGTGGAGTGCACTCAACAAAGTTCCTTCCTCCTCCAATCAATCACTCTTCTAAGGCCCACTCTCAAGAGCCAAGTCCTTCATATCTCAAAGACGCCCCCGGGTTGGGCGCAATCATCTCTCTAAGTCTCCCACTAGTCGAGCGCCCTCATCTCTCTAAGCTAACCCTTGGCCAGGTGCACTAATCAAGGCCCAATCTCTAGATAGTAAAGCCGGGTCCTCCATCCCTTTAAGCCGCCCCTCAACCGGGCGCACCTCTAAGTCGCTCCCTAATCAACCAAACCCAAACACTCAATCCCCCATTATATGCATCCATGCATTTCTCTCATATCTTCGTATCTTTCTATCCGTTGGGAAAGACTTCGACTCTCTAAGCTAACCTCCCACAAAGACTAATCAAGGCCCAATCTCTAGATAAAATAAATCCCTTTGGGAACGGGCACACCTCTAAGTTCCCTAATCGAGCAAACCTCCCCCTATCACTTGTTTGTCTCATATCTTCGTTGTCTATCCGGCAGAAAGACTTCCTGACTTCGATTAAACAAAGTAACTTCCGATCACTTGTTTGTCCCACCAGATCCGCGAAAATCCAGCTTGATCCGGCCGCAAAAATCGGTAGCCCTAACCCGTTCAACAACTTGGATCCAAAGATGCATCATTGGCACTGTTCGTGGAACCAACTGAAAAGTCTTTCCACTGCACAACAAAAAAACAAACACGATCAATGCTCGTGCTCCAGCCAGCACATCGGCTAGAGGCATCGCCTCCCACGGCGACAACCCCCTAGGTAGTCATGGTGATGCGCAACCTGCCCTTGACGAGCATGCGCTCATCGCCCAATAGGGCATTGTGCCTAAAGCTACTCCAAACTTCTATGCATTCATTTGACAAGCTGCGGCTGGGGGCTCCTTCCTCCCATGCACGAATGCCAGCACCCAAAGGAAGAGACAGCCCACTAGGGAGAAAATCTCAGCCACCTAAAGACCTTGGTATTCAAGAGGATTTGAGAGACAAGGCCCAGTCCTTGAAGAAATTTATTGGTTTAATAATTTTTGAACACCCACATTCTGCTTCCACAATTTCTAGTGCAATCAATACTATTATAAATTAAAATGAAATTTCCTTTCTGTTTTGTTTTAATAAAATGAAAATTTCCATTTCGATTATAAATGCAAATTGGAAAATAATTTAATTCTTTTAACTTTTTAAAAATATTTTATAACAAATAATAATACTACTATTACTTTATTTAAATTGCAATTTTCTTTAATTTTAAATAGTAAATTATTTCATTCAAAATACGCATATCATACTTAGAGAAATAATTTTAAGTGAATATTCAAATATATTAAAAATAACATATTCAATGATATCATACTTTAATATATTTTTAGGAAAAAAACTTTAAAATATTGAAAAGATCCTCCCATGCTAGCCTGTTTACTACAATTATGAACATTTGTGTGAATTTAAGTGGTATATTTATCTATATTGAAGAATTATATACCAACATGGGATGACTGACATCATAGAAGAAATGAAGGCATGAGTCCATCACAACTTGCATGCAATTAAAACTTCTATATACTACAGTCAACATGATTACTTCAACTTCAGAGTAATCGATTAGAGTTCACGATTTTGGAAAGGTGAAAAACTAACGAACATGCATTTCACGTGCTTTCCATAAACAACACGAGATCTCTTAGCCCTACCAACAAATACGGTATTATCCAAGTCAACCTTCAACAACAGGGGTCGAATAGTGGCGAAAAAGAAGCAGGGTAACATTGAAGACAATAATAATGTACATTCTCTTTAATAATTGGTTAGGCGCAAAATATCGAGTTAGAAATCCGATCAATTTGAGTTCTTACGATGGAGATACCTCCAAAAGAGGTGGTAGAGACATAAGTGAAAATAAAAGTGAAACTAAAAACATAAGTGAATTATCAGAATTTTTTTTTTTTTTTGTTAATTGTAACATTGATAATTTGATAAAATAAATAAAAGATAATTTGGTTATTTATAATACTTTGTATATTTTATTTTGTATCTTATTTAATTCAATAACGTATTTTTTATTTTCTTCTGTGGCTACTTTGGCCGTTCAGCATAACTGGACCAAGTATCATGCTAAGTCAAGACCTCAAAGGATCCATTGGCTAATAGAGACAGTCATTCACTAGCCTTTGATCAAAAACAACAATGTGAAATAAGTCAAGTTGTCAGGGACAAAGTTGCACACGAGTACCAAAAAAAATCCTGGTAGCCAAATAGAAAGGCTCAGCACATCCTAGAAACCTACCTTTTTGGTGAACACTATCACATAATACAAAGCTCACAAACAGCATAAATGGCTTTCCTTTGCTGAATGCTGGCATGCAGTATTCAAAGCGCTACATAGCCACCCCATCTTAACTTTACATGCTATCATCTTTTCCTCCTTAGTTGATTCAATTGAAAACTTGCTCAATAAAGAGAGAGGCACACAGCGGCCAACTATTTAAAGACAGAAAGTGGCCAAGGTACAAGGCTGAATGAAGTTCTATGCTGATAGGAATAGGGCAAAGAGAAGTTTTAAGACTGGCGAATGCTTGAGGCTGCAATCTTTCCAACAAATTTCTATGGCCCTAAGGAAGAAGCAGAGATTTTGACTTTAAAATACTATGACACATTCCTTATTATTGCAAAGATGAAAGGGAAATGAAGGGTGAACTGGTTGTCATCTACACAATTGTCGATGCAGATAACCCATTTTCAAAATTTACATACACTCTCTCCTCCCCGTCTTGCCTATTAAAAAAGGTTATTGCAAAGATGATAGAATAGCTCACAAATTATATTTTCCGATTGGTTCTTAGGCCATCTAATATTCCTTGTATTATGATATTTAAATAGAAGATCGGTTCCAGGTGGTCCCTAGACCAAGATTTCCGTTAGTAAGTTCTAGTTGCAGTTCAATTTTGATGGAAAAATAACAAAAAAAGAACAAGCCTGTAGCCAGAGATAAGAGAGGCCATTCAATAGTCTAAAACTAAGGCCTGAAGAAGCAACTCTGTAAAAAAAAAAAAAAAATGCAGTTTCAATCATAGAAAGTGGGACCCACAGCCTTACAGGGGAGGCCAATCATCATCAACAGAAATAAGAAAGAAGACGCAGGGTATGGGGTAATGCAGTTATGGAAAAAGATGCAACCGAGGCTCAATTTAACCTGGCAAAAGTGTAACTCCAGCAATCAAAGAGGAAAATGAAACACATAAGTTGACAACTCGTTAACTAGATTTGCTGATTTTAAGATCGATTCCATCAAATTTAGTCGAAGAAGTTGAAGTTAGCTTTTTGGACAATTATATATAATTTCTCGAACGGCGCTAAAACTAAAGTAATCTAACCTTCCACGAGTTCCACATACTATTCTGTCCATACAAAACAAAAAATGGGAGGGATTTTAACTCCGCTTTGTAATTACATTTTCAGTCAAAGTGAAGAGAGAGGGAGAGAGCAAGTACCTCCGACGTCGACCACCAGCAGTGCGGCAATCAGAAAATTTTTACCCTTAAATTTATAGGCTTCAAGGTCGGTTGGGAATTGAGATTTGATTTTGATTTTGAAAGGGGTGAATGAATCAGCGTAGGCCGTCGTCAATGGAGATTGGAGGCGGAGGGGAGGCCAGAGAGAGAGATCTCAAAGGGGTACTCAGAGCAGACAGGAAACCCGAATAAGGAGACTGTCCACAAAAAGGGATGAAAACTAAGCGCGTGTCAATGAACGAGAAATTTTAGAGTAATTTTTTTTTCACAATTAATGGTCAAAATATTATCTTAATAATTTAAACTATTAAAATTATAAACAAAATTTGATATATTTTTATATAATTTAATGATTATGATGCGTTTTAAATTCAAATTTTGAACGATTTGGATCAGTTTGATCGTCTGAGTCCGACTCTATCCATTAAATTTGATCCTTCACACCATAACTATGAATAAAAGGTCAGGTGATGGCGGAAGATTGCCCCACTGAAAATATTCCGACGCTCAAGTCAGCAGATAACCTTTGAATTAATATAGTGAAAGTAAATGATGTAAGGAGAATGTAAAGAGTGTTTGTGGTGGAAGAGTACTCTCGTTGAGAGAGGCTTTGGAGGCTCGTGAGGGGTGTTGGCTCTAAGCACTGTGTTGGCTCTAAGCACTGTGTTCGCTGGGAACATAGCGGCAAAAGAGAGAGCGTTCGTATTCTGAAAGCGTGTGAGCTTTGCAGTAGAGAGCTTTTTGTGGGCAAACGAGAGTGTGCATTAGAGTGAGAACTTCGTGGCCTTTTATAGTTACATGCTAGGCGACCTTCCTTATGCAGAAAGGTTTGATTCCTGCGCTCTGTTGGAATCGTTGCCTTTTCTGGTGTGGGGCCTTTATGGCAATAACGGTTGTTGCATTGATTGTTTTCCTTCTACATTCTGTAACCGTTAGGGTTTACTGCAGACAAAAGGAGGATTCTGGCGCTTTCTTTTAGGGATGTGCATTAAATCTGCCGATAACTATTACAATTAATATTGTCTTCTGTGAATAGCGTAAAATCAGGTGAGAAGACTGTTGTTGGTCGAGGACGGTCTTATGGGCTAAACTGGGCTTAGCCCACTTGAGGTCTAGCCTTCAGACGGTCATCTAGTCCTACTTCTAGTCAACGAAAGTGTTGACCGTCTCAAAAGTAAGTCATCTATCCTGCTCCTGGGCTTCTCCTACCTCACTTAACCTTTCATCTAATTAATAGTGGGCATTGACCATTCAAACGAAAATGGGCCATTATAGATCTTGGTCGTTCCTCCTTCTTGGGCCAACCTATTACTAGCATACCCATCACTAGCCCTCCATATTGGTAGTTTAGGATTCCGGGCTCCAACATGTTCAAGATGGGTTGCGAGTGGTTGGGTTACCTGCCTGAGGTGACCTGGTGAGGAAACTGGCGGAGACTCTTGGTCTGTTAATCATGTTACGTACAGTTGCTGACCGTAAAGTCAAGATTCGGAGAACTGGCTTAAAAGATCGTTAATTGGATTCATTGATCGTCTAGGCTAAAATTCGGAGAACTGGCTAAAAAAAGCGTTGATCGGATTCATTGACTGTCTGGGCTAGAATTTGGAGAATTGGTGAAGGAAGCATTGACTGGATTCATTGACTGTCTAGACCAGAATTCAGAGAACTTCTAAGGAAGCGTTAATTGAATTCGTTGACTGTCTGAACCAAAATCTGGAGAACTTTTAAGGAAGCATTGACCGGGTTCGTTGACCGCTTGAACCAAAATTCGGAGAACTAGTGGGAGTTGAATCGGCGCGTCATTGTGCCACTGGACTGTCAGTCAAAAAGTTGGCCACGTGTCAGCATGTAATAAATTTGTGATCCCAATAATTAATGCCCCAGAGGATCTTATTCAACTGCACCCGTTCAAGAAGCGACACGTGTCAGTAATGATGGGCGCACGTTTACGAGACGGTTCTCCTTCTCCGGGCTTCACATTCTTTTAAGTGGTCCGTCCGTTATTTTTCAAACTTCCCATACTTTCTTTTAACTTTCCTTCCTCAAAATTTCTAAGTATTATGTTATCTTCCTTCTCTTTCATTTCCATGGCTCCCTATGTGATGAAAATTGCTTCTGTGCTCACAGCCAGTGAAGTTAGAGAGTTATATGTGGAGTTTAACATTTCACGAGAAATCGTTCCTGTAATGCCCAGGAAACCAGATAGGGCTTGCTTCCCTCCTGAGAGCTGCGTCACTGTATACGAGACTCATCTAAGGACTGGGCTTCGTCTCCCAATCCCTCAAGAACTGCTCGACATCCGAACTGCTCTTGAGGTGCCTATTGCATGGCTTCATACTAATGCCCTGCGATATCTTTGCTCTCTATGCATCTTCATGCGTCATCACTCTTGGATGATGACGATCGACGCTGTCAAGGTAATGTTCCATTTAACACAGAGTGGGTACTAGATTTTCCTGTCTCCTAGAAACCTTCCAGTCAATGAGGCCATCTATGACTCGTTGAAGAATTGGAAGGATCTCTTCTTCTTTGTGCGCGTTGTTAAGACGTGGCCCTTGTCACAAGATTGGAGCAAGGTTCCAAAAGTTTTCACCGGGATGCCAAAGAAGGCAGAGATTGCTGCTATGGCTAAATTGTTGGAGTTGGCAAGGGAGAATGCTTTCGACTTTAGGAAAGATCACTTGGTTTTTTAGGAGGAAGCCAAGAGAGCTCATTGGGGACCTCCTTCTCCAAGCCAGAAATTCATGACACCGCCGCCAGAGGCCTCGCAAAGAAAGAGGACAGCCGATACTATGATTAGTATGATTGGCGGTGAAGAGGGCCGCAATGGTGCCTTCCATCGACGCTACGGGCACCAAACGATTGAAGGGAGTGGGAGATCGTCAAGAGGGATGCTCTAAAGAATAGGATGCCATGTTCGCCTTCCTCGAGACCGTTACTACATGGCCGCGTTGGCGAGCGGGGAGTGGAAGATCGCGAGGCACAAGCCGAGTCGCAAGTGGAGTTGGCTCTCGAAGAATAAGATGCCATGTTGCGCACCGGGCCTTCTATGGAGTTGTTGGAGAATATGGCCATTATGGCATATTTCTATCTCTAGTCCTCCGCCGCGAGCCCAAGGTCAGCCGGCTGAGCCATCGAAAGTCTTAGCCTTTGCAAGCTTCTCGCAAGCTGTTCCACTCTGGAGCAAGTGGTGGAGCCGCGATAAGTATAGTTACCAAGGGTCTATACCGGTGGAGATCTTTTGAGCTATAGGAGCCAACTTCGAGGAGCTATAGAGTTGTTGAGAGCAAGAGGAGAATGTCCAATTTAGAGAGAAAATACAAAAACTAAAAGAGGAGAACGTCCAAGTCTCGGAAGAGGAGAATGACAAATTGAAAGAGGAGAACGTCCGGCTGAGATAAGAAACTAACCGAGCGGTAAGGCATATTGACCAACTCGTGGGACAGATGATATCACTAGAGAATGAGTTGACTACTCGCATACGCCCCCATGAGGTCTCCAATATGCTAATGGCATGGTTATGGGAAGGTGTCAACCTTTGCCGATGTATTGTATGGTTGGTTGACCCCAACTTTCCAGTGGAATATCTTGACTTATCGAATTGTTCTGCCCAATATCCTGAGATCCTCGTGGGACAGTCCCGAAGTCGTCAGGGGCCACCACCTCCTCCTCCTGGGAGCTCTACACTTCCGTAGATTTTATGTTCTTTGCTTTTTGAAATTGTTATAATTGTACATATTCAATCAATAAAATGGACGTTTTACTGATATTCTGTGTCTTTGCCTTTGTTGCCATTCTTCAATTACTTATCGTTGAGTTGTCCGGCTAACTTGGTGCGTTACACACAAGTTGGTCGTCTGCTTTCCTTGAAACATTTGTGGCGCTCTCTGATGAATTTAATCCTGGAGAAGACATCAAGGTGAATCCTAATATCGGGTCAAGCCTATTCTACACTCGTACGTCAGTAGAAGCTTGGTGGCGCTACCCAAGTGTAAACACACTTGGGCTGCCTACTTTTGGACGGAGTGTTTTTGCTCTTATCAACTGTCGTTGACTAACCACGCTATCTCCTTTTGTACGAGATCGTCACATGTGCTATTTAAGCCCTCTAAGAATTTGACTGCGGAAGAGCCGCCTGGATAATCAGGGTTTAATTCGACTGTTAATAAACCACCTAGATGATCAGGGTTTAGTTACGACCGCTTATGAGCCGCCTAGATGATCAATGTTTAGTTACGACCACTTATAGATTGCTTATAGGCCACTTGGATGACCAGTGTTTAGTTACGAACGGAAAAAAACCTACCCGACTTAGGGGCAGTCTAGGTCTCATAATCCTACAAAGAGACACACATACATATAGAACAGATAAAGAAAGAAGAGACAACACGGTGCAATGGAAAAAATATTCTTTTATTAATAACAAACATTATGAACATTTACAAGCATACAGATGAATGACCAACTTATGCCCTTACTGGAAGTAGCGCTTGAGGTGGATCGTATTCCATGTCCGTGGAACCAACTTGCTATTTTGGGTTCGGAGTTTATATGCTCCATTTCGCAAAATGGTGAGACTAGAAAATAGCCTTTCCCAATCGCAGAAAGTTTATTCCGGTTAGCGGTCTTATCCGTTGCCTCGATGCTTTATAAGACCAAGTTCCCAACTTCGAATCACTGTGCTTTTACCTTCTTGTTATAATAGCAAGCGACTCGTTATTGGTAGGCTGTTGTTCGTATTCTAGTAGCCTCGCGGGCTTCCTCCAACAAGTTTAGGTGTTCCTGTATTTTTTTGGAGTATCTTGTGGGTCGAAGGATTCAACCTTAAGACTTGAAAGACCAATCTCAACCGAAATTACTGCTTCAGTCTCATAGTAGAGAATGAAAGGCGTCTCGCGAGTCGGTTCCATTGGAGTCGTTCGGTAGGACCATAGGACGAAGGGTAACTCGTCAACCTAGGAGCCCCCTGCGTCCTCCAACTTGGTCTTCAGACTGTGGAATAGCGTGCGGTTTGTGACCTCAACCTATTTATTGACTTGCGGGTACGCCACTGAAATGTGGACCAATCTGATGCCTACACTGGTGCAATATTTGGTGAAGCATTTTTCGGAGAATTGGGTTTCATTGTCAATCACTATGACCTCGGGAATGTCAAATCTGCTGACTACACTCTGGCGGACAAATTTTAAAATTTTGTACTTGATAATCTCGGCAGTAGGGCGGCTTTCACCCACTTAGTGAAGTAGTCGATGCCTGCGATGATAAATTTCCTTTACCCCGTCGTGATGGAAAATGGGCTCAAAATATCAAGCCCCCATTGCATGAAAGGTCAAGGAGCTTGAAGAGATCTCAACTCAGCGGGCAGTTGATGGTGAAGACTATTGTGGAGCTGACAATTTTCACACTTCTTCATGAAGTCGAGGACATCCTTCTTTATTATCAACCAGTAATATCCCCAGCATGATTTTGAAAGTTAGGTTTTTGCTACCGATATGCGATCCGCAGATCCCAAGGTGGACTTCGCTCAAGGTGTAATATGCCTCCTCAGGAGTTAAGCATCGGAGGTATGGAATCGAGTAGCCACGGCGATATAGTCGTCCATCGACTATGATAAATTAGCCAACCGTCTTCTTGATCCGCTTGGCTTCATCCGCGTTGTCTGGCAGTGCTCCATCTGCCAGGTATCTCTGGTATGGCGTCATCTAACTTTCCGTATGGGAGATTTTCATTGCTTCCTGTTCCTCCATGCTAGGAGTGCTCAGGACCTCCCGTATGTCTCTCGAGTACTGTTCTGGGTTTTCGACCACCGCTGCCCTAGCAATTTGGTCAGCCTTCCAGTATTCAATTCTGGGGACATGGACCAGGTCCAGCTTATCAAATCTCCAGATTGCATCCTTCGCCTTAACCAAGTATTTAGCTAAGTGAGGGTTGCATGCCTCGAAACTCCCATTTACCTGGTTAATGACTAGCTTATAGTCGCTGTAAACGGTCAGTCGTCTAGTAAAGCACTCTTTTCTAGTCTTAGACCGGCTAATAGGGTTTCATACTCAGCAATATTGTTAGTGGCTAGGAAATCAAGTTTAAGGGAGTCCTCAAACCCATTAAGGGTCCTCAGAACCACTTCGGCACCGCTGCTTGAGTCCATAGACGATCCATCTACATTGAGGACCCACTTTGGCTCTTCCCTATGTCGTTCTGCGTCCTCATTGGGCTACTCATCTAGAATTGGCGGCGTGGTCTCGATGATAAAGTCGACCAGATCCTATTCTTTGATGGCTGGTCTCGGCTAAAATTCAATGTCAAATTCTCCCAATTTGATAGCCTACTTTACCATCTATCCAGAAATATCATATTTTTAGAGAATACTCTTCAGAGTCTGGTCAGTCAAAACTACCATGCAATGAGCCTGGAAGAAGGTCTCGGCTTTCAAGTGGAGAAGACAAGTGCCAAGGCTAGCTTCTCTGCTCTGTGGGTAGCGTGTCTCTGCGCCGGTCAACGTCTTGCTTACATAGTAGACCGACCGCTTGGAAGTCGAGTCTTGGTGCATGAGGACAGAGTTGGGAGCCACCTCCAACACTGCTAAGTAGAGGTATAGCTCATCTTTGTCCTTAGTCGACATCAGTAATGGTGGATTGGCTAGGTACTACTTCAATTCATCAAAGGTTGTTTGGCATTCTGTTGTCCATTGGAATCAATTAGCTTTCATCTTCCTTAGAGCCTTAAAGAAATGTTAGTACTTGTCCCCCGACTTAGCCAAGAAGTGGAACAAGATTACCGGTAGTCCGGTTAGCTGCTACACATATTTTACAATCCATGGTGGAGTCATATTTGAGAGGGCCTTGATCTTCTCTTGGTTTGCCTCGATCCCTCATTGAGAGACGATGAAACCCAAGAAATTTCCTGAAGATACTCCAAAGACGCACTTAGAAAGATTTAGCTTCATTTGATGAGCGCAGAGTACCTTAAAGGACTTAGCCAAATCGCAAATATGGTCATTTGTGGTCTTACTTTTGACGAGCATGCTGTCGACGTATACCTCCATATTGCAGCCGACCTGCTTTTCAAATATCTTGTTCACGAGCCGCTGGTAAGTGACACCTGCGTTCTTCAGACCAAAGGGCATCACATTGTAGCAGTAAGTGCCTTTGTCCGTCATGAATGAGGTGTGCGCCTCATCCTTTGGGCTCATCTGGATCTGGTTGTAGCTTGAGTACGCACCTATGAAACCCAGTAGCTCGTGTCCAGAGGTCGAGTCCACCAATAGGTCGATCCTGGGTAAAAAAAGCTATCTTTTGGGCAGGCTTTGTTAACATCAGTGACGTTGACACACATTTGCCATTTTTTATTGCTTTTCTTTACTAGGATGATATTGGAGAGTCAGTCCGGGTACTGAATTTCTCTGAGAAAACCGGTGTCCAGTAGTTTCTTCACTTCCTCCCGGATGGCGATGAGTTTCTCCACGAAGTGGTTCCTCTGCTTCTACCTGATGGGCTTACGGTTGAGATCGAGGCCCAACTTGTAAACTATTACTCCGACCAGAATTCTAGGCATGTCAATAGGAGTCCATGCAAAGATGTCAACATTCTGTCATAAGAATGTGATTAGCTCGTCACGCAGTGTCCCGGTGAGTGAGTCACCGATTTGCACATACCTCTCCGGGTCCTCCGAATTTAGCAGGATTAGATCGGTAGCCTCACTAGACTGCACTTGCTATTGAGTTTCTTTGTCTCGATGGTCAAGTTCTCCTGCCATCTTGGTGCTGCCACTCAGTGCGATCTGGGACATGTAACATGTCCGCCCAGTGACTTAGTTACCCAACACTTCGCCTATACCACAAACCATTGGGAACTTCATCTTTAGGTGCGATATTCACGTGACAACTCTGAACAATGTTAGGCACAAGCAACATAGTATAGCATTGTATACTGATTGCAGGTCAACGACCAAGAAGGTGAGTGTACGACTTGCTATTCTCAGGTACGTGCTTAGGGTGACCTCCAACTAGGTCACTCCTTGGACGGCCACTAGTTCATTGTCAAGGCCATAGAGCGGGTTTTCAATAAGTTTTAACTGGCTCTTTTTAAACTAAGTTTAAAAAAATGCATCAAGTTAAAGCAAATCATATGAACTTCCATTATCAATGAATATTCGCTTGAGTTGGTAGTCGACACTACCATCCGAAACTAGTGCGGATATAATAAGAGGATCTGTATGGGGGAGATTATATATTCCATGTCATTATCACTAAAGTTAATGACGTTGTCTTTTTTATGTTGCTTCTTCTACCCAGTTTGCTACTCTTTGTGATCCGCTGGGATCTTGGCCGGTCGGGTAGTGATCATTATAAGGTACCGGTTCCTAGAACATGGAAGATATGAGTAATTAAATTAACATAAGTGAATCAAATGTTAAAAAATATGAGAGGAATCGAATTGAAAAGCCCAAAGATTCAAAATTGGAAAAATTAGGGACCAAAGTTATAAATCGTGAAATGTTAATCCATGAATAAGATTTCAAGTTTTAAATTATGATAATCTTGACTTATTAAACTAATATAATCAAAATTAGAGTCCTAAGATGTGAAATATTGGAATAGAATGGTTAAAACGAGTCCCGAATGGTGCTTGAAAGCGTGAACGCCTCTTCGTGCGCTCGAGACCCGGAGCACCATTCCAATGTGTTGGTGCACAAGCAAGCTCGCTACACAAAATGCTGTTAAGAGAATATCGTTAGTGGGTCGAGGGGGAGAAGGAAAATAAAAAGTGCATCGGTAGAGAGAGAGCCCCTAAACAAAGGCCGTCTTCCATTTTCTTTGATGTTTCGTTGCATCCATACCCCTTTTCTTCCATTTTCTTTGATTTTTGTACGTTTTTTTGGGTATTTTTACCCGATACCCAACCTATGCATATATATGTAATGCCCATAGCTAGATTATGTATAAATATGAATTTCATGTCCAAATTTGTTGAAATTATCGATTTATGTGTTTTTCATTCACTAAACCCTAACCTCACGTTTCGGGTGGTTTCGGATTCCAATTTTTGAGACTTTGGTATAAATTGAGAATAGAATATTATTATCCATATCCTATATAAGTTAATTTATCAATTAGGTACCCGATATGGTGGATTTATGTGAATTTTCATTTGCAAAACCCTAGACCCGCGCTCGGACCTCGTTTAGGCATTTACTTCAAATTTTCTGCATAAATTGGCTCAAAATTATGATTACCCATATCTTAGACTTGGTAATTTACCCATTGAATGTTCAAAATTTTGTGATTATTCTATATTTTAGACTTGTTCACACGCAACCCATTCAAAGTCTTCCATGAAATTTTGCATAATTCCACGTGGTTTTGTGTCCTTGGCCTTCTCGCTCATATGCATTGGGAAGCACTCTTCACATTGCACTGTTTGTAACTCACGCTGCAATTTTGCACTTGATTCTCTTTGATGGGGCACCCATCTCTTCCATGCCATTTGGATGCATGCCATCTGCGATCTTCAATCTTAAGGTTTTGATGGCGTTGCATATACATTTGTATATGTTTAATTGTGTAATTCAAAAATTGTGTTGCATTATGTTAATGTTGTTGATCTGTGAATGATTTTGTTTCGATTTTGTAAAATATCTTCTCTTTCTTTCCTCTGTCGATCGCTCCTCTTAGAGGTTTTTGGTTCATATGTTATCCGATGCCCTGTGTTTCATTTGAGAATTTGATTTTACGTAATTTTCTCCCATAAATCTAAAATACACACTTACTTACCAAAAAAAGGTTCAATTGCTAATTAAGTTGCATATAAATTTGTATATATTTAATTGTGTAATTCGAAAAATAATATGTTAAGCAATTGTGAGAGGAATATCGTCCGGAAGCTCCAAGGTCATGTGATCCAATGTGGTGAGAATTTCTTAAATCGTTCCAAAGTATTATGTTAAATTGTGAATATGCTTAAGTCATGTGAAGGCCTATGCCCATAAAAACTATAAAAAATAAAAAGGTATACGGAGGGAATGCCACAATATGTGATATGATTTATCCATTCTCCTGGTATGAGAACTATGTGAAAGAAGTATGGTGGATCTTCCCTCAAATGAATAAGAAATCATGAATTAAATAAGAAATCATAAAATCAAGACCACGGATGTATGTTTAGAGGGTAGTATTTTCTAGCATGCTATTAATATTATAGTGAAAACTTAAGGATTACTTTGATCGCGTATCCTAACCGCTTATTGGAGCGGATGATATCCTTGGCATGCCTTAGAATACTATTGTGGAAGAACGAGGACTACCTCTGGATCGCGAGAGGTTAGGGTAACATTTTATTGGCCCTGTATGACCGGGTGATAGGCATATCACTATACTACGTGGTGTTTGACCTTTTCTAAGCAATTTTATTGGATGTTGAGAACGTTATTCGACCTTAGATCATGAGGGACATCATGATCCTTCATCGTTCTCCCGCACATTTAGCTAGTAAGGTTTACTAACCCTAATCCACAAAGATAAGTAATTATATCTAATTCACATCCCAAAGAGAAGAATGATAACATATAAGAAGTCAATATTATTTCAAAAGTATTCGATCATGTTTTATGTGTATGCATCCTCATTATGTTCATATATCTCTCTCTTTTGTTTTACTTTGCATATATCATTATTGCCTTTGAGAATATTACACTTGTTGAGCTTTTAGCTCACCCTTTATCTTTAGTTTAGCACATGTTTGATATACCCGACGAGATGAAGTAGGGGCTAGAAGTAGATTAGGCTCTGGATTTGAAAGATTATATCAAAGACTTATATTTGTAGTTATTTTATACAATGGGAAATTGTATATTTATTTATATTTCTTTTAAAATCTTAATGTATATTGTAAATAAGGTTGATGATCAGATAATTTAGTTTTCGCTGTCATTTGGATGTATTTATACTTCCTCAAGTTATTATGATTTGTAACAAGTACCTAGTAGCATCTCTCTTTGGCCAATATCGTATTTAGATACACAACGTTGGAGTTACAACTAAGTAGTGGCTTTTGAATCCTGTGTAGCTTGTTTTGTTATAGTATATTGTCGTCAAATGGGATTTATGGATGTATTATATAGGAGATCATACAAGTTTTTGTATTGGCGGAAGTCCATACTACAAACAGAACTCTGCTGAATTTTTAATAGAAAAATATAGTCCGTCACAATTTGTATCAGAGAAAAGAGATTCCTTATGTTTGATTTAAATCGTATGTAAAAGTTTAAGATTAATTAAGATCGATTGGATAAGTAGCTGTAGGTGTAGGGTAAATTATGTTAGATTAGATAGTCCTAATTATTCCGGTTGGCTAGTTTAGGCTTGAACTAAGTTAGAGATAGAGGATGAGTTTGGTCATCTAGCTCCTGCATCCTAGATAGTGTCCTAAGAATAATTTAACCATATTGTTGCTTCAGATAGGATATTAGCAGCCGCTATGACTCCTAAACGAAGGTCTTATTCAAGACAGTGGTCGACCGTGAGGTCAAGAGAAGTTATAGGGAGGCACCTTAGGGTTCAAATTTGATTGGTGCCGATTTAGTGCTTAAGTTAATTGGCTTTGATTTAAGGTCTAAGATAATCGGTTTGAGTTCAAAGTTTAGGCTTGATCAATTTTTTGTTGAGGTCCTCAGATTAATAATTCATTGAGAAGGGATACCTGATCAACCTAGCAAGTATGATAGATGAGGTGAATTGATGGCTCGAGGTCAGTATAACTTAGGGTCAATTCTAGTATAGCAAAATCCAAAGATATTGATTTATAATTGATTTAGTGATACTTAAGTGCCTAAACGTTTGAGTGGCTCAAATCCTATAGAAGTTGAAACATGAATGCTAAGAATTAAGATGATATTGTGGCGATCCAATGTTGGAAAGAGGATAAGGTAGTATTGCTCTATGTAAGATAGGAGGTAAAGGCGACCTCGGATAGTTGACGTGAAAAGGATTATGAGTCTCGAGAATAAAGAGATATTGCCGGACATGTTCATGGATGCTTTATGGATAAATGCCTTATTTCGGTGAAATTTTTGGGAGCATGCTTCAAGTGTGGATAGTTCAACCGCTTGATTAGGGATTGCCCTAATTCCATTAGTCGGACAGTTAAAGAGCCCAATATAGTGGATCGAGGCTTCGTGGTGGTGGCATAAAGTATGGAAGTGTCGCCGAGCATGACGAGAGATAAGGTTCTCGGATCTTGATGTTTTGATATATGTTGTACCTTGGAATCTAGAATTTATATTTTATTTGTATTTCCTAAGTTTATTCATTTATCTAAAGATCGTAGACCTTACACTCGTTGTATCGAAGTCTACTTCCATGGAGTGTCTGGAAGATCAATAGAAATCGCAGTACTTGGCCAGATTTCCTCCCTCCGCTTTCTTAAATGGTTTTGACTACTTAAGAAACTTCTCCCCACGGATCTGCATGAGGATGTTGGAGCGCATGTTGGTTAGGGGCGTCAGGTTGATCGACCTATAATCCCTTCATTCTTGCACTCCGGTCCTATGTTGTGAGAGTGATCACTTCTGTTGTGCTTCCTTTTTCCTTCAATTGGAAAAGAGCGAGGTTGTTCGATCCTTTTAGGACGCTTAACCTCATTGGCCTCTTCGGTTGTTGCGTAAGCCCTTATGATAAATTCCGCCACCCAGAAAGTTTGAGGATTCTTTTCCGCTAGGTGCCTAAAAAAGTCCCCATGCGTTAAAGTAAAGATGAAATTGCTAAGCTTCATCTATTCAGTGAGACTAGAAATCCTTTTGGCCTCCGCTACAAATTGATTAAGGAAGTTCTTGGATTCTCTACTTGCTTTTGCTTGATGTGGGAGATATGTTATAGCTGCTTCTCTTCCCAGTGGTTGGGAGTGTATTGCGCTAAGAAGGAATCGATGAGCTCTCGAAAGCTCTGGATCGAATCTGAAGGGAGATGGTGGAACTAGAAGTGGGTGTCTCCCTTCAGCGTAAGAGGAAAGTAGCGGTCACATGGCTGTGTCCTCCAACTCTTGTAGACTCAGATGGATGTAAAAATAATCGATGTGATCCATGGGATCAACACTCCCATTATAAGAGTTAAGAGTTGGCATCTTGAACTTGGCCACCATGGGACGGTTCAAGATTTGTATTGTGAAGGGAGATTTGTCCAGATCTATGGCGTGTTCGTCATCCTTGAACACGCGTTCAAAATCTTCTCCACCCTTGAATCTGTGCGAGTGGCGTTGCCAGTCCTTTTAGAGTTGAGGTAGGCTATCAACTCCGTTCTTTCTTTGGCGTGGCGAGTTGTCGGCTAGCTACTGCCACCAGTGGATCTAACAATCCTGGAGGCTCCCTCCTAAGTCTGATGCCTGGTCTCCTCACAAGAGTACCGAGGATTCCTTCGTTTTGGACTCTCCTCCGAAGTCCTACTGCCCAAATGTCCTTCGAGCCTTAAACGGCTCTGGTCATGTGAGGCCTCCGGAGCCTATGTGTTGCTTGGCCTCCTGGCCTTCTTGGATGGTTTTTTCTTCTTTTGGCCTCCTCTTAGGGAGGGCGGAGCAGGGACTGTTACTGGCGGAGCCCCTACTTCATATTTTCTTGGCGGGCCCATAACATCTAAGGCGTTTGATTCATATTCCTTATTTATTCCGCCAGGTTCTGAAAAAATTGAGCGGGTGCTCCGTTAATCACCCCGTTGACCAAGTTACTAGCAAAGTGGTCCCGATCGGGCGTGGCCATGTCTCTAGCGAGACCTCCAACTTGCGCTCTTGTATTCACCATTCTGACTGATGGAAGGTAAAACTGAGAGAAATCATCGATAAAAGTGGTTGGCTTTTTGTAAGCTTCCCATAAACGGCACCAATGATACGTCCTGAATTCAAATTTCGAATAGATTCGGGTCAAGTCGATCGTCTGAGTCCGGTTTCGACCACTGAGTTTGGATCCCGCATACTACAACTATGAACAAGAGGTTAAGTAATGGTGGGAGGTTATCCCGTCGAAAACACTCCGACCCCAAGTAAGCAAACAACCTTCAAACTAAGAAGGTAAAAGTAAAGGATGCAAAGAGAAAGTAGAGAATGTTTGGGATGGAAGAGTGCTCTCGTTGAGAGAAGCATTGGAAGCTCATGAGGAGTGTTGGCTCTAAGTACTGTATTCACTGGAAACGTAGCGGTAAAGAGAGAGAGAGAGTTTGTAGTTTGAGAGCATGTGAGCTTTGCAATAGGGGGCTTTTTTGGGCAAATAAGAGCATGCCTTAGAGTGACTCTATTGCCTTTTATAGTTGCTATGTTAGGTGGTCTTCCTTGTGTAGAAAGATTTGATTCCCGCGCTCTCTTGGGATCGCTGCATTTTCTGGTATGGGGCATTTATGGCAATAACGGTCGTTACCTTGATTACATTCCTTCTACGTTCTGTAACTTTTATGGTTTATTGCAGAAGAGGATGATTCTGGCACTTTTCTTCAGGGATGCGCATTGAATCTGTTGATGACCGCTATAATTGAGATTGCCTTTTATGAAGTGCGTGAAATCAGGGAAGAAAGCCGTTGTTGGTCGAGGATAATCGCGTGAGCTAAATTGGGCTTGGCCCACTTGAGGCCTTGCCTTCAGATAATCATCTGGTCCTATTTCCAATCAACGGAAGTGTTGACTATCTCAAGAGCAAGTTGTCCATCTTGCTCTTGGGTTTCTCCTGGCTCACTTAACCTTTCATCCAATCAACGGTAGGTGTTGACCATGCAAGTGCAAATGAGCCGTTGTGGATTTGGGTCATTTCTCCTTCTTAGGCATACCCATTAGGTTCAAATTTTACTACAAAATTCTTATTATTAAGTATATAAAAAAATAAAAAATAAAATGGTTCCAACGGTAGTTAAAAAGCTCGATCGGAATATTTTTTTTGATTCAGAAGAAAAAAAGAGAGAGGATAGTAGTTTAGTTGGAAGTTTTTTTTTATCTTAACTCCTAAATAAATAAACAAAAGATATTATATAAATATTATTTTTATGACTGAAATCATAATTTAAATTATAAAGTAATTTTAACATTATGTCAACAAAACTAAAAGATTTATATTGATAAGAATATAATCTGATAGATATTTAGAATATAAATTTGACTCAATGAATTTTGGAGTGTTGTTTTGTATAGAAGAGTTTGCATTTTATATACTATAACTATAAAGTTAGAATTTGTATCGTAAATATCTCTCCTCAAATATATCAGTATCGCACAAGCTAAATATGAAAGGTTGAAAAATAAATATCTTTTCTGTTATTAAAATGACAATTTAATATAAAAATAATAATATATGAATTTTTTGGATGACAAGTTACATGCCTTAAAAGAAAACCCTTAAAAGAAAGAAAGAGAATGAGAATGATGAATTATCTTTATTTGTTAAAATATTTCACTAAAGTTTGTTAAAACCTTATTGTGATTGTGTTTTAATTTGAGTTGGGACTTATTTTACATAGGTGAGTTTCAGTACTTGTTGGCTTGTTTTGGAATTCTCCTTTTGTTTTAAATAGTTTCCTTTTTGACAATCCAACAATTTGAACACTCAACTTCTCAAATTAATCCAAATGTCTTAGACATGTTAGAGCTGAGCCATAATAGGATGCCCTTAAAGCTATAATAGGATGTCGGCAGAATCATATTAGAATGATGATGAAATCACACCTAAAGACGCTCTCCATCTAAAATGTCAAACATAATATAATATTAGTTGAGTCAACATTAGGGACATTTTTATTAAATAAATGTACAATCTAAGTGTTTTGTTAAAACATACAATTTGATGCTTTGTTAATATTGACACTCTGATAGTTAGACTCTCCTATAATGCGATTTTTCAAATAATGCTTTCTAACAATTATATTTTTAACAGCATGACATTTTGCTAGTATGTGCCTTCTATTAGCCTGAGTTTTCTTTTAGTAATATAGATCTTATTTGATAATGTGATGATATGTCATATGTCAATTTGGCTATAAATATTTTAAACTTTTTGATAATATAAATTTTAATATTTGAACTCAAATTTTATTATTTTGTTGATTGACCTATAACAATTAAATAAAATTAAAAATCATTGAACATACGATATTGATGTTAGATTATTAACGATGACGATAATGATTACCAATTATGTTGAGATGTATGATGACAATAATTTTTTAAACTCTTAGAAAGTAGAGAAAATAACTTTGCCTTTTTAACTTGAAATAGCTATCCATCACAAATCCATACACTTAACTGTCATAATGCTAATGTGTCCTCGGATGATGCCTCCTCTATCCTGTGAAAATTTTCATGAATACAAAAATTCTCTCTCTTAATCAATATGGGTAAACTTCTGTTAGTATTAATAATTGAAAAATATCATATATTTTAATTATTTATAACTGTTTTTTTTTTTATAATCCACTTATGTATATCATGGGTCAATCTAAAATTAAGCCCATCCGCTAACAAAAACTCACGGATAGTGAATCCCAAAAAGTTGTGCTGCAGGTAAAGCCACGGCTGGCGTATAATGAATTGGTGAAGATAAAGACGAACTAGACCTAACGAGTAGCCTCTTGTGGCTCAACCAATCATGGCATGGAAACTTTCCAACTCAGCGGTAATAGCCTAACCAACATGGAGAGCGTCGACAAGACAAGCACCTGCCATTGGTAGTCAAAGTTAACACTCAAAGAAGGTAGTCACACTCACGTGCCCGTAGTAGAAGAGATTTTGCCATTGCTAGTAACTACTATCGTTACCATAGCTCAACGAATCACCAACTGAAACAGTCTGGCAAATGTCGGTAATGACCACCCACAGTCATACCTCTACAACAAAACGACAGCTGACACCGGTGGCTTTCATCAACGACCAGTAGCTCGACCAATCCAAGCGCGACAGTTGTCACTGACCTTTGGTGCCAAAACCACACAGCGCCAACTTTACAAATACCCTTCACCATTGCCGGTGAAAGGGAGACATTTCAGCTCACTAGTATCCAAAGAGAATGATTCCTACTCACAAGCATCCATTGAGAACCTTGTCCAGCTCTCGATAGCACTAACTGTCTCTGACACACACTCTTTCTCATTCTCTAATCTGCTCCTAGCCTAGCAAAACCACTGGAGCCTTGCCCTCTGCCTCTAAGCCACTCATCAAACGAGCACACTCATCAGCCTCGCCCTTCGTTTCAAAGCTACTCTCCGTTGAGCGCAATCTCTAGAGTTAGGCCCTCCATTCTTACTCTTCCCCCATCCTCCGTGCATCATTGCATTTAGCATCCTCCTTTCATCTTTCTATTTCCTTAAAAATATTTATAATTTGAGCTTCAAAAGATATATTGAGGGTGAATCCTATCAATCCATTGACCTTTTATTTTTAATTGTGTTGCGCAGGACATAAATTAAAAGTACAGGGACTGAACTCACTTCAATTTAACCCGCCAGAGAAAGTTCAGGTAGCTCTCTAACTAGTAAGACAATTCGGATCTAGGGACGTATCATTGGCGCTATCTGTGAAAAACGAGTTAAGAGTCTAACCATCAACCACCACACTCACATTCACGATGAAAGGTTGGTCAACACCAGAGTTCAAGGTAGCATGTCGGCTAAAGACACTACCATCCAAGGCAATGACCCCTCAATGGGTAAACATGTAGGCGAGCAGATCGAGCTAGACATGCCCATGCTTACTGCCCAGATGGGAGATATACACAAGATGCTCCGGATGATGTGTGCCCATATGGACACCCGTCACTCAAGCTTCAACCTTAAAGCTTAAAAGCCGGAGATAGAGACACCCAACCAAGAAGACCCCGTAGCTTGATGATGCCGAGGCCCAAGCAGCCATGAGCAACAAGGCCCGAACTTGGACGAAGGGCCATCCTAGCCAGGACACACAAGAGGAAAGCCCAGAGCGGCAGAACCCATGCTATTCTCACAACGACAAGAGGCCCACAACCTAAGGAGAAGCTTCTTGCAGTTTGCAACTGCCATGGGCTGGCAGTCACCAAGATCCATATCCCGCTCCGAACCATTTGGAGTTGAGGGCCTTCCTCAACGTCAAGAGGAACGCATCCCCCCAGAGTGGGAGAAGAAAGTAGAGAAGATTTGGTAGCATGTGTTCAAAGGAGACGCTGGCTGACAGTTCGTCAATTTGAGGGGATCGCCATTCATGATAGAGATCTGAACGCAGCCACTCTCTCTAAAGTTCAAGATGTTGGCCCTAGAGGCTTACGACGGGAGTACTGGTCCTATAAATCACTTATATCACTTCCGTACTCTGCTGACCTTCCAAAGCCTAGGTGAAGCTACCATGTATCAATGCTTCCCACTAACCCTCAAGGGGAATGCCTGCATATGGTTTTATAGTCTCCACCTAAACTCGATTCGATTGTTCAAGGAGCTTACTGATTGCTTCTAAATGGTTCCAAACCCGAAACGTGATAATTTAATAGTAATTATAATAACAATCAAGATGAGGCTAAATATACATGGAAGAATGAGTCTCGGAAATGAAAAGAGAGGAAAATGGGCTGCTACTTACTGATTTGCTATCCAACTGCATGGCGCCTGCCGTGCGCTCGAGCGTGATAGCAAATACTAAAAACTAGTAAAGCCCTGCTCCTTGTTCCCCTGTGGCGCTCAAGCGAGGCCCCGGCAGAAAGCTGGCGGTCGCTACGTCCTGCCGTGCGCTCAAGTGCAAGCCCAATTTCACTTTAGCCGTCTAATTTCGTTTTTGTTATAAAAGGAGAATGAGGGGAAGGGGGAAGGGGTTTCGGGCATGAACGATAGAGGCACGGAGGAGGAAGGGAAGGAAAAGAGAAAAGGAAGGATTCTCCACCAATTTTTATCCGATCAAAGTGAGGAAAATAGTAAATTGGGTGAAGACAAGTATACCTCAGATGTTATTCTCCGTTTTTACAACTTTTTAATATCTCTAAATTGGTATTTATACTCTAAACTCTTCTTCCTCCATGATTAATATAAATGAAGCATATTTTTCTTAATTGTTCGGATAGATTTTATATTTACCCATATGTATTATGATATATAACTTCGATTTCATGAATAAACATGTGTTTGGTGTCTGATTGAAATCCGAAAACTTTATGCAAAACCCTAGCTCAAAAATTTGGAGATTTTTGGTTTAAATGTTTGATTTTGTATATGTATTTTGATTTATGGCATTGATTTCATAAAACAACATGTGTTTGGTACCCGATTTAGGTCCTGAAGCTTTGTGTAAACCCCTAAAACGAAAATTTAGAATTTTGATGTTTAAAAATCCTTAAATCTTGATATGTAAATGTTGATTTGTAAATGGTTATTGCTAAAACTTTGGTTTTTTATCTGAAAAAAATTTACATTGAACTGTACTGTTAAGTTACTATG
Organism: Nepenthes gracilis; assembly: GCA_033239525.1. NCBI lineage: Eukaryota > Viridiplantae > Streptophyta > Magnoliopsida > Caryophyllales > Nepenthaceae > Nepenthes > Nepenthes gracilis. The sequence continues at coordinate 6,590,055 of BSYO01000018.1, read as the reverse complement.
AATTTCTGAATTAACGGAAGGATTATTTAAAAGAGTTTGACTTGACGTTGAGGTATGATAAGTAAAGAATATAAGAATATGAGTAAGAATTCCTTCAATTAAGTATTTCAGTTAAGAGTTTTAGTTAAGTTTAATAAAAAAGTGGACCTGGAACTATTATAAACTATTATTTAGTTAGGTAAGGTTCTCCGATATGCCTTATAACGTTATGGTGGTAATCAAAGATAATTCCATCCATGTAGTTATACATGGTCTGTCCTTTCTTTAGGGTGTTAGCCTAGAGGGTAGAATTTCTGTGTCTGACCTACCTTCGGGAGTTAATCATGTACTGATTCTACGAGAAGGGATATTCTTGTTCTATGTCGGCCTCTAATTGTGTGCGAAACACAATCTATCCTCGATTATTCACCCATTCGGCTATTTGGGTCTACTAGTGTGGTACTTGGATACTAAAATGGGATTTTTAGAAATTATAGAATTTGATACTGGTTCCTGATTTTTTATACCTGTTATACTGATTTATGATTTTCAAACATGTTATATTGATTTATGCTTTCTCTTGTTTCCTTATATCTATTCTTCAAATATTTTCATGGTTTTACTTATCTGTACTTATGTTCTATATGAAAGAATTATACTACTTGTTTTCATGTATTTTGCTGGGTCTCAACACACTCTTTTATTTTTTTCCATCCAAATGATACTGTAGAGTTATTTCTTGACGAGGAGTAGATTCAGCCTAGCCAATAGACTTTTGGAAGCCTTAAAGCTATCTTAAAAATTTTGGAAGCTTCAAAGCCTATTTTGGAAGTTTGATTAGTTTAAATATAAATACCTAAATTGTGGATAAAAATTATGTATTAATGGATTATGACATTTCTGTATTTTTGTTGGAATAGTATTTTTGCTTCCGCAGGTTTATATTTTAGACATAGTTTCGCTTCCGCTATTTGCTATTGGATTTATATAAGTCCTGGATGGAATCTCCCTTTTGAACCAAGATAGTGGATAGGATATATTATCTTGGAGCCATGAATGTTATGGCATTTTGTTGATCTTTTATTTTGTGAAATGAATGAATGTGAAAGTTATTTATCTGTTTGTTGTCCAAATTGTGAAAAATATAAGTTATTTGTATTAGGTTTTTTCTCAATTTTAGGAAAACTTTTATCCACTTTTCTACAGGTATTTATATTATTTGGGCATTTGTTTATTTGTTATTGACGGAGGTTATAAAAAAATCTGCTCCGTTACAGCTGATATCAAAGGAATGAGATGCATTAGGATTGATTGATCGTAACGTAGAAGCATAGGCTTAAATTTAAGTAGGAATAAGATTATGGTAGTTAAGAGTTAACCCTTAGGCTAGTCTTAAATTTTATGAAATTATTGTTAACCCCATTCCTCTAACCTGATTTCTTGTGGCTTATTAATATTGTGATTGCTTTTAGTTATAAGATATAAGATTGCCAGTGGAAGAAGTAGAAGAAATAACCATAGAGGTTCTAGTACCCCTCATGATCGAGAACCGAATATGTAAACTTGTTGGGAAGGATGACGAATGTTATTGAATCGATAGAGCAGCGTCATATGATTTCGATCCTTGCACCTAAGCCAACTCCAATAAATCCTGCTCCGACTACGTATGAAAGGTTCACAACGGAGAGAACACCTGAATTTCTAGGTGAACCTGATTCGATGAAGGTGGATGTTTGGATCCGAAGGATGAAGAAGATCTTTGAGGTGATTCGGTGCTCTGACTGAGAAAAAGTCATGTTTGCGGTGTATAGGTTGGAAGGTGAGGTTGACAGCTGGTGGGCCACGGAGAAAAGGGTATTAGGTGTATCCAATGATGAGATTACTTTGAAAATATTTGAGAAAACTTTTATGAAAAAGTATTTTCTGTATTAGTCTTCGGATAAAAAGGAGTAAGAATTTATGCAACTTAGATAGGGAAACCAGACTGTGCAGAGTATGACGCAAGAAATACTGAATCATCTCACTATGCACTGTATTTTGTGGAGGATGAATTCATGAAGGTAAAGAAATTTCAGCAAGGACTGAAGGATAATATTAGAAGGCAATTATCGACTCACAAGCTCTGAATGTATGCTGATATTTTAGATCGAGCCCTAATTTATGAGAAGGAATTGGAAACACAAAAGTTATTCGCTAAGAGAGCCACTAGTAGGGCAAGTTATAACATGAGATCAAGTGTGGGGCCCTCTGGGCAATTTAAAAGGGCGAAGATGGTAAACAAAGAAAAGAGTATCATTGATGTTCACCTAGTGACTAGTTCTCAAGCATCAGCGGATGATTGTGTCTCTCTGTGGGAAGAAGCATGCGGGGTACTCTTGTCGTAAGGTGACGGGAACTTGTTTTAGATGTGGACAACAGGGCCACCAAATTAAAGATTGTCCGTTTTCGTAGAATTTGGAAGCTAAGAAGCTTACTGTCTCGATTAAAGCATTTGCGGTGACTATTCAGGACGTGGAGCCATCCCCGAATATGGTTGAAGATACCCTTCTTATTTGTGGAGTTTCAGCCTGTATTTTATTTGATTTTGGGTCTACTCATTCTTTTATTTTTCTACAATTTTCATGCTATATTGTGTCTACCCCACGAATTTTGGACTATTCTTTAGCTATATCAATGCATACTAGATTCTCATTAGTTACTAATGTTATGTATCCGAATTGTATGGTGGAGGTGAATGGGAAATGTTTGATGGTAGACTTGATATTGTTAAATATGGGTGATTTTGATATTATCTTGGGAATGGATTGGCTAACTAAACTTTATACTAGTATTGATTGTTTTTTGAAAAGGGTATGCTTTGATATTCCCGAAATATAACCCTTTTTCTTTCAAGGCATTAGGAAGAAGGAGATGTCTGTATTGATTTCTGTTTTGCATGCCAAGTATTTGATGAAAAGTGGATGCCATGCTTATCAAGTATATGCTAGCACCATTGGGAGTCACAGTGTGTCGACCAAAGACATTTTAGTTGTATATGATTTTGATGATATATTTCTAGAAGAGTTGCCTCGGTTATCACCTCACAATGAGCTTGAGTTTAAAATTAAGGTTATTCCAGGTATTATCCTGATTTCTAAGGCACCTTATCGTATGGCAATTGCTGAATTGAAAGAACTAAAATTACAGTTGCAAGGGTTTTTAGACAAAGGCTTTATTAGACCGAGTGTAGCTCCGTGTGGTACACCGGTACTATTTGTGAGGAAAAAAGATGGGTCCTTGCGGTTATGTGTGGATTATCATGAACTGAATAAAATCACGATTAAGAATAAATATCCATTACCGCGTATTGATGATTTGCTTGACTAAATACAAGGATTTCTAGTATTTTTAAAAATTGATTTGAGGTCCGAATATTACCAATTAAGGATTAAGTCAGAAGATGTAGACAAGACTACTTTTTAGATAAGGTACGACCACTACAAGTTTCTTGTGATGCTATTTGGTCTTACAAATGCTCCTACTGTTTTTATGGATCTGATAAATTGGGTGTTCCGGCCATATCAGGATAAAATTGTGGTGGTATTTATTGATGACATTTTGATATATTCTAAGAGTCATGAAGAGTATAAGACTCATTTGAGGATTGTTCTTCGTACTTCGTGAGAAAAAGTTGTATGCTAAATTAAATAAATGTGAGTTTTTAACTGTAGGAGGTGATATTTTTGGGACATATGATTTCAAACGGAGGCATTGCTATAGATGCACAGAAGGCAGAGGGGGTTACTAGTTGGAGTAGACCTACTTCGGTGACTGATGTTAGAAGTTTTCTCAGCATGGCGGGATATTATAAGAGATTTGTAGAGAATTTCTCTCGAATAGCTATGCCCTTTACTCGATTAGTAAAGAAGGAAATAAAGTTTGATTGGACTGAAAAATGTGACTAGAACTTTCAAGAATTAAAAGACCATCTAACGACTGCTCTGGTGTTGACTATTTTAGAGGGATCAGGTGGCTTTGAGGTATATTGTGACACCTCTAATGCGGGTTTGGGTAGTGTATTGATGCAATATGGTAAAGTAGTAGCTTATACGTCTAGACAACTAAAGGTGCATTAGAAGAACTACCCAACTTATGATCTAGAATTAGCTACTGCTGTGTTTGTCTTAAAAATTTAGAGACATTACCTTTATGGAGAGAAATTTCTTATCTATTCGGACCATAAAAGTCTGAAGTAATTATTCTCGCAGAAAGAGCTTCATATAAGGTAAATGAGATGGCTTGATTCTTTGAAGGGTTATGATTATGAGATTCAGTATAAACCCAGGAAAGCTAATGTAGTTGCCGATACTTTAAGCCGCCGATTAAGTTTTGTGGCAAATCTTCAGATAAAGTAGATGGAGATGTTAGATTATTTGAAACAAAGTGATATTCAGCGGTATATTCAGAGCGATCGGATGATTTTGTTATACCTTCAATTTCAGCTAGAGGTGATTAATAAAGTTAAGAAGCAGGTGAACAACTCCTTTCTTATGGACATTGTGGGTGATTTGAATAAGGACTCTAGAATTGATTTTAATGTTTAAGTTGATGGAGTATTGAGGTTTAAAGATCGTTTGTGTGTACCGGATTATGAGGAGTTAAATGAGAAAATCTTGAAGGAAACTCACCGAACTCGATATACAATTTATCCGGGGATGAACAAAATGTATCAAGATTTGAGGAAAATATTTTGGTGAAAAAATATGAAATGAGATATTATGGCTTATGTAGAGAAATGCCTGGTGTATCAACAATTGAAGGCTAAAAGAAGAAAGACATCTGGATTATTACAACCAATGCCGATCCCGAGTTGGAAGTGAGAAGACATTGCGATGGATTTTGTGTTAGGCTTACCTAGAAATTTCAAGAACCATGAGGCCATTTGGGTTATCATCGATTGGCTAACAAAATCAACTTATTTATTGGCGATCAGGACGATGTACTCTCGTGACAGATTGGCTCAATTGTGCGTGAGTGAAATTGCTAGACTACATGTGTGCCCACTTTGATTGTGTCTGATAGGGTTCCCCATTTTATTTCGAGGTTTTGGAAAAGTCTACATAAGGAGTTGCGGACGGAATTAAAATTCAGTATAACATATCATCCCTAGACTGACGGCCAATCAGAACGTACAATTCAAATCCTAGAGGATATGTTAAGGGTTTCGGTGTTAGATATGAATGGATCTTGGGATAATTATTTAGCCATAGCCAAATTTGCCTACAATAATAGTTATCAAGCGGTATAGGCATGACATCTTTTAAGGTGCTATATGGGAGGAAGTGCAGATCACCGACTCATTGGGAGGAGACCAGAGACAGATTTTGGGGCCCGAGATTGTTAGAGAAACCGCAGAGATGATTAAGCTAATTCACGATAATTTAAAAGTTGCTTAGAGTAGGCAGAAAAGCTATGTAGATAAGCGAATATCAGCACTAAAATTTGAGGTGGGTGACTATGTCTTTTTGAAAGTATCACCGTCTAAGGTAATGTTCAAATTTAAGGTGAAAGGAAAACTGAAGCAACATTTTATTGGCCCGTTTGAGATTTTGGAGAGGATCAGTGAGGTGGCTTACAGATTGGCGTTGCCACCTAGTTTAGCGGATGTTCACGATATATTTCACGTGTCGGTGCTTCAAAAGTATGTCCACGATCCCACACACGTCATTGAGTACGAGCCCTTATTAATTGCCAATTATTTTTCTTATGTTGAAGAGCCGGTACGAATTCTGGATTAGAAGGATCAAATACTGCGTACAAAGACGATTCCCTTGGTGAAAATTTTGTGGAAGAATCATTCGCTTGAGGAAGCGACATGGGAGCGTGAGGAGGAGATCCGGAGTAAATACCCCAATTTGTTCTCTTGAGGTATGTGGTTTTACTTAATTTCAAGGATAAAATTCCTATGAGTGGAGAAGAGTTATGAGGTCTCTAACCCGAAATATAATAATTTAATAGTAATTATAATAATAATAATCAGGATGAGGCTAAATATATATGAAAGAATGAGTTTCGAAAGTGAAAAGAGAGGAAAATAGGTTGCTACTTACTGATCTGTCACCCAACTGCACGGCACCTACGCGCGCTCAAGCACAGCAGCAGGCGCCAAAAACCAGTAAAGCCCCACTCGCTGCACGCCTGTGGTTCTTGAGCGAGTCCCCGACAGGGAGCTGGCACTTGCTACGCGCATGCCGCGAGCTCAAGCGCAGACCTAATTTCACTTCAACTGACTGATTTCGTTTTTGTTATAAAATGAGAAGGGGAAGGGGTTTAGGGCACGAACAACAGAGGCATGGAAGAGGATGGGAAGGAAAAGAGAAGATGAAGGATTCTTCACCAATTCCCATCCGATCAAAGTGAGGAAAACGGTAAATCGGGTGAAGGCAAGTGTACTTCGGACGTTATTCTCCATTTTTACTACTTTTTAATATCTCTAAATTGGTATTTATACTCTAAACTCTTCTTCCTCCATGATTGATGTAAATGAAGCATGTTCCTCTTAATTGTTCTGATAGATTTCATATTTACTCATATGTATTGTGATATATAACTTTCAAATAAACATGTGTTTGGTGTCTAATGTAGGTCCGAAAGCTCCATACAAAATCCTAGCTCAAAAATTCAGGGATTTTTGGTTTAAATGCATGATTTTGTATATGTATGTTGATTTATGGGATTGATTTTATAAAGAAACATGTGTTTGGTGCCCGATTTAGATCCAAAAGTTTTGTGTAAAACCCTAAAACGAAAATTTGAAATTTTGATGTTTAAAAATCTTCAAATCTTGACATGTAAAGGTTGATTTGTAAAATGTTATTACTCAAGCTTTGATTTTTTATTTGAAAAAAATTTACATGGAACTGTACTATTAAGTTACTTTGAATTTCTAAACTAATGGAAGGATTATCTGAAACAGTTTGACTTGCCGTTGAGGCATGATAAGTAAAGAATATAAGAATATGAGTAAAAATTCCTTTAGTTAAGTATTTCAGTTAAGTGTTTCAGTTAAGTAAGTTAATAAGAAAGTGGACCTAGGACTATTATTTAGTCAGGTAAGGCTCTCTAGTATGCCTCAGAACGTTGTGGTGATAATCGAGGACAACTCCGTCCATAGAGTTATACGTGGTCTGGCCTTCCTCAGGGTGTTAGCCTAGATGGTAGAATTTTTGTGTCTAACCTACCGTCGGAAGATAATCTTGTACTGATCCTGCGAGAAGGGATATTCCTGTTCTATGTCTGGCCTTTAATTATGTGCAAAACACAGTCTATCATCGATTATTCGTCCCTCGGCTAGTGGGGTCTACTAGTGTGGTACTTCAGATAGTAAAGTGGGATTTCTAGAAATTACAGAGTTTGATTCCGGTTTCTAATTTTTGATACATGTTATAATGATTTATGATTTCTAAAGCATATTGTACTCATTTTTGCATTCCCTTGTTTCTTTGTACATCTCTTTTCTTCAAATATTTTTATGATTTTGCTTATATGTACTTATGTTCTACATGAAAGAATTACACTGCATGTTTTTATGTACCTTGTTAGGCATCGACACACTCATTTATTTTTCCCTCCAGATGATATAGTAGAGTTAGTTCCTGATGAGAAGGAGTAGATTCAGCCTAGCCAGCAGACTTTTGGAAGCTTTAAAGTTATCTTGAAGATTTTGGGAGCTTCAAAGCCTATTTTGGGAGTCTGATTAATTTAAATATAAATACCTAAATTGTGGATGAAAATTTTGTATGAATGGATTATGACATGTTCTATATTTTTGTTTGAATAGTATTTCTACTTTCGCAGGTTTATATTTTGAACATAGTTCTTCTTTCACTATTTTCTTTTGGATTTGTACAGATCCTAAATGGCATCTTCCTTTTGAACCAAGATAGTAGATAGGATATATTATTTTGGAGCCATGGATGTTATGATATTTTGTTGATCCTATGTTTTGTGAAATGAATAAATGTGGAAGTTATTTATCTATATGTTGTCCAAACTGTGAAAAATACATGTTATTTGTATTAGGTTTTTGTCCAATTTTAATTTTATGTAATATTTACATTATTTGGGCATTTGTTTATTTGTTATTGACGGAGGTTATAAAAAAATCTACTCCGTCACAGCTTCCTATCCCAATTCATTTCCAACTAGAGGGAGGAGAAGCAGTCATGGCACCTCATTCGCCTCCAGCAAAGGCGAGACAAGGGTATCAAGCACTTCTTGGCCCAGTTTACCATTGAAGCCTGTAAGATATCAAGACTCTTTGATGATGTGAAGCTAAACGCCTTCATCGTAACATTGAAGCCTGACGAATTCTTCAAATACTTGGCCTACTAGTGCCCACAAACCTTTAGAGAAATTGAAGCCATTATCCGAGCTTACATAGCGGTTGAAGTAGGCTAATGAGGTGAAATGCCCTGAGCACATGAACCAACCCCTAGAGGGATTAGTTGCCGGGAAGAAGAAGAATTGAGAAGAAACCTCTCTCGGAAGCCCCAAAAGTAGCCACGATCTGAGCCTAGTATCCGCCGAGAGCTTAGGCCCCCGAGCTTGACTCCTCTAAATGACACTCTACTAATATCTTGATGCAGATTCGAAGTGAGAAGTTCTTAAAATGGTCAAAGGTGCTGAAGAATCTAGAGGGAGTAGACTAATCAAAATACTGTCCCCACCATCGATCTCTGGGTTACACCATTGAGGATTACCAGATATTGTAGAAGGAGATAAAGGAACCTAGGGCAGGCCCAAGGGAGAGCAGATGAAGACAAACAAGAGCAACCATGGAATCGAGTTATGACCGAGGTTATCAACATGGTGGTAATCAAGCCAAACAATGACAACACCCCAAACCGCACGGAGACAACTTACAGTGGCAAGAAGCCAAGAGTAGGGTTCAAGAATGATATCATATGTTTTAGTGACGACGATATGGCTCATGTAATAACCCCATTCTTTGACCCTTTAATTGTATCGGCACTCGTTTCGAATGGTACGATTGACTACCAACTGAAATAAGTATTCATTGATAATGAAAATTCTTAAAATTTACTCTACCTCGATACTACTTTAAACTTAGATTGAATAAAGAGTCATATGAAGCCAACCGAGTGACTCCTACACGGTTTGGACAACAAGCCGATGCCTATCCAGGACACCGTTTAACTTGAGGTGATACTAGGGGCTTACCCCAGGATGGACTCCAGGATACTCACATTCCTAATGGTGGACCTTTCCTCGGTCTACAATGTCATCTTAGGATGACTCTGCCTAACTGCTTTTGGGGAAGTGGCATCAATCCCCCACCTGAAGATAAAGGTTTTGACCATGTACGGCATCAAAGAGGTCCTAGGAGACCAGATAACTAACTGGACATGTTACCTATCCCAAATCGCTCCGTCAGTCAATTGATGATCTCAACTTCCTTGATGAGACCACCCTGCTATTGGCTCAGTCAAGTGAGTCGACCAACAGAGTTCCTTTGAATCTCAGCAAGCTCGAGATGTGCATGTAAATTAGGAGCTTCTTGTTCAATCCCCTCCGTGACCAGTTCATAACTTTCCTTGAACATAATTCTAACATCTTCACGTGGATACCCGCTAACATGCTAGGGATACCTTCTAGAATAATGGTCTACAAATTGGGCCTCAATCCCAATCACAAACCCATCCGACAGAAGCATAGGAACCACTTGGTCAAGAAATTAATTGCCATTCGCAAGAAAATGAAGAAGCTACTCGATGTGGCGTTTATCCGGAAAGTCTAATATCTAGACTGGTTGTCAAACGTCGTTCTCACCAAAAAAAAGCAATGGAAAATGGCAAATATGCGATGACTTTACAAATGTGAACAAAACATGCCCCAAGGATAGCTTCCTATTACTGAAGATTGATCTGCTGGTGGACTGTATGTCCGATCATGAGCTTCTTACTTTCAAAAATTCTTACTCAAACTACAGTCAGATCATGATGAGTCTAGAGGATGAAGAGCACACTTTCTTCATGACTGACCAAGGCACCTACCGTTATAAGGTCATATCCTTCAATTTGAAGAATGTTAGGGCTACCTACAAACGGCTTGTGAATAAGATGTTCGAAACCCAAATCGGTTGAAATATAAAGGTATATGTGGATGGCATGCTCATTAAAAGCAAAGTCACCGACGACCATATTCGTGACCTGAGTGAGACCCTCAGAATCCTCCGAGCATACTAGATGAAGTTAAATCCGGCCAAGTGCACATTTGGGGTGACGTTAGGGAAGTTCTTGGGATTTATTATCTCTTAATGAGAGATCGAGATAAATCTTGAGAAGATAAAGGCTATCATCAACATGAATCCAGCCTAAACCATGAAGGAGGTCGAGATGCTCACTGAAAGGCTCGCTGCCCTCTCCCGATTCCTAACGAAATCTGTGAATAACTACCTATCGTTCTTCAAAGCTTTGAGGGGGACCAAGGCAACTAGCTTTCGGTGGACAACCGAATGCAAAGCAGTTTTTTGAAAACTCAAAGAGTACCTCTCTAACCCTCCTCTCCTGACTTCACCTCAGGAAAGCAAAGAATTCTAACACTACCTAGTGGTCTCCGACAAGGCGCTAAGCTCGGTCATAATCGGTAGCAGTACAGTGTACAACGGCCAGTGTACTACATCAGTAAGGTCTTGACGGACACCAAGACTTATTATCCGCGTGCAAAAATGATCGTTCTAGTCCTCGTCTACTCCACTAGGAAGCTGTACCCATACTTTCAAGCATATAAGATCATCATTTTGACCGATTAGCCACTAAAAGAAATCTTGTAGAAGCCAGACACATCTGGAAAATGGGCTATTAAATTGGGTGAGTTCGACGTGGAGTTCCGACCGTGGCTGGCCATGAAGGGCTAGGTCCTCATGGACTTCATCGTTGAAATGGTAACCCTAGTTCCAGACACCCTCAACCTCACTGAAGATCTCAACCAGCTGGGGACTCCGACTTGGACCTTGCATGTCAATTGGCCATTAATGCAGATCGGCAGTGGAGTAGGCTTGATTTTGGGGACTCCTAATGAGTCAAAGATAAAGTACTAATGACCCTCAACTTCCCAACCACCAACAACATCACCTAATATGAGGTGCTACTTGTCAGATTCTGACTAGCAAAGGAATGCTCGGCTAGATCCCTAGTTGTCTACAGTGACTTCGAGTTGGTGGTCAACTAGATTCTAGAAAACTTTGAGGTGTCGAACTATCTACTCATGAAGTACCTCCCTAAAGTGACGGGTTTGACTAAAACGTTTGACAAAGTCGAAATAGTCCACATCTAGAGGGAAAAGAAATGGATGGCAAACTAGCTGGCAAAGGAGGCGGCAACAGGGAGCTTGAAATAGTATGCCAAAGATATGCGGGAAGTCCTAGCCTTCCCAAGTATCGACGACTTCGACTGCGAAGTGCTGTAAGTGGGCGAAGGCGACAAATGAATGACCTCGTACAAGACATACTTGACCGACGACACCCTACCAAAAAGCCTAGAGCATGCCAGGCACGTGAAAAGGATAGTTGACTGGTACACCATCATGAACGGGAGGTTGTATTGTCGTGGGTACTCAACCCCCTAAATGAGGTGTCTTACACCAAAAGGGGCTGAGTACACGCTGGGCAAGGTACCCCTCAACATTTGAAGCTTACACATCAGAGGCGAGAAGCTTACCTTCAAGGACATGCAATAGGGATTCTAGTGGCCTTGAATGAAGTGTAAGACAATGGAGTTCATGAAGAAATACGAGAACTATCAGATCCACGGAAACATGCCTCATCAGTTGGACATGGAGTTATGGGCCTTCCAGTTGCCTTGGTCATTCGCATAGTGGAGGCTTAACAACTTGGCCCCCTGCCCATAATATCCGAGTAGAGAAAATTCATCATAGTGGGTATCGACTAGTTTACTAAGTGGGCTGAGGTGTCCCCTCTGGGGTGTCTCACTGAACAAAATACAATAAAGTTCATGCACCAGAGCATCGTGTGCTGGTTCAAGATTCCTAAGATCATAGTGACAGACAACAGAACTCAATTCATTGGCAAGTGGTTTACCAAGTACTGTGTAATTCTGTGGATAAAGTTAGTTCACACTTCATTTGCCTACCCCCAAGACAACAGGTAAGTGGAAGTTACAAATCACTCACTACTACACAAGCTGAAAACAAAATTAGAGAATGTTGGGGGGCTCCTGAGCGGATGAGTTGCCATCCATCCTATGGTCATACAAGACGACGCCCGAGGGAGCCGACCCACGAGACGCCCTTCAGCTTATGTTACAGAATTGAGGCGATCATCCTGGTTGAGGTCGGGCTGCTTAACTTTTGGGTCAAATGTTCGACCCCCTCAACAACTCCCAAAGGCTAAGGGAGCACCTTAACCTCCTCGAAGAAGCTTGAGACGCAGTGTGCCTGCGAATGACGGCCTATCAGTAGCAAATCACGTGGTACTACAATAAGAAGGTGAAGACTCACCAATTCGAGTAGGAGATCTAGTCCTATGAAGCGTAGAGGCAATGGGCAAAATTGCCAATAGGAACAAGTTCTCTCATAACCGGGAAGAACCGTTCTTAATTTCAACAATCATCCGAAACGGGGCATACAAGCTACGTATGAGGTTCCGGTTTCAAATATAATAATTAGGAGGTAATTATGCTAATATAACCAAAATTGGGTTTAAAGTATTTGGAAAATTAAGTACCGGAAGCGAAATAGGCATGAGGGGCTCGATGCCTAACCAGCTCCTGAGGCACCACTCGGGCGCAAATAGCAGAATGTTGCGCCCAAGGTAAGGCCGAGACGGGCTTGGCAAAACCATTGCACCCGATGCACGCCTCGGGCATGGTTAACAGAATGGGTCACTTGAAAAGTGCCCGATGGGTGCTCGAGCGGTAGCCCTTCGAGTGTCTTGGCACCCGATGACCACTCGAGCGACGCTCAGCGCCAATATGCATATAAATACGTGTTAGGCTTTGTTTTCATTATTTTACATGGAGAAAAGAGAGAGAGAGAGAGAACGAGAATGTGAAAGAAGAGAGAGAAGGAGGAAAATCAAGGCTCTCGGGCTTGATTTCGATTTTGGGTTAGTTAGAAAAATCGTAGATCAAGTCGAAGTAAGTGCACCCATACCCTTTTCTTCTGTTCTTTTTTATTTTTGTTCGATTCACTTTAGGTATTATTGTCTTGATACCCAACCCATATACAAAATTGTGATACATCTAGTATGCATATATATGAATTTCATGTCCCAATTTGTAGATTTTGATCGGTTTTCGCACCAAAATCTTAACCCCACGCCAGGATGATTTCAAGCATAAATTTTTAGGGATTTTACCTAATTTGGGATTAGGATATTATTACCTATATCCTATATATGTTAATTTATTGATTGGATATCTAAATTGATGGTTTTATGCAAAAATCCAAAAATCCGTTCGCTAGAACCCTAAGATGCGCCCGGACTTCGATTAAGCTCTTATTTGAAGTTTTATGTATATATTGGCTTGAGATTATGGATACTCATGTCTTAAATTTAATAATTTACCTATTGGGTGTTCAATTTTCCGAGATTCATCTGATTATGCACAAACGGACACTGTTCACTGTAGCAGATACTGTTCATCGTAGCGGGTACTGTTCACCCGAACTCTTTGGTAATTTTTGTATAATTTTTGTATTGTTTAATTGTTAATTAAGTTACATATATATTTGCATATATTTAACTGTGTAATCCGAAAAATATTATTATTAAGTAATCGTGATGATAATCGTTATCCAGAAGCCCTAAAGTCAAATTGGGTTTACGGTGATAAGAATTTCTACCTTTTCTATGTTATATGATGCTTATGCATAAAGGTTAAGTCGCAAGAAGATTTAAATTCGAAAGAAAGATAAAAATCGTACAAGTATTCGGAGGAAAATCCACAATGTGTTATGTGATCGAATTGTTCTTCCTGTTGGAGATATTGTGAATGAATTATGATGGATCTTCTTTCAAACTAATAAGAAATCATGAAATTAGGACCACAGAATTATATTATGGAGAGTAATATTGCTTGGTCTGTCATTAGTATTACAGTAGAGACTCAAGGATTATCTTGACTGCTAATGTAATGGGTAATACTCTTAGCAAGCCTTAGAATGTTATTGTGGAAGAATGAGCTTTGCCTTTGGGCCGCGGGAGGTTAGGATAGTGTTTTATTGGCCCTATATGCCAGATGATAGGTATACTACTATACCACGTGATGTTTGCCCTGTCTATAGGCATTATATGAGTGGCCCCTTCTCTGGATCGATAATAAGAGCTTATAGCCTTAAATCATGTGAAGTATCATGATCCTCTCATTGTTCTCCAGTATCTTTAGTTGGTAAGACTTATTGACCCTTGTTAGTAAAGATGAGTAATTATGAATAAATTTATATCCCCAAAAAGAAGGAAAGATAAAACATGAGAAGCCTACTATATTCCCAAAAGTACATTTGATCATGTCTATATTTGCACATCATCAATATACTCATATATCTCTATTCTGCTTTATATTGCATATATTGTTATTATACTTGTTTATATTATACTTGTTGAGTATTTGGCTCACCCTTATTACTTTTTTATGTCTCCAGATTAGCACAGGTCTATTATACCTGATGGGGTAGCATAGAGATTCAAAATTGACTAGGCTCTAGATTTGGGAGATCATATCGAAGATTTATAATTTGTAACTTTATATATGTCATAAAAAAATTGTATATATATTTATATTTCTTTTGGAAATCTTAATGTATATTGTACATATAATTGATTATTAGATAGTTTAATTTCTGCTATATTTTGATTTATTATACTTTTGCAGGTTATTATAATATGTAACAGACACCTAGTGGCATATCTCTTTGGCCGATATTATGTTTAAATACACAATGTTAGAGCCACGAATTATATGTGGCAATTGGATCCTGTGTAATTTTGTGTGTTGTTGTCATATCATGTCGGATATTTGGAATTATTTGGATGTATTTTGTTTTGTACAAGAGATTGTATGGGTTTTTGTATTAACGGATATCCGTATTATAGATAAAACTCTGCCGAATTTTTGACAAAAAAATACGGTCTGTTACACTAAGCACTCAAGAAAGAAAGTTAGTCCCAATGACCTGGAGTGCCACCCACCTCAAGAAGTATTACCAATGAGCCTCAGTCGAACCCAGTTAATGTGAGCATGCATCATCCGAAGTGCTTGTAACATCATATTCTTATTAATAAAATAATTATTTGTTCATATTTAATTACCCATATGAATGATTGTTTGTTATCTTATAAAATTATGTGACTTAGACTACCCCTAAGTCGAGTGAACCCCCATTCGCTTGTAACTCGAGCTTCAAAAGGCCACAGAACCTTAGTCACGTTACCGAGAGGCCCACGCGCAATCGAATTTTAAACTTTGTCCTATTATCGAGCGGCTCATGCACGGTCAAACACCACGGCTCAAGGGGCTTATGGCCATAGAATCGGACCACTCCATCAAGCAACCACTAAAAGCTTAAGGGACTTTCATAGCATGCGTGCTGCGACCTCTTCCCTAATGAAAGGGCACCATTAGTCAATGACAATCATCAGATTAGAGCCAGACATGTGAAAGTTACGACACTTTGTGAAGGGGCCGAGCACCCATGGTGGTACATAGGCGACAGCCTACAACTACACCAGAGCTTAGCGACTGTGGCCATGAAATCAAGCTGGCCCTAATGAGGCTCACCTACGGGTGTGCGACGACATTCACTTACGGGACAGAGCACTCTCACAGAAACAAAGTGCTACAATGTTCCCCGAAGGGAATGACCATGGTTGGGGTAATACGTCCAAGACAAACCCAATGACAATAGTTACAACATTTAGCTGGAAAAACTAAAAAAAAAAAAAATGAGACAAAAATAGAAGAGACAAAAAGAAAGCTCACAATGTGGGCATGAACTCCAGCGATGACGATCTCAATGGTCTACTTGTTTTTTTACAAAAAATCAAGATGAACAAAGTAGACCATTCGCCCAAAAAGATATAAGAGTAGCCTACTGGCCGGAGGAAGGACAATCCTAGGACTAGGGCTCCTTGGTGGACAAGATGAAGATTCGGTGGCCCCCCGGTGAAACCCAACAGGTCCGATTGCTACTTGGCACTAACATTCATTGGATGAAAAACGGAGGTAGGAAAGTTCGGAGCCATTAGGCACACACTCTCCCTGCAGAGGTAGATGCCTACCTAGTATTTGTTGTCCAGTGCCTGCTTGATATCATCCTGACTGAGACATGTCCTGAGCTCACCCTCAAGCCGGAAGTTCTCCCCCCAAAGGCAAATGTAGCATAGCTCAGCCTCACGAAGCAAGTCCTTCAAGGAGGCCATCTTCACCCTAGCCTCTGACAGCTCACGTTCAAGGCTAGCAACTAACTCCTTGCTTTACCCAATCCTCCAGCTCTCTGAGCCTCCCCGAATCAATGTGAGTCTGAGCCATGCAGTCGATGATGGCCGTAGTGGATTAACGAACCCTCTCTTGCAAATGCAGGAAAACAAATCAGTTAGTCGGATGACATGAAAGTGAATAAAGGAAGCAAAAAGGTGACCAAGGAATACCTCAACCAGAGATGGCCTCTTTGAGGGCAGATGACTCGATGCAGCCTCAACTACCTCCAAGGCCTCAAACTTTGGGGGCATAGAGTGAGGCGCTCCCATTCCCTCCACGGCTTCTTCAAACTCCTCTAGCACCAAGGCCTCAGCTTTAGAGGGCACGGAATGAGGCACCTCTATAGTCTTTGCAGCATCCTCAAGCTCCTCCTCCTTTGAAATCCCTGGCTTTGGGGGATCAGGGCGAGCCTCCTTAGCGATCTCCTCAGCGGCTTTCTCGGGGCCTTCAGCTTCACCATTCCCCCAATCCTTAGCCACCAAAAGCACCGAACAAGACCCTTCAGCAGCCCCTACAACCTCGCCTACTTGACCACCTCCAAAACTTCCGTCTATGGAGGCTCAGGACTAGACATCTCAGCAGCCACACTTGCCTTAATTGGTTTGGCAGATGCCTTGGCTACCCTTGCCATCTCAGCAACCACCTTAGCTCTCGTCACCTCACGGACTTCCTTGACCTCCCTTGCTGAGACCTCGACTATCAAGTCCTCATAGGCAGCCTCCTTGACGATGCCCACGAGAAGGTTGGGCATAGGTCACCCATACGAAGAGTCAGCGATGACACCCCATACTGGGCCAAAGTTGGTGCATTGATTGGCTCAACCCAGGCATTGATTGCCTAGTCACCCGCAGCCGGAGCAGGAGACACTGGGGGCTCATCACCCTCGACCGACTCGATCGCCCTCAATGCCTGGCCTGAAGACGAAGCAAGAACGAGAGCCATCCTCCTTAAGGAACTCCCAGCACCCTGAATCCAACATGGCTTGATCCTCACTGATGGAGGAGTTAGACAAGGTATCCTACTGCTTGGTTGGCCTACTTGAGAACTCCTAAATGACCAATGCCCTAGGCTTCCTTTTGGGTGCTGCAGGCAGCACGGGGGTTGCACCAACCTCCTTCAAGTGAGGCTCCTAGTTGACCTTGACGAAGGCCTCCAGGGTGAACTAGTGGCTCCTATCGCGGAAGGTGTCGACATGCTCTTGGATGAGATTTGTCAGTGGCTTCTCCTTGTCTTTCTCACTATCTCCCAATGTTGAGACAAGGTAAATGCTGACATTATCCCACTCATTGGAAGGGGCCCACTTTGAATAGGCTGCTAGATGAAAAAATTGTTCATTCTACTTCTTGGTTGAATCTGGGTTTGCCCCGCAGAAATGGAAATCTGGATATGGGGACATCGAAATCCAATCTTCTCTTTGGTTGAACCAAAACATCACCATCATTGTGCTGTTGCTGAACTTGCAATCATAACGGCGGTGAAAGATGCACATGGAAACCAAGTAGCCAACAGCATTAGGCTGAAGCATCGCAATCGGAACGCTTAGACCCGTCAAGGTTTCATATAGCTCTAAGGTTATTGGAAAGCGACGCCCTCCTTTCGAATGAGTCTCGTAGATGGTGATGAACCTCTCTAATGGAGAGTGCTTCTTGCCGTCTTTGCCCGATAGCAAGTATACTATGTCCCTTAGAATCTTGTATTGAGTGAGTAGCGACTCAATACTGTGGGCAGTGAGGATGGATTGGATCTTGTTGACCTCCTTTAGAGCCATGAATGAGGAAGCGCAAAGGGAACACAGACGCCAAGAGTGATTCGAAGGAAAAAGGAAAGTGAGGAAATGGCGAATGGCCTAGGGTTTAAATAAAAAAACCCTGGTCCCAAACAATGTCGCATGGGAAATTGAAGAGCCACCCTCATAATGGCAGCAGCACGCATCCGCCCCTTGAAGCAACATGGTGCGTCTTTTCCCATTTTTCGTAATGACAGCCTGGAGCCTCATTTCCGTGCAAGAACAGCACCTCCTAGTTAGACTTGAGCTGTCCAATCAATAGATTGGTGCTGGTTCCAAGAGGACCCCACTTGCTAGATCGACGGACCGACGGCGTATGACCTTGGTAGGCTCAAGGTTGATTCAACTGGCTTGTGTCCTAATCCCTTGTCTAGAACAAGCCATTGCGAGTCTAGATTGCTAGAAGAACGAGCAATCGGCAGCCCGCATGGTCCATCCGAAGGCGACTATCAGCTTCAAAATACAAGAAGGCAAAAAGAAGATCCTATTTATGCCTACAGCCTACCAGGGCGACCATCTTGGGGTCTTGAATTGCTCTATCTACTTGGCGCAGGCCCCCGATCGTTCCCTGGTAGCATAAAGGGCTAGGTTTTGCCTTTGAGTTGGTCATTCTTGTAGCAAAGGTCCAAAAGCTTCCCCCAAGTCCTCTGTAGCTCATCGTCGAGCAAGGTGATCTAATCCAAGGCTCAGGTGTGGGCCATAGCGAGCCCTTGCGATCTTATCTCAAACTTAGACAGAGCTCGGGGTGAGATGGCTGATCTACTCCAAGCCTCGTTGAGCCTTCGCAGTAGCAACATCAACCCGGCGCTCCAACTCATCCGGCCACGCATGAGCAGACTCCTCCACTGTGTGGGGCACCCTTCGCTTCTTCCAAAACAAAAAAGGGATGATCAAATGAAGGCTATGGAAAAAAGTAGAACCACAGACCAAAAGAAAGCAAAAACCCTACCTCTTGGAAAGGCGAATGTACCTATCAAGAAGGCTCAATGGACTTAGGACCTAGAGGTGTCCTTTGGGCCTTAGGGGATTCAGCGATTGCGGCACCTGGGTGGCGCCCTTTCTTAGCAACTACCCCATTCAATGGACCCTCTTCTCTAGCATCTTCCGACAAACTTGTCATCGATTCCCCTTATGGACCAAGGCCTAGAGGAAGAGGAGGACGACGCTGCATGCCCCATGGCAAGCAGTGTTGGGATGTCGATGAGGTCTTTGTCTACCGTCCAAAGGAAAAGTTGGAGAATGGCAAAGTGAAGACGGAAGCCCCCGTGGAAGACAAGCGATGAAGAAATGGTTGAAGGATAGTGCTTAAATAGCCAATGCTCTCGCTAGAGATGATGTCATTTGAGGGAAACAAAGTGACTCACGCTTTCATTCTAGCTGGCTGAGACTCGTCTTTTCAGCGACGTCATAATGATGGATGACGCAACACCTCTCAACACATCAACGTGCTCAAATGATGGGTAGAAGTGACGGCAACGCGGTGCTGTTAATGACTCCCAAACTCATTGTTCCCTAGGTTGGCAACTGTTGGTTCATGATGTCGACAGGCTCGAGGCAAATTCGACCTACCACATCCTTGTTGAAAACTAGGATGAGTTGCCGTGAGTCAAACCATCAGAAAACCGAGCGACCAATAGGTCCAAGCCATCAGGCAAACTAGGCCTAAGCAGCCAAAGGCATCATCTGAATATCTTAACGATTCAAGTCATTCAAAAGAGTTAGAAGACACAAGGTAAGAGTGAAGGCAATGCTTAGTAGTTCCATTCATTAATTTCTTTTACAAAGTATAAAACTTACATCGATGGACGTGCACAGCAAGAGAAAGAAAACAAAATACATGGAAAGATGACTCGACAACATTCGCCCGGAAACTAGTTTAGGAAAGATAGGCTCTAGGAAGACAACTGCGACACCTTGTGGCCGTATTCCCGCGGACTATCTACCCATCAAGCGTCCTGACTTGGGACTGGGTGTCCTAGGGGATGAATGGAAAGCCATTCCTTGCAAAAACAAGATGTCAGACGCCACTGCCCTCGCACGAAATGCCTTCCTCCGTGAGATCCTCCATCAAGACTAGCTGCACCTGTTAGAGTATTTATTGTCTTTAGAAAATTTATTGTAAGAATTATAATTATTATATTTTATTTAGTGATATATTTATGAGGTTGTTTATGATTTTGGATTTCATTGTGGCCGTTTTGGATCAGGTGACTCCGACTCGGCGTCACATTATAAATACCCTTTATAATACCGGTGAAATAGAGAGACTTCAGCTCACTAGCATCCAGAGAGGACGATTCCCACTCGTAAAGCATCCATCGAGAACCTTATCTAGCTTTTGATAGCGCTAACTCTCTCTCTCATTCTCTAAGCCGCTCCTAGTCGAGCGAAACCACCGGAGCCTTGTTGTTTGCCTCTAAGCACCTCCTCAACTAAGCACACTCACCGGAGCCTTGTCCTCTACCTCAAAGTTGTTCCCCATTAAGCGCAATCTCTAGAACCAGGCCCTCCATTCTCACTCTTCCCTCGATCTCTTGTGCATCATTGCACATAGCATCCTCTTTTTATCTTTTTATTTTATTAGAAAAATTTTTAATTTGAATATCGGAGTGCATACCGAGGAGTAAGTTTTGTCAATCTTTCGACTTCTTATTTTTAAATTATGTTGCGTAGGATCCAAGTTAAAAATACGAAGGCCAGACTCGTTTTAGTTTTACCAGCCAAATGAAGATCAACAACTTTTTAACCCGTCGGATAATTTAAATGTAGTATCAGTATATAATTAATTAATTATCTAATTTAAAAAAAGTTCATGTAAAGATGTATTATGTATATTTTAAATATTTGAGATATCTAAAGCTCAGAATAATTGATAGATTTGATAAGATCGTTGGATTTGTGATTATAAACGTAATTTGTATGTAAATTTTTAGATTTGTGTCTAAAACATTCTTTCGTTATCTGTCTTGAGAGAGATCACCGACCTCCTTTCCTCTTGCAGTTTCTCCTTCAAAAACCATGCATGGCTCTCTCCAGGTCAATCCCAGTCATTCGAACCCCCTTTTGATGACAATAATTTTTTACCTATTCGTTATTGTACTATAACGAGGATTTTTTATTCAAGGCGGTGTTTTTTCTCTTCTGTTGTTGGAGTGATCCTACTCTAATGCGTTATTATTGGGCACATTCGGACAATTCGAACCGAATGTACTTTTCATTTTTATTTCTTTCATAAGCGCATGTCGTTAAAAGGGTAGAAAGTTGGCAATTTCTGGAACAGTGCGTCATATTTGTATGCAGGTTTCAATGTGTACACCTGAATTGGAGTGGATCGATGTTTAAGTCGATCTTTTGGCGGTTTCCAGATTTGAATATTTTATCGTTTGGATTTTTTCCCACGATTCCTTCCTGGGCACTGTGGTTTTAACTGCAACATTTTGTGGCGGTGATTGATTGATTGATTTCTTAATAAATAAAAGTCTGGCTGACTTGAAACCTTTTCAGAATTTTTGTCAGCAAGAAGTGGGTACTATCTCTTTTGATTTTTGGATCCAGATGTTGTTTCAAGCTTAACTTTCCTTGCGGCATAACAATTTTTGGGGGAGATCGTCTGGGCTGTTGAATTACGATGTGATCTGGGTAATTTGGTTTATCAAATATGTATGCTGTGGGGAGGCTGGGGAGTTACCTCACCCGCGGGGTGTATACTGTCTCTGGTCCCTTTCACCCGTTCGGGGGCGCAGTGGATATCATTGTAGTGGAACAGCATGACGGGAGCTTTAAGTCATCGCCTTGGTATGTTCGGTTCGGAAAATTTCAAGGGGTTTTGAAGGCAAAAGAGAAGGTAGTTACCATAAACGTTAATGGAGCCGATACTGATCTCCACATGTATTTGGATCATAAAGGTCAAGCATATTTTCTCAGGGAGGCTGATGGAGAAGGGGTAACTAAAACATATCCTTCATCCTCAGGAGATGAGGAAGATGGAAAATCAAATATTATGATGCTGAAGAAGCCTGTGAATTACGATTTTGATGCTAGCAACGCAGATTTGGTTTCTTGTACAGAAGCAAATAATGGGAAGATTGTGGCCCGAACTAGTTCCACCCGTCCTAGGGGTCTTGGGCTTGTTTTTGGGCGAAGGTTAGTGAAAAAGAACGGTTTACAGGATGATGAGAGCATTGCTGAAATGGGCAGGGCAAGTTCATTGGAGCGTGCTGAGATTGCAGCTGACCTTTTGGATGTAAGGTGGTCAACCAATCTTGCTACCTCTAGACACTGGAAAGACGATGCTTCAAGTGCTTTTGATCGTAAGTCATTTGCTTGTGAAACTGATGGTATAGAATATAAAGTGGTGGGAAACCAAGCTGTAGATTGGTCAATGGAGGAAACTGATGGTCGATGCCCCTTGTCAACTAGCCCCATGAACTATATGGAGACATTTACATTAGAGGAAACATATCTTGATCTTGAGGTTAATCTCATTTCTAAGGGATCGAGATGTTCCAATAATGTTGATAATGCGTCTGATCATTTTGATAATTCAAAGGATGAAAAGTCTGGGATCTTTAGTTCAAATTCAAATAGTTCACATTCGATGGAGCTTGAACCAACAGTAGGCAGACTCTCTGATGGGGAATTAAATTCTAATGCAAAATTTGCTTTGCACGATGGCAACATATCTGAGTGTGGGGGCAGATCAGATAGTGTTCAATTCTGTGTGAATTCTGAGGCAACAGAGAACTCTGTGGGAGGGTTGGATGCTTCTAGTAAAAAGACAAATGATGCTTTAGATTTTGCTGCTTCATCAAGCAGGGAACTGCAATTCCATGCTCAAAATTTTTATGAATTGATGAATCAGCTATCTGAGGTGAATTCTGAACCACGATCTAGTATGCCATCAATGGATAAGAATGTGGGAAGTTTAGAACATTTGAATGAAAGAAAATCCCCTGAAGGATCAAAACAATGTGAGGGTGAGAAAACTTCTTTGAGTTCAACCAAAAATAGAACTGTGCCTGAAACTGTTGCAGCCAAGATTGTAACAGAATTAGACGCTCTTCACCGGTTTGAAATGACTGAAAACCCTGCCATGGATATTGATTTGTTGAAAGAGGTAGTAAAAGAGGCTTCTGCTGATCAAGGATTAGATTTAAATAGCTCTTCGATCATACTAGGGTCCCATAGTGCTGTACTTAGCTCCATCGACGAGGTCAGGTCAGATGGCCCTTGCACTACTTCCGGTTCTTTGAATTCCCTTCATCCAGTTTTAGATAAGGAAAATTTGGCTGGGGATATGAGTGATCGATCATCCTCTTCAAGTGAAAGAGGATGCAATGGAGATGATCTCCAGAGAGTAGTAGTCAGTGAAGAGCCATCAAGAAGTTTAGAGGAGGAGCTGCTTCCTTTTAGCGATCTTAGCAATTCTAAATTCCCTGAGGTTCAGTACTTGGAGTCTGCATCTTCAGATCCTGTAGGAAATATATACCATCCTTGTAACTTCCCAGGAAGCAACAAAAAAGAGAAGAATGAATCCACTTCTACACATAATGAGTCATATTCATTCACAGAAAAGTTTATTCAGGAGGATCAGCTGGACGGTTATCCAAGACAAGTGGAAAAGCTCAAGAGGAAATCAAGTCCAATTAGCATTTCTAATGTTCCCATACAAGCTGATCAGGAATCTTTGGCACATTTTCCATTTAAGGGCTCACAGATTTCTGAGGATCTTAAAAGGATTGTTTCAGACCCAGCAGTTGGTAAGACAACTATACACTTTTTTTTCCATTCTATTATTTTCATGGAATCTAGTAGAAAGTCTTTCATGGACTGGCATATCAGAGCATTATGCCAAAAAGAAAACACTAACCTATTTTGCATGCTTTCAACTACATGTTTTAGTTTTTCTTGTGTAAGATACTAAGATTTCATGGTATATTATTGTTTCTACCCTTCGAATGGCTTCTGTATTCAGAAGTCTCCATCTTCATTTCCTCTCTTGACAATAGCAACTGCAATTCGTGCATAATTTCAACCCTTGTTGGAAATTACATTCATATCTTTTCATGTTTCTTTGACATAATTTGTAAAAAATTGCATACATTTTGCGCTTTATGCAGAGTTGTCCCTTTGCAGACATGTTCTATATGAGGGCATGGGGTATGAAGCTGCTGCTCATGCATTTGATGCAGAAAAATTGGATGTTGATAAGTTTGCATCCCTTGGTCCTGATATCATAAAAAATGAAAGGCTTGTTGTTAGAATAGGTGGTCTTTACTTTCCTTGGTTTGCGGCTCTGCCAATTGCTTCTGCCATTGGTTCAAATGGAACTGAACAGATTCTGGAACCAAAAGGCATGATAGTTGTTGATGCAGTTGAGAAAGCTGGAGAAGGGGATCCACAAAGATTCAGTGATTCCAAGAATGCTAATTGGAGATTTTGGCCTTTCTCATTTCGAAGATCAAAAAGCCTGAAAAGCAGGCAACCTGACTTAGAGAATCCTTGTGAGTGCTCCAAAGGAATGGCTTGGGATGCTGCTATGAATGCGCCCAAAGTTAATAGGAAAAAGATACGAGCAATCACTCCAACTTCTGAACAACTTGCGTCCTTGAATCTCAAGGAAGGAAAGAATGTTGTGACCTTCACATTCTCCACAGCAATGCTTGGAGACCAACAGGTCTTTTTTTAAAAAAATTTGCTAGAGTAATATTTTCTTCCTGCTGACATGTTCTTTTTTATGCCTCTTTTGTTTTTTTTGTTTTTTTTTTTTGTTTTCTTTTCCTGAATAAGATCTCAATGTTTGGTGTTTAACAGGTTGATGCCAGAATATATTTGTGGAAATGGAACACGAGGATTGTAATCTCTGATGTTGATGGGACCATTACTAAGTAAGGATTAGTTAGCAGGTTCTATAGATTAATCTTCTTAATGCATCTCTAAGCAATTTCAGATGTCATACATGTTTACCTCTGTCTCACACATCCTAATATATGCAATCTTTTCCTTTTCCACTTTATTTTAATATCATTTTTTATACATATAAGGACAAACTTTTGTCATTGAATTCTATGATGGACCAACCTAAAACATCCTGTCTAAAACTTGGTCTATCAGTTATTAAGTTAGCTCTCACGAACTACTGCCTAAATTTTCCACAGAAAAAAATATATATCTGACATCTGGTTGACCTTCCTACAAGCATGCCCAACCTGCATAGTCCAGGACTAATGGAGATCCTATCTGGCATCAAAACTAATATTATGGATACTCCTCTGGATTGGACCCAAAGTGATTGTATTATTACACTTGAATTTCCCTCTCTCGTAGCTATCCCTTCATCCTCTAGATTGGAAAAAATTCCATGAGGGAGTAGTCCCATACTATCCATCAAAATTACTAGTGGTGTGTCATTCTACAATATGCCCCATTGTCACCAAATCAATGTTTGGTTTAGAGCCATCAAAATAACAATTTGACACAAATTTTGAGTAGGATGTATCCACTTAACTTCCTCTTGGTATGCATGTCTTTGCTCTTCACTCCTGGCATCTGCAGACTCGTAGCCATGATTTCCTCATGTTGTTCACTATATTCCAATCCTACGTGTTTGTTTAGAATTTTCCTGCTTAAAGTTGTTTCCATATATACTGTTGGATCCTATGTCCAGGCCCATGAAGAGTTTTGAGGCCCATGAGAAGGATGACAAAGTCCGTGCAGGATGACGGGCTCATTGTGTAGGAAGCGTATGTAGGCAGCCATCGATCCTCGCTCGGGGGATACCGGAGCATGGCCGTGAAGCTCCCGGCGCCAGCTCACGCAGTACTGCGCAATCCTCGCTCGAAGATACGAGTATGGCCGACGCCAGACTGCCGGCGGTCAACGATAGCCGACATGACCGCGACTAGCGGCAAGGGAGCCCTCGCAACGGGCATCTTGGTGCCCAGAGTCCAATGGGGAGGAGCCTATAAGAGCTCCCACACCCCGCAGAGAAAGGGATTCCCGATTCCGAGTTCAAATCTTCGAGCTCTAATCCCCTACTCTCTGAACAAACTCGCAAGGAAACTAGAGCTGGAACTGAGGAGTGACTCACTTCTATTTGGCATAAGCTAGCTCTCGATCACTAATCCCACATCTCCTCAGACCATGGGAAAGTTAGCCACCCGTCGCGGTGCATCAAGGAAGCCAGGCCTTCCATAACTTACTCACTGCATTCTCCATACCATCATACACGCATCTCTCACGCCTTTACAACATTCATCCTCGCACCGCTCACAGCGTGCGCCATTCTCGTTTATTGCGGGAATTTGCTGACTTGAGTGTCGGAGTAGCCTCGGTGGGAGAAATCCTGCCGGACTCCTGACCTTTTGTTTGTTGTTTGTGTTGTGCGAGTCCAGTTGGTTGCGACTCCACCCTTCGCCTCACCGCGTGGAACCGAAGGTTCTCTAATCGAATGCAGCGGCGGACTCGGGGCCGCAACATTGGCGCCCGTCTGGGAAGAGGACGAGAAGCGAGTGTCTCTTTCCCACCTTCCTCCCGAATACGGAAGATGGTAAATACTCGAGCCTGAAGCTAGTGCTCGGCCCGATGGAGGTCGTTGCCCCAAAATGAAGACCCCACCTCGGGAATCAAGTGATCGACCATCCGGAGCTTCGCGTCTCTGCTTTGGCCTGCCCGGACATGGGCGATATCAAGTTGGTCCTCCGCGCCTTGTGCGAGAACACGGGAACTCCCTGGCCGGGAGTTACTCGTCCAGCGTCTCAGGCCTCCGCCTCCAAGAGAGCAAAGCGACGTGCAGTGGCCCGCAGGAGGTGAGCCAACCGGCCCGACGACGTCGCAGCCCAGGCGGCCCCAAGCGGAAATGATCTTAACAAGGCGGAAAGTCATCCCGCCTGCGACGACCGGGAGGACAGCCCTGAGCGGCGTAACCCCCGCCACTCGTGCGGCAATGGGAGGCCTCCGCGGCGAGCTCCAACAAATGTAGGCGCGAGCCACTCGGGCGGAGAGTCGCCACCCCCGACGAGCTCAACCACACCTCCAAGACCCCACGGAGCTCCGCGACATCATCAACGCGCGGGAGAGGCACTACGGACCCATCGATGGAGGAGAAAGTCAAAGTCTTTGTGGGACATCTGCGCATCGAGAAGCCCACGCCCTCCTCCCCCGACCTCCGAGATCGCCGCCCTTCGCCATGGACTTGTGGACCCGGCCATTGCCAAACAAGTTCAATCTTAGGTCACGGAGGGGTGCAGCGGAAATGGGACCCGATGGACCACCTCAACCGCCAGTACTCACTTGTCTTTGCGGGGAGCGGCGAGGTCCCGATGTGCCCGGTTCTTTCTGTCACCCTTAGGGAGATGCGTTGCTCTCGGTTCCACGGCCTCCCCGAACTCCATATGCTCGTTTGGCGAGCTTGCTTGGCACTTCCTCGGCCCGGTTGCCTCCGGTAGCGTAGGGAGGAGAGCGGCAACCATGGTACCTAGTCCGCCTCCGCCAAAAGTCAGACGAAAGCCTGAAGCGGTTCCTGAACCGTTTCATCACCGAGGTGCTACGGATCCCCCAGCTCTCCGATGAGCTAAAGCTCAACACCTTCGTCGCCACCCTAGCGGCGGGGGACTTCTTCAAGCACCTGTCGCACCAACGCCCTCAGACCTTCCGGGAGGCTGAGGCCATCGCCCGGCGTACATCACGGCCGAAGAGGCTAATGAGGTGAAGCGTCCCAAGCGAGCGGACCGGCCCCCGGAAGCCCCCAAGACGACTAGTGGGCGAAAGAGGGATAGCGACGGCCAGCGCTTCCCAAAGCGACGAAAGCAGCAGCCCCCCTCGGGCCCAGAAAGGACTACAGCAGAACATCCCTAACTCCTCTGAATGACAACCGCGCAATCATCCTGATGCAAATCCAGGATGAGAAGTTCTTCAAATGGCCAAAACTCTAGGGATCCAGCGGCGGTGACTGACCCAATCTCGCCCGCACCACTTCTTGCACAGGACACTCGGCAAGAAGCTGCCGGACCTACAACAGGAGATAGAGGATCTGATCCGGCGCGGACATCTAAAGCGGTTCGTGAAGAGTTCGGGGCAGGGACCAGCAATCTCTGATGGTGAAGCTAGTGAGCCTCCGAGGGCCCGCACAGCCGCCGGCGTGGTCAACATGATTTCCACCGCGGCCGTCACGGATGCCAAGCACGGGAAGCCGAAGCCAACTTCTAGCAACAAGCGAGCGAGGATAGGGGTTAGGGATGATGCCATTAGCTTTAGCAGCGACAATATGGCTCATGTAACCTCTCCCCATACCGATCCCCTTGTTGTATCTGCCATCGTTTCAGGAGGTGGGGATGACTACCAATTGAAACGAGTTTTCATCGATAATGGAAGTTCACAAAATTTGTTGTATCTCAGTGCCTTCTTTAAACTTGGACTGAAATGAAGCCAAATGAAAGGCCGCCAATGGACCCAGATGCGGCTTGGGCGGCGGGCCCTCCTGTCTGAGGATAGTCAGGCCGAGGTCACTATGGGAACTCACCCGCTCCCGTGACGCGAGCCGGCGTTCTCGTCGTTGACCTACCATCCGTCTCAAACGCCATATCAAATGAGACCCTTTCTAACGACCTTTGGAGCTGTTTCGTCTATCCCGCACCTGAAGGTGAAGTTTCCCACCCCGTGGGGCGTGGGAGAAGTCCTCGGAGACCAGGAGATGGGACGGACGTGCTACCTGTCCCAGATCAATCCCGCGGTACCATGCTACCCAGGCGAAGACCTTGACCTTCGCGACGAGACCTTGTTACAACAGGCCCAATCAGGAAAAGAAACTGAGGTGATCCCTTTAAACCCTTCCAAGCCGGAAAGGTGTATCAATGTGGGCAGATCTCTCCAGCCTGTAGAACGCAACTGGCTGATTACCTTCCTTAGGGCCAACTCCAATGTGTTTGCTTGGGTTCCCGCTGACATGCTCGGGATACCGGTCGAAGTTATCGTCCACAAGCTAGGCCTTGACTCGAGCTGAAAGCCCGTTCGGCAGGAGCGAAGAAACCACTCCGTCGAGAAGTTGGTCGCCATAAGGGAAGAAGTGAAGAGACTTTTGGACACTGGATTCATCAGAGAAGTCCAATACCCGGAGTGGCTGTCCAACGTTGTGCTAGTGAAGAAGAGCAGCGGCAAGTGGCGGATGTGTGTCGACTTCACTGACGTGAACAAGGCTTGCCCCAAAGACAGCTTTCAACTCCCAAGGATCGACCAGCTCGTGGACTCCACGTCCGGACACGAGCTCTTGAGTTTCATTGACGCGTACTCTGGGTACAACCAGATCTGGATAGACCCGGAGGATGAGGAGCACACCTCGTTCATGACTAACCAGGGAACATACTGCTACAAAATGATGCCCTTCGGACTTAAGAATGTGGGCGCGACCTACCAGCGCCTTGTGAACAAGATGTTCGAAGCTCAGATCGGACGGAACGTGAAGGTATATGTCGACGACATGCTTGTGAAGAGTAAAGTTGCCAGCAATCACGTCACTGACTTGGAGGAAACATTCCAGGTCCTCCGGCGGCACGGGATGAAGCTCAATCCGGCCAAGTGTGCCTTCGGAGTGACCTCGGAAAAATTCCTAGGCTTCATCGTGTCCCAACGGGGCATCGAGGCCAACCCAGAGAAGATCAAGGCCATCCTCGACCTGAACCACCCGTGGACGATAAAGGAAGTGCAGAAGCTCACCGGGCGAATAGCAGCCCTTTTGCGGTTCCTCGCTAAGTCAGCAGAAAAATACTTGCCCTTTTTCAATGCGCTAAAGGGCACCAAATCGCAGGGATTTAGGTGGAATGAGGAATGCGACGAACCTTTCAGAGAGTTGAAGACCTACCTCTCCAACGCACCGCTCCTAAGCTCGCCGCGTGAGGGAGAAGACCTTTACCTCTACTTGGCTACGTCAACAGCGGCTCTCAGCTCCGTGTTAGTTGGGGAGCACGAAGGCAGACAACAGCCAGTGTACTACGTAAGCCGGGTGCTGATGGATGTGGAGGCCCGCTATCCGCACGCTGAAAAGATGGCGCTCGCGCTCGTCTATGCGACGCGGAAGCTGAAGCCCTACTTCCAGTCGCACCGGATCGTCAATCTTGTGGATCATCATCGTAAAATCGATCTTGCGAAACCGGAGACGCGTTTGGGCGATTGGTCGAGTGGGGTGTCGAGCTAGGGGAGTTCGACACGGAGTTCCGACCCGACCCGCCGTGAAGGGGCGGGCTCGGCGATTTCATCGTAGAAGCGTGACCCTAGCTTAGGAAGAAGACGACAACTCGGGAGGCACAGAAGATAACGACCCTCCCGCGTGGACTTTGAATGTGGAGCGGGTCATCCACTCAGCGGGGTAACAAGCGTGTCGTCTCACCTAAGGCCCTTACATACTCGCATATCATTGGCCTTCCGGCCACAAACAACGTGAGCGAGGAACCTCCTTGCAGTCAATCTGCGGTGAACTTTGTGGTCAACTTTGAATGGGAACTTTGACGCCTCGAACCCACAACTAGTGAGGTACTTGGCGAAAGCGAAGGCCCTGATCCCTTGGTTTGATCGGTTCACGATTGAGCACATCCCGAGGTCAGATAACAAGCGCGCTGACCGACTGGCCCGGGACGC
The DNA here is from genome assembly GCA_033239525.1 of Nepenthes gracilis. Lineage (NCBI taxonomy): Eukaryota > Viridiplantae > Streptophyta > Magnoliopsida > Caryophyllales > Nepenthaceae > Nepenthes > Nepenthes gracilis. The sequence continues at coordinate 6,559,164 of BSYO01000018.1, read as the reverse complement.
GGCTACCGGATCCATGGAGCAGTATGCAAGAGAGCCCAGGGAAATCCTGACCGCACCTAGCATCGACACCGAAGATAAGGAAGTGCTGTGGGTCGACGCAGGAAACAATTGGATGACGCCGTACATGAAGTACCTGGCCGAAGGGGCCCTGCCCGACGACGCCAACGAGGTAAAGCGAATCAAGAAGACGACAGGATGGTACACGATCCTGAACGGAAGACTGTACAGGCGATGATACTCTACTCCCCTCCTGAAATGCCTCACGCCAGAGGAAGCCGACTACGTGCTGGCCGAAGTGCACCTAGGACTATGCGGCTCGCACATTGGGGGCAAAAACCTTGCGTTCAAAGTCATGCGACAAGGGTTCTACTGGCCCACCATGAAGGGAGACGCTATGGAGTTCATCCGGAAGTGTGAAAGTTGCCTGGTCCATGGCAATATGACGCATCAGCCGCACATGGAGCTGCACTGCCTCCAATCCCTGTGGCCGTTCGCACATTGGGGGCCCGACATACTTGGGCCCCTACCTTTGGCCTCTGGATAAAAGAAATTCCTGATCGTTGACATCGACTACTTTACCAAGTGGGTGAAAGCTGTCCCTCTCGCGAAGATCACCGGCGAGAATGCGACGGAGTTCCTCCGTCGAGGTATTGTTTACAGCTTTGGGATTCTTGAGGTCGTAATGATTGATAACGGAACCCGTTCACCGCAAGCGCTTCACAATCTTGCCGCGACCTCCGCGTCAAGTGATCCATACGTCCATAGCGCACCCTTAGGCCAGCCAGACGAGTTGAGGTTACCAACCGCACATTCTTTGCACGATTGAAGACCGCCTGGAAGGCATGGGGGCTCTTGGACTAAGAGCTACCGTCCATACTGCGAGTCGTGTCGAAACGACCTTGCGAGGGAGCCGAGCAGGAAACACCCTTGACCTTTGCTTTGGGGTGAGGCCGTGGTCCCAGTGGAAGTGGGGATGCTTGACTGCGGATCGAATGCTTCGACCCGGCCACCAACGAATAGAGGCTCAGGAAAGTTTAGACCTACTCTCGGAGGTTCGAGACGGCCTTGCGACTACGGACGCGGCTATCAGCAAGCGTCGCGCGTCTTCTGATAAGCGGGTAAAGGCATGCCCACTAAAAGTTGGAGATCTGGTCCTCCGAAGCGTAGAGGTGGCGGGAAAGACCGCGAATAGGAACAAACTCTTCCTTGGGTGGGAGGGGCCATTCCTCGTCTTCGCAATCCTCCGGAGCGGAGCATCTGTTGCGTGCCCAGAACGGCAAACTAGTCCCGCGGACTTGGAACGCCGCCAACTTAAAGAAGTATTATCAGTAACGCCACATCAACTCAGGTAAGACACGAGCACGTGCATCATGATGAATGCTTGGACATGTGTGATGTCTTTTGTTAATAAAATCACTCTTTCTATTATCCTGCATCTCTATCTGTGTGAATTGTTGCCATGCATGGCATTATTAAATCATACGACCAAGACTGCCCCTAAGTTGGGAGGATAAACGTCTGTCCATAAAATCAGTCCTTGGTCCCGCGCCAGGCGGTCTGAAAGCGACCGTCCCAGGACTTTGTCCCCTCGCCAGACGGCCCGGGGACGGCCCCATACATCTTGGCTCCATGCCAATAGGCCGAAGCGGCCCCCTGCGCTTTGGCTCCGTGCCAAACGGCCCAGAAGCAGCCACCCACAGGCTTAGACACCTTGTCAAAAGGACCCAGGCGGTCCGCGAAACAGCCGTGCAACGACTAAGGTGGTCGAATATTAGGCACAGGGGCTTTTGAAGTCCCAATCTGAGGCCAACAAAACCTTAAGGGGTAGAAATCGCGGGCGTGCGGCGACCTTCTTGAGCAGAAAGAGCACCCTTAGTCTGATGAATGGTCGTGGGCTAGGACCTTAAACTTGGTGATTATAGCGCCTTGAGCGGGGGCCACACACCTCCCGCAATCATACGCGACGAGGCCTGAGACCCGGAGTCGGTTGCGCGTGGCCGGACAGCCCGACCCGACCCTTGCTTTGTGGCTCGGGACTTGCGAAGACATCCGCCCTACCGGATCGAGCTTCCCATTAAACACGTGAGCTGCGACGACATCCTCTGACGGAGGACGAGCACAGCGTAAGAAGGCACTTGGATAGGGCATTAGCGACAATAGCTCTGAGAGCTTAGCATTCAAATACGGGGAGTGATCCCACAGATCACATTAAACGAAGATTGCAAGCAGCGTACCACACCAGAAGAATACAAGTGCAAAGAAGAAATAGCCACTTTTTATTCAGTAACAAGAAGCAAGATACAGAAACAAGGGATGGCGGCAAAAGGCAGCCTAACGACCTATACAGATGGAGACTACTCGGGTAGAAAAGACGGAGCGGCTTGCTCGTGAAAATTCCTCAGGCGAGACGCCTCCCGGATCCCGGCGTTCCCCGGATTGAAGACTCCTTCAGGGACGTGGGGAGCCACCAGGGAAGCAATCTTGGGGCACAGGCAGATGCCATCCCAATACTGAGTCTCCAACGCGAGCTGCGACTCCGACGGAGAATACCAACCAACCATGTCTTTCATCAGGCGTGCGACGTCGTCCTCCGTGGTAACGAGCAGGGCTTCTAGTTGCGCCACTTCCCGCTGCAAGCGCCTGTTCTCCTCTCGATAGGAGGGAGCACGGGCCCTTGCGCGACGGATGGCCCGCTGCAAGTCCCCGGGAAGAACGGTGAGATCGTCGAAGGGATCGGTGTCCCAAGAATCCTGCAAAGGAGACGACGTTAGAAGAATTCTTAGAACATGCAACAGTAGAGGAAGGCCAAATTGAAGCAGTCATGCCTGAATAGGAGCAGCGCTTGGAGAGTGTGCGAGATCACTCGGCAGAGCCTCTCCTTGAGGTTCCTCTCCTTCGCCCGCTGGAGGCGGGCTGGCTGGAAGGGTGGCGGCCGTAGGAGCGCTTGGAGGCTCCCGCCACGAGGACGTCCCTGCTGCCCCCTCGCTAGCTTCGACCGGATCAGCGGCAAGCGCGACCCCTTCCTCCGAAGATGAAGCCATGCCTTCTAGGATCCTGTACTCCGAAATGGGCTCCACAAAGATCACAGTCAACTCCACAGGCCTCCTAGCCTCCGATGTCAGCGCAGGCGCCACCAGACGTGGCCCCTCCGGGTCATCGAGGTCAACAACGTCATCCCTCGCCTCTGGAGCAGCGTCCACAAACGTCTCTGCAATGGAACAAGCGGGGGGACCCCCAGCGGGTTGAGACTCTACCTCGTAGACTTTGAGAACGGCTAGTCCCGCGGCCGAAGTCGACGATGGCTCGGCGGTCTCCCCCTGTAACCCACGCTCGTAGCCACCTTATGAGCTGGACTTTGAATCACAACTGAAGAACTGGCGACCTGTCTTTGGGACCTCCATGTTGTGGTCTCTCCGGCCTCCCTCAACCTCTTCAGGGGAGCCTCTTCCTCTTTGTCATCTGATGACGACCCTAACAACGAAGAACTCTCCTCGTTCCCCCCGGACGATCGAGGAGCGGCCGTATCTCTGGGTTCTCCCTTACCAGGGCCAGCGATTTTCCATCCCTATGGAGGCTCCCACTTGGAGGCCTCGAACGTGATGGACGTCAAAAAATAACCTTGGATGGAGAACTTTGCCTCCTCAGATTTAATGGCCGAAATCAGCTCCGCCGCCTCCACAGCATCCTCAGCAGGCGGCTTTTCCTGAAAGAATCCCGAAATCGGGGCCCACACGCATGAAAGCTCAGAATTGGAGGACTCTTGCAAAAAGAAGAAGCGATCTTTCCAGCCCTTCACCGAATCAGGGTTTGGTCCACGAAAGCGGAAACCCGCCTTCGGCGACATCGACATCCAATCCTCCGACTCCGTGAACCGAAAGATCAGCCTTGCTGCCTTGGCGTTAAAAGAACCACCGTGGAGGTGGGCAAAGATGCACAGAGACACCAAATAACGCAAAGCGTTGGGATGAAGTCTCGCCACCGGAACTCTCAGCGCATCCACCAACGCGTACAGCGTGCAGGGCGTAGGATAACGAAGCCCCCCCTCAGGTGGTGCTCGTACACTGTGATTATCCCGTTAGGGGCGCTGCTCTGTCCCGGCACGCCCCGGGGCCCGATAACTCCAATCGCTGGGAAGGCCGTAGTCAACCAAAAGGGCAGCAATGGCACCCGCAGTCAAAACAGACTCGGTGTTATGAACACCGTGGCGACTCATCCTAGGAGCCTGGGAAGAAGAAGAACTTTCTCTCTTTTTTGCCATGTCTTTTTATCTACACAAGTTTGCTACAGGAAAAATCTCAGCAGGAGGAGTAAGCCGTCCTGACTAATTTAAATAGGCAGCGGAAGGCCAACAGGCGGGAAACCTAAGCGACACCCACCAAGGGTGACGGGGACACATGCCAACTTCGCAGCAGTTCGCAGGATCCGAAATCACCCGCAATCATGGCCAAACGCCAGACTGAAGCGCGTCGCCTCAACCGTATGATAGGAATCCACGCTGGCGCCTCTGTATTAAATGAGGGCTCATGATAGTGAAGCCCACAAGGGGGCGCACGGTAACGCAAAACGGAAGAAGTCAATCCAGAAACGAGAGGTTCAGAAGATGAAACGGTGCGATGAAATAACAAGATTTTATTACAGCAACAGGCCCCATTACAACGGCTACACATATGTAAAAAAAAAAAAAAAGAAGAGGTATGACAACAACGAGAGTAGCTATTAGCTAGTGATCCCAATGGCCTGTGGAAGAGCTTGGGACGTGATAATCCACCAACTGCTCGTGCGTTCGGGCATGGGAGTTGCGAGGGTCCAGAACGCCAACTCGAAGGTTTGAATCCTCCAGCGAGGCCAGCCTCGTGGCTTTAATGGCGTCGAGTAACTCCTCTCCAGCGCGGGATTCACACCTTAGGCCGGAGCTTTGTCCTCGGCTACATCCGCGGCCTGTGACCTCGGCCCCATGTGCTGTTGCCTCAGTGCTCGATCTCCCCTTGAGGGCCGGTATGCGGGCACAGGCCCCCACATTAGCACACCCGTGAGGCGCGTGGCCCTAGCCTCCGACTCAGCCAAGCGCCTCTCTAGGTGTGCCACGTGGGCCCTCGGCCACTCCACCTCAGCTGCTGCCATCCCTACATGCGGCTCAACCTTCTCGAACCACGGAGGCGCGCTCCGATTCTGAGAAGAACCCGCGACCGTGGCTTCGGAGCGAGCCCCTCCTGAAGTGCCGGCTTCCGAAGCCCGGGGAGCGTGAGAGCCAAACTCAGATTCGTCAGAAGAACGCTCCGAGTCGTAAGAGGAATCCTCCATCAACTTCGCAGCAAGAAGACACGCACGGAGAAAGCAAGTTATTGATAAGCACACAGGCGCAAGGAAATGCAAGGTTCCAGGGGAAAGTGGCGCGTTTAAATAGACAAGTTTTCTCCTGAAAAGGCAACTTGAAAGGGTGGAAGGCGCTAGAGCTCAACCAACAGGGACCTTCCACATGGAAGGCCCATAAAGCCTCGTGCGTTTCCCAGGCAAAATTTCACGATGCAACGTCTCCTGACCACGTAGACATTAAATGCACTGGTCACATCAGGAGACGCGACCACCAACCGTGACTCCTCTACTCCCACAAAGTTACACACAGATCTCCAGGACAAAGCGCCTAGCAAAGAAGAGAAGTGCACACAAAGGAAAGAAGAAAATGAAGGCAAAAAGGGTTACTTCTTTTATTAATCAATGCTTTCTTACAAAGTATAAAATTTGCAGCTACAATGCTATGAGAAAGACGAAGGAAGATGACGGTGCGAGGTCCCGAGGTCCCTTGCCATGCCCCCAGATGAGCTTGGCGAACGTGATTCACACGAGATCCCCACGGCCAGGAGCCATCGGTGGTTCGCCGAGCGGACTGGGGCGGACACGAGGAGCACTCCCCTCGATGGAAGCCGCCGAAGCACTATCCACCGGGGTGGGATCAGCACCGAGGCCGGAAATCCCTCCGAGGAAGTAGGGGAGGCACCTCCCGACTCCCTCGCTGGGTTTCTGGTCTCGACCTCTCCGCGGTCAGTGCTCGGGCCCAACGAGTTGGAAGAGCATGTGCGGCAGCCTCCGCTGGCAGGAGACATACCCGCGGAGGTTCCGCCAAGACTCTACCACGCGTCAGGCGAGCCATGGCACGGGAGAGGGTACACGATGACAACAGAATGGCGAACCACTCTCGTTAGCATGGGGAGCAAACTGCAACACGGGAGTTAAAGTGGTCTTCATCAAGAACTTCGAGCATTCGGCCGATCCATCCAACTCCTTCTTGGACCTCCGTCGAGGGCGGGGCGAGTCAGAATCTTCTCATTGCCTCTCCAATGGTTGCCAAGGGATGAACTCCACTCGCTCGAGTGCCCCTCCTATTTATGGGCGAGATGCAAGCCATTCTCTTGCCCAACGCAAAGACGGCCGCAGCGGATGTCTTTCACCCAGGCGAGGAAAGACCCCTAACCGACCTGACCCAGGCGTGCGAATCTCACCCAATAGGTGACGAATCACGGCAACGCTGAAAAGCATCCCGATCTCACAGGAAAGGCGCGAGTCAAGAAAACGACAAAACGATGGCGCGGCACGAAACGGCCGTAAAGTCGCGGAATGGGCCCCGAGGACATGCCGAGGCTCGACCGTTTGGCCGGCCGAGGCATGGAGGGCTAGTGTTGGGTCCGTGTCGAAACCCGTGAAAGAGTTTGAGGCCCGTGAGAAGGATGACAAAGCCAGCGAGATGATGGCCAGGTTCAGCCCGATTCTGTAGAAGCGTATGCGAGCCACCGGCGAAGGCGGCAAAGCTTCTGCGGTGTATTAATGCTGCTGCGGGAAAACCAGGAGAAAGGCGGAAATGCCGGCCCGATGGTGAAGCGCCAATAGCTCACGCAAAACTGCGGCGGCCATCCAAATCCTCGCTCGCAATGCGTGGCCGTGCGCTAGGAACCTCGCCCGGGGATACATGACCGTGGTCGGCAGCGGCGACCGGCGCGAGGAGCTCTGCAGCGGGCATCTTGGTGCCCGAAGTCCAATAGGAAGGAGCATAAGGCTCCCTGCGAAAGGGATTCCGGTCGATTTCAAATCTTGAGCTATGATCCCCACTCTCTGAACAAGCTCATGAGGAAGCTAGAGCGAGTGACTCACTTCTATTTGACATAAGCTAGCTTTCGATCACTAACCCCGTCTCCTCGGACCATCTTTAGCCACCGTCGTGGTGCATCGGGGAGGAGCCTTAAGAGCTCCACTGCATTCTCATTACCATCATACACGCGTCTCTCACTCCTTTCTGAGAATCCGGATTCGATTCCGTTTATTTCAAATTCTTGACTTGAGTGTCGTAGCGGCCTCCCTGCAAGGACCCACGACCTCTTGTTTGTTGTTTGTGTTTGTGCGAGTCCGAGTTGAAGCCAGGGAGACCCGAGACCCTTTGTGACTCACCGCTGCTCGGGAACCGAAAGCTCTCTCTTTCGATCACTAACCATGCGGACTCGGGGCGTCTCCTATGGCGTTATTTTTGAGAGTTTCGCAGAGTTCATTTTGCGAATGTGATTTTCTTCTGATATTATCTTTCATGTAGTTTCTATTGAAATTGCTATAATCTCACTTAAATAATTCCCTGATCTTGTATGACCTTCACTGCACTATTCTAAGTTTAACTCGTTTTTCAAGTCTCATTTGACTATCATTAACAAGTGGGCATTCAAATAAAGATACTCCTTTTTCCTGCTCCATTATAGAACTTGCATGGTTGAGGAACAAAATTTAATATCTTTCAAGTCAGTGTAGTTGAGAGTGTTGGGGTCACTCCTGTGTGGAAGTGCTGTTGTGCTGTTAATGTCCGAGGACGTCCTTTTGGCACGAGGACTTGTGAGTAAGATTTATGTCCGAGGACTTAGATTGAGGACGAGGACTTTGCGTAGTTAAGGCATGAGGACTTCTTAAGGACCAAAGTTTGTGATTAAGCCCGAGGACTTTGATGAAGGCTTGGTGCCTTGCCATTTGCTCAATGCGTAGGAGGAACCCGAGTCGAACTCTGACAGTTAGGAAAGAATCGTTGGCCATTAAGGAAGAAGAAATACAGCTTTGATTATCTGTCTTCTACAAAAGTAGGCTGTTGACTTTTTTGATTAGATAAGTTGGTTTCAGGTCAACTGCAAAGGAAGGAATGCGTTATCTCTAGGATGATAACAAATCGATGTGCAGAGAAAAAGCATGTGCCATCTGCTACAGAGCGTGCACCGTCTGCTGCAGATTGGAGTATGCGCCATTTGTTGCAAAAACAGAGCTAGCTGTGCACGCAACCACAATGCTGAGTAGGCGGTTGTTCAAATAGTCTATATATATGTATTGAGCTCTGTGATATGAAAAAAGAAGAAGAGTGAAAGAGTGTAAAGAAATACAAGAGTAATGAGTAAAAACAAAGTGTGAAGTTCTTTGTGTTCTCGTGCTCTGTTCTTCATCTTTTCGTCTCAAGGGCTTGTGTAGCCGTGTAGTTTTTGTAACCGATTCACATAGTAAAATTTGTTTGTGAACTAATTGTCCCATGATTTTTTCCTTATTTTAAAAGGATTTTCCGCATAAAATTTAGTGTACTCATCTTATTCCTTCTCTGTTCTTACTGTGTGTGTGTGTCATCACCGTCATCATCTTTGTTCAGACGCTATTTTTCCCATCAAGTAGTATCAGAGATAGGTTTGAGAACTTTCGATTAAATGGCGTTCTCATTGAAGAATTTGCCATTTAGTGTGGAGCAGTTCAATGGGCAAGGTAGCTTCATCATTTGACAAGAAAGGGTGAAAAATATTTTGACTTGAGAAGAAACGGTGAAAGCGCTAAGGAAGAAGGATGAGAAGTCGGATAACTTGATTGAAGAAAATAGCAAGACAAGAGGGATCTTGCAAACTGTACCATCAAAACTGTGTCTAGCGGACAATACACTACTGGAGGTCCTCGGCTAGTCAGACCCGGCTGAGGTCTGGGGGAAGCTTGAAAGCAGGTATAAGTCTAAGTCCTTGACAACGAGGCTGCATGTAAAGAAGTAATTTTATGGACTGTGTCTATCCGAAGGAGGAAGCTTTAAAAAATACCTGGATGAGTTCAACAGGATCATGATGCAGATATCGGCCATTGATGAGAAGATCAAAGAGGAGGACAAGGCGTTGGTGTTGTTGGCTTCTTTGCCAGCCTCGTACGACCACATTGTGACAACTCTGTTGTTTGGAAAGGACACGCTTAAGTTGGAAGAGGTCGTTGCTTCCTTGCTAATTAATGAGGCAAGGCGGTGTCAACGGACCTCCATTTCTTCCAACTTTGAGGTGCTCATGATGGAGTCACAGGGAAAAAGTAAGGGGTGCGGCCCAAAGGATGGTGAAAAGGGTCACAGTAAGTCCCGATCAAGGTTTCAAAATGTTAAGTGTCATTATTGTGGTAAGAAAGGTCACATCAAAAAAATACTACCACAAGTGGAAGCGTGAGAACGCTGAAATAGAGAACAAAGTAGAAAAGGGATGAGGTGAAGAAAAGGCATCGGTCTCAGTAGTTATATGAGGCAACCTCCTGTTAACTTGTGAAATAGATGTGGCAAGTCTGACGGACCATGAGTCCGACTGGATAGTTGATACTGGTGCCTCTTTCCATGCCACATCCAGAAGGGGACTGCTCACTTCTTATATTTCGAGAGATTTTGGAGTAATAGGAATGGAAATCGAAGGAACGTCCCCAATTATTAGCAGAGGTGACATGTTGTTGGTCACTAATAATGGGATAAGTTTATTGTTAAAAGATGTACACTATGCCCTTGATATCCGGCTGAACATAATTTCAGCCGGCAGACTTGATGATGAAGGTTATTGCAATATATTCTGTGAAGGAGAATGAAAGTTGACCAGAGGGTCTCTGGTTGTTGCTCGAGGACAAAAGAGCACCGGCCTGTATGTAATAATGGCGTCTACTGTGGCCGGAGATGTGTATGCGACAAGCAGTGAGGAGTTCTGGGACCTGTGGCACCGTCAGCCGGGCCACATGAGCGAAAAGGGATTATATCATTTGGCCAAGAAGGGCTTTATTCTAGGAATGAAGGAAGATGGACCGATGACTTGTCCTCACTGCATGGATGGAAAACAAAGAAGGGTCTCGTTCCAGAGAGACTTATCCTCTATGAAGGCGGAACTACTTGACCTGGTTCACATTGATGTGTGTGGACCATTCAAGGAAAAATCATTTGGAGGGGCCCAGTACTTTTTGTTGTTTATGGATGATTGTTCAAGGAAACTATGGGTTTACCCACTTAAAACCAAGGACCAAGTCCTTGCTACTTTTGAGTATTTTCATGCTCTGGTGGAACCACAGATGAGAAAGAATTTGAAGACCGTTCGAAGTGATAATGGTGGCGAGTACATTGGGGCATTTGATGCCTATTGCTGAAAGTATGACATTCGGCATCAGAAGACGCCACCAAAGACGTCACAGTTGAATGGAGTGGCCGAGCGGATGAATTGCACACTCTTGGAAATGATCAGGTGCCTACTTTCTAAGACAAAGCTTCCTAGACCTTCTGGGTAGAAGCTTTGAAGACGGCGGCCTATGTCATCATTAGGTCGCCCAGTAGACCATTGAATGGTGAGGTGCTAAAGAAGTTTTGATCTGGAAAGGAGCCGTCCTATGACCATCTTCAGGTATTTGGGTATAAAACTTTTGTTCACATCCCAAAGGATGATAAGACCAAGGTGGAGCCAAAGATGTAATCCGCCTTTCTAGGCTACGGGAAAGATAAACTGGGATACAGATTTTACGACCTAGTTTAGAAGAAGCTTGTCCGGTCAATGGACATAATTTTTGCTGAAGGAGAAACCATTGAAGATATTGGTGAGAAGATCAAATCTGACACCGATCAAACGGACAAAATAAGTGTTGATGTTGTCCGACTGGTACCTCTTTACGATGAAGACAATGGCCCAAGAGTGGCCAAGGACAATAATGAAGTTGATGTGGCGCCGATGAAGATGAGGAAGCTGTCACTCCTCAACAGGCCGAGGAGGTTGAGGAGATTCCTATCCAACAGTCCACGAGAGATAGGAGACTGTCTGTTCGCTTGTCATGATGCAGGAGAGCCTGAAGATTTTGACGAGGCCATAAAGGACGAGAATAAGGAAAAGTGGCTGGAAGCAATGTAAGACGAAATGAGCTTGTCGCATGAAAATTATATGTTTGAATTGGCTAAACTGCCAAAGAGGAAGAAAACCCTAAAGAATAAATGCGTCATCCGTTTGAAGACGGGCGAGAACACCACGCAGTCGAGGTACAAGGTGCGGCTGGTGGTAAAAGGCTTCAACCAGCGAAAGGGTGTAAATTTTGGTGAGATATTTGCTCATGTGGTGAAGATATCCTCAATAAGGGTTGTGCTCGGTTTGACTGCTGCATTAGATCTCGAAGTGGAACAGTTGGATGTTCGGACGACATTCTTCCATGGTGATCTTGAGGAGGAAATTTATATGAAACAACCTGAAGGATTTGCGGTCAAAGAGAAGGAACGACTAGTTTGTCGTCTTAGGAAGAGCTATATGGACTGAAACAGGCTCTAAGACAGTGGTATAGGAAGTTTGAGTCTGTCATGGTCGGTCAAAGATATTGAAAGACCACTTCTGACCACTGTGTGTGAATTATCCACCGCCAGTATTAGAAAATAAAAGAATCCTCAATTAATATGAGACAAATAGACTTCCACCTATACAATTAAAAAAGAATTTAGGTAATAAGAAAGATAGACAGATTTTGTCATTCTTCTCCTTTCGATGTAGACGACATGTTGATCATTGGACGCAATGGTGCTCAGATAAAAGAGTTGAAGTACCAACTTAGGTAGTCCTTTGCTATAAAGGACTTAGTGTCGGCAAAACAAATTCTAGGTATCAAAATAATTCGCGATTAAGAGGCGGAAAAACTATGGCCGTCCCAAGAAACTACATCGAAAAGGTGCTTCAGCGTTTTAACATGGATAAGTTTAAGCCAGTAAGCACTCCACTGACCATTTTAGACTGAGCAGTCGACACAGCCTTTCTACTGATAGAGAAAATGCCAACATAAAAGGCGTCCCATACTCCTTGGCTATTGATAGCCTGATGTGCGCTATGGTGTGTATGCAGCTAGACATTGCACATGCCGTCGGTATTGTCAGCCGATTTCTGTCCAATCCTGAGAGAGAGTATTGGTCCGCAGTCAAATGGATAATGAGATATATCCAAGGAACTTCCAAAATGTGCTGTATCTTGGAAGTAATAAGCCTCAATTGGTGGGATACTCCGATGCTAATATGGCAGAAGATGTTGACTCCCGAAAGTCAATTTCGAATTATTTGGTCAAGTTTGTTGGAGGGGCAGTATCGTGACAGTCGAAGCTGCAAAAATGCGTTGCCCTCTTGACCATTGAGGCCGAGTTTATTGTAGTGACAAAGGCTTGCAAAGAGATGTCATGGATGAAGAAGTTCATCCAAGAACTGAATTTTAGGCAGAAGAAATATGTGATACTTTGTGATAGTCAGAGTGCCATATATCTCTGCAAGAACTTCTCATTTCACTCAAAATCGAAGCATATTGATGTTCGATATCATTGGGTGAGGGATATTATTGAAGTCGGATTACTATCACTGGAAAAAGTTGGAACCGAGGAAAATGGGGCGGACATGATGACAAAAATTTTACCAAAAGGAAAGACTGAGGTTTGCTGCAATTTACCTGGGCTAACGGATTCTGACTCCCCACGGTCATAAGGGAAAGTTTGTTGGAGTCACTCCCTTGTGGAAGTGCTGTTGTGTTGTTAATGTCCAAGGATGTCCCTTTGGCACGAATACTTGTGAGCAAGATTTATGTCCAAGGACTTAGATTGAGGACGAGGACTTTGCACGGTTAAGGCATGAGGACTTCTTAAGGACCGAAGTATGTGATTAAGCTCAATGACTCTGATGAAGGTTTGGTACAGATTTGCCATTTGCGCAGGAATTACTGTAGGAAGACGACCAACTGGTTAACCTGTTGACCAGCTAGGAAAAGAATTCGGTCAACGGGGAGGTTAATCGGCTGAGGAAGGAAGACATGCTTTCTGAATATCTGTCTTCTACAAAAGCAGGTAGTTGACTTTCCTGATTGGATAGTTGGCTTTAGGTCAACTGCAAAAGGGAAGGAAGGCATCATCTCTGGGATGATGACAAATCGATGTGCAGAGAAAAAGCATACGCCGTCTGCTACAGAGCATGCACCGTTTGTTGCAAAAACAGAGCTAGCTATGCACGCAACCACAATGCTGAGTAGGCGGTTGTTTAAATAGTCTGTATATATGTATTGAGCTCTGCGATATGAAAAAAAAAGAAGAGGAGTGAAAGAGTGTGAAAAAAGAGAAGAGTAGTGAGTGAAAACAAAGTGTGAAGTTTTTTGTGTTCTCGTGCTCTATTCTTCATCTTTTCGTCTCAAGGGCTTGTGTAGCCATGTAGTTTTTGTAACTGATTCACATAGAGAAATTTGTTTGTGGACTAATTGTCCCGTAGTTTTTCCCTTATTTTAGAAAGATTTTGGTGTACTTATCTTCTTTCTTACTTCTCTGTTCTTACTGTGTATGTGTGCCGTCACTGTTATCATCTTTGTTCTGGCACCATTTTTCCCATCAGAGAGACAACCAGCACAAATTTGGCACTGGAAAATCTTATTCTTATGATTCACGTATGAGCTCCAAATTTGTCTGGTCAGCTTTAAAGCCCTACAGCCTTTCTGGTGTTGAAATCTAGATAGCATGTGTTGTTGGCTACATCATGAACTAGTTGTTTGAGATTATTTTAACTCCATGTTACCAGATTGATTAAGTTTTTGCTTTCAACTCTAAATTCATATATCTTTTGATCCATGATAACATCTATTCCCAAGGTTTTTTCATGACCCATTTATTCATCCAACAACATAACCTTGCCATTACCTACCTACTCTGAGTCTTCAACAAGCAGGATCGTCATTGTGAATACATCTCTAATTTCTCTTATTTGGAATTTCTGATGCAGATCCGATGTCCTTGGTCAGTTCATGCCTTTGGTTGGAATTGATTGGTCACAGACTGGTGTTGCTCATTTTTATTCAGCTATTAAGGTGTGTCACATCTGATCTTTTGTGCTTATGTATGTAGGAATACATCACTTTTTTAATGAAAAGTATCTTACATCATGCCTCTGACTACATGATCAAGACTAGCTGTGTAAATGAAAATAGATGCCCTGTGAGCTGCTTCAGCTTGACTGGTCCAAAGCTCAAGTAACTTTACTTGTTTCGAGTTAGATTCACGCTCGTGATTATTCTTGCTAGTCAAGTTTGGGTATTCTTGTTGACTCATGAGCCTACTCGAACTTCAATTTCTTCTACTTTATTCTTTTAACACTTTTGTAGACAAAGAATAGTGAAAATGTCCTGTGCTTGTTATTCTTTTAACACTTCATCATAACAATTTAGTGCAGTAACTAGCAATAAATTTGGAATCTTTTGCTTGTTAACATCCTGTGCTTTGTTTTATTCTTGTTGTAGGAAAATGGATATCAATTGCTTTTCCTTAGTGCACGTGCTATCTCCCAGGCCTATCATACTAGGCAATTCTTATTTAACCTGAAGCAGGTGGTCTCTAGAGATTTAAATTTTGTTTTGGACTTGATGAATGCTATCTCCTTTTTCAGAATAAATAATATATATTTTTTATCCTTCTGCAGGATGGAAAAGCTTTGCCCGAGGGGCCAGTTGTTATCTCACCTGATGGACTATTTCCTTCTTTGTATCGTGAAGGTAATGGTTGTACTTGCATTATATTAAATACTTGGATTTGATCAATTTTGTTATAAATGGAGGTGACTTCCTGCTTGATATCTGTATTATGCTTCCTGATTACAACAGTCTGAATTATTGGGTAGTTTAGGTCACATATATAAATATGTGACTGATGTATCTGGCTACCATGTTATCTTTTGTCTATATGATGAAACTTACATTTCTTATGCACTTCTCCCACACTTCTTTTTGGCAGTGATTAGAAGAGCTCCCCATGAATTCAAGATTTCATGCTTAGAGGTTGGTTCCTTCAGATCTGTCCATAAATGTGCATTCTAATTGTGCTTCTCAAATGTGTGTACTACTGTGCTGTTATGCTGCTCCCATGGATGAACCATATGCATTGAGCTGTGGTGTCTAGAGTTTGATTTGGTCTTGTGTGAATGACTGATGCGCTGTTGTTTTTCTGTCAATTTTTACTTATAATGATGCCATTGTGGACCTTTTTTGTTGATGGCTTCATCATATAGTATTTTCTTGTCTGGATGAGTTCTTCTCTTGAGGTCCAATCTCAAGGTTATGGTAGTGGTCATGGCGGCATCGATATTAGCCATAATGGGGATATGGATTGGCATCAAAAGTATGGTTGCAAATTTTTATTACCACACCAAAAGTATGTTATATATTAAATTTGACAAATTTTATTTATGTTTATATTTGAAGAGTTTTAGTAAATATCAAAATTGAGTTTGAAATCCTTCTAGGTCATTAAATAAATACCCCTCAAATTATAATCCATACATGATTGCATGTTTTACACCCTTACAAAAAATGTGGATTTATTTCTTGGAAGACTTTTGAAATATCTAAAATATGTAAATTTAAGCTTCTAAGAGTGAAATGGAGGGAAAAAAAAGCTTATACATATTGTCCAATGTTTTGAATATAGGCAGATATATAGTGATGTCACTGTTATGGATTGGAGATATATCGCAATGATTTTTTGGTACAGGAAATGCTGGTATCAGACCTCCTGATACAGATTTGTATCAACCAATATTTGATAATTGGCTGATGTTTTGATCCATGGTATATGGGCTACTGGGATGTCCCTGCATTGCTGCACTATCTTGCATGATGTTTCTAGTCAAAGCACTTACTCTAAATTATCTCTACATGATGCTTTTGTGACAATGACATGCTAAATGTTCATCAACGAAGCGGTTTGATTTGATGTGTATAAATTTTAAGGCTGTGGTTGTTGAGTGTCTCTGCCTGTGATTCTTATCTTTGTCTTCAATTCTTCTGTAGCCTTCTGCAACACAGCAGCAAACATGCGGAAACCTTGAAGTAGTATCTGACTGAGAATTACTAAGGTTACCTTAAATATATATATATATATTTTTTGGTAAGTAAGTTACCTTAAATATAGCAGACCAAATAATGCGACTGATGGCTTTATTGTTGCTATGATTTATTATTACCAAAGATTGTGTGAACTTTGATGCAATGAAGCAGAAGTAGGGGTTTTTTAAACAGCTGTTGATTATGCTTCATCCAAATGCTCCTTGGTTGTTTCATAACTTCAATTTACAGATTATTTGATATTGCACCTCTGTTGGTTTATAACCTTAATCATCATTGTTACCTTGTGACATACATAATGATGAACATTCCATTTGAAAAGAGATATTGCTTATTGCATTTGAGTTTTGTCATTTTCCAGGAAATCAAGGCACTATTCCCTCCAGATAGCAATCCATTTTACGCTGGCTTTGGTAACAGAGATACTGATGAGATCAGCTATCTCAAGGTTGGAATCCCTAAAGGAAAGATCTTTACTATAAATCCCAAGGTAAATCTCTATCAACTGTTGTGCTTTTAACGTATTAACCTTAAGAATTCCATGGGAATTGATTACTTAGTTGCTCTCACATTTAATTTGCCTGCAGGGTCAAATTGTAGTTAATCAACAGGTTGACAGAAAATCATATACTTCCCTACATGCTCTAGTGAACGACATGTTTCCACCAACATCTTCAAATGAGCAGGTTATCTCGTATACAGGAAAGTAAAGAATGGGAATAATTAGAAAGGCTCTATTCACATTCTCATGTGCATTTTGGTGGAATCCCATTTGCCAATTATAAAACTTAGGAGATGAAATTCCCCTCCATTCATGCATTTTCATATCAAATGAGAGGTTATATCCTAAAATGAGATAATAGAATGGAGATGAATAAGGTGGAGAATGTTGAACAACCATTTCAAACCCTACTATTTATTCCTTCTTATCTAAGGACGGACACTTGGCCAATCCTTCCTGACACCTGACAAAAAATATTAATTCATTCCTTTTGTTTTTGACATGCTCTGTCACGTTTTGAATATGTTAAGCTATTTTTTATAATCTTCAAAAAAATAGGATTCTTAAATAATTTAAAAAGAGAATTGGAACATTTAGTAATTTACAAAAAATAAAAACCTAAGCCCACGTCATCTTTATTTTTTTCATTATGTGAAATATGTTATAATATAACTCATCTGTTTCGGTTCCGGGGCTCCTCCACGGTTACTCTGACATATGCCGACAGCAATCCCTAGTTTGAGAACCATGTGCACTGTTCTGTTATCTTGTTAATTGGGTTTGTTATTAAGCTTTGTTCTGTTAGGATGTTAATTGGATTACACACGTGCAATGTTAGGATGTTCTAGTAGGATGTTAGGAAGTAGTGGAACTATCCATTGGCTCTGCTTTGTATATATAACCCATTACTGGCTGTTGATTAGGGAGAAGAATATTTACTCTCTCTCAGTTTATTCTCTCGACATCTCTTTTCTTCTTTCTCTGTCTTTTCCTTCTGCTCTTTGTCTCCCTCTTTCTCATTATCTTTCTCTCTCTCCCTCTCCCTCTACTCTCCTCCCTTATCTCCTCTGCCAGAACTCTCGTCTCCACCTCCACTCTCACCATCGTGCCGTCGATTACCACGATACGGCCATGGAGTATGTATCAAATGGTGCTCTCATTGAGACAAAAGCAGAGGAGGTGCTAATCGAAGAACGAGCACTCGACGCACCATGGCTGAGCTTGCCAATGCGATGGACTTGCAGCGGGCTACTGACCGACTTGTCGCCAACTTGTCCACCATGGTTTCAACCACAGCACAAATCCGGTTATCCATCACTTAAATCAGCCAATCGCTCCACAGAATCAAGCACAACCCTAACCGGTCAGTGATCCTTTCACCTTTTGTGGTTTCTTCTACTATTACTTCTCCTCTACCAATTCTACCAGACACTCCAATCGTTCTGCATTGTCACTCTCCCCAACCTGCAATCCTTTCCACCGCTTGTTCCGTACAACCACATGTACCTCAAATTGCCATTTCTGCTTCCACTTCTGCAAATTTTCCTCAAACTGCCATTTCTTTGTGCAATACGTCCGAACAACCACAGGCCAACCACGTCACCAGCTCTGCCCCCACCATGGCACCATTTTAGCAATCTCCCATTGAAATCCCTCACACCCTAACTCGGATCTACCAACAGACCTTACCGGCCGCAACTTCCCCTATTCTTCCAACTCCCTCACAGTTTACGACTTCAATCACTAGTGTGGAGTCAGTGACAATTCTTGCTCCCATGGAGTTGTGGATCTGTGGAGTTGTGAATTTTCAAGAACTGTCTAGAAATCAGCCTAAGATGTTGAAATTCGCCTCGTTGCAAGAAGCACTTAAGGATCCTGGCGACAGATGGTTAGGAGAGAGTGATCACAATATCCTTCGACACTTCACTCTAGATGCAAGGACTGCTTTGGATTCCACGACTGCCTTATTTGGTGATATTGTTAGCCAAGACATTGTTAAGGCCTACATTAGTAAGTTCCATCCACCTTTTCAATTCTCCTACTTTGATTCTGCCGATCCTCTTCCATCTCAACATTTGGATCCGAATGACTTCTGGCCCATCCATAGACATTATGATGCAATAGTGTTCGTGGTATGTCCTAGTCTTCGGGAATGTGCAATTCTAATGTATATAGACTTAATGGGGGTGTCTTGCAGTGACGAAGGTTAGTTAACAATTCCAGCTAGTGACATCATTGAGGACAACAATTGTAGCAGGTACCATCATTTTTGTGATCGGAACATTGGACAGGCAAAATCAATGGATACTGTAACAACTGCCTGCTCTCCCGAAACGAGGGCACAAATCACTATTTCCACTGAACCGAACTCTCCATCGGCACTTCTCCACCTCATTCCACTCAGGCTCTTAGAAACAAATTCAATTCCTCCACCGAAGAACAAAATTGGTTGGTGTATCGGTGAGGCTGCCGCCAATTCTTTTGCCTTATTTAGGCAGCCTATTTACAACTGGACAATGGCTCAAGATGCAATGGTTGGCAACAGACATTGGCATCGCCTCTACTACCAGCAGTGCACGACAGCTCAAAACTGTTTGAATTCTGAGCTGTGGCATGCGTGTGCTGGTCCTCTTGCATCCTTGCCGCTTGTTGTAAGCTGTGTTGTATATTCTCCTCAGGGTCATCGTTAACAGGCTGCAGTCTCAACCAACAACAGAATAGATGCTCATATTCTTAACTGCCCTAGCTTGCCCCCACAACTTCCTTGC
Organism: Nepenthes gracilis; assembly: GCA_033239525.1. Classification (NCBI taxonomy): domain Eukaryota; kingdom Viridiplantae; phylum Streptophyta; class Magnoliopsida; order Caryophyllales; family Nepenthaceae; genus Nepenthes; species Nepenthes gracilis. Next base: position 6,539,743 of record BSYO01000018.1, on the reverse strand, counting down.
CAGCTCCATGATGTGAGCATGCCTGCTGCAGATCTGGCGATAGATGAAGAATATACTAAGCGGATCTTGCAACCAGCGACACCACCAGAACAACAGGATGTTTGGCACTACCTGTCAATTTGGGTGCTCCAAACACACAGCCAACTCATTATTTCTGTGAAATCCTTACTGCAAGTGATACAAGCACACATGGAGGGTTCTTCGTTCCTCACCGTGTAGCTAAGCGAGTTTTTCTTTCACTTGGTTACTTCCATCAGCCTTTGTGTTTTACTCAAAACTCTGCCTTAGATCTCAAACTGTCAGTGGTGTCAGTGCCGACTCGTGAACTTCCTCCTAAGAGGGTTTACAAGAATAATGGTTACCTGCTGGTTTTGTGCAATGGTGGACTTAATCAAATGAGATCAGTGATTTGTGATATGACGACCATTGCAAGATACCTTCATGTTGCTCTTATAGTCCCTGAGCTGGATATAACATCATTTTGGTCTGATCCTAGTTTTCCGATATATATTGCAGCTGGAGAAATTTATGGCAGCAACAGGATAAGGACCAGTCCGTCTGGATTTGTAGTGGTTTTGGAAACGTTTGTTAAGGAAATCTATCATACCCGTGCCTCTGTGGGCATGCGATCCCGAATGCTATTTGAGATGGAGGAATCAAGAGTCCACCGGTTTATGGGCACAATCACAGGACCTAGTGACTCAGATCCTGCTCGCTGGCTAAACTCCCATTGGCATTCAGTCAAGGTTAGCTGGGATGACTCAACAGCTGTGGAGAGGCAGCCGCGAGTTTCCTTGTGGACGATTGAACCATTGACCACAATTCCAATTGAAACTGGAGCTGGAACACATGTTCTGCGTGCTGTTTTTGTCAATCTTGAGCCAACTGTCATGAATGAAGTAAGAACTGGAACTTACCGCCAGCTCTCTCACCCAGAACAGCTTATCAGTGGCAAGGACGGTGATTCTACTATTATCAAAGAGTTATGTGCCTTTCTAAGTGAACTCTTAATTGGGAGCAGGGCTCAATGGGATGCTGAGCAATCAAAGGGGGAAATTGCTGCTCTGATTTCAAGGAGGTCCAGTGGGAAAAGAAGCTCCATCAAATACGTGACTTTAGACGGGTTTTCGCTACAGTTGGTGTGTGACAGTTTTATAATGGCAACCCTTCCTCAAGCTTTTTTCTCGTTTAACCTTGAGGACAAGGTTTTCTTGATGAAAAGGGCAATGTTACGGTTCCAGGGCTCCTCCACAATTACTCTGACATATGCCGACAGCAGTTCCCAGCTTGAGAACCTTGTGCACTGTTTTGTTATCTTGTTAATTGGATTTGTTATCAAGCTTTGTTCTGTTAGGATGATAATTAGGTTACACACGTGCAATGTTAGGATGTCCTATTAAGATGTTAGGAAGTAGCAGAACTGTCCATTGGCTCTACTTTGTATATGTAACCCATTACTGGCTGTTGATTAGGGGAGAAGAATATTTACTCTCTCTCTTTTTACTCTCTCTACATCTCTCTTCTTCTTTCTTTGTCTTTTCCTTCTTCTCTCTGTCTTCCTCTTTCTCATTATCTCTCTCTCTCTCCCTCTTCCTCTACTCTCCTCCCTTATCTCCTCTGCCAGAACTCCTCTCTCCGCCTCCACTCTCACCATCGCGCTGCCGATTACCATGATATGGTCATGGAGCACGTATCAATCATTTGTATTGATTCACTTACACAATGGTTGTTTTTGTCAATTTTCAGATGACAAAATAAGATGCACATTTTTTTTTTATTGATAATTTAGTATAAAGTGTTGCAGATTCATTATATTTTCATAACAATTTATAAACTATGAAGTTTTAGTCAGTGTGTTTTAGTGCATAATGTCCTTATTTTAAGAAAAATGGCATGTCAGCATGTCATGTCAAGCCCAGTACCATGCTGGTATCCACGTTTGTTAGCTTTTTGTTCCAATAGTAGCATTCCTGTGTACCAAACAAGTGCTAGACTTTATGCCACTCTCTTGTGAGTCCTATACTCAATAGACGGGTCATTTGGAGCGTCGCGTGATATTCACGCAAGAGCTACTCTAGTCTTGCTTTTTGAATTTGTTGCCATTTGGTTGCTCATTTTTCTTGATATATTTTCTCTAATGAATTGTTAGGTGTGTTGGGGTTTGTGTTTAACTAGTCATTCTCTTGGACTGTATTGAAGGAATTTTAGATGAGGATATATTTTGTAACTAGTATTTTCAAAATAGATTTGTTTGACGTTTATTCCGTAAATTTTTTCTTAATTGAGAAAGTCTTTCACATTAAATATTGCCATATATTTTTCGTGCTTAGTTATATGATTTGGTTCCTTGTACTTTCATGGCGTTTGATGGACGATGATTGACGGAGGATTCGGGGGTTAATTTCCAATACGTTAATTGTGTGCATGTTTTGCTTCCGGGGAATCTTAGAGGTTTCGGCTTTTTTGTTTTGTGCTTTCACCCCTTCATGATGGAACCTTCCTCCAAATTTAGAACGAATAGAGGTTCAAAAAATTCAATTTATTTTTCACTATGAAACTGAGATTACAACTCGATATTATAGAAATTATCTATCCTAATTTCCTAAATGAAATTAGACTCTTAAATAAATAAAAGATTCCTCTGAATCTGACTTACCAAACAATACATTATCAAGGTTGCGTCTGCCCTAAAGTGAGCAATTTTCCTTTGCTTTTCCCCATCATCCCTTAGGGTTCTTCTTCTCACAACAATGTAGGGTTTTTGCTGTTTTCATATATGTTGAGTTTTAAGGTCAAGCCGACTCATTTTGAGGTATTCCCTGCTTTGGGGAAGGTGAGAGACTATGGTTCTAGTTGCCCCATCCGTGTGATTTGTCCTTCTTGAAAAGACTTATTGAAGGGCAAATGAAAACTTCTTACTTCTAAGCAGGATGTCGCCGCATCACTCAACTCATGTGGGTTAATGCACCTCTTAACTCCCCAACGGAGAGGTAATCATGCTGCTGTATAGAAGCGCATGTATGAATTTCTACATAATGGCCCCACTATACAACAATATGGTTACATCTTCTCTAGGAGCTATGCAGCACAATCCATATTTTATTTGTGTTTTTGTGTCTTTCATTTCTGATTAGTGTCCCTTGGTCTTCTCCATTGATATCCAGGAGGATTTCAATTCATGGAACTACTGGAAACTGCCTCCTGCTGGCCTTGGTATTTGAAAGAGCAGACAAGAACTCTAGAGATCGGTATGTAGACCTGCAAAACTGGTCCCGGATGCTTGCAATTCTCTCTTAAAATAACTCAGGTATTTCAAGTACTGGACATTATAACTTTTGAGCTTTTGAATTTCATTATGGCCAATGAATATTGAAATAGTTCAGCTAATGCTTTATATTTAATCCTGGATTGAGTCTGGGAAAAAAGGAAAGATAAGTGAGAATTTAGAGTAGAGTCTATTCCACAAAATTGACCAAATAAATAGTTTTGTTTTCCAATGATCCAAAGATTAAAATAGTCAAATTAATGACCCAAAAGGTTCATGATTTGTCCCTACATGCAACATAGCGATATAAAGTTAGAGAGACTCAACAAAGCATCAGTGTTACAGGTATCAACGGCAGAGTTTTGTCATGAATTTCGTGAATGAGACATTGGTTTGTGAAAATCCGTATCCCTGGACGGCTATACACCATCAATACAAATTTGCTTTGTTGCAACATTACAAGGCTTTGTTGCATCATATGATTTAACTTAAAGAGATTATTTTTGATGAGTTTTTCCAAAAGAAAATAAGAAAAGTTTATTTTCTGGTCATTTGAGGGATAAACTATACCTTTTTCAAAATTCTGCGTAAGGGAAAAAGGTGGTCGTTAGAGCCGCAGGAACCATTAACTGGGAAACGATTTTCAAAAGATTTTCAACTTTCGTACCTTTTCCTTAATTTTACTTTTTAATTTCCTCTTTAATACCAATTTTATTTTAATGTAGGTAAAATTGGAAAGCTAATATAAAAGCTTGGAGGAAATTGAAAGCTAAGATAAAAATATATATTTGATATTCTTATCAAAAATATATTGAATTTGTGCAGCCATTTGGGTTGCTGAGAGGGCAAGTTTCACTGCACGACCTGCTTCGGCCCTCGCCTCTGCCGGGCTGACTGCTTGCCTGAAAATCAGAGCATGTACAGATGTGTTTCTTGCAATCCGGTGAAAACTGCTGCCATTTTTACAACAACTTGAGTTAGGTGAGCAGCGCTCGGCCTATCTTATGTGACATAATGCTTTGTTGTTATTATTATTAGCAGCATTGCTTATGATTATGATAATGCTTTTTTATCTATTTTGCCTGCCCATGTTCTCAAATCTCTCTGTTGTTTGTCGGCTGCAATCTGCCACTCGTTATCTCAGAAATGAAAATGTCATCTCAGAAATGAAAATGTAATTGATTTGAATACGTTAGAATATTGAAATTATTTTGGGTTTTTTTCTTTTTTTTTTTTGGGATAAATTGTTTTTTTGGGTTTATTGGTTTTAATCCCAATTGTCTTGAGACTGATACCTAACAACCATTATTATTATTATTTTCTTATTTTCTGATTTTTTTGAGTACATGGTATGGAATGAGGACTGTACTTGGTATGGAATGATCAAAGGTTTAACTTTTGAAGTCCTCCGCTTGAGCGAACGTCTACGCCAGATTTACAAACAGAAAAAATAGAACCTATGTATAATAGACAAATAATTTACACGAGAATGTTCCCTAAAATGAATTTCTACTATCAAATATGTTAAGATCCTTGGTAATTTTATATTTTATTCGAATATTTGTCTTGAAAAGGTTTTCTCTTTTCTAAGAATATATGGCTCCTTGTTTCAAAAAAAAAAAAAAAAAATTAAATAAAAAATAAAATATCAGTTACCCTTAAACTCTTTGCTTGCTGACACCAGTGAATTGAACTGCTATTAAAATGAAATTATAGCCATTATTCATTATGATAGCATTTTTATCAGGATTAAAAAAACAAAAATGCTAAATACGTCTGGCACAGGTAAGTATTTAATTTCTACAGAATTTGTATTTGGTGCAGGTTGTTATCTCACGTCCATTCCTATTACTAATTATTGCTTTCGTAAAATAAAAAAAATCACCATACTCTCACATTTTATCCTTTTTTTTTTCCTTTTAAGATGAAACATTAACCTATCCATCAATTTCCGTACTTTTAATTAATGAATAATGAAGAATGAACCACAAAAAGGAAAAGCTCACAAGGTGTTTATACCGCGTTTAGTATTATAGTTGAAATAGTTTTCTTAAGGCAAAATCTACATCTTCTATTTTCCAAAAAAACTCCTAAAAAGCTAAATGATGTCTTTACAGTTAATGTGACTTTTTTCAAGATTTATTTGAGTTTTTTTTTCCCAAAAAAAAAAATCTAAAAACACTCTGCACGGACACTGTATATTATATTTTCTTTTCCAATAAAAAATCGACCTTTAAATTAAAAAAAAAAAAAAACTATTTAGAATATTGAAATTAAAACATATTCAATTTGTTATATTTTACTGTCACAAATATATGTAGTGTAAAAAAGACTCCGAAATAGTCATTTATTTTAGTTTCTTATTTTTAAAATTTTAGACATCTTGTGCATATTTTTGTATGATTTTAATTTTTTAAATAAAAAACTTAGAGGTATTTTTTTTAATTTTTTTTTCCCAATAAAAAAATTAGCTAATGTCTCTACGCTTACGCATCTCCACGTGAGGATCCAACAGCTGCCATAAGGATTATTATCTTAAAGAAACACCAAAAATAGGAACGTGAGCTACAGCGAGTTGGAGTCCCCCCACCTTCTCTCTAGTCGAGGATCCACCTGTTAGATCACGTAGATTCAACAATTCACATATAAATTTAATAAAAAATATAAAATTACAAAAAAAAATAATTAAACATTTAAAATATTCATATTATAAAACATCTAAAAATCTAATATCATGTATTTTTTTAATTTTTTAAAATAAAAATTTAAATTTCTAACATGGGTCAGAAGGACTGAAAAGGCCCAGCACCTTGGACCCCCCGAGTTACCAAAAACTTGTCTCAGAGTCCCGGAATGAGATCATCTGCAATCATCGTCATCCGCCGCACCTCTAAATCAAGAATTTTTTTTTTTTTAAAGCAAAAGAGAGAGAAAATCTAGGACACCCTTTCACCGTACAATCAACGGTCGAGATCAGACTGTCGTCGTTACATCCAACGGCTTAGACAGTAACCGCGTCAGTACGAGGGCAAATCCATGAGCCTGGTTATCCCAAATAAATCATCTCCATCTCCATCTCCCAGGCCGTAAGCCTCCTCTGCTTCGTCTTCGATCTTCACAGATATCTCTCTCTCTCTCTCTCTTCCTTTCTCTCTCTCCCCCTCCCTCCCTCTCCCTCTCTCTCTCTCTTTTGAATCTCTATCTTATTCCTTGCCCACAAATCTAAAGACGCAGTTTTGATATATAAAAATCAGATAAAGAGAGAGAGGAGAGGTAAGATGCAATCAACGGAAGGTTCTGGTCAGCCACAGCCGCTGCAACAGCAGAGCCAGCAGCCGCAGCAGCAACATACAGCAGCGGTGGCGGCGGCGGCGGTGGAGGCGGGAGGATTGTCGTTGGCGAAGCCTCCAGCAGCTGCGCAGCAATGGATGGCGATGCAGTACCCTGCGGTGGCGATGGTAATGCAGCACCAGATGATGCCGCAGCATTACGCTTCACCGCACCATTACATGGCGGCGTACCTTCCTCATCACGCTTCTCACCCTCACGTGTATATGCAGCTGCCTATGCCGCTGCAGCACCATCATGGCGGCGGCCACCACCATAGCCAGAAGCATCACGGGAATAATGATGGGAGTGAGAATAAGACCATCTGGATCGGCGACTTGCATCATTGGATGGATGAGAATTATCTGCACAGTTGCTTTGTCTCTACCGGCGAGGTCCAATCCAATTTCCCATCTCTCACCCTCTTCCTTGTTTTTAAATATGTTCTGCATTGGTCGGCCATTAACGTGAAATACTGATTCATATGTTCATTAATAACTGCATCCATTCTGTTTCATATTAAATGATTATCTTTTGGCATTAATTTGTTGTTTTTTTTTAATTTATTACTGATTTGCATTTATTAGTCACAATTATGTAGGCCATTGGTTATGCCTTGGGTTAATAATCATATACTGGAGTGATCTCATCTACTATAATGTGATTAGTGTACGTATTTTCAGAAATTATAGTATGATCTGCAATTGTTATTTCAATTCTTAAAGTCGAACTGTATAAATTCGTGAAGTTAGTTCAGAAGTGTGAATGTCAATGGAAATTTATGCTCAGTCGTTGTAAATTTAGAATTTAATATGGAAGATATAGGACTAAGGGTGCATTTGGAGCCCCCATTACCACGTAATGTAGTTAATGGCATAGTTGAATTACATTTTGGGTGTTTAAAAGTTCAATTTATATCATATTTACTAGAAGTTTTCAAACAATATGCGACTGAAAAACATTAGTAAATTGAGTGTAATTCAGTTGCGATGTCATCATATTAGGTATGTCGTTCCAAGCACACTGTGGTGTTGGGGTTGTGGACATCCATGGTCAGGATCTAGGAATGCAATTGAACTTTTCGAAGAATCATATGCTTCAAAAAATAGTATCTTCTGTATAGCTATTGTACTGGAAATGTTTTAACATATTATAGGAAGAGTCAAGTTTGATTAAGGATGGGATTTATTATGGAGAGCAGGAGAGAAACACCTTCCTTTTTATGACATCTCATATTTTTAATGGCTACTGACTACATTCATTACATCAATACATTATTCCCGGTTTGTGGTTGGATCATCGTCCTTTATGTTATCCTAGCTATTTCCTCAAAGATTTTGATATGGACATGCGAGTGTTTGTGTCTGTTCCTATTTGTGTTGAAAGAATGGCAAGGGGAAGGCATTGATGAGACTGAAATGAAGCAGAAACTTATTTATGAGCTTGAGGGGGAGATTGGAAAGGAGGCTGACCGCATGAAGGTTTAATTAATCACAGAAGATGCCTATGCGTATTTCAAAGTTTAGAAGAGTATCTGGTGTATGGATTTTCTATCGGAAATGTTTTAACATTTTGTAGGAAGAGTCAAGTTTGATTTAAGAAGGGATTTATTATGGTGAGCAGGAGAAAACACTTTCCCTTTTATGACATCTCGTATTTTTAATGGCTAGCAATTACATTCATTAGATCAATACGTTTTCCCAATTTGTGGTTGGGTCATCGTCTTTTATATTATCCTAGTTATGACTCCTTGAAGATTTTGATAGGGACATGTGAGCTTTTGTGTCTGTTCCTCTTTGTGTCAAATGGCAAGGGGGAAGGCATTGATAAGACTGAAATGAAGCAGAAACTTCTTTATGAGCTTGAGGGGGAGGGATTGGGAAGGGGTCGGGCTGGCCACATGAATATAATTGCTTAATTCATTGTTATTTCTGTTAGTTACAAGAATTTACAAAAATTTACAAGAATTTTTGCTTCTCCAAATAGTTTTCTTTCTCTTTTTTCTGCCATATATTGCCTTGACTAATTGGGAAGTATTCGAACTTCTTCACTGGTTTTGGGGAATTGGTGATGAATCAGCAGCATCTGAACTTCTTCCATTTATTTTTGACTAACTGGTGAGTAGTATAACCTTTTGGACTTTGCGATCTTCAAATGATTAGCACGTAATGGCTCTGATATTAGTATTTACTAATGATTATGAGATCGTAACAATTGATTATGTTATGGGCATGCTAGTACCTTATTTGGAAATTAGGTCCCTTGAATACATTAAGTTTGGCAATATCTTCTATCACAAATTCGGACCAAATAGGTCAATTCAATAAATAATTAGATTCCAAATAACAGATAAATAAATTTCAAATCGAGTGTGACATACCTAACAGACCATAAAACCTTCATCATCCAAATAACAATGATAAACAGATCTAAAAATCCATCATAGGACTTTATCGGATTATCGTTTGGACAACACAAACATAATCTGCTCCAAACAATCGTAAGGTAGATAATCAAATAATGATAATAAGTCATCCACATAATATAATAAATCCAATAATTCTCAATATACTGTCTCAAGGCGTAAACTCGGCCAATCCAACAACCAAAATACAACCCATACAGTTTTGACAATATTAGAACGGATATAATGCTCACCAAAATATACGATGCTGCATCAGATCCCGTCCATGTTCCTGTAATGTATCTAAACTCACTAATCTAAAGGGATAAAAATAAAAAATGTGAATCTAGTGCTCAACAAATATTATATATATAATAAACAAACATGTCCAATAAATCAGAGTAAGGGTCTATAAACATATTCAAAAGCAGATAACAGATGTAAATCCGATGTTAGAAAGCAGATAACCATTACAAATTCCAATCGTCGATATCAGAAATCAAATCTTCAGGTTTGAATCATAATCCAAAACTAGAGAGTTGGTGGTAGTCTCGTATACAAATTGTGTATCAGATTAAAACATATATCAAATTAGAAAATAGTTCTCTCGGGACATATACAAAGCAGAAGTGATCCGGATGTTAAATCAAATAATCAATAAATCATGTCCAATCAAATCGTCATTCGAGATAGAGTTGAATAGCCAGATAATCAGATCACATGTGCAATATATCAGAAGTCGGATCAGTACCATAAACAGATAATCCAAAGTACGGATCAAAACGTACAATCAAAATCAAATATACAAGATATACCAATTCCCATCTGTGAACAAAATCGGTGAATCTCAAACCAGAGTCCAAGTCAAAATCCCAATACAATCCATGCGGAAATACGAAGCATGTACTAAATTTGAGTACCGAAACTTTAAAGATTAATTTGAGGAAGGGTTACACCCAACCCGGTAACCCTAGGCCAAAGCAAATGCACTTTCAGCTAGCATGTTAGGCCAGCCACCTATATGCACTGTCTCGTATAGTTAAGGTTGCTCACTATATTTTGCCACCCGTGACTTTTGGTGTAATTCTCAAATTTATTAGATATATTAAGATATTTGAATATATTATAAATTCCAATTAAACACCATACAGAAGGGGCGGGTCAACTACAAATAAAGTATTTCTTATCGGCAGAAAGAGATTTCCAATATCAAATAACAAATATCTCTTCTTCAGGAGTTGGCCAAAATAACAGATCCAAAGGTAGTGACTACAATCCCGGCACATGCATGTGAAAATGAAAGGCCTAATGCAAATTTTATACTCATTTTCATACAAATATACTGATATAAAAATATACAGTATTAAATATTTTTCAAACTTTCATAAAATAGTAAAACCCTCCAAAAATCACAAAACCCGAACAAAAGTTTTAAATTGACCGGTAAATCATACATGTATGTACAGAATAAACAGATATAATATATAAAAACTAACATACATGTTAGTAAAATTTTCAAATAGTAGTCAAAAAATATCAAATGCTGAAATAAATTAAAGATAGGGCTTATAAGTTCTTGCCTTAACCTCATACCAAGCAGATCTAACAAAATGATACTCCGAGCTACTCGAATTCCGTCATCTCTCTCCTCTTCCCCCGCGCCTTTCTCTCTCCTCTCTTCCTGCTCCTCCTCCTCTGCTCTCCCTCTCTCTCTGCCTTCCTCTTCTTTGGTGCAACCTTCTTCTCTTCTTCTCCTCTTCCCCCCTCTCTCTCCTTCTATTCCTTCTATTGCTCTGCTTCTGCTACTACTGCTCTCTCTCTCTCCTCTTCTTTCTTTTCCTTTCCTTGCTTCTTCCGCACGCCTCACTGCTCCCTTTCTATATTATTATTATTATTTTCATTTCCCCTTTTTCTTTTATTATCCAATCAGCACTTGTGCGCCAACACAAGCAAGCCTCGAGCGCAAGCCTACTAGAATCGGCCCTCAGGCGCTCTTCAAGCGCTAATCTTGCTAATCCAAATATCTTTCAAAATTTCATAATATTTAATTAACTTTCATCACATTCAAATTACCTAAAATAATAAATGTCACTAAAATAAATCATACAGAAGCCGGGTATTACATCTTCAATCTAGTAAGCACGCGTTCATGTGGTTGGAATATCCAAAAATGCATAGAATTTTTTATTCAAGAGAGTCTGAGGTTGCTTTTGCTTTGGACCAGCTCACGACTGTATTTTGGGATGTAATAAAATTTAAGAAATGTTTTAGTGTCTCCTTTTAGCCAGCCATTCTGTTGTGGGGTTTCATATACTTATCTGTTCTTGTATGGGCCCTCTAGTACGGGTAGATTGAATGGAGTTACCTGAGGTGTCTAGAGGGTGTCCCCTAGACATTTCACAAATTCAAATATGACTTATTAGTTCCCAATTTCATGTTCATGCATGTGTAATTTGAAATTGTTGAGAGTCATTGCTTCTTTTCATCTATGCTACTACAACCATATACATTTGGAAGTTCGTTTACTACTTTTTCTCAAAATGTTGCTCTTAACTTACATCTGCGTTTGATAGATGTTGCAGATTGCATCTATCAAAGTTATTCGAAATAAGCAGACTGGTTTATCAGAAGGGTATGGATTTGTTGAATTTTATTCACATGCAACAGCTGACAAAGTTCTAGAGAGTTATGCGGGCATCATGATGCCTAATACTGATCAACCTTTCCGTCTGAACTGGGCAACATTTAGCACAGGTGATAAACGTACTGATAACGGTTCTGATCTTTCTATATTTGTTGGAGATTTAGCTGCAGACGTTACTGATGGTTTATTGCATGAGACATTTGCAAGTAAATACCCTTCTGTAAAGGCCGCAAAAGTAGTCATCGATGCAAACACTGGCCGATCGAAAGGCTTTGGTTTCGTGAGATTTGGGGATGATAATGAGAGGGCTCAAGCAATGACTGAAATGAATGGAGTCTATTGTTCAACTAGGCCCATGAGAATTGGTGCTGCAACTCCCAGAAAACCTCTAGGATACCAGCAAGGTAATTCATTATCTCGCTTGCTTTAAATGTTGCATGAATTTTTCAAGGCTAAGTTTCTCATATGTGAATTTTTCAGTTTTTTGATGTAATTAGTTTTTATCTGTTTGCATGACGAAGTTTTCTGAGGATGTGAGGGCCTTGTTCTGTAGTCTACATTAGGATTGGTAATGAATTGAGCTGTGAGAACCCAGCAAGATAACTTATGGTTCGTGCTCCTTTGAGTTTGATTTTATAAGTTTGATGTGTCAAGTTTCATTGTTTTTGTGGGATTATTTAGTTAATGAGCTGAGCTTCTTGAATTCAACCTTCAGAATGGTACTACTTGGAATATTCCTACACGTAATAAATCAAGTAAATGGGGCGCAGTCTCGTTAGCTCGATGAGAAGCTTATTTGAGCTTGGTTAGTGAGATTACCAGTGGTAATGCATAATTTTAAGCTTGTGATATTAATGAGCTGAGCATCGGAGCATCGGCAAAATGGTATTCAACGTTGCTCTTCTCATCCTGGGAATGATATGATTATGAATCATGGTTGAATTATTTTAGACTCCTTACTTATGAAGCACGGACATTGACACAAGATACGGACACGATACTGACACATCGTCACGCTATTTTATAAAAATTAAGGATACGACACGTTGGATACATATGAACTAAAATTATAGTTTATAATTTTTTTAATTGATGAATTCTACTATTATATATTTAATTTGTGGGTTATCATCTTAATTTTTGATGAAAACATCAAATGCTTTCTCTACCAAAGATCAATTATGTTATCACTTTTATTTATTTTACCTCTATATTTGTCTCATTTTTTTAAAAAAAAATTTTAACTTTATATACTATGAAAATTTAGTGAAAAAAGGCTTTGCCTACCACAAAAGAAAAAACCTCTCTTGACTAATATTCCTAAGGAGTGTAGACTATTGACAAAAATAAAAGAGAGATGTACTACTTTAAGTTTTTAAAATTATAAAACAACCCACATTTTTTGAATTAAAATTATAACACAGTCCACATTTTTTAAAATTTACAAAATGACCCACAGTTTGTAAAAAATTATAAAATTACTCAAAATATCCAAAATGTATCCAAAACGTGTCGGAACATGTTCGGAGCGTATTCAAAATATGTCAGGACATGTGTGGAACGTGTCGGACAAAAAAATAAATTAACTCATGTTGAAACATGTCCAACACATGTCCCAACTTGTCTAAGGCGTGTCAGCATCCGACATGTGTCGGACACTGGTAATTTAAGCACGAAAGAGTATCTGTACTTCCTAGCTCCTTACAATTAATTCTATAGCTTTATTTCAGATGGAGTGAGATAATTGAGTGAGATCTTCAGAGAATAGTCTTCTGCTCACTTCCTAAGAAATCTTGTAAAATCTACTTTACTGCTTCGTCCGTCCTTTTTTCCTTCTGTGATAGCTATAATAAACCAATTCGTTGATTTTTATCGTGATCTAACACCTACCCCCAAGACACACATGCGCACAGAAAAAACAAAAATGATTTTTTTTCAAAAATTAAAGGAAAAATTGTGAATAGAAGATAAAGAGAGCAGGAAAGAAATTTGTAAAAGATCCAATTGAATTATGTTTATTCTCTACAATGGTTGGATAGGTGGATATACAACAAATGGTGCCTCTGCTCAAGGCTCACAATCCGATGCAGATTCTTCAAACACAACGGTGATTTTCTCCATCTCTCCCACGTTTTTCAATCATAGTTGATATTTGATGGGAGTCAATGCTTCCCATTTTGATGTTTTGAGTTTCGGCTTCAGATATTTGTGGGAGGGCTAGATCCTTATGTCACGGATGAAGATCTTAGCCAGCCTTTCTCTCAATATGGTGAAATAGTTTCTGTTAAAATTCCAGTTGGGAAAGGGTGTGGTTTTGTGCAATTTGCTAACAGGTGAGTGAGTTAAATGCTGTCCTGCCCTTAGCATCATAAAATTTAACTGTAAAACCTCGAAGGAGTGAAATCTTCCTGAAATTTTCTTTTACTGTTTCATTGTATGACCCTCTATGAAATCCCCCATTGCAGAAGAAATGCTGAAGAGGCATTACAGGAGTTGAATGGGGCACTGATTGGCAAACAAACCGTTCGTCTTTCTTGGGGTCGTAATCCTGCTTACAAACAGGCAATCTCTCCTCTGTGTGTGTGTGTCTCTCTCTCTTGCACATGGAAAAAATATTGGTTGCTATGTATAAGGCCCACACGATACTGATTTATCTCAATGCAATGACAAAATCATGATATGTTATTGTATCGGCAGATATATAAATATTTTTCGATATATGTATCAGCCAATATTTTCCCTCCAAATTTCGATTTATAAAAAACAACTTCTGTATTATATATATTTGATAGTAATACATATCATCCGATATAAATAATACTGATATGCCCACAATTGATACAATTGAAGGGGGTCTTAGGAAAAGAAAGAACTACTAGGATTTTTTAAAATCCTTCCATTGTTTTTATATTATACAAGCAATATTGTGAGGAAATATAATATGTTAGACGTTCAAGGGAAGCAAGGTGGTATGCTGGTGGGCGCACTGCCAACTCCTCCCCCTCCCCATTTTGTCTATTATATTTTATACTATAATATGATATTAAATTTAAAATTCAAATATTGAATTAAAAAAATAATTTGTATAGTTTTTATTTTCTTGATAGTGCTTGTCGTTTGTAATTGACTAGTTAGTTCATCGAAATAAAATTATTTCCATAAGCTTAATCACAGGTATAGTGACGGCGTTTGACAGATGAGAGGTGATCTCGGGAATCAATGGAATGGGGCGTTCTATGGAGCACAGGTATATGATGGTTATGGATATGCTTTGCCTCATCCTCATGACCCAAGCACGTACGCAGCCGAAGCTGCGGCTGCTGCATATGGTCCTTTCTCCATGTACGGGAATCAACAACAAGTAAGCTGAATGACAGAGCTGCAGAAGAGAGGATTTGTTAGCTTTCCATCGACCACCAACGGCCACACTATGCATGTTGTGCCCGAGATAGTTTCATATCTCTGGTGGCTGCCCTCCAAATCAGGGGGTGGAACTGAATTTTGACAACTATCGAGGTACTTCTCTAGTATTAGACAGACATTCATTAAGAGTATTCATAAAGATCAACTTTGAACTTGCTTTTCGGAATACATAATCCTGCAAGTTTGTGTGTTGTGTTGCAGCATGCCTTATGAATAAGTGGCAAGTGATGTTAGAAATTTTTCTGTTTGGTTTGGAATTTCAATTTCATTCTAAATAAATTGTAATTTATTTTGTTTTTGGTAGAATTTTGGGAAAATGGAGACCAATTTCCAGGTCATTGCAATTACCAGGCTAGTGAAAACACCGAATGCCAGAGGGTGATGGTATCTTATTTATTTCTAGACTTCAGGGAGTAGTAATGCTCAATCACTCCCTTTGGCAGCATTCACTAATTCAGAACTTAATTTGAAGAGAGATTAAAAATTATTGAAGAAACAACAAGATGTTTCTTTTGTCCCTTCTAAGCAATAAAAAATTAAAAAAATAGTTAATGTATTCAAGATAATTACGTACATCTCAATTTATCAGTCAGCTGTCCATGATTACTGCACCCAGCCATTGCAGTGGCTGCTCCATTGACCCACCACTGTCAATAACCGTCTGCCAGGATTAGGCATCCACTGGTTTCACCGTCGCCCCTTCTTGCTGTCAGCTCTTGCCCTCCCATCCGGTGCCAGCTACCACTTCCATCCGCCACTGTTATTATTGACCGTAAGATGGAACATCTAAAATTACAATTCTCGCATTATAAAACTTTTATTCTTGATTGGAATAGTTATTTCTCGCAAAAATAAATTAGTACAACTTTTATTCTCATCTCATTTATAGCTAATGCTTATTCCATTATTTGTTTATTCCATTCCATGTATTAAACATAGGGATTGCAGTTTAGCCGATTGGAAGCTTATCGACTTTTTGATGGTTGATTTTTATGCGTATGTAGTTGACGGCATCACAGGTTGAAAGGTTATGATTATGATTATTATTTCTCGTGGGATCGAGTCAAGCACTGTTTAGCATCGCCGAACCGCTGCTAAATCGAAAGAAGCTTGCCGATGTTGGGTACAAGTCTGATTTTTCTGTTTCTTGGAAGTGTCAAAAACCAACAGCGTCCTTTTAGTAGTGGATTGTTTTTTTTATTTTTTTTAATTGACTTTTCAGCTTTTAAATTTTAACTAATATTTTGATAAAACAGAAAACTTCAAATGGATATTTTCTTGGTTTGTCTATTGACTATAAAATAAGGTTTTTTTCTTAGTTTGTTCTTTTTCAAAATTCACTTATATATTATTATTTTAAGAATTTATAATTGTGAAAAATATCATTCTTTAAGTTTATATATATATATATAAAGTTTGAAATAATATTTTAATATTTAATAAAATTGTGATGAATTTTATAATTAATTTTATTTATATTTTTAATCTATTTTTATTTTAGTTCTTTTTTAATTTTACATAACTATTGAATTGATATGAATTTTCTTTTTACATATTAAAAATCATAGGCATACTAACTAATAAGAAAAGCTTAGAGATAGAACTTTTTTCAATATTTAAGTTTGATGGTAATATTCATGTTACCATTTTATATTTATATAATTTAAAAAAACATGCATTGTTAGTTTAATGATGAAATTAAACCAATTATATTTATAATTTGAAGTATTATTCTTATTAAAAAGTAACGTGTTAATGGGTCCGGTATCACTAACCGGTCTAAAGTTTGAAATGTAGTAGATGGACAACCCATCATAAGCTCTTGCAAAGCCAGCACAAGGCCCATAGAGTAGCTCACACAGCTTGGCCCACGAGACCTATTAACTTCAGCTCAGCAGGCAAGCCCATATGTTTCTACCAACGCGTGGGCTGTAGTAATCGCACGATAGCCTAACAAATCTTCTCCTAGGAATTGTGCACCGTCCAAGATGAAAAAAGTTACTCAACGAATCTTTCCCAAAAAGGGAGCTACAATAACTGCGGCCAAAGAATCATCTAAAAAAAGAAAAAATATTCGCCGACAGCCATGGTTGTCTTATTAAGCACCCATGATTGAAGGACAGCTCAGCCTTGGCACCCATGTAGCTATTGGAGGAGCCCAGAGAAAATAGAACTCTCAAAACGCGAGAAGAACTCTCAACCCCCAAGAGGCTCTGGAGAAACCAAGAGAGGCGAGACCACTAGCCCCTTTAGACAAGAGCTAACTCCCCGACAATGGCGAAGACTATGCCCAAACATCTAGTGAAAGAATCTGGTAGAGAAAGAGGGAAACAAAGCACCTTCACCCTCACTTCTCCATGCTTAGCTTCAAGGGCAACCTCAATAGAGCAGGAGTGCCACCGGTGATCAAAGCAACCCTTTGATCTAGGCTGGTGATTGTGGAGGCCTTATGTCTACTCTGAACTCTTACGCTGTCAGGATGACGGAGAGGATTTAAGGTGTAGAAAGGCCCCACACCGGTAGCCGGAATGGAGTCCAGTAGGCTCTCCTCTCTCCCCCACCGTTGCCTAGCATTTCTTCCTCTTCTAAGCAATTGTTCTCCCATAAGCACATCCAGCAACAAGTCACCCCCTGGTCAGGCACGTCTAGTGGAGCCTTGTCCTCTGTCTTCATGAGCTGCCCCTCAGACAGGCACACTCATGGATGTCGCCTCATGGTCAGGCGCACCCCGGAGCATCATCCTTCATCTCTCAAAGCTGCCCCCTGGTCAAGTGCATTCAGCAGCAGTATAGTCCTCCAACTCTAAGCTACCCCTTGGTCAGGTGTACTCAGTAAGAGTATAGTCCTTCATCTCGTAAAGTTGCCCATGGTCGGTGCACACTCAGCAGGAGCAAAGTCCTCCATCTCTCTAACCCATCCCCTAGTTGGGCAGACTCAGTAGGAGCGTAGTCCTCCATCTCTCCAAGTCGCCCATTGTCCGGGCGCACTCAGTAGGAGCGTAGTCCTCCATCTCTCCAAGTCATCCCATGGCCGAGCGAACTCAGCAGGAGCGTAGTCCTCCATCTCTCTAGTTGCCCCTTAGCCGACACGCTTAGTAGCAGAGAAATCCTTTGTTTCTTTAAGCCGTCTTTTGGTTGGGCGCACTCAGCAGGAGCTAGGTCCATTTCTCTAAGCTGTTCCCTAGTCTGACACACTCAGGAAGGGCGTAGTCCTCTATCTCTCTAGGTCATCCCTTGGGCTGGCAAACTCAGTAGAAGCACAATTGTTCATCTCTCTAAGCTGTCCATTGGTTAGACGTACATCTAAGTCACCCCCTGACTGGGTGCATCTATCGGGAGCCTAGTCCTCCATTCGTAAGCCGCCCCTCTGATGGGCACTCTTCATGTCCCCTCGGTTTAACCGGGCTTGCCTCTAAGCCGCCCATTAGCCGGGCACACATCTAAAGTGTCCCCTAATCAGGCGCACTAATCGAGAACCCAAGCCTCTATCTATAAGCCGCTCCTTATTCGAGTGCATCGTAACACTCAATCCCTAGAAAACATGTATTCACATATATTTCTCACATCCTCGTATCTTTCCATCCGTTGTGAAATATTTCTAACTTGATCGTCAGAGGATACATCGGAAAGTGAGTCCCGTTAATTTTCTAATCTTTTATTTGTTAGTTGTGTTGCGCAAAATTTAGATTCAAAGTGATAAGGATCAGACCCGCTTTAATTCAACCCACCGTAAAAAATCAAGTAGCTCTATAACTCATACAACAACTCGGATCTAAGAGTGCACCATTGGCACCATTTATGGGAACAACTACAAGGTCTACCCTCGTAACTGTGAGAACTAGCACAGTTAGCATCCCGGGTATGAGCCAACACACTAGCCGAAGACGTCATCACTCATGGCGATGACCCCTCCCCGGGTAGCCATGTGGGCAAATGACTAGCCCCAAGCTTGCAAACGTTCGTTGCCCAACCAGGTATCCTGACCCTGTCGGCTCTAGACCGTCTACACCCATCAGAAGGTGTAACACTAAGGGCTTTGCCTTCTAACATCTAGGCGACCTAAGAAAACCAGCATCCTCAGAAGGTCCAGCGGCCTAATGACCTCGCGGCCCAAACGACTCACAAGCGACAGGGTCCAACCGCAGTTACAGGACCGATTGAGTCGTTAGATGTAGGCAGCAGGCTGGGATACCCCTAGGAGTGGTAGAGTCCTCTGCCCTTTATATGTGGCGTTTCACGCTAGAAGATACTACTCACTCGTTGAGCAAGGTTTTCACCCTTTGACACCCGTAGATCTCAATCAGCAATGTAAGCTTGTCATCTAAGGCTGAGCTATCGGGTGGCAACCGGACCAACAGTTGGAATGCCCTCAAGGGTGGCAAAGCACTCCGCCCCCTGCGTGTGGTGCTCCATGCCAAAAGACGTTGTCTTCGTGTCGCGCTGGTTTAGTGAGATGGATCCAGCCCTTCTGTGAGGAGAAGTCGGAGGAAGAGATCGCCCACCAAGAGAAAGACTCATTCCCATGAAGATCTCGGTATTTGGGAGGATCGAGTGATAGGGCCCACTCCTAGGAGAAAGTTTAACTCGGTCCCGAAAAGGATAAAAACCTATAACGATGATGCGTTTGCTATTCTCGAGATGATTGGCGACTTTCCAAAGAAGAATCTTGTCGTATCAATAGGCACTCTGTCATTCCCTTGCTGAAGTGAGAGGCCAGGCCTAGGGGCTTGGCAAGGTCGATCCCATGACAATGTCTCTCACCAACCCTATGCAGAGTAACAAATCCTGCAAAAACCATTGCAGTTCTCGCAATGTGGGCTTGACATGTTCGGCTCGCCACCCATCACATCACAATCGACATCACCCATTCAAGCACCAGCCGGCCTAGATTTCCCGAGGTCATATCAACTGACGACAAGACCGGGGTCACTGGCAAGCAAACTATCCGGCACTATAGTAAGGTGCTAGCTAGCCATATCATTGTGGTGGAGGAACAAGTCATACGGAGTACAAAAGCTACAGGCCAGAGTGCTGACAAAAGTGCCTCGGCGACTCTCCAGAGTGAAGCACACAGGTTGTGCACCCTAGACGGTCAACTGGTCTCAAGGGAGCAGCATGCCATCCACCTCGAGCACTGTCGATGATTCCACGCCGAACCCAGGGAAGTCATGTATGTATTATACTGTTGCTTGAACCATACTTTAACTAATAGAATAGTCATTTCATCTACTCAGTGGGCTCATCTGGGTGCTTGCATCTCATCTCATGACATCAACGATTATACTGCCCTTAAGTCGGATGAACACTCGTTCGCTTATAAGTTGACCAACGAACAGTCAAAGAACCTCTGTCTTGTACCGAGCGGCCCATGCATGGTCAGATTTAAATCTCGATCCTGTATCAAAGGGCCAATATGCAATTGAATTTGAACCTCAATTCAGTATTGAGCGGCCCATATATAGTCAAATTTGAACCTCGGTCCCGCCACGAGCGGCCCATACGCGGTCAAACGCAAAACCTTAGGGGGTTTTTCAACAAGCGTGCGGCGACCTCCTCCCGAAGAAGAGAGTACCATCAGTCGATGATAGTCGGCGGACTAGGACCAAACGCATAAAAGCTAGGACATCCTCTAATAGGACTGAGTGTTGACAGATACATGCGGGCGACAGCCTAGGGTATGCTAAAGCCCAGTAACGATAGCCTCAAAACTTTGTCGGCAATCACATTTTCTCAGCGCTATGACCTCCTCCTAGTAGGGACGAGTGCAACCAGCCGACGCATTCGTCCGGAGCCCAATAACGATAGTTGCAAGGCTTAGCTGGCAACCACGTCTCCCTTGTGCCACAACGTCCTTCTACAGGAAAGTGCGTGGACAGACAAATGCACCCGGGCAAGCCTGGTTACGATGGCATCAATGCTCAACCGGCGAATGAGTCGTACTCACGCGCAACCTCCTCCCGACAGGAGCAAGCATATTCCGGTATGCAAGGCCAAATCTATCCTGACAGCAATGACGCTTAACTAATGAGCGAGAAAGCGTTAAAAGAAGCTCAACATAAAAGCAAGAAAAGCATCAACAACAATGATTGAAACGATCTAGTTCTTTTCATTAAAGAATTAGAATGTACATCCGGAGGCATCTAGCGTCCCGAAAAGATACAAGAAGCAATCTGTGCCTATGGCATAATCGGAACACCTTCATAGGGCCAGGGACCTCCTGGTCTATGTAGCGTAGGCCCCTAACCGGCACCTGGATGCACTCTAAATCGATGCTTGCCTCTAAGCCGGGCATTCTCTCTTCGAACATCCATGAGCTGCAACTAAGTCCTTCAAAGTTCATCCTTGAGTGACGCAATCCAATCCGGAGCCCGAGTATTGACCTCAGTGTGCTATTACGATCTTGCCTCAGATTCAGACAAAGTTCAGCTTAGATGGTTGATCGCTCTAAGCCTTGTTGCACCTCAGCAATGGTGGCGTTGACCTGATGCTCCATCTCCTCGGCGTCTCAATTCGTGCATGTCTGCCATGCGTGAGCTATCTCAGACTCCTACAAGCACGCAACCTCCATCTCCGCATGAGGAACCCTCTGTGGTTGCCAAGCAAAAAAGAGTGATCAGACAGGTTACCATTAAAAAAGCACAAGACATAAAAATTTGCAAAGCCCGACCTCATGTGAAGGCGAATGGACTCGGCAAGAGGACCTGACAGACTCAAAGCTGGGAGGTGCCCTTAGGGCTTCCAAAGGCTCAGGAATCGGGGCTTCCGGGCAATGCCTCTCCTAGATAGCAACCACACTTCTTGAGTTGCCTCCTCTGATGTCCTCCGTCATGTGCTCATTATTGCTACCCCCTCAGTCGAGGGCGCCTAGGCTGCAGAAGGAATGAAACAAGTAAAGTCAGAATATCGTTGACGTTCTAATGAGCCATTCTAGGCGTAGCGACTAGAAGAAGGAATGAAGAGCAAAGGGTAGAGTTATCCACAAAGCCAAAGAATGCCAAAAACAGGCGAAGGATCAGCACTTAAATAGCCAAACGCCCCAACCTGGAAACGATGTCATTCGAATATGCTAGAGCAGTGCGTCCCATAATGGCCACAACACGAGCCCTCACCCTAGCGTGCAGTGGCACGTCTTTTCGATGGCACCATCATGATACATGATGTTCCACCTTCCCGCAGGTTTCACTGGTTTCCAATGCACCCTGACTTATGTGATGGTGGCATAGGCCAGTTACTAATACCCTGGTGCACCATTTCCCAAAGGTGGCAAGCCGACAGTACCTAGCCCATGTAGACTTGAGGCTGATTCAACCGACCAAAACTCTGACTGAGTGTTAGGGTAGGCAACCGCGAGTTGGACTGCCAGAAGACTGAGGCACTAACCAATTGAACTATCAAGTCATCAAGAAGTCAAGCGGTAGAAGGTGTTCAGCCCTGATAGGCTCGAGGCGGGCTCGGCTGGCCCCTGTGCCTACCGAGCATGGGGATGAACTACTATGAGCCAAACTGCCAAAAGAATGAGTTGTCCAAGGACCAAATTGTTAGACCAACATAGCCCAAGCGGCTGAATACAACTTTCAAATGCTTCAATTATTCACACAACGCAAAAATATTAGAGCTATGCGACAAAGTTAAAGAATACTTGGTGGTTTCATTCATTAACTCCTCTTGCAAAGTACAAAACCCACAGTAGTAGGTGTACAACTTAGGAAGAAAGAAAAACAGTACATGGGATGGTGATCTAACTACTAAAACCTTGCTCCATCGGAATGAGTACCCGAAGAGTAAGCAGGCACATGACCCTGGAATGGAATCTTAACAGCCATAGCAGCATGTTCCGAACAGTCAAGAAGATAAGGCTCCTACGCACTCCTTCCTTAGGCTGCTGAAGTAGGAAGCGCATGCCAAAGCTCTCCCTTACTATAGCGAGGTATTGGACACCAGATCTCACATGTGAGGCAACCTACGAAAATCGTCCACCAAGGCAGGCCATAGCCACACAAACTGGAGTTTGTACTAGGCCAAGCATGGCGATGATGGCTCGGACCCAAGGTGGACCCAAAAACCTCCTCCTCCAATAGGCACCAACAGTCCCATATGTGCCACGAATAGAGTGTCTGTCTGCCCAGACGAGAAGAAGAAGAGACCTTCCCCATTAGGGCCGAACCACTACTCCACTCAGTCACCTCAATGAGGACTATGCGCCGCTAGTTGGAAGAAACATGTAACGGTGAAACATGTAACGGTGACCCTATACTTGGGCCACCTTCGTTTCGATGTGAGACCGATCAAGGTGCGGAAATCAAGACAGGCTTTAAATGCATCTTCAAGCCTCTCAGAATTTCCTTTAATCCCGGCCATTAGTAGTATAGGCTCTGTGCCTGCCCCGATCCCTCACATCAATTGGTTGAGGGGAGAATGGTTCATAAAGTAAGGAACGGGAAGCCCTCTACTTATAGTCAAGGAGGAGTTCAGTGAGCAATTATTACAGAAGATCGCGTCTGCCAGCGTCGGCCACAAAGAGCCGAATCAGCACAAAAATTCTACTAAGCTGGGCCAAAATATGAAGGACGAATGGGGAAGGAACACGTGTATGGACATACACGACAACATCCCATCATTACATGCCGGGGGTTGAAATTTCGAACCTCCCGATATGGAGGGCTAGTGATGGGTCATATACCATGGGTCAGTTTAGAATCTGAAATGCAGTGGATGAATAGCTCGTTCGAAGCTCCTCTAATCCTAGCGCAAGGCTTATAGAGCAACCCGAGTAGCTTGGCCCATGTGGCCCATCGGCTCCAGCTCAACAAGCAAGCTCATGTGTCCCTACCAACGCATGGGCTACAATGGCTGTGCAATAGCCTGGCTTGTTAGCACCAACCCAACAAATCTTCTCCCAAGGATTGTGCATCGTCCAGGGTGGAAAAAGCTGCTCAGTGAATCTTCCCTAAAAAGGGAGCTACTATAACTGCTATCAAATGATCGCCGAGAGAAGGAAAGAATATTCGCCAACAGTCATGGTTTCCTTGTCGGGCACCCATGATCGCATGACTACTCAGCCTTGACACCCAAGCAGCTCTCGCCCTATATATCGCATTCCATTTATAGAAGGGAAGGGGGAGCGAAGAGCCCAGAGAAAAGAGAACTCTTAAAACACAAGAAGAACTCTCAGCCCTAGGAGGCTCTGGAGGAACTATGAGAGGCGAGACCACTAGCCCCTTTAGACAAGAGCTAACTCTTCGACAATGGCAAAGACGAAGCCCAAGCATCCAGTGAAGGAACCTTTAGAGAAAGAGGGAAACAAAGTACCTTCACCCTCACATCTCCACACTTAGCTCAAAGGCAACCTCAATAGAGCAATAGTGCCATCGGCAATCAAAGTAACCCTCTGATTCAGGCTTGCAACTATGGAGAAATTGCGTAGTCCTCCATCATCTCCAAGTTGCCCCTGGTCGAGTGCACTAAGTAGGAGTGTAGTCCTCTATTTCTCAAAGCTACTCCTTGGTCGACATGTACTCAGTAGAAGCAAAATCCTCCATCTCTTTAAGTCATCCCTTCAATGGGCGTACTCAGTGGGAGCATAGTCCTACATCTCTCCAAGTTGCCCTTTGGCTGAGTGCACTCAGCAAGAGTGTAGTCCTCCATCTCTCTAAGTTGCCCCTTGGCTGGGCGCACTTAGCAGGAGCGAAGTCCTCAATCTCTCTAGGCCGTCCATTGGCCGGGCACACCCAACAAGAGTGAAGTCCATCTCTCTATGCCGTCCTGTGGTCGGGAGCACTCAATAGGAGCGTAGTCCTCCATCTCTCTAAGTCACCTCTAGTTGGGCGCACTTAGTAGGAGCGAAATCCTCCATCTATCTAAATTGCCTCCTAGCTAAGCACATTCAGTAGGAGTGTAGTCCTCCATCTCTCCAAATCGCCCCTTAGTCGGACGCACTCAATAGGAGCGAAGTCCTCAGTCTCTTTAAACCCTCTCCAAGCCAGGTGTACTCAATAAGAGCTAAGTCTTTCATCTCTCTAAACTGTCCTTAATTAGGCGCACTCATCTCTAAGCCGCCTATTGGCAAGGTGCACTCAGTAGGAGCGTAGTTCTCCATTTCTCTAAGTCGTCCTCCGATCGAACACACCTTTAAACCACCCCCTAACCAGGCGCACCTACTGGGAGCCCAGTTCTCCATTCATAAGCCATCCCTCAAATGGGTGCTCCTCTAAACCCCCTCAGCTCAACCGGATGCACCATTAAACCGCCCTTAGCTAGACGTACCTCTAAACAGCCCCTAATTGGCACACTAATCGAGAGCACAATCCTCCATTTGTAAGTCGCTCCCTGGCTAAGCGCGTCTTAATACTCAATCCCCAGAAAACATGCATCCACGCATATCCTCGTATCATTCCATTCATTGAGAAGGATTTCTAACTTAAGCGTCAGAGGATATATCGGGAAGTGAGTACCACAAATTCTCTAACATCTTATTTATTAGTTGTATTATGTAGGATTCATATTCAAAGTAACGAGAATCGGACCCGTTTCAGCTCGACTTGCCGTGGAAAATCAAGTGGCTTCCTGACTCGTATAATAACCAAGATCTAGGAACATATCACATGTTATTAATATTAATTTTTTTATTTATTATTACATATATATGTAAGTTTATAAATAAATTAAATGCCATTATATTTAGATTCAACTCGTTAATTTGGCAAGTATAAAGTTAAGTTTGAGTCCTAATTAATATGATTAGCTTAAATGAATCTAGATAATCCTTTTAATATAACAATAGTCATTGACTTAATAACCATTTACTTAATATTATATAAAATATATAGATATATATTATTTTATAATAGATTACTATTAAGAATCACATTGGACAGGTATATACATAGAGTTTGTTGTGACTTTGGTAATAATGAACCGAGTTCATACAAATTAATTCAATCATTCAATTTGACATAAATAGGGGCACCCCTAATCAACTGCTGCTTACACTCTACAACATGGAAACAAAAAAATCCAAATACTCAATACACATAAACAATATTCGGTTCTAGATGTTACTAATATAAGTTAATTATCCTACACATTTAATATTACCAATATCATAAGTAAAAATAATTCATAAAATAAATTATCAAAAATATTGGTGACGACGAAAAAGTTCTAGAATTGTCAATTCTTGAGAAAAATTATTTGAGCTTCTTAAACTAATCTAAGTAAATCTATTGTTAAAAGTTAACTTACAGATTATGTGACATAAACATACTAACATTTAGCTGACTAATTTTGACAAGTGACCCATATTGAATAACACATTAAATTTATCTGCAATGATAGAATTAGACTACTTTCTATCTTATCGTGAATTTTAATTGATTAACTTGAAAACTTTGAATACTACTACAACTCTAATATCAAGGCTACCTATAAAATTTTGAAGGCTAACAGACTAATACACTATTTCAAAGGATTTTAACAAGGTATGAAACATTTTTGAATTTTCAACCTCACAATAATGTGGTTTTCTCTTTAAAAATCCCTTTTTCTTCTTTGTAACTCACTTTTTAAGATTAAGGAGGTGGACAAAAATGTGGTGCCTATGCATCCACTATGGATGCATTAAGATTACGAGAAGATATATATATATATATATAGTGGTGGGCAAAAACAAGAGTTCAAGATCATCAAGGGTCAAATTTGGCATGGGCCACTTGAGTGGCTGTCTAATGACTCACCTGCAACTCGCATTAAAATCCTCATAAGATCAACATCTTGAGTGGGTATTATTAGGGTTAAACACCTGGATATACCTAATTCAGTGTAGCGGAACACATCTGAACTCCCTATTAACCGTCAGCTACTAAATTTATGAATACAAAAAATAAATAATATACAACGATTTTTAACGTGAAAAATTCTTTTCAACTAAGGAAAAAATTATTTGACAAGTTTCAAACAAATCCACTATAAATAATGTCGGTTGCAAAAATCCTTTTTGAAATCCTTTCACTTCGAACCCTGAGTGAAGAAGGGTTGAATACAATCCACTTTTAGCACACCCGGTAACTCACAAGAGAAATACAATAAGAAAAGAGCAACTAAATGAAAATACGTTTCCAAAAATCACCTTCAAAACGATGTACTCACCTTTAGCAATAAATGGAATTGAAATCGGATTTCAACCAGACTCCAAACCACTTCCTTGTCATGAACCCAGACCAAATAGGTCAATTTAAATAGTTAATTATAATTCTTAAAATTTAAAATTCTAAATAAATTTAATAAATTACGCCAAATCCTAAAAATTTGGGTGTGACAAACCAAATATATAAGATTCGACAAATTAAGAATCCATACAGAACTTCATCGAATAATCGTCCGAACAAAATAATCATGACCTGTGTCAAACAGTTATAAGAAAAAACTAAATAATAACAGCAACACATCTATATAAAGAAATCCATCTAAGAAATCTCAATATGCAATCCAGAAGTCCACATGCGGCTGACTCCAACCGCCAAATATAGTCCAACAGAATCCATTCGTAAATCAAATACGACCAGTACTATTTATTTAAATAAATATAAAACTCAACGGAAAATGCGATACTACGCCAAAACTCGATCCTACTCCGCAATATATCTGAACCATCTACTCTAAATAGACAAAATAGGAAATATGAGCTTATTACTCAACAAGTATCATATTTAAATAAAATGAGTCTAATAAATCAGATGGAGGGTCAAATGGATAATTGTTCAATCAAATAATATAATAAATTTAAATCGTCGATAAAATAAATCTAATAGAAATCCAAGATCCAAAATTTATGATAGTCTCGTACTCAAATTAAATATTCAAATCCAAAATAAATATCCAAATCAGAAAACAGTCTTCATCGGAATGTGTATATATATAGAAGTAATCTGGACCAATTCTAATATGCAAAATAGCCAATTTAAAAGTCTAATCCAAATCCAAGTTTAAGTCTAAGACCAAATTAAAGTCCAATACAAAATCTACACAAAAAAATAAATTATACATCAAATTTGAGTTTCAATTATTTAAAAACTGGTTTGAAAAAAAGTTACATATACTTTAAGTAACCTTAAGCCATATCAAATACAAATTAGGCTAACATGCTTACTCACCCATGTACTCTGCCTTCCATTGAAGAGGTTGCTCACTATATTTTGCCACCCACGATTTTGGGTGCAATCCTCAACCTTATCAAATATATTAGGACGTCCAAATATATTATAAAGTCAAATCAAATCATCCAAATAGAAATGGTCACTACTCCAAGCCTATTCTACCGACGGAAAGGGATTTCGAAATAACAAATATCTCCATGTCAAAAGTTGGCTAGAATATTCAATAATAAATCCAAATGTAGTGACCACTACTTGATACATGCATGTGAAAATATACAGCCTATACAAGTTTTATGTACATTTTCATACACACATACTGATATAAATATATACAATGTCTGATAAATTATTCAAACTTTTAAAAAAATATTAAATCCTCCAAAATCATAAAGCCCATACCAAAAACCTTCAAATTAGCCAATGAGTCATATATGTATGTCAAAAATAAATAAATTGGATGTATAAAAATACATGTATGTTAATAAAAATTTTAAATATTATTCAAAATACATCAGATATTAAATTAAATCAAGAAAAGGGGTTATAAATACATGCCTTGACTTTATTCCAAGTAGATTCGCCAAAAGGATGCCCCGAGGTACCCGAATCGGGCCTTCTCTCTCCTACTTCACGCGCAACCCTTTCTCTCTCTTCGAACACCTCACCTCTACCTCTCTCTCTTCATGTTTCTCTTTCACCGGTGGTAGCTCCAGCACGAATGACGGCGGCGACCACGGTGGCAATGACCCGACGATAGCACAATAGCGAACAGCGACACATACAATTCGGTGACAATTTTCTCTCTCTACCCTACCTCATCCACTCATTTTTCCACGATTCAACAGATTTCTACCAAAATCAATACATGCAACTCCAAAATTAGTACCAACAATGAGAAGAAAATGATTTACTTACCTTAATTTTATATGTTTCCTCCAGTAATGATGGCAACGGCGGTGGCCGTATAAGGAATGGATTTCATCAATAAAAACTTCGTTCCAATGATTTCAATATGACTTCAAAATTTTGAATTTTATCTAAGACGCCTTGTCATTTTAGAAAATTAATTGATAAACTCAATTTGTAATCGAACAAGTTTCGATCGTTCAAATTAGTGTTTCGGCGAACTTGAAACCAACTTAGAAGTTGCTGAAACTTCCGAATAGCAACTTGACTAAAATTTATAATCAAAATTAATATTTAAAAGGACCTGATAGCAGCTAAATAAAATTTTATACACTTAAATAAAATTAGAGGAGGTATAAATTAAGGGGCTAGCTAATACCTTATAAATTAAGTTAATTTTAATGCATCTTTAACAATTAAAATTTTATTGGTTATTGAGGGTCATATGTCACTTCTTCAAGCTCCAATATTTAGAAACATATTAGAAGAAAGAAGGCTTAGTGTGGCAAGGGAGAGAAGGAAGACACGACAACCCTCAATCCTCACACACACATACTCCAAGTTGGCACTTAGATTAAATAAAAAGAAAAAATAATTTTGCATGGCAAAAATTGGTGGAACACATAGCACTCATGAAGGCTTAACATGTATCCAAATAACCATCAATAGAGTTTCAACAAGAGGTTTCATGAGGGACCAACAACTCACCTCCATGCAAGTGGTGAGTCATCCATTGGGTAGCTGAGAATTCGCCACTTTGTGAGGCAGGTGACAGCACCAAAAAATCCAAACAATGACTTAGCATTTAAGAGGACAAGTATAACTAGAAATACATAAAAGAAAAGAGGAAACGTCGGAGAGAGGAATACGGAGAAAAGCAGACCAAAATCGGGAGGAAAAATAGAGCCAAGAAGCTACCGGCTGTTTGGAGTTAGGAATTCAAATATTATTCTTCATTAAATCAGGCAAGAACACCTCTCACTCTTAGATTTATTGTTAAATTCTTGATATTATCTTGAAGTATTATGAGTCCAATACCTAAAATACTTGTTGAATTCATGCTAGAATAAGAAAAGTTCATCAACATGTCAAACTGCAGTTCAGTTACTGAACTTTGCTGAACCTTGCTAATATCCAAATTTTTACATGCTTTATTTGGTCGATTCATACCATGAAGTTTTTAATGTATATATTTTAATTTTTTGGCTAAATCATCATATTTTTATGAAAAAATTATTCTTAATAAAATCGACCGATTCAACTAAAATAAAAGAGATTGGTAGATTGAATTGGCTAGAAACCGGGCAATTACTGGTGCTGACTTTGGCTACTGTTTTCACTAAGTTTTTGACCGATTCAAACTTTACAAAAATTATATGTGATATTTCAATGAACCGGCAATATGCCATAAAATTGGAGTAAATTTATCTTGTAAAAATCTGAGTGGTTCAGCCCAAGGAAAAGAAAGTGTTACTGAATCAACCAGAAGCAATACTATGTATGAAAAATCAATGCATAACTTTGAATCGAGTAAGAATAAAAATGAAAACTTTATATGAGCCAGTCCAAAATTTTGTACAGATTCGAGAAATGTAAAAGTAATTTTTTTATGGTGATTTGTCCACTGAACTGGTCAGAAAACCGAAGCTTGCTGGTGAACCGGTTGCAGCATTAGTTTGGCATTTCTGTCAAATCTAAGCGAACCAGCTGAAATTTCACGGATAAATCGATCATATTCAATATGTTAAGATAGTAAACTAACTAAATATCAAGTTGACCAAATAATTATGGGGTGAAGCAACTGCTGAAACAAGATTGAGAACCGATTTCAACAAATCGGTTCAGCTTTTGATTCTAGGCTGGAATAAGTGGACCAGTTCAGGCATGAATTTTATTTAAGTGAACCGGCCAATCCTTTTTTGGTATATAATAAATCAGTCCATATGATAAAATATAAATTTCAAGTAAAATATGCATGTTCTTAATTATTATATTCTTATTGAGTATTTAACTTACTCTCTTACTATTTTTCTTTTCCTTCAGATGTTTTGTAGGAGTTCATACATGGTGAACAAAAATAAAGAAGAACAATTAGTTATGCAATAATTAGTAGTGATGTAACTAGTTTAGTTTAAATGATGATGCAAGAATTTGTAATTTTATAAGCATATGAGGAATGTACTTGTTTTTATTTAAAAGTATATCTGCCAATTCCATGTGGTTATCATGCAAGTTTCGGTATAATTTTATAATATGAATATTGGGTTATTAGTTAGTATTTTTTCTTATCACAAGTTGCATTTATATTATTGTTGAATGAATGTCAGCGTCATTGATAATTGGCTTTATTTTGGATCTTATATATTATAGTTTGTCGTGATTTTCAAATTATTATAAGATAAGCACACGTTCCCTATGATTAATATGGACATAAGAATGGAGGACATGACAGGCTGTTTGCTTCGGTTCGCAATTCCCTCATCTACTCACACCAACACACAAAATGGAGGGTAGAATCACGGAAAGGGTTTTGTTGGCTTCCATTCTCAGCATCGGCACCTCCGACGACAACGACAATGATGGCCCTGTTCCGACCGTCTCTCTCTTCGCCTCTCTTCCTCCTCCCTCCTTTTCTCTCTCCCGAATCCCTTCTCTTATTCTTTTCCCTTTTTTATATATTATTATTATTATTATTATTATTATTATTATTATTATTATTATTATTATTATTATTATTATATTTATTTATATTCAAATTGATATTCAGATGATAATACAAGCATACCTCGAGCACCAGCCCAACTTATCCAAAAATTCTTTAAAATTTTATAATATTTAATTAATTTTTATCGCATCTAATTTACCTAAAATTATAATTAATAATAAAATAATTCAAATGGAGATTCAGAATATTACATTCCTTTTCTTTTTTCATCTCTCCTCTCTCACTGTATGGTGCCTCTTGTGGAAAAAAAATCTCAAAAATTTTGGAACCAAATGCTAAAATTGCTTTTGTGCGATTTTATAAACCCCGAGCATGTTCGATCGCCTGTCGAGTATACTTGAGTGCCAAGCCTCTAGAATTGGTGCTTAAGAGCCAATCGGGCGTGGATTCAGTGTACACATTCTAGAATTTCCACCTCTTCACTACTCGAGCAAGCCTCAAGCGCCCTACTCAACCCTTGCCTCCTAGCCACTTGCTGCACGCGCAAAGCACAGGCGAATACTCCAATCATCTCATAAACCCCGCGGGATCCTCTTATGACTTTTTGTTTGTTGGAACACCTACAAAAAAGTGACCAAAAAACCTAACAGGTATCATGTACTTCATTTGTGATTAGCCATTAATATTCTTTAAAAGTATGCAATTTGAGTAGCGACATGGAGTTAGAAGAAAATTGTGAAGTTGCGCCCCAAAGTCCAATGTTGTGTTTGCTATTGTATCGGTCATGGCACTAATACTTTTTTATGGTTAGATAATTAGCATCCGATAGGTCCTCTTTGCGATAAATTATGAGATAGAATGATGACCGTCATTGGACTACCTGGGGACGCGAAGGTATTTTCCATCATCAGCCATGGAGCATTGAGATGGCCTAATACTTATGATATGGAGGTGGCTAACATTGTAGACAGTATGCCACAATACTACCCAATACCCTCCAGGAGGGACACGATTACATAGAGTGCAAATCTTAATGAAATATTCTTGACTAGTTTTGCCTATAGATTATTTCAAAGATTCAAACTTAAAATGATTTGGGCTTCTCTCGTTTAGGGACGGCACCACATTCCCAAGCATGCATTCACGCTATGGTTGGCAATTCAAAGAAGACTTAGTACTTTGGACCTTATTGATAGGATAATCAACCAAGCTAATATATGCGCTTTATGCAAAAATGATAAGGAAAGCCATAATCATCTTTTTTTTAAATGCCCAGTCTCCAATGGAGTCTGGAAGAATATGAGTCGATGTGCGAGACTTCACTGGCCTTATAGGAAATGGAGATCCAACATTGAATGGGCTGCTTGCAAATGGAAAGGAAAGAATGTTAAAGCTCCATCCTCTAGACTTATCCTAGCAATCACGGTTTACTTCATATGGCATGAACGTAATCAAAGAACATTTAATAACTCACGTATACAGGATGAGACTTAGCTTATCAACTAGATCACTGACATAGTTCGTCGCAAGTCCGAGTTGAGTATAATTGGACATAATATGTGAGGTTTTGGGTCTTAAAATATAATAAATACGATGAAATTAACATGATAATAATTAATACTAGACCTATTGAATGTATGAGTATGCGTATCAGAAGGAAAATTGGGTTGTGAATTGCTGCCAGCAGACTGCGCCTGCTGTGCACTCGAGCGCAGGCTCGAGCACAAAAGGCAGTGGCGTAAGCAGCAGGTCGTGCCTGCTCCGCACTCGAGCAGAGCTTGAGCAGTAAAATCCAATAGCTCCCCCGCCCGCTGAGCGCCTGTGCAGGCTCTAGCGTGGGCCGGCAGCGAGGCCGCGCTCACTGCTCGCTCGCCTGGTGCTCGAACTCCCCGACGGGTATAAAAACATGACCTGCTTTGCGTTTTTTTGATTTTTCTCATTTCCAGAGGGTTTTCGGAGAGGAGGAGAGAGGAAGAGTGTCAATTTTAGAGAGAGAAAAGAGGAGATCGAGTTGTAGAGTCTGAATCCGTCCTGGAGCCAATTATAAAAGTGTTAGATGCGTCGAGGCAAGTGTTCTCATACTCACTAACTTTCCTCTTTCGATATTTTTTGGTTATTGTTGGGTATTTTCATCTCAATACCCACCCAAACCATGAAAAATGTGATACACCTGACCTAAGACCGAGGATTATGTAATTTATTGTCTGATTTACTAATCGATCCGGCCGGTAGAGTACAGTTAAACCCTAACCTACGTGAAATTGGGAGTTTTCTGTTTCTGCACCTTATTTTGTTAAATTGACCCCAAAATGTGAATCCCCAAGTCCCAAATGTGTGTATATGTTGGCCGCGCGATCGATCTCGCACGTCTCGACCAGTTCGCGGCGTCCGGGCCCTTTAAATGGGCGCTGACACTGTTCATCGAGACAAAATGAGGAAATTTGCATGTTTTACCTTCATAAAATGTTGAGATGACTTTGAAATATGAATCCTCGCATCCCAAAAGTAAGTACGTATTGACCGGACGTTCGATTTCATAAAATTTGACCCGTTCGTGGCGTCCGAGCCCTCTAAAAGTGGCCTAATACTGTTCACGAGAAATTGGAAAGTAAATGTACATGCTTTAGCTCTCTTCAGTTGTGATAGAACTTATGACTAAATGTTTTGTCAAATTATAAGCACTAAAACGTATAATTGTGCACCGGAAGTAAGGGAATGCGTCTCGGAGGCTTCTAAGGTGGTGTTTGACCCACGAAAGTAAGTATAATTAAACTCTCTTACGAGTTGAACTTATTTGTTGAAAGATCTAAACTCCAAATAAAAGAAAAGAACTGAACGAGTAAATGGAATGGAATCCACAAAGTGTAAAGTGATGGATTTGGTCTCCCGGTTGGAGACATGTGATGGGAATGTAATTTCCCAGTTTGAGAATGTATATAGCAATGGTGGATTCCCCTTCAAGGATTAAGACTAATCTTGAAACTAGGACCACGGATCATAGGGGTAGTACCATCTAACTTACCATGTATATCACGGTGGGAACGCAAGGAATACTCCGGCCACTCCTGGGGGCGGGTGATATTCAGGGTACGCTTTAGGATGCTGCTGTGAAAGAACGGTGATTGCCCTGGTCCATTGGGTATATGGGACGATTGAGATGGCCGAGTATTGTAGGACTAAAACGTAGCCGATGGTCAAGTGCTGCAGACCTAAAATGTAGCTGATGGTCGAGTGCTACAGACCTAAAATGTAGCCGATGGTTGAGTGTTGCAGACCTAAAATGTAGCTGGTTTTAGAATTTGTGGCAGACACATTCATTTCCTCATCCTCTCACATCATTGGTTAGTACGACCTACGAACTCAAGTCCGCAAAGATTGATGAAAGTAATGAAAGTGATGAATATAACCAGAACAAACATGCGAACTAAATGATTCCCGATGCTCCCCCTCCTTGCATGCTTTCTTTATCCAAGTTATATGATTTCTCTATCCAATTACTGCCTTTCCTGTAAATTGCTGTAATTAGTGATGTATAATTTTATTTATTGGGCTATACGCTCACCCTTACTATATATCTTTCAAATAAGAACACATTGATACCCGACGAGACAAAGTAAACCATAGAAGTGCGATTGGCAGCTGATATTGCACGCAGGACTCGGGGCTGGGACTTAGCTGATTTTGTGTATGAAATAGGAATTTTGGTCCTACTTTTATAAACTGTATAAAACATGTATGGTGATGATTAATGATGTTTAGTATGAATGAATGATGGATTAGTTTCCTCTGTATATTATAGTTTTTATGCTGCCGCGGGTCCTTCTCATTGTGGTTATGATCGAGGTTCCTAGTTAGCATCCTTCCCCACCGGCATTATACTGGAGTTATGATGTCGGTGCCATCTCGGTTGATGCAATGATTAGATCTTGTGTAGTGTGTTGAGCATTAAGATTTGTAGTTTTGTTGTGGAAGGTTATAGATTATTGTGTATGGTTGATTTATAGGTGTTTATATTTCGGCAAACTTTCAATTTGTAGCGTTGGTGTACATTGTCCCTCCCAACCACATAGGCCGCATGGTTTTGTTCTGGTGACTCCCCACAGGTCCCAAGACACGTCCTGGGAGCCTGTGAGGGGTTCGCCAGGAGAAAACCTTAAGGCTTTTATATGGTTGGAGATGCCGAAAAGTTCTCCCAAGCCGAAAAGGACAATATCTCGCCACACTGTGCCGCCTCTGCACCACGTTGGGGGACGCATTTTGGGGGTGGTGGAGGCCATCTATCAGGAACAAAACCGTGCGCCTGTGTGGCAAAGCGAACGATATTTACAAGCGGGTACCCGGAGACGTTACATAATAGTTGTACTAGATCCATTGTCCCTTGTTAGAATTTAAATTTAAAAGTGTAGAAGTCAAATTGTATGCGACCCACCCACTTCCTTTCTTCTTGTTATTCTTTGCGGATGTTTTTTTATGTTTCCATTATTTATGTGAAGTTCAGGAGATACCCTAACTTTTATATTCTATTTCAAGTCTGACAAAAACTTAGAGTGAGAACATAAATTTTGTAAATTCTTAAATGTGGTCATATTGGTTGCAAGAATGACATAAAAAGATAAATCTCAAATAATGGGTAAGGCACATGAGAGAATAATTTAGGAATCATTCTAGAGTACACAAGATATTTCCTAAATTGATGTTCAAATTCAGGGACATCCTCCTAGTTTTAGTATGAAAAGGCACAATCATCTTATCACTTTTATTCATCAAAGTCCTTTCATTTCATTTTTTTCTATGTTTAGTGGGGGTGATTGTGACCAAAAATACCACAATGATAATAAGTAGATCCTAATCTAATGGGAATAGATGACACAGATGCTTCATCTGACCTAAAATGATAATGTCTCCATGAGAACTCAATACAATTTGGGTGAATATACTTGACATTTTTACAACCAAAGCATGTTGATAAATTTTTTTTCATAGAGTAGATTATAATCCCGTGAATCTTAAGTTGAGTCTTAGAAATAGCTTGCCTAGGTTTCTTTTCATAGCAAGTTGGAGTGCCCACTTCATTTTCTTTGCTACTCTTGGTAGCAATAACAATGACAGTTTTTGAGGGGTGACTGTAACGGAACTGATTATTTTCCTCTCATAATCTCCGTCAGTAAATAAACAAAACTAATACCAACATTTTAACATATTAAATTCTGTAAAAATTTTAGCAAGTTTTCTTTGTAATTGGACCAAAAACCATTTATACAAATTGCTTAATTAAAACATGTACAAGCATATAAATCCTAAGACTTCAACATTTAACACAATATATACACTGGATCGACAAATACTATATTATTCATAATTTCAACACAGTATTCACAACTACCACATTAGATCTAAATAGAGATACCATCTAGGCCAAAATAAATCTATAATCAAGCAATAATAAAACCAGAACTAAATACATCAACTACCTGCAAAAGTATAACGAAATCTACAATAATACATAACATATCATACCACATTCCATTATACAATATAAATCTAACTTAACTATTTTCATTCTATTACATTAAACATATACAAAATCACAAGTCCTCAAAGTCCAGCCAATCTCTTTAGCTTATCTCCCGCCTTACTCTAACTAATTGGGTATCAACTCGTAACTCTCATCTAGAATGAAGGAAGGTAAGAGTGAGCTAATAGCTCAACAAGTATATCAAATCAAGACAATAAATAATAAAAATAGAATTTAGCAGAAAAAATACACGTAGACAGAAAAGGAATGTATATACAGAACTTGATTAGGCATGCTTGGGTGCAATTCACTTCTTTCTTTCATTCTTATTTTCTTTAAAACATAATATAAGTATAATTATTCATCTTTGCAGACTTAAGGTAATGGACCTTACTAGCCAAAGGAAGCCAATAATCGAGGATATATTATGTTACATACATAATTAGAGGCCAGAAGTAGTACAGTAGTATCCCTCTTGACGAGATAATTTACAGTAATACCTCCCGAAGGCAAGTCAAACTCAATACAATATCCTTCAGTTGTTAACGCCCTGAGGAATAGTGAACCACATATCACTCCATGGACGGAGTTATCCTCAATTACTGTCATAACATTCTAAGGCATATCCCTAATATCACCCGTTACAACAAGTGGCCAGGATAATTCCCTTGAGATTCCACTGTTACACTAGTGACATACCTAGGGGCATTGCCCATCAAAAACATGAATGTGGATCCTAGTTTCCCAATTTTTTATTCTTTTGAGGGAGATTTTATTAGATTCTTTTCACAGATATTTCCATCTAGGAAATTAGATTCATCAAATTTTCAATGTGGAATTCCCTTCCAGTTATTCATGTACTCATTGTCTTACTTGCGAATTTTAGTCTTTTCATAACTTAACTTATATACGAATAACGAAAGCGTAGAGAAGATTAGAAGTTCTTACCGTTAAAAAACGAATTGACTTTGAGAGTTTTCGAACACAGATTTTCTTCACAATTGAACATATTGGAACTTCTAGATTATATAATTGAACTTACATAAATATACATATCACTTAATCAGCAATTAAACATAGAAAAAGTATACAAAATATCGTCTGAAATCCTCGGGTGAACAATCCCGTGAACAATGCACATGAACGGTGCACGATGCACATATCGATTAATTGTCAAAATTTCAGACATCTAACGGGTAATTTATCGAACCCAAGGCATGGATAATTATAATCCCAAGTCAATTTATACATTAAACTCCAAATCGAAGCTTAAACGATGTTCGAGCACGTGTTAGGGGCTTCGCAAACGAAAATCCATATATAACTACAAATTCAAATACCCAATTGATTAATCAACTTTTTCAATCCATAGATAATCATATTCTAGTCCCAAATTAAGTAAAAGTTTCAAAAATTCGTGGGTTACATGCTCGGGCACGAGGGTTAGGGTTTTCGTTATCTGAAACCTTACCTAAACTACAAATTTAGACGCCAAATTAACATATATACATGTTTAGGTATTGAGAATCATAAAATATAAACTTAATCAGGTATCGAACGAGAATACCCTGAAGAAAACAAGATAAAAGTAAAAGAAAACGAAAGATGAGAGTATGAATGTACTTACCTCGACCCGATCTATCACATTTCTAACTGGTTCTTAGACGGAATCAGTCTCGCAGGCCTCCATCTCCCATTCTCTCTCTTCCTCTTCCCTCTCCCTCTCTCACTTTTTCTCCTGGAAATGAAATCTACCTGAGAAAATGGCACGAGCGGCATTGATATTCGGTGAGCCGGCGCTCATGCGGGCGACGAGCGTGCATCGGGCGTGCTTGGTTTTGGACATGGCGCTCGAGCACACGGTGAGCGTGCCTTGGGCGCTCATATGCTCGAATCGGCGCTCGAGCTTGGGCTTGAGCACGCGTCAGGTGCGAGTCAAGCCCGGTGCCAACCAGCAGCGTGCCAGCTTCGCGTTTTAGCTATCCGATACCCGTTTTGACCCTTTTAACACAATTTTTCACATCCTAAGGCCCTAATTTTAATTTTATAACCTTAATAAGCCATGATTATCATAATTTAAAACTCGAAATCTTATTTACGGTTAACATTCAACGATTTACAATTTCAATTCCCGATTTTGTTATTTCTGATTTTTTGAGCTTTTCAATCCAATTCCTCCCGTACCTTTTGACCACAATTCATCTAATTCAACTTAATTACCTTCCAATTATCATATTTTAGAAATTTGAGGCCTCACCACCCATATTAACCATATCTTGAAAACTAATAACTTACAACGCCCAACTTCCTCTTTCTACTTCCGAACTCAAAATTTTCACATTCTAAATATAATCATTGATCATTATTAATTCAATTACACTCTAATCATTGTATTTCAGAACTCTGGTCGTCATAGGTGAGTCATTTGAGAGAAATTATTTTTGTATCTAGGCCCCTTTTTGTCTCCGGTTGATTTTCTAAGAATAAGAATATGGTCAAACATTTTAGTGCTATCAAGAAAACATGAAAAGTTGAGCATTTGATATTTCAAGTTCATTAAAAAAAAGTATATATTGTCCTTAAGAACTTGATTTTCGTCATGCAAAAGGGTCTCTTCCTTTTTGTGGATGCAATTTTTTCAAACTTTTCATTTCATGCTCTAATTCTTTAATCTTTTTTAAAAAGAGTTACTCGTTTGTTTGATCTTAAGATTTTGATAATATAGTTCGTTAAAAACTTCTTGTAAGATATCAATCCCATTTTTAGAGTCTGAGTGAGAGTAGTCAGAGTCATTAGAGATAACGAATGACTCAAAGTCATTTAGACAACTAGGGTCAATGGTCGGTGTAAACATGTGATATCACTTGAAAGAAATAAGGTACCCCTTAATTAACTATAATTTAGACCATACGATAACTTGTAAGTAAAAAAATATCTAAATACTCAATAAACATAAACAATATTCACTCCTTGATGCTACAAATACAAGTTAATAATCCTATACACTCAATATCACCAATATCACAAGTTAAAGTTGTGCACAATAAATAAACACAAATATATGTGAAGAAGAAAAAGCTAATTAACAAATCAGTTCATAAGAAAGAAAAAAAAAAACATCTACACTTGTCCAATACAGTCAAAGTAAATTTATTAGTGAAAATTAAGTTACAAACCATGTAGTATAAATATATTAACCCTTAGCTAACCAACTTTTGATGTAATACTCTCGGTGTTTCATACTTGAGTTATTTCGATGTATGATTATTGATTAATCATTAATGAATATGAATTGATTATAGATGATATTTCTCGGAGTTGATAATTTATCCTTGGATTGAATCTAATTGTTTGGTAAACCCTAGCTTGATGGCTTTGAGAAGACTCCTCGAGGATATTTTGATAATTTTTAACATTAGTATAAATTAGTTAATAAACAAATTGTGGATAATAATTATTCAGATTTAGATATTCATATTAAGAATTTAAATAACTTATATTTGGAGGGAATATGAGAGCTTCGAAGCTCTAAATTTTCCTTGAAATTCTAATTCATCTAAACCCTAGGACCCTCACTACTTGTAACCTAGCCACCATCTTTTTGGTATTTAAAACCCTAATATATTAAGTTATTGTTAGCTTATTTAGAGTAAAATGCCAAAATTTAGGAGCAAAGAATCAGCTTTATTATTTGAATTGTAATTTAAAATGTAGGATGGAAAAAACAAATACTAGCCAATTTATTGGAAACCCTAGCTGCATAGATATTACCTTGAACCCAACCACCACTTGTTTATATGTTATGTTATGTAGAGGAGCAGCAGACTTCAAGGGCATTAACCAGTTGAATAATTTTCTGATTTTTGAAATTCAAAAAGAGAGGGAAAACCTACAGTAAACCTTAGTGCTCCTTTGTGTTTTAAACCCTAGAGAACCTCTTGCTTTCTTCCACTTCTTTTGCTGTTTCATTCTTGTGAGAAGAGAGTTGAGGGAGGTGGGCAGATATGAAGAGAAGATGAATCATGAGGAAGAAAGAAAATAGAAAGATGAAAGATCTTCATCTGTGTAGCCTACTATTTTTTTGCAAGTAGTTGACCCCTTCTTACAAATGTTCTAGTTTTATTTTTTTAGACATTCTCATACCGTACTTTGTGTTGTTATTTTTATTAATCAGTTAGAAACCAAAGAATAAAATAAGAAAAGAGAAGACATATGCATGTTATGTTAACTTTCATGAAGACTTATGCATGTTCAAATGCGGCGCATGAGCTAGTGTTCAAATACCACTGATGGAAATCTATCATTTGATAGACATTCGAACATTACTATATAGTGTTGTATAGACTGTGATGCATGTAGATCTATAGTATTTGGTTGTTATGGCATATTATAGATTTGATTGACTAATAATATAGAGATATGTATCATTATTCTATATTTTTTTCTTGGTTTTGTGCTTGTATAATATAGATCTTGAATTTAGTGTTTGAACTAATGTTCAAACACCAGAGTAGTTCTTGAAGTAGATCTATAGATTTTTGAGTTTCTATCCATTATAATTTTATGTACTGCTTGATAGTAAATTATAGAATGCCTGAACAACCTATGATACAATTTATGTGTGGCTACACTTCATTTCCTTAAAGATGGAATTTGATGTTTGAATGCCATGAGAGGTAATGATCAAGCGCTAAGCATGGTTCCGGTGAGCTTTGGGAAATGCAATGATTTCGACTTTTTTGGATATAATTATTTTGTATTATATCTATTTAGGGGCTTTAGTAGTAAAGATAATAGTTCGGATGGACTTAGCATCGATTTCTTGAGGAGTAGATTTTGGCATTTGATTGACATATGAGCTTAGGTTTGAACGTCGGAGTGTTAATTTTGAAAGTGTGAGCTAAATTTTAAGTGTAAGACCTGGGAAGATAATTTCTAAAATTGAGATAAGTTTAGAGAATATTAGTCCACTTAGTGAAAGGTGACCATGTAAAGAGCAAATAGGTATTCTCTTGATTCATTTACTCTTTCCTCTTAAAGGATTTTTTTATATTACTCTTGATTGTGTGAGTGTTTTTCTTGACATGTTATGGTTGATGTAAATGATATTATATAAAAATATGACTGCGTGATAGTGTCATGGTCAAAATTGGAATTGGAAGAATTTATATTTGAGATGGAAAAATTAGAGAGAATTTATTATTGAGAGGAAAGAAAGATGGGAAGTAGATAAGTAGGAAAACAAAGAGAAGTAGAGAGGTTTGGGAAAGAGGAAGAGTAGAGGAAAGAAAATTCAGAGAGCAAGAACAATATTCATTTCATCATACATTTTATTACTATTATACTGCCTTATACCACTGTTGCCTATTGTAACATCATATTTTCATCTAACAAACAATTTAATTAACTAACTATTAACTAATTCTTTGGGCGGCTACTAATTCTCGATTAGCTCCTTCTATGATTATCTTATTCATGATTGGCCAGCTAATTCTTTAGGCCATGCCTGCCCCTGTCTAGGAGTATTTCATGACAATATCGTCCTCTATAATTTTTCCTTGTGCTCAAGGAAAAAAATTGGAAACTGAAATCCCATAAAGGTTTCGTCCTCCCACGTGGCATCTTCCTATTGTAAAGTCATCCAATGGATCAATAGCTACTATACCCGCTTCCCTATTCGTTGTATTATCTGTGAATTTAGAATTTGAAAATGTCTCACCTCAACTTTCTAATCATCATCCAAGGTAGGAAACAGTGTGAATACTTGACTAGTCCTACCAATCTTCTCCTTAAGCAAGGATACGGGAAAAATAGGGTGAATTTTCGAGTTGACGGGCAACTCTAGTTGATGAGCAACCTCAGCAATCTTTGCTATGATTTTATAAGATCTATAGTACTTGGCTGAAAGCTTCAAATTTTTCTCAAGGCAATAGAAGTTTGTCTATATGGTTGGAGCTTTACATACACCATGGTGTCCACTTCAAAGGCGTCATTATCTTTTCATGTTAGCATATTTTCTCATTTGATTCTGTGCAGCTGCCAATTGTTCCTTCAAGAAGTGAATTATTTGCTTCTTTTCTTAAACTATTTCTACCACAGATGGTGTATACACCATGGTGTCCACTCCAAAGTGCAGCTGTGGAGGAGCAAAGTCATATAGAGCCTAAAATGGAGTCATCTTAATGGTTTGGTCATAGATGAAATTATACCACCATTCAACTAAGATCAACCAGTTAACATCATTGAGTTGGTTTTTATGCCATCATGTATCTCAAATATGTTTCTAGGCATTGATTAGCTATCTCCATTTGCCCTTCTGTTTGTGAGTGATAAGATATACTCGTGTAAAGTTTTGTTCCCATACTAGTCACCGATGATTTTCAAAACAGTCTGTGAACACCTTACCTCTATCCGAAACTATATATCAGAGACTCTATGGAGCTTAATAGCATAATTAGAAAGTAATCCAAAAACTTTATTTAC
Source organism: Nepenthes gracilis (assembly GCA_033239525.1). NCBI lineage: Eukaryota > Viridiplantae > Streptophyta > Magnoliopsida > Caryophyllales > Nepenthaceae > Nepenthes > Nepenthes gracilis. The sequence goes on along the minus strand of BSYO01000018.1, from coordinate 6,495,961 downwards.
TGTAAAAGGGCGTAATAATAGTAAGAAATGACAATATATTGTTAATCTGTCTACCACTACAAATATTGTATCTTTCTCATTTGATTTAGGTAATCATTTGATGAAGTCCATTGTGTTATGACACTAAGAGTATAATAGAGAAGGTAAAGGTTGTAAAAGACCGGGATAAGATGTCCTCTCAATTTTGTCTTTTTGACATGCTTCATATAAAAGTATCAACATTCTAACTCTTAAAAAAGTTTTGGCTAGAAGAAGAACTGTTGTACTCTTTTATAAGTGGTTGTAATACCTGAATGACTACCATAACTTTGCTCATGAATTACCAATAAAGATTCTATCAAAATGTAGTAGAATTGCCAATACCCCACACTCCTTTGTAATTTAAAACCCCATTGTAGATGGTAAATTATAGGTGAGATTCAAGACTAGTTATTAACGCCGCCATGATCTCACAGATCCATGGATCATTTATGCTCTATTTCCAACTTCCATGTAGGTACCACTATTGATATTGCTTTACAGTTAGTTTCATGATCTTCTATCTTCTTGATAAAATAGCAGCCACCACATTTTCTTTGCTTTTCTTATATAAAATCACATAGTTTAAAACTAATAGATTGGATACATTTCTTTGTTGAAATGGTGAAGTTGTCTTTTGCTTTAGTAAATACTTGAGGCTTTTATAATCTGTCTTGATGTTAAATTAGTAATCCAACAAATAATATCTCTATTTAAAAATTGCCAATAAAATTAATAATAGTACTTTCTTATAGATTGATAAGTCCATATTCTTCATTCCAAAAGCCTTACGGATTAGGCTACATGACAATTTTGTTGTAGAAAAACATCTCCCATAACTTTGGTTGAAGCACCTATTTCAATCACAAAAGGAAAATTGAAATTGGACAGAATCAAAACAAGTACCTGAGTCATAACAATCTTTAGTTTCTGAAATGCTTCCTCTGCTTCCTCAATCCACTTGAATACTTTTTTTTTTCAATAAGCTTGTCAAAGGCCTACTAATGACCCCATATTTCTTTATAAACTACCTATAATACCTTGTTAAACCAACGAATCCCCTCAATGCCTTGATATTAGTAGGAATCTGCCAATAACTCAATGCTACAATCTTTCCAGGATTTGTTGAAACTCCTTCCTTGAAGATAATATGGCCCAAGTATTCCACCTTATTTTGACCAAAAGAACATTAACTTTCCTTGGAAAAAAGAGAATGTTGTCTTAATGTAAGTAATACAAGTTTAAGGTGTTCTAGGTGAGTTTTCAAGTATTGTTATCAAAGAAGGCCAACACAAATTTTTTTAAGTAAGACTGAATTATATGATTTATCAAAACTTGAACAGTTGTATAGTAAATCCAATATGTATAACTTTGAACTCATAATATCCTTAATAGCTTTTAAAAGTTGTTTTAAATATATTAGGTTCATACAATTGAATTTGGTGATAACTAAATTTTAAATTAAGATTGAAGAAGATAGATGACTCACTTAATTCATCAAGTAAGTCATCTATAAGGGATATAGGAAATTTATTTTTAATTGTCATTAAATTAAATTGTTGATAGTCTACTTAAAGTTTTGAAGAACTATATTTCTTCTTTACTAACAAGATAGGAGATGCAAATAGGTTGAAACTCGGTTGTATTATGGATGATTTAATCATTTCAGCAACTTGGTATTCTATTTTATTCTTTTGAATGTGGTTATATCTATAAGGTCTTAGGTTTATTGGGTTGTGGCTTGGTTGCAAGGAAATTTTGTGGTCAAAGCGTCTTTTAGGTGGTAAATGACTTGATTTTTCGAAAATGTTTTGAAATTCAAGAAGCAATTCTCTCATAGGAGTAGGAATGACTACTTGGTCTTCAAATTATTTGCCTCATGTGTTGTGATACTCTTCAATGTAGACTCTTCTTTATAGCCTTAAAGTTCAATTGGGCAGCCCTCCATGTTGAAATTTAATTTGAGTTGATAGAAGTCAAAGAGAATTGGACTAAAGATTTTCATTCAATCAACTCCCAAGATCATGTCACAATTGCCCAATTCCATTACTCTCAAATCTGCCTTGAAAGAATGGCCCTATATCAACCAAGTTAAATCACAACACTTGGTCTTGTTGATGATTTTACTCCCATTGGCTACTCCCACAGCTAACGAAGGAGTAGTAGTTAGAACTCCTTTAATCTCTTTAACCACTTTGGGACTCACAAAACTATGAGTATTGCCACTATCCGTCAATATAGTCAATGGTTTCTTTTCGCATTCACCAAGGATTCATATGGTGTTATTCTAAGAGTTAGCAGCTAGAGCTTGTACAATAATGTTTTCTATTTCTTCTTTCTCATCTTGATCCTCCTCTGGATCAATATCTTTGTCTTCCTCTCTATCCATGTCTTCTTCCATTCTCAAACAATTGATTTGCTTTTCTTTACACTCATGCCCCATAGTAAATTTTTCAATGAATCTGAAGCAAAGTCTCAATGTTCTTTTTTGATCAAGGGACATCATAGATGATTATTAGGATTGGTTCTAATTGTTGCTATTATGTTACTGGCCTCATCGCTGCCGAAATTATGGTATCACCGAGCTAGCCGAGGTCTCAAAAAAATATCAAAACAATACAATCACCTCGAAAATATCGCGACTACATAAAAAATTATTGTTATTCTTCTAATTATTAGTTACTTTACCACCCCCTAATTATTATTACCAGCTTCTTGTTACTAGTTTTCCCCATTCCCTTATTAGTTATACATTCTATTTCTTATTCTGTTACACATGCATATACTAGTTGGGTCATTGACCAGCATATAACCATGTACTCACGGTTATTAGAATCAGAAAATAAATTCCCCTCTTTTGTCTCTCCTCTTTCTGTTTCTTTTTTTTAGTAAGTAATTAAATTTATAAATAAGAATAAAATGTACAAAATCAATATTCTATCACCAAGTGATTTTTCAATTTGGATTTAGAACACAGACGCGGGGCACCCCCGGGAACCGAAATCATGTCACTAACCCAGATAACCGGTAAAGAAACTAAAAAAAATTACATGTGCTAAGGTCCTCTAAATCAGCAAATCAGGGCAGCAGGTAAGCTCAAATCCAACCCCGCCCGGCTATAAGCCAAAGATCGGCCTAAAGGAGATCCTCAAGCATCTTGGCACTTGCAACCCGGTCGTTTACATCTCGATCTATTGTCAAAACACGAGGCCATATTCACCTCGGATGGTGGCATCTCTGTTTCTCGATCCTTCTCTTTTGCTCTTGCAGATTTCTCTCTTCTCTCTCTCGTCTTCTTCCGTCAATCTGAACTCCTTCCCTTCCCAATTTTCTTCTGATTTTGTTTGTGGTTTGTAATTTGGAACGCAACCGGTGCTATTGTTGACGAACTGTGTGAGTATTCGCAACATTTTTGGTGCTTTCATTGAGACATGGCTGAGGGCATGCTGACGAGGTACAAGGCGCACGAAGAGTCTATTTCCGGCATCATGCAAGAGTTGAAGGAATATGCAGACCACATCTCCACCATTTCATCTGCCACTGAGCAAATCAAGCAAACTTTCAATGAGTTACAGCAAACTATTACTGAGATGCAGTAATCCCTCAATCGACTCGAACGATAGTCACTGCCATCATCGAACCCCCTATTACCCACTCCTCCTTCCTTCACCCTTTCATTAGCAATGCTTCTAACGACCCAAACCCTAACCTACTTCCTGCATCTCAACCCGATCCACAAATCTCTTCACAAATCCGATTACCCAAACTCAAAATTTTATTTTTCACCGACGACAATGTTATCTGCTGGTTATTCTAGATTGAACGATTTTTTCTATACCATGGCACTCTGCCGGACCAAAAATTGATGGTGGCTACATTCTATATGTCGGGTGTTGCGTCCCAGTGGTACAAATGGATGCATGCAACCCACCAACTATCTACCTGGAAAGCATTCGCGAAGGACCTCAGACTTTGTTTCAAACCATCCTCATTCTTGAACCCAGAAGCTACCTTGTACAAGCTTCGTCAGGGTACAACAATGGAGGCTTATACGATAGAGTTTGAGTCCCTCCCTACACGAACGCCAGGCTTATCTACCACTAACCTGTTAAACTGCTTCATCTCGGGACTCAAGGACAACATTCGTCAGGAGATACTATTACTAAAACCATTAACACTGTCGGATGCCATTGGAATGACCAAATTGGTGGAGAAAAAGTTAGATGCCTACCGAACGAGTTCGCAACAACCACTACTGTCCAGGACCATTAGTAGTTCTGTTCCTATATTGGTAAAACCTCCTCCACCCAAATTACCCATAAAGACACTGACATCGGCCAAAATGGCGACCCGTCGAGCATGAGGCCTGTGTTTCAATTGTGATGAAAATTTTACACCAAACCATCATTGCAATCCCCCCAAATTTTTGTGTATGTTGGCTGATGAAGAGGGAGGCACCTTGCCTGGACTCCAAAATTTGGAGGTGGGTTCAGAGGAACCCGAGTATATAGCCGAACATCTCTAGGAAACCAACCCATCACATCCACCACTCGAAGCCATCCCAATCATTTCTCTCCATGCTTTAGAAGGACATTTTTTTCTCTTCCACCTTACAATTGTAGGGAGTCATTTTGGGCTAACCCGTGGTTATATTAGTAAACAGTGGATTCACTCATAATTTTTTATAAACACACATGGCCAAGCATTTCGGGCTTTCGATCGAGCCCTCTCACCACCTTAATATCACCATAGGAAATGGGGTTTCACTGAAATGTGAATGATTGTGTACCAAAGTTTCGGTCACCTTGGGGCAAACCTACTTTGATGTTGATCTCTATTTGCTGCCAATATATGGGGCTGATCTTGTATTTGGAGTACAGTAGCTAGTAACAATCGGACCCGTGTTGTTTGATTATCGATCATTATGGATGAGTTTTGACTATGTCAGTATGAGACTAACATTACATGGCTTGTCACTGGCTTCTGTTTTCACCATAATGTTAGGACAATTGAAGCGAGATGACTTCACTCAGTCTGTGGCCTCCTACTTCCAACTAACCATTCTACCTACACAGGAAGCCTCCTAGGCCACCAATTTGGCTGTGTTATTTGACCCCGTTTTTATGAGTAAATTCTGGAATGAACTTTTTAAATTGCAGGGTACTGCCTTATCCAATAGCAATTTCTATCATCTTCAACCGGATGAACAAATGGAAGTAGTCAACAGTTGTTTAGAGGATTATCTACGTTGTTTTGTGGCCGAGAATCCTTCCACCTGGGTTCGATTTTACCTTGGGCAAAATGGAGATACAACATTGCGTGGCACTTGTCTATCAAAATGAGTCCGTCTGAGGTGGTGTATGGCATACCTCCATCTTCTTTAGCAAATTACATCCAAGGCACCTCATCAATTGATGCCATGGATGATTTGCTAACTTCTCGTGCTACCCTGCTTGCCCGGCTCAAAAGGAATCTTCAACGAGCACAGTTGCACATGAAGAACCAAGTTGATGCTCATCGTTCCGACAAAAAATTTCAAGTGGGAGACTGGGTTTATGTCAAGTTTCAACCTTATTGGCAATCCACAGTGGCTCATCGATAATCCAATAAGTTGGCTAAATGATTTTACGGCCCCTTCTGCAATTATGGAACGATCGGACTAGTGGCATACCGCTTAAATCTCCCCGACTATTCTCATATTCATAATGTTTTTCATGTCTGCTTGTTAAAATGAGGTCCTGCTGAAGCATCTAGTCATCTGATGACCTTACCATAGGATGCTCTAGGAACTCAGCCAATCCTATTTCCATTCCAGATTATAGGTTTCCGCAAGGTTCTCCAACAAGGTGCTTTCATCCCTCAGTTTTTAGTCTAGTGGCAGTCTCAGTTCGCTAAAGAAGCTACGTGTGAATTAGCCACTAAATTTATTTAGGATTTTCCTGCTTTCAATATTGAGGATAAGGTTCTATTTGATGGGGAGGGTAATATTACTAGTCTCATCGCTACTGAAATTATGGCACTACCAAGCCGGCCGAGGTCTCGAAAAGGTACCAAAATAGTACAACCACATCGAAAATACCGCGACCATATATAACCATTATTATTATTATTAATTACTTCATCATCCCCTTATTATTATTACCAACTTTTTGTTACTGATTTTTCCTACTCTCTTATTAGTTATACATTCTGTTTTTTATTATGTTACACATGCATATACTAGTTGGGCCATTGGCCAGCATATAACTATGTATACACGGTTATTAGAATCAGAGAATAATTTCCCCTCTTTTGTCTCTCCTCTCTCTTTCTGTATTTCTCGACCATTCTCTTCTGCTCTCTCAAATTTCTCTCTTCTCTCTCTCATCTTCTTCCCTCAACCTGAACTCCTTCTCTTTCCAAATTTTTTTCTGATTTTGTCTATGGTTTGTAATTTTGAACACTGCCGGTGCTGTTGGTGACGAACTTTGTGAACGTCTACAACATATTACCACTCATAATAGCAACTGTGCTACTTTCATTCTTTTCAGAAGGAGTCTTCAATTGAGATTTGTAAGGAACGGTCACCTTTTTCCTCATTGCCTCCAGGTGCTGCTCCTAGAATTTTGCTGATTTAAAAGCTTCTGCTAGAGATGTGGGCTTGTGTAACTTCTCAATTATTCTTATTTCATATTTGAATCCATTAAGAAAATTAGATATAAAATAAGATTATAAAATATATTGGCATACGAATTTATCATCCATGCCTTTAAATTTTAAAAATTGTTCTTTATAATTTTTCACACCATATTTTTGCTATAACTTGTTAAATTTCTCCATAATGTTTGCGGCTGCCCAATCTCCAAATCTTTTACATTTGTCAAAATTTGAATAACTCCTAAGAAAATGTTGAATTTTGTGCACAATATCACAGAAATCATATGTTCGCCTTGCCCTCCAAATGTATAGCTGGAATATTCATCTTTTGTTCTTAAGAGACATAGTAGATATTAAAGTATTTTGTACACTATCTAATTCATGTTCTTAGATTTTCTCTAGAGAAATATAGACATTCTATGACGAACCGCAATCTAACTGAAAACCAACAAGATTCCGCCTGTAAAATATCCGTCAGATATATATAAACCTGTATAATATCATGTACAGCATACATATATCCACAAATATAAACACAAGATCTAAAAGCTACAAATGAAATGCATGACTCTAAAGTAAAATCTCCTGGATACAATGTTAGCAAATAAGAGATGCCACTAGGAACCTAAAAAAATAAACTATAATCCCTACGAAATCATATACATTTATCAATACGTAGCAAAAACTAAACTATCTGTACATCATGAATATACAAATAAATATCCATCAAGATGTACAAAAGTATTCCATAAAGTACAAAACCACAAAATTTACATCTACAAAATCATCATCCAAGTCTAATGCTTAGCCAACCGCTAATCTCTATTCCGCCTCATCAGGCATAAATTCATACTCATCTGAAGGCAAAAAAATAGTAAGGAGCGAGCCGAATGTTCAGCAAGATACAATATAATCAAGGATAATAATATACTCAAAATAAATCAAGAGAAGGGAATAGGAGCGTAATACATGATGCATAAATATGAAGTATGATCAAATATACTTTCGAAATACATTTAACTTTTCACATTTTATATCTATTTTCTTTAGGTTTTAAAATATGCAAAAATCTCTTTATCTTTGTGAACAGGGCTAATAGGCCTTACCAACTAACGGAACAGATAAACCAAGAAAATGATCATATTATTCCATACAATCTAAGGCCTACTCACGTACCTTGAATTTAACGTCCCGTAATAGACGGTATACCTTTAATCTCGGATATACTAAGCCCATAGTCCTTATTCTTCTGCCACCATAGCATACCCCGTGCCCCGGGTTTTTTCCCGATTTATCACTGTAATATCCTAAAACATGTCAAGGAACACTATCCACTGAAATAAAAATTCTTGGTCCAATTTCATGATTTCTTTTCATATTTAATATTGAAAATCTGCACAAATATTCATACTTTTTCTTATTTGATTTTCTCACACTGGAAGAAAGTTTCAAATATCAGATAACAGATAACAAATCGTATAGTTTCAATTTCTTGATATAGATTTATAATTTTATATCCTTGCAAATACGGATACAAATTTCATATTTTCATATTTCTTAGATACGAATATACATTGTCATATTCTTGCAGATACAAATACATGTTTTCATATTCTTATGGATTTAAATCTTTACATAACTTCAAATATATGCACAAATTAACAAAAAACTTGGAGAAAATTAGAAATTTCTTACCATGTTGAGCCAAATAAAATTTCATAGCCTCCGGGCAACCAATCCCTTCACAAAAATATCCCACATAATTTTCAAAATACACACAAAATAACATACATAAAATATATATAAATAAATACCAATATTCACGTTCATAAGTTAGAGTTCTAATTTTTTAAAACCAAATCATGCAAAAATCTTAAAACAAACAGATAAATATAACAGGGCGCGGGGTTTGGATTTTTTTGAACATAATACCGCATAAAAATAACAAATCGGACATTACATCAACAAATATGCATGCTCAAGATATGAGTTTTATAAAATATAAGCTTGGACAAGTATCAAAATAAAAATACTTGAAAGGAACTGAATAAAAAGTGTAATAAGAGGAAGAAGAGTATATGAATATACTTACATCGACCCGATCTACAACTTCTTCAACTAACTCTAAGTCGGAAACGGACTAGAGAGCCTTGATCTCCCATTTTCTCTCTTCTCCTTTGCGTTCTCTGTCTCTTCTCTCTGCTTTTTCGAAAACATGGCTGAAGAAACACAATTTGCGCGTTTAAACACCCAGACTGGCACCTCGAGTGCTAGTCAAGCATTGTTCGAGCGCCGCAGCACTAAAAATCGCACCCCGGGCGTACATTGAGCATGCATTGGGCACGCCCATTCTAGAATTCGCACCCTGGGCGCGCATCAGCCGTGCCTTGGGCTCGGCATTCTGTTTTTCACACCTCGGTTAGGTCTCGGGCATGGGTCAAGCATGACTTAGGCCTACAGCAAGATCGCTTTTCGTGCGTGCCATTTAGGACCCATTTCGACCATTCTAACCCAATTTTTTATATTCTTGGACCTTAATTTTAATTATATTAGCTTAATAAGCCACGATTATCATAATTTAAAATTTAAATCTTATTTACGGATTAACTTTTCACGGTTTACAACTCCGGTTTTCGATTTTGTCAATTCCGAGTCTTTGCTCTTTTCAATCCAATTTCTTTCATATCCTTTGACCTTGATTCATTTATATTAAATTAATTACTCCTAATTACCATATTTTAAAAAGCCGGTACCATACAAATTCTACTCTTGGTAAAGACATGGGAATGTTTTTAATTATGATCACTTCTTGAGGATTGTGTGTATGTATTTATTTGGCATTCCAGCAATCATGATGAATGGTTGCCATAATTGAAATTTATCTGGAGTCTTGATTTTCTTAGAAGTTCGTTCCTACAGGCGAAGGTAATAGTCCCCTCTATTCTTGCCGAATGTTGAATTTTAAAGTTGGATTTTATAACTCCCCTAATTCACATTCTTGAAAATCAACAAACTGTTCATATCTGCCATGGATTTCAAGAATTTGTTTTCCACCCGTTGCTCCAAGTTATCTCATTATTCTTTAATTGTTGATTGTATCTTTTCTTCTAGGATGGAAAATTGGCTCACTACATTTTCATTTAGTTGTTTGATACTTTATTGAGTTTTTGCTGCCATTGTTACATTTGTTTTTCTATGTTCTTCTTTCTCATTGTCATGGTTAGTGTAATATTTTTATTTGATATAATACTTTCATTTTTTTTTTTGCAGATGTGCTTAGTGGTCGTAGGGCTTATTTATAAATATGAATGAGATTGAAAATGTAAAAAGGCCTACATAACAAAGTCATGCTCACTATATATAAGTGAAGATGTTATAATTTTTGAAAGTTAAAAGAGAGTGCCTATAGTGGGAGCCTTTTACAATAAAGTGAGACAGGTGCACTCTTTATTGTCATGTGACGATTGAGCTTCCATGGCTTATAAAAAAGGACACAATTAGCAGATCAATATATTAGGTTTTTCTCTCCTAATTGTAAATGTATATCACAAAAATATTCTTTGAGAAAAAAAATGATCTCTATCTCCCTTTTGTGCATTTAAGAGTGAATATTATGGGTGTCATTCTCTAAAAATATTTCATTATTAAGAAGGTGAAATGATATTCTGAAATAAATTGTTAAGATTCTAATTTCTATTACCATGAAATCGGCTAAAATATATTTATTTGAGCTATGTATGAGGCTATATTTCAAACAAATCATCCATATTATTCTAGATTCACACATCATAATTTCTTTATTGCATTATAAGTTCTACTTAGCCATTGTGGAATTAACCATCGTGATTGATATTAGTGATGAAAACATAACCTATCTTATTTGTAGTATATGTGAAAGATTCAGGCTTAGCTAACGGATTTTGACTCGTGCAGTAGTATTCTCCAAAAGTAGACTTGGACTTGATTTTCTTTTTGAGTATTTTAGAATTTTAAAATATTTTTGAAGTAATAATATGCTTTAGTTTGATGACCCACTAACTAAATTTCACGGTTGAATTAGTTCTTGTGTAAGGGTAGCTGAGTTTGCACATGCAGAAGAGGAAACCTGTTAGTCTGTTCTCATCCAAATGGCTTCTTATCCACTCAAGAATTAAGATTATATCTTAAAAAAAAAAAGATGATAGAAATTGAGAGATCACATCTTATGATTTTTATTATTCATTTTATGAAAAACAATATTGGCCCTTAAATAAACAAAAAAAGATTATTTAACTGGGATAAGTTGAACATGTCCAGCAAGAGAGTGGGGTTGAGCCCATTGTCAAAGGAAAAAAAAACTGGGCCGGACGCAGCTGATAGAAGATCCAAACCAAAGCGAGTTTAGACCGGAAATTTGCAGAAGACGAGGGAGGAGGGAAACGGTGTCAGGGTTTAAGAAACAATACCAAGATGCTCGTATCAGTAAGGCCTCTGGACAATATGGAGTTGCAATCCGTTTGTGGTTCTTTTCGGTCTCCGCAAGTTCGATTCTCCGACCACAGTTCAACGTCTCAACAAATTGTAAGCAGTGGAGGTTTTTTTTTTTCCCCCTGTTTTGTAAATCGTCACGTCTGCTATCCTGGCCTCCCGTGTCTAATTTTCATTTCTCTGTTCCTTCGTTATTTGATGTATGTCTCAAAAGTATTCTCCTACGGATGTTGTTCGGAGAGACCAAAGATCTCGACTTCGGAATGCTGCGAAATGTATGTTTCTGTTTCTTTCTCCTCTTGTGCTGCAAAATGTCAAATTCTATATTTTTTGAATTCGGGAGCAGTTCTAACTTTGTAAAAAGTGTTATAAAAAGAAAAAAAATATATATCGTGATTAGCAGCTGGGTAATAATATAGGGAGCTCTACTTAGCATAGGTTACTATCACTGTTTAGTGCTAACCCCTCAGTTGTTGTGGCTGCTATGTTTATTCAGGACATGAACTTGGGGTTAATAGTAAACCTCCTCCTAGTTCTCCGGGGTTGTGAAGTATTGCTGTTTTTATTTTGCGGTAGATTTCAAATCATATTGACAGAGGATTTTTTCTATTTGTTTCTTTTTGATCCCTTTCTTTGGTAAAACTTTTTGATTCTGCGGTAGGTTTTAAGGGCATTTGAAGCTTTCATATATTCTTGAAAGACCCCCCCCTCCCGGTTTATAAAATATAAAATACAATATACGTTTTTATTTTAGGAGGTATCATTGCAAAGATCCCATAACAAGTATAGATTGCAGTTTGCTAGATGAAGAATCTTAATGAATTTACGGAGATTTGGCATTGGTTTTTTTAACCTGGGCATAGGTCGATATTGTTGGATCACATAATTCATTTTTCTCCAATTTTGTGTGTTTTGGTCCTTTTTTTATGTAAGCTTAATATTGCAAAATTCTAAGAGACATTTTTCCTCGCCCTAAGTTCTAAATAAAAGGTTGTTTTTGCAGCAATTGAGTCCTGTTTGAGATGGGTAAATAAGGAGTCCCTGTCATATAAGTTATGCCAAGCAATTAGAGTACATGCTTCAACCATCGACAAGAATTTGCGCATTTCAGGAAGGAGTACCACTGGAGTTAAGGGGATTAAATTTGGTGAGGTCGAACCATTTCATGGTAAATCAGGGTCAGTTTCATTTTATGGGCTGACATACCAGTCGCTAGAAGAGAGCAAGTTGGTTTCAGCCCCTTTCAAGGAGGATACTGGTTCATTCCTCTGGTTAGTGGCTCCTGTTGCTGTGATATTATCGTTGGTTCTGCCTCCACTTTTTATTGCAAATCTTATTGGTAACACATTCAAGAACGAGGTTCTTGCAGGTGAATGTCTTTTGCTTCAATCAGTTATTTTTATTGTAATTTTATTTACTATGGCGAGACATCTTTTGGGATAAATGTTCAAAAGTACTATTATTGATATACATTGAAGAATTTGGCACTTCTAACAGTATTCTACCTGTATAACCTAGTTGACTTGCAATACTTAGTCTTTATCATATATTGTTCACATAGTAGTACTTAGCATGATCTCCATTAGGTGCTCCTATTTGAATATTCATCTCTAGATGTGCTAAGAGAGTTGTTATGATGGACAGTATTGAATTGCCAAAAGACAGAGGAATCTGTAGACATATGTTAATACTTGATGGGTTAGAATTTCAAACTAATATGAACCCACCGGTTTTAGGTTGAGATTGGAATGATAGGCTTGAATTGTCAAGTCCAAATTATCTATTATCCTCTCTAGGGGGGAGGCAACAACAAGTTGAGCCAGATTTATAAGCTTTATCTATAAGTGGGTGACTATATATCAGGTGATCGAGTGATCAAGATGCTGGAGAATAGAATGGGTTAGAGTACAGTTGCACTAGGAGAAGACAGGTAAATGTAGATCGGAAGTGGTAAGATAAGGAAAGAGAAGTTGGCAAGCTAGATAACCGACTCTCTATGCTTGGCTAATTCATGGATCTTTTGACAATGACTTATCAGTGATCTGAACAACCACAATCCCTATGATCCCATGATCAAAAGCGATTTTCCAAAACCCATGATCACAAATAGTCAATTATGGCAACCGGCCAAAATGACCGACAATTTCTCTTAAAGAGAACGACTGGTAACTCTTTCACTGGATAATTACTAGCAACTTCTCTAGAGAATGGGCATCAACTGTCCATAACTGGCTTAGCACCCCTATAATATGAAATCCCTTTGTAAAGAAAGGGGCATATTATGTTCCAGCGTATTGACAAGATCATTCTCGGATTTGGACATCTATTGATCTTTGTAATATGAAATGTATGGCATCTCATTCTTCCCATGCTGTATAGCACTTAAGCCTGCACATCGAAGAGTTTGGGAGTTTGCCATCTAGATATTCTACTTTCCATAATTCACTTGGAGCCTAGTCCTCTAATTCCTCTACTTTCTCTCTTTTTAACTTTTTAGTTCGACGCATTAGTTGAATCTGAGTCTTGGGAGAATAAATCGAAAGTCTGTTCTAAATCTCTAAACTCTTGTTTGGGTTTATAGTATATAGGATTTAGATTTAAAGGTTCAAAAACCTACTCTAGAAACTCTTCGATCCGAATTTAGATCTCATGTATGTATCACGGTGCTATCTGTGGGCACGAGTTAAGGAACTCCTTCGAGTGTATCCTATCACCCACAAAGATCCATAAGGAAGCTACCATGGTCAACATAAGGGCTGATGGTCAATCAAATCAAGTTTCATAGGACTTTCTGCTCAGGGAGTCCATCAAAATAATGAGAGCTTGATAAGCGCTCACTTTCCTACAGCTCAGGACATTGAGGATATGGCTGCTCAACTTTAGGATATGTCTCAGATGATCAAATCATTGCTGAACAGGTTCAGGGACTAGCCTTAGTAGGCTAACACCCGATTCCCACAAGCCTCGATTTCACGAGAAGATCGATGAATGAGGGCTGCATCTAAGAAGACATAGACATGACCTAAGTTGCTGATAGGCCACGAGGCCTCTCATTGATTTACCTCCTCGCACTTCAAAGGTTGATTGGATTTTTAGAGATAGGGAGAAATCTCCGGAGATTTCATATATGCTTGGGATTCTGAACCTCGATCCCAAAGGGAAGAAGGGTCGAGCAGCAACACTCCATGAATTCTCCTGGTCCTTGCTAAGCAGGCCTGAGCAAATGAGTTTCTTTAATTCTTGGAGAATCACTTCTGCCATTGAAGTAAAAGAGAGGATCAAAAAGATTGAGAAGCAAGTTTTCAAGGAAACTTGAGCAATCAAGCAGCCTTAGTAGGGAGAACTTTTTATCCCAGATTTAGAGGCAATCACTTCCCACGAGTCTTGAATAGAAACGTAAGGCATTTGATTGTGTGAAAAAATATATAACTCGAGCTTCGATTATTTGCTTCTTTGTTGATGAGGCCCTATTAATCTTTGGTCCATAAGAGTTAGTATAATTTGAGCATATTTTTTTATAATGCATTGTAGATTAAGAACTGAAAAAAGTCATTTGAAATTTTTGCATGATTGTTATGGAAATTCATGGCCTTACATCTGAATTTTGATTTAGTGTTCCTTCCAACATGTTTTAATATACATTGTACATTTGATTATAAAAATTCATATACTTTATTAAGTAATTAGCTCACTCTTGTTTTGTTTTCTTTTGCTAAATTCTTTTAAATTAGCGGCTCAGATCACACTTGCAGGTAGGGAGGATTGGTAAAAGAGTTGTCTGAGGAATTAGAATTAGAATTTAGAATGATTTGAATGTGGTATTATGCTCCAAAACAGTAGCTTTAGAATGTTAAATTTTGTTTCCGATGCTAGTTTTTGTATTACATAAAAACTGTGATGTTCTTGTTGGCAATGTAATTGAATTTCGATTCGCTTTTCAATAGTTCAATTGAGCTCTGAATTTTAGCACTCTGATATCAAAAAGGTGCTTGTCCTTACTAATGTTTTGAATTAGGTTATTTTTAGTAATTAGAGCCACTTGATGATGTGGTATTTCCGGTCTTGTGGTGTAATTCATTACCTTATTTCAGGTCATCTATTGATATTAGATTGTGGGTTCACGTCCGATGCTGATTTAGGATTTTTCAGAAATTTTTTGTCAACTTTCCGAGTTTTGAGATTTAAAATGACTTGATTTAAGAATTGGATAAATTTACAGAAGATGGACTAAATTTGTTGCGGCATTGAGACGGGGATGCCATAGGAGTGGTATCAGGGAAATCGTAAGGAGAGTTTTATTTTGGCTTGAGGATCTAATTTGGTGAATTATTTTGTGATAAAATTGAAAGATACCATCTGAATAAGGCAATTTTGGATCAAATTCTCACCCTAATAGGGAGGAGTATTTAGCTATTTTGGTGAGAATGACTGATATAATGGAATCAATGGCTCGAAGGTTTCAAAACCCGGACTCAATGACAGCAAATCCAACGGCATCCACAACGATGTATAACCGGTTTACCAATGAGAGGATGACAAAGTTAATGGGTGACTCAAATCCTACCACGGCTGAAATCTGGATTCGGTAAATTGAAAAGGTCTGAGGTCATTCGCTGTCTGGAGGATAGTAAAGTTGTTTTTGCTTTGTACAAGTTGGAAGGAGAGGCGAACCATTGGTAGTTCATGAAGAAACGAATTTTGGGATTGTAGAATGAGCAGATTTATTGGAAGATGTTCATGGATGCCTTCATAGAGAAGTATTTCCCAGTTAGCTTGAGGGAGTAAAAGGAGGATGAATTTCCCTATTTATGACAAGAAACCGGACTGTAGTGGAGTACGATATCAAAATTCACGGAGCTATCTCGCTATACTTTTCACACTGTTTATGATGAGGCAAGGAGGGCAATAAAATTTTTACAAGGCCTGAACGATCAATTCGGAGACAACTCATAACCTTGAGGCTGAGGATCTATGGAGGGGTGTTAGATCGAGATCTCTTATTTGAACAAGAGTTGGAGAGAGATGTTTTTTGAGAAGAAGTCGGCCAGCCGAAGAGGTCAAAGTTCGGGATCGGAAGGATCTTACAAAAGATCAAAGTCATTGGATAGGGGAAAGAAGGGAGCTGAAATCCAGCATATACCATGCCCTTAACAATCAAAACCTGTGTGCCCTCATTGTGGAAAATCCCACGGAGGAAGATCGTGCTATAGGCTCTTGTGAGTGTGCTTCAACTGTAGCTAATTCAGCTATATGATTAAAGATTGCCTACATCCCATGACGTAAACGACGAGTAAGCCAAGTGCTTTGGGAAGAGTTTTTGCGGTAATGGCTCAAGATGCGGATGCATCGCCATCAGTGGTTGAAGGTAAACCTACAATTTTTGGAACTGCATGTCACATCTCATGTCACGACCCAAGAACACAATATATGCAGGTCAAAATAAAATCAATAATAATATTTCTATCAATCATGAAAACCTAACCTGTGCGTGACAGTCATATACACGTAGGACCCGATATAATAAAACTCATACAAGATCTTATCGGATATAAATTCGGATAAACATAATATATGACCTGTTATCCAACACATCGCAAGGGAGGTATTGAACATAATAACAACTCATCGATACAATGCAATAACTCCAATGTATCCTATAAAGGATCAGGGCCATCATCCAGCCATAAACAATAACCATAACACATCATCGGGATTAGAAACATACCAACATAAATATCACCATTCACCGATAGAGATATGCCACGTTAGATCACATCTGAACTCCTACAAGTTTATCCATGTCACTAGTCTGAAGGAATAAAATATGAAAACGTGAGTATAGAGCTCAGCAAGTATCAACATTGTATAAAATAGTACACATAAATCAGAAGTAGGGATATCGTATAGAAATCACATAAAACAGAACACAATATCTGTGGAAATCCCTAAAACCGAGGAAATGTCTCGTACTAAATCATTGTCCATATTAAACGGTCCCTCCGAGACATAATCATAATAAATACGATCTTCTCGAATCTCATAAACGATATCATATCATATGATTCGAGGTCACATTACATAATCGCGACCGTCACCACATCCGTGTGGGACACATACCATCGTCCGGATTTAAATTTCATAATGTAGAAATCGAGAGAAGACCACCGGAATTAAAATATAAATTAAAACACGTTCCGGCTTTATCACATATTTATACATACGAAACATTTCTATCGCCCATCCGTGGGCCAATCAATGTATCTCAAAATCATCCTCCATCCAAATACATGCAGAATTATAAAGCAAGCATAAAATCGGAGAACTAAAGATAAAAATAATACCAACTTAAGGAAGGGTTACCCTCGTCCAATAACCATGACTATATCGGCTACGATTTAGGCCTGTAGCTCAAGGCTATCCATGTATTCTGTCTCCCATGGATTAGGAACTTGCTCACTATGTTTTACCACCCGCGGTTTTGGGTGCAACATCAAGTTTTAGTTATATATTAGGACATCCGAATATATTAGTTTCGTCAATTCCTTATGATGGTTCTCATTTAAATACACAGTGGGGTAGATCAGTTACTAAACGTCTCAACCTTCCTTCATCGGAAGTAGCCATATCATATACGTCCCTGTCGGGATTAAGCCTCCCCGTCGGGAGCGATACCAATATCTTATGCCTCGGATCACATAGAACGACGTATCGGGTCTCAGACCGCCATGGTCCCATAGTGACCCCGCCCCCGACAGCATGCATGATTAATGCAATGCCTGGTTCATGGTACCACAATATACGAATACACAAATATACATATATACTGTCCGGATGTCCGAAAACCCTCCAAATCATAAATACCAGTGTAAAACCACCTCACAACCGATAAAACATACATGCATGTACATAATTAATAAATTGGGTGTGTATAAAAATACATGTGTGTTAATAAAATCTCCCACAGTAGTCAAAATATATCGAAAATTAAATCAAACCAAGAATAGGGTTAGAGGATACTTGCCTTGACTTTATACTCTACAGATCTGAAGAAAAGATGTCCCGAAGCACCCAATTTAGGCCTTTCTCTCTCTTGCCTCACACGAAGCCCGTGGCTGCCCTCTCCTTCCTCTGCACGAGGCCTCCTGCGCCGTTGCCGCCGCCGCCGCCTACTACCTCAAACGACCATCGCCGGCCTTTTCGGCGACCACCATTGCCGCCGCTTCCTTCTCCGGCGAGCCTCTCTCTCTCCTCGCCGTGCCCCCTTCTCTCGTGCAACTTCTCTCTCCTCGCGTCGCTGTCCACGCCGCGCTGCCGCAACCGCTGCCTTAGTTGGCGACCGCTGTGACCTCACCCAAAACCACTGTCGCCGCTGTCCACCTGGACTGTCGCCGCCTCTTCCTTCTCCTCCTTCCCACTGCGCGCCGAACCCTTCTCCTTCTCCCCTTCTCTCTCCCCGATTCGCTTCTCCGCTTCTGTTTTCCCATTCTTTATTTTTTCATTTGTTTTTTTTCTTTCTTTTATATATATATATATATATATATATATATATATATATATTTATTTTATTTTTCTTTTATTCTAAAATCTGATCGGTACTCAGGTAATAACATGGACGCACCTCGGGCGCCACTCCGCACCCCGATTATTCCCGAAAATTTTACAATATTTTAATTTATTTTTACCAAATCCAAAACACCCAAAATGACAACAAATATTAAAATAATCCAAACGAGATCCGGAATATTACATCTCATGTCCCAATCTCGATCTCAATTAATTAATAATCAATTAACATCAATGTAAATATCTACTTAATAATCTAATTAACCGTGGACGTGATCTTTATGTTGATACAACGATCGACCAAAATAAAGTAATATGACTTAATCATAGGATCTGAAATACCACGTCATCATATGACTTTGACACCGACCCAAACCGTAATGTCAGACCTTACATAAAGAGTTATGTCTAATCCATACAATTTTAAAGTACACAAATCAACTGAAATCAAAATTTGTTGCTGTCTACTATCAACCAATTGACATCCATGACTCTATAAATCCGTAAATTACATAAACGACACTCATAAGATACCAATTTAATGAACATTCAACTTAGTGTTTACAAACTGCTATTTGAATAACATAAACATATTAACTACTGTTCAAGTGATGTAAAATACAACATCAATATTTCATAATTCTAATTCTATGATCCTCGAACGGTTTCTTCTTCAATCCTAATCATCACGCAAGTATCCAAGCCTCTTATTTGAAAGGTTTAGTAAAACAGAATCAATGAGTGAGTCGAAAGTTCAGTAAGGCATATAGTTTTGCAACTATACATATAATTTGTATTTAAAACATATTGGAAGAAATAATGCATTAGATTTCAGTGCAATACTATGAAATACCATGATGATACATATTCTCAGCTTTTCAGGTATACTTGTCATATTCTTATTTAATTCATGTCATCAAATCATATTGAAATATGATTTTTTTAGGGACTAAGGGCTAGTAGGGTCTCACTGACTAAATGAGCGGATAATCGAAGCCTGGGTTATATTTTTTTTCATACAACTAAAGATCGTAAGCTACTATTCAAAACTCGTTGATGGGCCATTATACATATAATCTTATAGACGAGGTTGAACGCCGCTTTCACTTGTAGATAATAGATTCAAATTTCGATTGCCACTATATTAAGGCATATCATAATATACTACTCGCTGAACTATTATCATGATCTGATGTTTATACTTATGAAAACTCTACATATTTTTCATATTTCTTAAGTTTCTCAGTTTGGAGAAAATGTTCATAATTCTTAGCATAATGTAAAGTTTTCTCTTCAAATTCTATAAATTCTTAGCATGCATGGTATAAAATGTGTAAGGATTTAAACATGTAATTTTCCAATGCATATAAAGAACTACTTTCTAGAAATTTACAGCAGATATTGTAGAAAACAGTAACATGGAAATATTTCAGGAAGTCATCTTCATTATTAAACATACGGAGCAATTTTATTAAATTTGTAGAACATGTAGGGTATATTTTCTTCAAATTTGACATGCAAGAACATTTATAAACAAAGTTCAAAAAGGGAAGGACGTTATATCACAAATTTAGAACATGCATGAAAGAATATTATAGGAACTAGTTAAATTATACAATATACATGAATTTAGATATGAATTTCATGCATTTTTACAAAAGAATGAGGAAGATATTACACGCATGTTAAACATAAACTTCTTAGCTATGAAATTATGTCATGCATGAACATTTGAAATAAGAAATACTCAAAGAAGTATGGAAAGCTTATTAAGGCTTGGAATGCACATGCCTTAATTTCAAGGCCTTAAGATCCGATTGATCCACACTTTAGTATTATACTCCCATATAAAGGGCAAACAAAAGTGACCAATTGGACTCTTGTTAACGAACTAAAGAACAAGCTAAATAAAGTTGAAGGTGTTTGGATAGATGAACTCCTAGTAGTGTTATGGGCATACTGCACGACACCTAGGGAGACCACTATGGAGATGCACTTCATCCTATGATTTGGCACAAAGTGATCCTAGTAAACATCGGATTACCAAGACCTAAATGACCAACTTCGATCCCATGCAGAACTTCTAATTCCTAAGGTAAAACCTAGACCTTCTTCAGAAGCTAGGAAAGTGGCAATGATCAGCACAGTTTTACAACTGGAGGGTGAAGGCAAAAGCTAATCTAAGGAACAATGGAGCCACTGGAAAAATAGCACTAGAACAAGTTTTGTCACATGGGAAGAGTTGTTCCTAGTAGCTACTGTGCTTCGGAATGGGGCCTATAAACTGTGGTCCCAGACTAGAAAATTGGTCCCATGAACATGAAATGTCATTCGAATGAAAAAAATATTATCAATGATGGTTTAACATAGGAGTATGGAGGTACATCCTACCCACTGCTTAGGTTGCCTGTACAAGAATGAATGTACTCAAAATTTTATCATTAAGATATGAAGAAATTTTATTCAAATTTTAATTTCCACTCAATTTCGTGTGCTTTTATGCTTGAAATAACTGTTGCAGATACATATAGTATAGACCAATGTTGACCTTGAATTAGACAACCTATTTATACTAATTGTCGACTCAATACATAGACCTTAGTAGGTAGTCATCTAGGTGTCAATCGAAGAGGACCATCAGAATGATTACACACCAAAATACTCTAGGGCTCGGGGGCTTGAGAATTGAGACTCAAAAGTCCAACGCCTATAAAAGAATTAAAATGTCTAACGAGTTGAAGTTCAATAAAACTGGACTATAAGTATAATCAGCCAACTATTGAATTCCAGGGATGCACAAAATGCTTAAGTTACAATTAAGCTCTAAGTCTTTTTTTGGTCAGTAATTGTATATTAAAACAAAGAAGGAATTTACAAAATCAATGTTCTAAGTCCAAGTTACCTTGGATTAGAGCATATATGTTAGGGCATACCCCAAGCTATAATACATCGTGAGACCAAATCACTAGCAAGAAAGAGCTACAACATCGATGCCTAATACAATCTAGATGCAAGTTCCATCTAATCATGATGGATCTGCTACCGTTTTCTCTTTCAAAGGTACACATTTCCAACTTGTTTCGTACTGTGGCCCGGATCATATTAACTAGCTGAATCACGGTCTTAGATGGAGATTTGTTGAAGGTTCTTTGGTTGCACTCCCTCCAAATAAAAGACACTGAGGCTTCTAATGTGAGCCGATAAGAGTGTGCTTTGTGGTTTGTTCCCTTCCATCTGAGGGCTGCTTATTTGATGTTTGCTTCCCATTCATTGTAAGGCCAACTCACTCCCGCATATCGATGCATCAGACTCTAAACTTAAGTTGAGAATGGGCAATTGAAGAATAAATGATCATGGCTCTCCATTCTATTGTGGCGGAGAGCACACGTATTACATTTTTGAATGAAGTTCCCAACTCGGTCGAATGTGCTTAATCTCCTCCGAATTGCTAGCCAAAGGGTAAACGCATGTACAGGGATGTAATGCGAGCCCCAAACTAACCTTCCCCATATCACTTTAGCTTTTGTGTCTTGGAAGACTTTGTAGGCAGATTTGACAGTGAATACACCATTGGAGCTGCCCAACCACCTAATCTTATCTCTGCGACAAAGATTGGGGGAATAGGTAGGCATTTTTTCCATAATGCTAGCGACCTCAACGTCATGCTTATTAGGCCACTGCCACGATCCGCTATAAATGATAGCCTGAACTTTAGTATTCCGAGGTAACCCAGTAATAATTATCATACGCTCCGAAAACCTGTTGCTTAATGGACCTAGTGGGTGCCAATTATCATTCCATAAAGAGGTACCAGCTCCATCACCAATGTGGTATTGGATCATGGGATGAAGATTGGGCCAAAGCTTCACTATCTTTCTCCAACTCCACGCTGCATTGTTAGGTATTTTTATGGTCCAAATGTATCGATCTTTAATCCTGTATTTGTGTATCCATGTGGACCAAACCGAAGAAGGATCTTTAGTGATGACTCTCCATATGAGCCGGGCTATTAATGCCTTGTTTGAAGCAAAAAGGTTGTTGATGCCCAGATCTCCTTCATCCTTTGCAGAACAGACGTCTTCCCAAGCTACCTTTGCTGCGTTTTTGCCATCTATGGATCCATGTTAGAGGAATCGTCGGATGTACTCTTTTTTCTTAGTCAACACCACTTTAGGAATAAGGAAAATTGAAGTCAAGTATAGATGCATTATAGACATGATTGAAGAGATTAGTTGAAGCTGGCCCGCAAAAGACAACCATTTATTCTTCCACGAAGATACCCTCTTCATTACATTATTTAACAGTGGCTTGCAATCGTTTACCAATAGTCTGGTAGTGATGAGAGGGACACCCAGATAGCGAATAGGAAGCTTTTCCCGTTTGTAACCCATGATGTCAAGGACTTCCTTCTCAATGTTTTCATCACTGGTACATACAAAAATCTCACTTTTTGCATGATTTGCTGAAAGCCCTGAAAGTATGCTGAATTCTTCAAGGCATCTTTGAAGTATCCTCACGGACTCATCATCAGCTTTGGAGAAGAGCAGTAGGTTGTCTACAAAAGTAAGCATCATTGTACGAGTACATTCACATTTTCAGTGGTACTAGAAGTTGCTGTTTTGACGAGCCTTCCTCTCTATTATTCCATTGAGAACCTCCATAGCCAGAACGAATAGATATGGCGATAATGGGTTACCTTGTCTAAGACCCTTTACTCCTTTGAAAAACTCTATCGATTCTCCATTTAAATTAATAGATGAGGTGATAGAAATACATTGGCTGATCCAATTTACAATCTTCGGAGGGAAGCCCATCAAATCTAGAGTAGCCATAATGAAATCCCAATGAATGGAGTTATTGGCTTTCATCAAGTTCACCTTCGTTGCACATCAAGGTACTCCCTTTCCAGAATAATATTTATGTTGTAATACCTGGGCAAGTAAAATAGTCTCCAATATGTCTCCTTGCCATAAAGGCTATTTGGGAGCTATCAACCAATGACGGAAGGATAGGCTTGATGCGATTTGCAATATCTTCGAGATAATCTTATAGATAACATTACAATAGGAAATTGATCGAAAATCCGAAACCTTGGAGGGGGAAGTCACTTTAGGAATGAGGCTAATAATGGTAGCATTTACTTGCTTGAGGAGCTTACCATGTATAAAGAAATCCTAAACCACCTCCATTTTCGTAGGGCTTACGATGTGCCAGCACTCCTTAAAGAATTTCGAGGAGAACCCGTCAGAACTCGGGGCTTTCGTTTCACTTGAGAACAGGGACTTTCGAATTTCCTCTTCACACACCGGATCACAAAGAGATTCACGAAGCTCCCTTGGAACAGTACGAAGGATGTACGACTTAAGGCATTCTTTTGTTCATGGGTGAAGCCGCACGACTGGGCCCCAAAAGCTGCTGAAAGTGATTTACAATCAAACTCTGGACCTCTTCCTTACCGCTAGTTGGTGTCTCATCTACTTTAAGAAGGGAGAGGATTCTATTATGGTTATTATTTCCAATGACCGTACGAAAGAAGTATTGGGTGCATTGTTCACCATCCCGAAGCCATTTGATTTTTTCCTTCAGCTGTATTAAATCCAGTTTCCGATCCAAGGCTTGAAGTTAAGCATGTTTGCATTGCTTTTCATCTTCGAGAATCCCAACATGATACGGGTGGTGATGAGTTGCCTTTTGACAATCCTCCAAGTTCTTTCTCAAGCGGGTAACCTCCTCTGAAACGTTTCCCACTTGAGTATTAAGCCTCTTTAGTTCCAGCTTTGTATTCCTCAATTTTGATACGAGCTGATACATCGAGACACCATGCAGCTCCCCCTGCCATGCTTCCTGAATGACTTAGATAAATTGCTGATGCTTGGTGAGGAAGTTGTTAAATTTAAATATGCCTTTCCTCATTTGATTAGCTCCGTCCGGATGCGACAAAGTAGGAGAGTGATTTGAGATTCCAGTCGGGAGGAAGGATGCTTTGTAATTTGCGAACTTAGAAACCAGCTCCCATTAACCACAATTTTGTTTAATTTCCTATAAATACGTGTTGCTTTATCCCGGCCATCATTCCACGTAAAGAAAGCTTCATCATAGCACAAATAATTAAGGTCTCAATCGATGAGGCATGTATCCAACTCCATGGAGCTCCGAGCATTCCAATGCGTCCCAATCCTTACAAAGATGATTTGGTTGCATTAAAATCCCCTAGAGCCACCCACGGAGTTTCTCGAATTTGGTTGCTTTTATCTCGAAGACTGTCCCACAAAACTCGCCGGTTTGTTTTCAAATTCAATTCATAGATAAAGGACACAGAGAAAACTGATCCATTGATTCTATTGTGGGCTTTACAGTGTATGAGTTGGTCTTCCATAGAGAGAATATCCATATGCACAATTCCGATATCCCAACCTACCCAAATTTGGCCTAAGGAAGATGTTGAATAATTTGTAGCCCGGTTCCAACTCGGCAACAACTTCTTCTGAACTTTATCGGATTACATTCTCTAACTTTGGTCTCCACCAAACCAACAATGGAACAATGAGCCGAAGTAATAAAGTGACTAACCTTGTGAGCCTTTACCCGGCCATTAAGCCTACGAACGTTCAAACACGCTACACTAAGCATGAGGCTTTGAAAAGGGGTGTGTGTGTCTTTTAGGCCCCTTAGGTTTCTTTAAAATCGACTTTAGACTAGGCTTTGCTGCAAGTGGAAGAACCTCCTCAGCTGAAGAACGGGAAGGGCCTCAGGACTCCATATGGACAGTAGTCTGGTGCCTAACATCAGCATCAGCATCAGCATCATAATCCTCTATGTTGGTGAAATTGTTGGCCGTAGTAATCTGCTGTCTTGTAGTATCATCAGCAGTATATTGTTCTTTCGACACTACAACTTCTTGTGGACATGGAGGATCCTGTCTATCTTGAATTGGGGAAAGCGGTATTGCGGCAGGCTGTGTACCATATCCTACAACCTGCCCCTTCTCCACAGCAGCAGCCTCCACATCATATGAAGAATGGATAGATTTATTTCTACCCTTCACTGGTGCCTGCTGATTTGAAATATCAACTGATGAACCTTTTAGGGAATATGCTTCGTCACCTTTGATCTGAATTGATATAGCCGTTGCAGTGCCGTTCAAGGAAATTGCTGCTTCTTCACCCTAAATGACTGCACAGAAAGCATCAGCATTCTTTACATCAGTGATGATTTGATGCTGAGTACCCGCACTCACACTAGTCAGCTGATATGAAACACAACCAAAAGGAATCATGGCAGCATCATTGGCTAACGTTCCATCTAAGGGGCCAGGCTCATCTTCTTGGAGGGCTGAAAATGTATTGAATGAAGGCACGATAAGTCCTTGGACAGGGGGGATAGGACAGCATCGCTCCGCCCCTTTGCTTGTTCTCCCTCACTACTTTACAATGCTTGGAGTGGGTATCAGGAAGGATCCAACCTGTAGGTCAATAAGTCATATTTGCTTTGCACTGATTTTTGGTATGACCATTTTTCGGACATGCACCACAACAAATGGGCTTCCATTGATTGTCAATGTTTACTTCCACTACTTGCTTCATCCCATCCATTGAGGTTTTTCCCGTATTCAGCCTAATTATATCAGGAAGCATAGCTGAAGCTTCAACCTCCACACACACTCTAGCAAATTGCATTTACTCCATCTTAGCAGTATTTGCATCCAATTGAATTGGCTTCCCGATTGCACTTGCAATCCAGCTCAGATCCTATGGAATCCAGAACTCCACTGGTACATTAAACATAATCTATATCGGGAAGGTCTTGTGGTCATCCTTAGACAGCGCCATACCTGGTTTTTAGCGCTTAAGAAATAGAGTGCGTCCCGCAAATGTCCATGGACTATGAGCCACACATTTCCTTAACATCTCCTCATTGGGGAATCGAAAGAAGAAGAAACCTTTATCATTGCCAGCCACA
The DNA here is from genome assembly GCA_033239525.1 of Nepenthes gracilis. Lineage (NCBI taxonomy): Eukaryota > Viridiplantae > Streptophyta > Magnoliopsida > Caryophyllales > Nepenthaceae > Nepenthes > Nepenthes gracilis. The sequence continues at coordinate 6,469,318 of BSYO01000018.1, read as the reverse complement.
TGCGAAAGGCCAAGTCTAGCCTAAATTTTCTTTGCAATAAAATTCACCACGTGAAAATTGAGCGGTTTGTCATAAAAGTAGCCAACTAACGTAGCACCCCAAACAGCCTCCCCAAGCTGGATAACCTCACATGGAGGAGAGATTTCAACAATGTTGCCAGCCACTTTTGGTGGAGGAGAATACTGAAGGGACAAACTAGCAGTAGCCCCCTCTTGCTGCACAATAGCTGACCAAGAGAGCTTATTCTTGTCCCCTAACCTGCTCAGCTTTACCCCCTAGGGGTTCTAGGTGGAAGGGGAAACTGCCGCCTCTTTCACCACAGAATCATGCGAGCCACCTATAACCTGATACCCCACGGAATCATTTTGAATGAAAGAACCGATTGTAGGTGAAGGGGAAATAACCTTACTCACAATCAAATCAGTGTTCTAGTTCTGGACCACAGAAACGACATCAGGAAAAGAAACCTCACCCATCAAACGGGTAGCACACAGCGGATCAACACCAGGAAAAGTTGAATCAGTAAACAGAGATGACTTTGGACAAACAGAGGAAGCACTCCTTCCTTCACTCAAATCCATCTGAGATGCGATCTGAATAGCCCGAGGGGCAGGGAGAGGAGGGAAGCAGTCTATAGAAAGCGGAGACGGCGAAACTGAATGGCCCGACAATGTCTCACCAGTGGGAATGGATCCAAGATGATGAGCGAAAGGATTCACAGAGCAGGACGGTGGAATAGAATGGTCTTGGCTTTTGAGGGATGCCTGCGTGGCTGAAGCAATAGACGGTGGGGATGGGCAGAGGGACTGGGAACGGTCAGACGGCGGCCCCAGAATGCCAGCCATGGCTGGCGGAGGTGAAGAATGTGGCTGCAACAGGAAACACCTAATGAAACCCTAGCTACACGTGTGAATAGTGCGCCGCTAGAGAGAGAAGCTCTCCCTTCTCTCTACATGTGTGAACTTTCCCTAATATTTTTGGATAAACAGTACAATTGAGCTCAAGTCAGGTCTTGGTTTGTACAACCCAACAGCAATAGCCTAGTGGCTTAGTTGGAAGGCCCATGAGGCAACTAGATGAGCAAAAATACTAAAAATGCTTCGATGTGTAGGGGCTTGAGACTAGTTATCAGCCCATTGCCCTTATAAAAGGTTAATCCAGTTGGTTAGGATATATGCTTTTCACCTGACTATCAAGATAGGCGCTTAGTTGCATAAACCTCAGGGTGTACAGGTAATAACAGTACACCTCATCTACATTCAAAAGACTAATAGTCTTAAATTTTTTAAAAAAAAAAACCTTTGTGTTAACATAACAAAATTGTTACAATATGCAATGGATGAAAAACCAAATGCATTATAGCCTAGGTGGAAGGGAACAATTGGCAATCTAGGAACGACAGGACCACCAAAGTTTTGGATCCCTGGTGCACTGATTGCCTTTGCATTCCTCAAATTGAGGCAACCCATAGGAAACTCAAGCGCGATCAACGACAAGCCTTTGGTAAAGATCAATCGCCTCCTCACGACGAGTAGCTTGGAGGGGACCAGTTTCCTTTGGATGTATCATCTTGCCAAGCTTTTCAGCATGGCAGACGCAAGATGCCTTGTGCTCCATAGCAAGGTGCTCTGCCACCAAAGCCTAGCAGAGAGCCTCAGCAACACTGTCTTCAGCAGTGCAAACAGATTCTTCAGTCTCTGCAACCTTGGCCTCAGAGATGGTTGTTGGTCCTTTGCAGCCTGGTCCTCTGCCACAAGCTCTGTCAACGCAATAGTTCTCTCCTTCAAAATTATGGCTTCATCCTCTACCTCAGCTAATTTGTTCTCGATAGCGCTAGATGCTCTTCCTTCTACAGCAACAATCTTGTTTATTACAGCCTCAGTCACTTCATGTCGAACCAAGTAGCTGTGCTGGCATTGTACCTCTTTTCTTGAGGAGCAAAGGTTTGGATTGCACCTCTGGAATCTAAGGAGCCTCAAAATTAGCCAGTGGTGGAGAGCTCGAAGATGATGCAGGCAAAGGAGCTGAACTGGAAGGACCAGGAGTAGCACCAACAGTGTGAACTGACACACTGCTCACAGGAATAGATGACACAGAAGGCCTCTCAGAAAATGGCACAGACAAGCAGCAAGTCCAGCAGACCTAGCGGGCTCAAAGAGGGCGTCCTCTGGGAAGGTGAACTGGTATATACAAGAAGAGTCAATTCCTTCCGAATGGATTCTTTACGAGCACTGGACTGAATTAGACAATTGAACTCTTCGGGAGCACTAGACTTGTTGAGAGAATTCGATTCAATGGGAATGGTACCAGGAGCAAAGGGATCCGAAAAAACTCATCATGGATCTCAATGGGGATCTTTGAAGAGCCAACCTCAGCAACAAAATCCGGAGACCTCATCGCTGGAACGGCCATAGAAATTAGGGGACAACAAAATTGGCTGGTTGAAAAACTAGTGGTGCATAGAACGATGACTCTTCACCGGTCTCTTTTGCCTCCACCCTGGTGATGGCTGCTTTAATCTCCCTACTCAAATGAATCCCCACTGTCCATTGGAGAGGCCACTGGAGTGTCCTTGGAAATATCCTTGCCTATAAATTCTAGCCCGAGAATATCATAGCCTTCCCTCTCTTCCTCCTCTTTGAAAAAGATGGAACATTAACCACCATGGAGGTTTGTGACTCCGCATACCACAAGCCCGGTCCAGAGTAACTTCGGTCAAAAAATCCTCCATTCTCCATGCTGAGCTCAAGTGTCAAGTAATGAGCTTCAATCCAAATTTAACAACACCCATTTTGATAAAGCTAATGAGCTTCAAAATTGTGATCAACCAGGACGATAGAAGATGGGAATATGGTACCTCTTTCAAATAACCTCAATGGCTGATTGCGTTAATATGTAAGCAATATTTGCAACAGGGGGGCTGAAAAACCACCAAAACGAGAAGACACCATGGATGAATAGAGAAAGAAAGCGGTCAAGCATTTGAATTTCAAAACTTTCGAAAGCAAATGAAGAAAAGTGTGCCTGTAGGGTTTACAAGCTATGAACTTGGTAAAGCTATGCGCTTCCTGAAGAGACACATGCTTTTTTTGAAGAGTCGTATTGCTTTCGTGAGGAGATGCTTGCCTGTGCGGAGAGACACACATTTAATGTGTTGCAACCCACCCAAATCGCAAATGGGATGGTGATGATTACCCTTGATGTCTTCCAAAAACAAGCCAACGGGTAGTTCAGTTGTTCTTGGCATGGTTCAGGTCAAACTAGAGTTGGATGACAATCAAGTAAGTGCCTTAAAAACTTGAATTTTGCTTTTGAGGCTAGTTTTGGGTTCAGCAAAATTTTAAGCCAACCAAAGCCACCGGTCTCAAGTTGAGATCGAGTTATGGGCCCAAATTGTTAGAAGACTATGCTGTCAACCACCCAGTCATCAATTGAGCTAAACCCTGAAAGCTCAACTATATATTGGGTAATCCTAATGTCTGGGTGAGTTAACTGTCACGAGCGATCAAAATAGTCTGCTTTTTGTCCATCATCATGATCCAGTGAACCTCAAGGGAGTAATGACTCATTCGATTCAACTTCAAGCGACTGTTCATCTATCTTATCAAATCCTAAGTGACTACATATGTTCAACTAGAAAGAGTGTACTAAAATCCGAACAGGATTAATTAATAGTCAAATCTAAGAGCAAGAGCAAAAATAAACTCTAGTATTTTATTAATTTGTGCTTAAAATTGTACAAGTTACAATGTCAAAAGATAGATATATCTGCACCAGTACAAAACCTCATGGAAAAACCATCAAATTAGGTAGCATAGCAAGAACAATGGTAGTAATAGATCCACGTGAATCCTCTTTCTCTCTCTCTAACATCAACTTCATGTGGAAAGGACTATAGGGGTGAGGATGATTGCCATGAAAAGGCATCGTTGATGACCCAAGCCATGCCTAGGGGGTTGACAAGAAGCTTGTTGAGCGGACAAGAGGACTCAGTTGGCAACCAGTGGACTGTAACACCCATTTCTACCACAAGGGCTTGTTGTGAGGTGGGATGCCAACCTAGGAAACCAACTCTTTCTCATCATCCGAGGAGAGAAGGCATTTCAATGGTGGGTGCCACCTAAAAGAAGGAAACCACAATGGATCCAGTTATAGAAGAAAGAAATCAGGATGGTCTTCACCACCAACACCTCAAGGAAAGGTGTCTTCATGCAAAGGTTTCTTTTTTCCCTTCGACGGAGAAGGAAGGACTATAGGAATAACTTTGGTCGGAGAGACTCAATGGACTTAATTGTTGTGAGAAATCACAAGGTTGGGTGTGAAGAAAGGTGGCAACAAAGGTCACCTTTTATATGCAAAAACCAGGCATCAAAACGGTGTGCTTTGAGTAATAGAAGAAGTCAGCTAGAATGCATCACAATAGTGTGATTGATGGAACTAATTAGTTATAAAGAATCTTTGCAAAAGAAGACTGTTCATGGCACAATAAATATATGATGTATCAGAAAAGACTCAATGACAAAGTACACGAGACAACAAATATGGGTTGCTTTCTTAACCTTACTTACATCCTCAAGATTTGAATTCAACTCTTGAGCTTTGGGGGTTAGTAATGGGTTCAACAAAAATTCAAGCTAACTCAAGCCCATAGGTCTCGGGTTGAGATCAAGATGATAGCCCCAGCTTGTCAGAGTTTGAGTTATTAGTTATCCTGTCAATGGACTAGGTAGCAATTAGTTGAGCCAAATTTGCAAATTTTAGCTATAAGTTGGGTGACCAAAATAGAGAACTGAAAGGTTTTGAGCATGGTTGCACTAGAAGTAAACTGATAAATGTAGATTAGAAGGGGCAAGCAAAGGAGGGTAAGACTATCATGCTAGACAGTTGACCCTCAATAATTAACCAATTCTAAATTTGTTGACAATGATTCTTTAGTTACTTGGACAACCATGATTCCATGATTCCACGATCAGAAGTTCTCCAAAACCCACAATTACTAACAATCAACCCAAATTAACCAGGATGGCAACCAACTTTTTCCCAAGAGAATGACTGATAACTCCCTTATAGAACCACCAACATATTAAGAGAATGGGCACCAATTGTTCAGAATAATAAGCTCAGCACCCTTAGAATAACAAGCTCAGCACCCTTATAAATACGAAACCCCTTTTGCACAAAAAGGGGCATCTTATGATCCAGCATCTTGACAAGATCATAATCTGATTCAGATATCCACTCATATTTGTATCTATGAGATTTTGGAATCTCACATTTTCCACACTTGTATAAATTCAAGTCCCATAACACTTAAGCTTATACATCAAAGAGATTAGGAGCTTTCCTTTCAGAACACCACCTCCTCACAATTCAGTCGGAGCCTAGTCTTCTAATCCCTCTACTCTCTCTCCCTAACTTCTTAGTTAAACATGTTAGTTGACTTGAGTGTTGGATGATAAACTAGGGAGTCAATCCAAAACCTTTGTACTCTCATTTGAGTTTGTGGTGAGCAGTATTCAGATTTAAAGATCCAATAACTTATTCGAGAAACTTCCGCAAATCTAGATCTTCAAGAAGAGGCTGGTGCAACTGAAATTAATTGATTGCAAAAGTTGGCATAGTGATGCATGTGTTTTCTCACATGAAATACTACTATGATTTGAACAAATAATTCTGGACGACAGCCCCACTGATAGTGAAACTGTCATATTAGCATCTACTAAATAGTATGGCTAACTGGGTGGCTTTAGATGTTTAATTCAAGCTCTTTTCATCAAACATGATATTGAAGAAGAGAGCGTAATATATGAGCGCAAGGTTTTCTGCGAGATGAGCCTCGTTAATCAATGTTGGCTGGGGAGAACACAGTGTGTTATCATTGGCAATCTAATTTCAGATTCCTGTTTTTCTTTGGAAGTTTGGGGATGCAGGTCTTTATATCTTTCCATATATCTAGGATATCTCACATATTGCTTGGAACTCGAGGCATCTTTCTCTATTAATATCAAAATCTATCCTTTGTTCTTTTGGTAGATTTTTCAATTCCTTGCTAAGATGCACCTTACATCAATGGAAATAGACTAATCTAATATTTTTTGATGGTTTCCCCATCTCATTACTGCTGCGTGATGATTACAGTGATACATTAAAGCTTCTACTTGTGGTTTCTTAAATATCAAAGCATTAACTGTTTATGTTTAACGTGATTATTAAAATGCAGAAATTGTGGCTTCTCTTTCTGCTGAAGCTGCTTTCTATGTTGGTCTGGCAACGTTCCTTCTTATAACTGATCGTGTTCAGAGACCATATCTGCAGTTTAGTGCAAAGAGGTGGGGTCTTATCACAGGTCTAAATGGATATTTGACATCTGCCTTCTTAAGTATGGGCTTCAAAGTTGTCGCTCCTCTGGCTGTTGTCTTTACCACCTGGCCTGTGCTAGGCCTGCAAGCCTTGGCTGCAGTTGCTCCCTTTCTTGTTGGTTGTCTGGCTCAACTTGCATTTGAATCTTATCTTGACAAGAGACGCTCATCTTGTTGGCCCCTAATTCCTGTCATCTTTGAGGTATTTCTCTTATCATCTGTTGTTTTAGGGATGGCAATGGTTCAGGGGTGCAAATGCTAAACCCAATGCAAAACTTTTAACTCAAGCCAAATCCAACCTAAATAGTACTTTTAATTTGGTAAAAACACAGCATTGGTGTATTTCTGAACCCAGAACTTTTTTTTTTCGTCTCAATAAAACTAAAAACTTTGATTCCATTAGTATAAATTTTAATCAATTACAACACTACAATTTACCAATAAACATTCATTTTATATTCTACTAAAATATAATTTAGTTCATTGAAAAAGTTTTAAAAACATCAAACAAAAATATAAATAGCTTGGATTTTAAATTCTTGAAATAATTAAAATCTAAAAAACTAGAATATAGATTATATAAATAAAATAATATGTAATGGGTAAGTTTATATTAGGATTAAGTTTGTATATTTATATATTATTTTGTATCATATATAACATATATTTGTATTTGGGTTGGGTTTGGGTTTGGTGGTAGTATATTCAAACACAATTAGAAATCTCGAGTTTAAGCAAATTGAAGCCTGAACATGGTTGAAGCAGGTAAAAACCCGGTTGTAATGGTTGAAGCCTGAACTTGGGTTTGGTGTCTGGTTGTAATGAGTAACTCTGATTTAGAATCCTTATGTGGATATTTAGATGTGTTTATTAGGGATGCAAATTGTTGTCACAGGTGTATAGATTATATCAACTGAGCAAAGCTGCTAACTACATTGAGAGATCAATGTTTGCAATGAGGGAGCTTCCTGCAACCAACCCGGAACTGATGGAGAGAAGCAGTGCATTGGTAGCAATGTTCGTGACTTTTCATGCCCTTGGTTTGGTTTGCCTTTGGTCTCTGATGACATTTCTTCTAAGGTTGTTTCCTTCTAGGCCTGTTAGGGAGAACTACTGATGTTTTGTAAAAGGCTTTGTATATTCTATTGATGCTTCCTCTGCTCATGAAGGTTTTTTCTTTTTTTCAGCCAGTTGTGTGCGGGGGTATTAGATTAATCCTGTGGCTCTCTCTCTCTCTTTTTTTTTGAACTGCAAAATCCTTCAAGTATTTGGTGTTTGGATCATAGCTATCCGGTTCACTGCTCGTTTCATTCTATAAAAGAGATTGCTATTGAAAATTATTATATTTGATATGCAGTTTGCGTGCATATTGCATGCAAAAGGGTCTGCGAATTTCGTTGAGTATGGCTTGGATCACTTAAACAACCTGAGCAAGTTTGGATTGGTCAGGTATAAAATTGACATATAAAATCTCAAAATAAAATTATTCTAATTAAATAAAGATGTAAGTCTTAGTGTAATATCCCTGTGTTACCACTGGGTTATTTAGTTATCAAATTAATTTAGTAATAAATAATAATATATTTTGATAGTAATAAATATTGTTAATAATAATAGATATTAAATAATTAGTTATTAATAATAAATAAATAAATAAGTATTAATAATAATATTAAAACGTATTAATAGTATCGATAAAAAAAACGTATAACGTACTACTACTAATAATAAATAATATTAACAAATAATAAAACGTATGTAATAATAATAATAATAATAATAATAATAAATTAAAGGCGCCACTTCACCCTTCCCGATTCATCTTTTCCCTTTCCCCGTTCTGCGTTTCTCCTCTCTGCCCTTTACGTCTGTCTCAGTTTCTCCCTTGCTCTCCCGATTCCTGATTTCTCTCTCTGTCTCTCTCATTCACTGCGTCTCTCTCTTTCCACCCTCGTTCGCTTTCCCTTCCGTTTCTCTTCCTCTAAGCGGCGCCGCACTCAGCCGTTTCACAACCGTTACCAAATCTGAAGGCGTTTCTGGCGATTTAGTTTCTTGGCCATTTACTGAGTCGACCTTGTGGCGTATAAATAGAGGCGTGCGGTAGTGGTGGAGGTCGTCCGAGCCTCTGCAGACAAAGCTTTCTGTGCCAGATTCACCGTCGTCTGGACTCGTGGTCGGCGTCGGCATTTTGGGTCCAGAGGTGTGCCGCCGACGTTCGCTGTTAGTGGCCGTTGCCATTGCCGTCGTCAAATTGTGCCGCCGCCGCCGCCACATACCCAAGCCGCCGTTGCCGAAACCGTCTCCGCTCGCCAGAGTCAACATCGCCGACGGTGTCGAAGCCGCCGCCGCCGCCGATAAACCGTAGCCGTCGCTTTAGTTTCATCAGGCAAGTAACTATTCTGTTATTTTGCAACCGATCCGTTCTCCTCTCTCTAAGTTAATCGTATTTCTCCTTAATGAAATTAAATTAGTGATGTATGTAGAAATTGATATAAAGACTGAATCGGGAAGAACAGAGCTTAGTGCTCTGTTGGTCGTTGGTGCTGTAATTGAGGGTTTGGGACTCGGGTATGTAAATGGAAAGTGTGGGAGTCCTCGGGTGGGTATTAACAAATGCACGGTGCGTGGGTGTGTATGTGCATGTATATACATGTATAAATACATTTATGGTATGCTGTGTGTATAAATACATACATACATATACATATATATACATACATACATATGTAAACATGTGTGTAGGTTTGGGTGCGTGTGTACAGTGCACGGTGTGTGGGTGTATCTGTACAAGGCCGTGTGATTATACAGTATATATTTATATGTGTAGCGTGAATATACTGGAAGCGTGAGTGCTGGATGATTCGAATATATATATATATATATGTACACGGCTGTGTACTGTGCTCGGTGGGTGTGTGTTCTGCCGTGTGGCAGGGTGTGTGTTGGGATATGTATATATATACACGTATATATGTGGTTGATATATTTATATATATATTCATAATTACATGGTAGAGTATATTTATAATAAGTCTACACATGCGTGTTTGGTATGCTTGAAATAATAATATTCATTTGGTTAGTTAGTCTTTATTCCTATGTTTTCTTGGTATATTTTGAGAATATGTTATTTGCGTTAATTTTGTTACGTGTGTACCTTTTATTGGCATTCTATGGTTAAATTGAGGAAAGCGTGTGAAAAAACTAAGGTATCGAGTCGAATGAAAGGTTACAAAATTTTAGTGTAATCTACACTTTTTCGATACTGAATTCATATTCCAGAGGTTGAGGTCATTTGGATGGATGCTTATAATTATGTGAACCAAGTATGTGAGATATCAGTGGATATCGTACCGAGTTGGTGTTGGATTTGACTTGATGATATAAGTATTTTGTTCCCAAAGGGGCGTGGATTAGCAGATTACAGAATACGTGTGAGTTACCCAACGGGGTAACGGGATTATGGGTTTGACTTAATTGTTGATATGAATATTCTGTTCTTAAATGGGCGTGGATCAGATGATCACAGAATACGTGCAGGTTACCCGATAGGGTAACGAGAATGTTGTTTGTATATGTGGATTGGATACAGTACTTGTACACACTGACTAATAAGTATCATGAGATCATAGGGTCGTTTGTCAAACTTGCAAGCACTGGAACCTCGAGGGTTACCCAGCCGTGGGGCGGGTGTGTGGATTGAGGATTCACAGCGATATATAAGGTCTGAGGAGACTTTCGCGACATATCATATAGTTGGGACCTTTTTTGGGATGGGTTTGAATGAACCTATACCGTGGTTGATATTCGGATTCGGTGAAATCCAAGTTGCATCTTTGATTATTTATTGTCATGTGGCATTTGAGTTGTAAATACGACAAGTTGTTGAATCTTGAATAGTTGTCTATCTATCTTATGTAAATAGGGGAATGTGCATCAGATTCCATTGAAGTCACTGGAAGAACAGAGAGATGCCTATTCTCTTCATTCGAATCCTGCTTAGAAAATAGGGGAACCACTATATTCTTCGTTGAAAGCTGGGATCTTTCAGCCAAAACGCCATGAAAGTCCATTAAAGATGGAAGCGTTGGATTAGAGGAAGACCCCATCTGAGATGAGAACTTTTCAGCCCGAGAGGCAGGAAGGCGGGGCGGGAAGCAATCAACAGAATGATGAGGCAGCGAGGACAAAGCAAACAAAGGCTTGCCGGATGGAACGATAGCATGAGGATGGACGGCAGATTTCAGCAAACAGGACGAGGGATGAAGAGGGACATGAGGAGGATGCTGGAAGGCCAATTCCATTGAGGGACACGGGAAGGGCAGGATTGACGATGGGAGAACATAGAGGAGGGGACCGAGGAGAGCCTATTAGAGGCTCCCGAAGGCCACCCATGGCTGGCAGCCCTGGGGAAACAAGGCTTCAGCAATAATACATGCAAAAACCTAGAGAGAAGAAAAAATTTCTCTCTCTAGATGAACTATTCAGCGTTATTTTTAGTTGATCCACAAGAAGATGACATATTCCATCCTCTTGAATTCCCCTTCGTTGTCTCCACATGAGGCAGTTTCAAATTTTCCTCATTTGCCAATGCACCCAAATCATCAACAATTTACAATACTTAAAATGTTTTTTTTTTCCTTTTTTGTAGCTAGGGATTCATTGGGAGCATTGAAAGTAGGCTCAATGACAACATATGCCACTTCTGTACGCAAACTGGTCGGAATTATGAGAAAATTTAGGAAGGATTCCTTCTATAGGTATCTATATTTTAGTGGGCTTGCATTGATCACTTCCATGGCCCATTTTTTACATATTCAATATTGAATTGGTTTCCATTGATACTTAAAATGCACATCCTCAACTTACCTTTCACCTGATTCTAACGTATTTCTGATATTCAACCGAATCTTCTCAGGAAGATTAGAGCATGCCTTAACCACAATACTTACATGAGCAAGTCATGTGCACTCTATTTACGCCGGAGGTTCATCCAAGTCAATTGGTTTCCCAATAACACTTGTAATCTAACTGAGATACGAAGGGTCCAAAACTGAAGTGGAATATTAATCTTGTTAACTCAAATGAGGAATATCTTGCGCTCAACTTTGGACAACTCCATTTAGAGTTTCCATCTTAAAGGAATAATGATGCTGCAAAAGCCCATGGACCCATTTGCAATATATTTTTCCATCATCAATTTTTATTGTTGAACCGAAAGAATAGAAAACTGGCTAAATTTCCTTGCTATGATTTATCACAACATGGAAAATGCCCTACAAGTGTGGTTCCCAAAAATTTGCCCCCTCTCTAAGTACCTCACCTAGCAATTAAAGTTGGGTAACTAGTCTACTTGCTTATGAAGGCAGATAATATAGGGGAGGAAGTTTTTGTTATGATCAATCATTCTCGACCACTTTAGACCGAAAGGGAATGCGGTTTGATAACAAAGGTTGATCTGAGTTTGTTGGTTCAACGGATGGAATAACATTTTACTGAGGATTGCACTGTTTTTGAGAGGGCTGACCTGAGAATGGACCATTATTGGGTGATCTTAGCTAGACAGTTGGGAGTTTGGTTTGCCTACGAGGATCATCAGACAAGAGGGAGGAGACAGTCAGAGAAATTCAAATCGTTTCTCATAGTGGAATCTAGGGCAACACCTTTCTCGTTGTCCTCTAATGCTTGACATAGAAAAGTCCTCGCTTCGACTAGGAAAAAGTGGCTGAGCATTTGCCCAACAGTGGAATCTTCTTCCGCCCTCCTTTCATGAGCAGGGGCTTCTTCAATAGCTGAAGATTCAGATAAAATTCCTCCACTATTTCTCACATCTTCCTCCTCAGGTTCATGGATCTTAGCATGCATAGGAAACACCAAAGCTTCAAACTCCTCCAGAGTGTCCGTGAGGAGCTTAGAAAGCTTCATAATCAACTCTCCATAAACTTGACTACAAATATTAGTTTCCACAAGATTTTACTTATTTATATAAGAACTACCTTCACTGTGACATTGAGCAGGTAAGTTCGATGAAAAACTTGAAGACAGAGATGGAAAAGATTTTAGCAAAATTAAGAAATATAGTAATAATGTCGTTTATAAAAGTTTTGAAATGTATTAATAATAATCTTACTTACCAAAAAAAACAAAAGTATTAATAATAATCAAACTAAAGATGATGGATTCAACCATGATGCATCCTTTATAATTTACAAATCCATACAGACCTCTTCTGAATAATGATTTAGGATTTCCTTATCAAATTTATTTAATTGGACATGATAGTTGGTACTAAGACCAATTGAGAAATATAGGATGAGCTCCTAATTTGAAAATTCATATCAAACCAGATATTCATACAAAAACTAAGTTTATAGAAAAACAAATCGATTATTTGTTTCATATCCCTCCATTAGATCATTGCAAACAAGCTGGGGGAATTGTCTAAAGGTACAGGGAACAGTTTCTCATCAAAAATAAAAATGAGTGTTGGAATTAGTACATGCAAGATGACCTAGGGTGATGATTATGAGCGCCACTAATCCGAGTGCATGTTTATCAAAGAATGCTTGGTAAAATTAAGAAATATACTTATCATAAACTGGAGTTCAAACACATCATGCCAGATTGCAGGATAAAAAGAGTATCAAATCTACAACTACTGGAGTTATAAGGGTTTTCAAGATCTCTTTACAAATGAGGAGAGCATTTGAGAGGGAGAGCGAAACATCACCATTCATTCACATGCTCACAAAACATTTCTATGCAGGACGTTTGTTAAAAGAATTCCCCCATCACAATACGATCATAAACACTCGGGCTGTCAGTACCATAATAGTTCGCTTGTTGACATAGGCTATCTCCAATACATCAATCCTACCTTTCCATCTGCTACATCTGATCTACTAGTAAGGATTTACCAATCATATAATACATGCATTAGACCACACCATACAAAATTGTAATCTGCCAAGCAGAAGGAAAGGTGAAGTCAGTACAACTGAACTTTCAGTAAGGTTTCGCTGTGAGTGAACTACATCTTATATTGGGGTTCGCTGGAAAATCAAAATATGGATGGCGAAATATATGGATGAAAGCAGAGATGGGTGCATCATGAATATGCACAAACGTTCCCCTGAAAGTATAAATTTATCATAGTCCAACTTACTGCAAGTACTTTACTGGAACTCGAACACCATCCCCGACTTGCAGTCTCATTCAAAAGATTCCACCCAACGGAGAATATTAAGTTTTATATTTGCTAATCTTGTGTAGTCTCATCAGAAATAGGAACAACATTATGCCACCGCTTTCATATGCATTCTCCATATTGATAGTGCCTCCTTAACCAACTCCTCGGCTGCTTCTTGAGCATCATCTGGCTACCTGATACAATCACATGCATCTTCATTTGACAACACCCATATCAACAAATCAACAGAAGTCAGCATGTCTACATAGATGACATCTGAGCAATACTCAAAGAGCTTTGGAAATGCGCGAGGAAGATAGCTCCCAAATATATTAGCTCACAGCAATGCACCAATACTCAAACATATGCCGCTTTCCCAGTCGACCTAATTCAAACAAGCACCATCAACCAACTGCATCGTATAAGAGGTCTCCCGGAGATTGTTTGCAACACTATTTTGACTTGGGTTATTTAATTATTATCATAATAATAAATAATATCATCTATTGATAATAATAAATATTGATAGGGTTATTAAATAATTAGTGTTAAATAATAAATAAAATATTAAAATCATAACAGTGATATAAAATAAATATTATCATTAAAACGTATAATGTGTTAATGATAATAATAAATAAAATGCCTCTTTACCTCTCTCTCTTTTTCCTTTTCCATCGCCAGTTTCCTTTTCTATTTCTTCTCTCTCTCTCTCTCACGTCTCCAGACGTCTCGAATTTTCATCCTAGCCGCCCCTCTTTCCTTCCTCTCTTCTCTTTGGCCGTTGCCGATCTCGTCTACCTCTTCCCCTTCTTCACCTTATTTCTTCATTTAATTGGTCCTCTCATTCCCTCACATTTCATTTCCCCTCCTTGAACCGACGCCGCACTCAGCCGTTTTACTTTTCATTGCCAAATCTGAAAGCGTTTTCGGCGATTTGGTTTCCTACTTATTTACTCAGTTGACCATGGTGATGGGATTATAAATAGAGAAGTCATGAAGGGAGAGAAGTAGCTCGAGCCTCTGCAGACAAAGTCGTCTGTGCCAGAGTCGCCATCATCGTTGGAGTTGTGGTCACCGTCGCCATCCTGGTCCAGAAGGAGTACCGCCAACGTTCGCTGTTAGCTGTTGCTGCCGTCACCGGAGAAGAAAGCCTCCAATTGTTGTCACCGATATATATATATCGTAGCCGCTTCAGTATCATCGCAAATCACGCAAGTAAACCCTCTCCTAATTAGCAAACAAAAATTCCTACTTTTTTGTAAATAAATCATTACTTCCTCATCGTTGATGTTCATTTTTTTGTTGCGTGTATGGATTTTGTGGGAATCGGTTGAATTCCTGATTGTGAATGGAAAACAGAGCCATGGCTCGTGTAGTGAAAGGCCCAAATATTTCAGGGTTCCACATTAAATTGGGGCTTAATAATTCGCATAATGGGGTGACGGGAATTTATATTTTATATGTTAAACTTTGACGGTATGTTTGGTTATTGGAATAGAATAATGTGGGAATAGAATAGTTATTCCAATGAATAGAAAAGGATGAGAATAGAGTTGAAATTATTATTTTTATATTTGGTTGTTAAAATAGAATAAGGTGAAAATTAGTATTACATTGTTTGGTTTATAGAATAGTATGAGGAATAAGGTTGGAATAGTAATAATAATATGTAATAATAATAATAATACCTAATAAATAATAATAATAATAAATATAATAATAATAATATGTAATAATAATACATAATAATAATAATATATAATAATAATAAAATAAATAATAATACCTAATAATTAATAATAACAATAATAAACATAATAATAATAATAATAATAATAATAATAATAATAAATAATAATACCTAATAATTAATAATAATAATAATAATAATAATAAATATAATAATAATATCTAATAAAATAAATAAATAATAATACCTAATAATAATAATAATAATAATAATGTAGAAATTGTTATTCCCACATGTGTGGGAATAACAATTTTCAGGGAATAACAATTTTCATCCTACCACTAACCAAACGGAGAAATTTCTATTCCTCCTCAATTCCTGCAACCAAACATGACCTTAGTTGTTAGAATAGAATAGTTATTCCATGGAATATAATAGGACGAGAATAGAGTTAGAATTGTTATTATCATATTTGATTATTGGAATAGAATAAGGTAAAAATTAGTATTCTATTATTTGGTTCGTAGAATAGTATGAGAAATAAGGTGGAAATAGTAATAATAATGATAATAGTAATAATAATACCTAATAAATAATAATAATAATAATATGTAATAATAATATATAATAATAATAATGCTTAATAATTAATAATAATAATTAAACATAATAATAATAATACTTAATGATTAATAATAATAATAATATATAATAATAATATGTATAAATTATTATTCTCATATTTGTGAAAATAACGAGTCCCATATAAATGATGGGAATTATAATTTTCACAAATATGAGAATAACAATTATCAAAAAATATTTATTCTCGATTAAATTTGTAACCAAACGAAATAATATTTATTCTCAGGGAATTGAAATTCTATTCCTATCTTATTCCCTCTAACCAAATATGAGGTGAGAGTATGGATTTCTCCTGGTCTCAGCGCAAATCGAGAGGGAAGGGAAACAGAGATCGGTGCTCTATGTGGCTCACCCGATTCCAGTACAGTGAACCAAAGGGTCTACGTGAACCAGAGGCTTAACAAGATAATGAATTCATGCTACATATTCACCTGTTAAATTATGAAAATTGAGTTTCACGTTTAAATTTGTGGGAAGCCGAAAATGGGTGAGAGAACAGAGCCGAGTACTCTGTTTATGCGGCAAAATTTTCTTCGATGAATATATATATATATATATATATATATATATATATATATATACATACAGGCCTGCTATAGTACGTATGTGTACGTATAGATGTATGTATAGATGTGTTGATATGTACTAATGTGTTGGCTGCATGCATAAGCATAAGCGTATGCGTACATATGGATGTAATTATATATTATGGCATTTGGTCAAATATTCGAATCTTCCTCAAACTTTCTCATTCCTACGATAAATAATTCTTTGCATTAACCTTGTCGATGTGCGTGGATTTTTTTGGTACTATATTGCTAAATTGAGGAGAGCATATAAAAGCACTAAAATATCGAATCAAATGGGAGGCTATGGTATCTTAGTGTAGTTTACACTTTTCTGATACTGAATTTATGTTCCGAAAATTGAGGTCATTTGAAGGAATGCTTATAATTCTGTGAACCCATTGCGTGAGATATCAGTGGATATCGTATTGAGGTGGTGTTGAATTTGACTTGTTGATGATATGAGTATTCTATTCCTAAAAGGACGTGAATCAGAATATTACAGAATATGTGCAGGCTACCCGATGGGGAAACGAAAATATTGGTCATATGGATTGAATACAGTACTTATACACTATAGCTGGCAAATATCATGAGACCATAAAGTCACTTGTCAAACTTGCGATTACCGGTACCTCGAGAATTATCCAACCGTGGGGTGTGTGTGGATTGTTGGTTCACAGTGATGTATAAGATCCGATAAGACTCTTGTGACGTCTCATATAATTGGAACCCCTTTTTTGACTAGTTCGATGGGACCTAAGCTGTAGTTGATACTCAAATTCAGTGAAATTTAACTTGTTGAGTTTTATTATCGTATGGTCTTTGAGTCATGGATACGACAGATTGGTGAATGTTTGATCGTTATTGATTTATCTTGTCTAATTATTTACGATACACTATATTGTTTTCTGTTATTTTAGTGATGTGTTTACTTGATGGACATTTAACTCACTCATGTATTCTATTGGCTCTAGCGTAGAAATTTATAACAGGTTAAAAGAGTTCAAACTACTGTTGAAGGAAATCGAGACAGGGACGACCCAGAAAAAAAAAAATTAGAAGTTCATGATGTGAGGCCCTAGAGTTAGTTTTATTAGTAGCAATTTTATTTAAAAATATTATTGAAACTACGTTTCCAAGATTTTAATGTTATAGATATTATCTCGGGCACGTTTATTATTAGTATCTTAATCATTATGCTTTGTTTAATGGTTCATTTAATGAGGATTATTATTATATGGTTTCCGCGTTGTTGGTTCGGGCTGAGTCAAGCAACTTGGGTCTCGGGCGTCACATTGTTTCATGGAGAAACCTTACTATCATACCAAAGCTCGCCCTTGACCATTTTATTTCGAGTTGAATTGACGCTTATATGTATCGTACTAAATAAAGATGCAGATGAAAGATTTTTCACACCCTACATTTAGATATTTCTTAACATCCTCTCTTCACTTCGTCTACAAAGATCCTTGCTTTTTTAGATACCGAAACAAAACAGTTATTTCCGGAAAATAAATGCTTCATTTCTACAGTGCTCCCTTGTTTACCTTTTGCATATTATGAACAACATGTGGGAATTGGACTCCATAAGTCATCTTGATCATATCTATGTGGAAATCAATGTACATGATCTTTCATCCATGTGCTTGCGTAATTGACGAGGAAGATGCACCAATGACGTGTTTGGGTGCCCATTGAATGCATAGATGTGGTAGTTCTAGGTGACAAGAACAGGAGAATGAGCAGGACAATACACTTAATAATTCAAAAACATTTCAGAATGATGTGCAGTGACATCCTGGAAGAAAAAAAAAATTGCCACGGCTCCAAGTACACCCCATTGCCAGTCTTATTTGCTCAAGCAACCTCAACAAATAAAATGCCACCTCATATCTGAAAATAAAAGCAAAGGCACATATTTTGAACAGAATACACCATACCTTCCACGAGCCATCACTTGCAAGGATAAAGAATTTTGCATCTTCATCCATCCTCGTAAGCCACACATCAGGTTCTGATGTAATATGGTCCTTCAATTTAAGATCTCCAAATGCTCTAGTCATTGCAAGTTGCCCAATCAACACATGGGACATTCCCTAAGTTCATAAGACATTAAACCCATCACAAAAAGAGATAAAGATGGACCCTTTTCTTGAAAAATAGCATATTGTTTCGATTGACATATCTAAATTGTCGGACATTCCCTAAGTTCAGAGGACATTAAGCCCATTACAAATCCAGATAAAGACAGACTTTTTTGTTGAAAAATAGCATTTGTTTCGGTGGCATATCTAATTCAACTAAAGAGGATTTGAAGTGTTGTTTAAGATCAATCACATCAATTTGAGCAAGTGGGAGGGTTTTGGATAAAAACCTAAATATTAAGTCAGCACATTTCTAAATGTTCCTCCTCTCACATCGGTCTTAAGACGATATACACACGGGTTTAACTTTGTAGTCTGTAATAGTCCCTTTGGTTCCATTTCTGAATTTTCCATAGGCATGACAGACATTACAGAAACCAATACTATCTAGCAACTATAACAGTGCCACTACGTAAGCAGACCAATGTCATTGTTTAGCAAGTAACAATGTTTCCTTTTTTTGAGTTCCTTCTAAATTCACAATATTTGAATATCCCATATAACCTAAACAAAAAGGAAGCATCCATAGTTCTAGCAAGTTCATATTCTAAACCCTAACCCCTCATTTGGTTGGAAGGAATAGAAATTCTATTCCTCGTTATTCCCTGAAGAATAAATATTCCTCTATTTGACTACAATTTAACCAAAAATAAATATTTTCGTGGGAATATTTATTTTTACATATGTAGAAATAGCTATTCCCTCCCATTTATTATTATTATTATTATTATTATTATTATTATTATTATTATTATTATTATTATTATTATTATTCCTACATTATTACTCATACTATTCTACAAACCAAACAATAGAATACTAATTCCTACCTTATTCTATTCCAACAACCAAACATGGGAATAACAATTTTAATTCTATTCTCATCCTATTCTATTCCCTGTAAATAATTATTATATTTTACATTATTTCATTCCAATAACCAAACGTACCATAAAAGTCCAATGTACTAAAGAGTTCTTAAACAGAAGCAAAAACTTCACTCATATTTGCTTATGTCTGGTTGTCTAAGCCATGTATATGACCATACAAATATCTGATATTGCGTTACTTTAAGGTATTCATTGGTACCACATTTCCTCCAATTTTTTTTTTTCCTAAGAATGATTCTTGGATAACTTACTGGTTTCTTAGATACAAACCCTCCTCTGCTCTCAACATGCTCTTTCTCTTCCTCCGGTTCATGATCTACTGTGATTTGCTTTACTGCATGCTTTTTGCATAAAATTCCACGGGAGTCACCAACATTGGCTACTATGAGTTTCTTCCTGTTGATTAATGTAGCTGTAACTGCTGTTGAACCACCCCTTGAGCCAACCACTGCTTTTAGAATCTCATCATCCGTGACTCTATATGCTTTGCTCACTGCTGAGACTGGATTTATCCAGAAATCAGCCTGCTCACATGATTTTTGTCATAGCAAGAGTTCATGACTATCCCATTGCTTCCTGTATTTCTCAATCACAGTAAAACACCAAGGACAAGTATGGAAGCCAACCAAAGCAGTTTGGCATGAATACCGGATTCAATATATTATCAAACAGATGATGCTGAAGGTATTCGGCCACATCACAGCCTGAGTGGCCATCAAATATTGCATACATACCCAATTCATTACCATCGACCAGCCTTGTTTTGGCAACAAGGTTATCTTCCATTCCGTGATCCATTTTACCACAGACCAAATAAGACCCATGCATAGCATTTTTTCTCAAAGGCTCCTTGTCACCAGGTACAGCATCACCTTTTGATAAGCCATCTCTGACTTCCTCCTAGGGTTGTGCCATATAAACAATAAATAAATAGGGGATTAAGTGCAGAGCAGGAAATGGTTGACATATCAACCACTTCCTCGAGGTTTAAGGCTGATTTGGTTTCCACAACTGGCACACAAGCATCTTTGTGGTCATCATTCACCACAACGGTTTAGTTGGGAACACCATCATTGTGTGACTCAGCTTCCACAATAACATACAATCCTCTTCATGGTCATCGTGAAAACAAACTTTTATTGTGTGGCCTCTGGAACCAGGAATAAGGACTTCAACCGGTGAAATTACATGGGGCCATAGACTCCTTTTTTCCTTCATTGTTCATGTTCGGTTGGACTTTAGAGGGGAAGATTTTAGCCTCTTTTGATTTAGGACAGGAAGATGATTAAGAGGTAAATACCTCCCATCAAGTTTTTCCTTTATCTTGTCCAAGCGGTGATCAGGGTATGTCTTATTTTTCCTCGAGTATCTTGGTAGGTTGCCACCAAGTCATAGCAGCTCTTCCAAGTTTGACAGAGACAAACATTGCTTTCCTTTCTTCTGTCATTCTTCTGGTCAAAATCAAAGTCAAGAGCAGCAATCCAATCAATATAGACATTAGGATCAAACTTGCCATTGAAATTAAGAATATCACCGTAGGTATTTTTCTTGATTGTCAAAAATTTGCCGCCTTTTGGAAATTTACAACATGATAATCTCTTTTGCATTTTGTCCAACTCTCTTCACATATCGGAATTAGCTCACCTCATGTCATCGAGTGCTTCTCTAAAATTAATTGCAAGTGTGGCGGCACATTGTCATTTATGGCTTCAATATCCTTCAGACATAACTTTCTATAACACCAAATGATGTGGAGCAAGTTTGAAAATGAACCAGAATTTGGATTAATAAAGATAATTAATAGTACAATCACAAAAGTCAGGGAATTACTCATCCAACAAAGAAAATTACTTACCCTTTAGATAATCTTTTAGGGACTCACTCACCAACAGAGAGCCATAAACTCTGATAGTTTTCTTAAAGATTCACTCATCTAAGTGTTGAAATTCATGGACAATAAAAAGGCCGTTACACTCTCAGGGACGCCGAAACTTACAAACTTACTCTTTTCCTTCTCCATAGTCTCTCATCAACTCTCATAGAAGCAAACTGTATTTATAGGGGCGGGGCTAAAATATATGGTACGGATTTAAAAATATTCTTTTAATGATGATTAATTTGATTATAATCATAAATTTTCAAAATCAATTAAAGTTTTAGTAAAAAAAATTAAGTTTTGAAAAAAAAAAAGTTAGGCTAAGTGGCACTTGACTTACTCTTAACCAACATTCATGCTTATTTTGGACAGTAAGAATACATTTAATAGACATCTTTGGGGCGCTCATATGTATTTTGGGTAGAATGTCTACGCCTAATATGTGCATGATTGATATACGTACGTATTTAGGATAGAATGTTAGTGCCTAATGAATGCCAAAAGGCACTTGTGCACGGTATGGTTGTGTCATAGAACCTCATCCGCACCTGACCAGTACACATGCACTAATTTTATATAAATATATTCCTTGGTCGATTTTGAGTCATTTTGGCTGGAATTATTAGAAAAGAGAAAGAGAGGAAAGAATGAAAGAGAGAGAAGAAGAGAGTGAAATAAGGAGGAATTACAACAAGTGCATTCAAACCCTTCATTCTTTGTTAATTTTCATTTTTGATCTCTTTAAGTATTTATTATTCTAAATACTCATATAAATCTTATTTTCGTATATAAATTGATTATATTTTGCACGCATATCATTCCACTTTTATTTCATAAAATTCTTATGAAATATATATATTGAATCCATATATATCATATTTAATTGCTAAACTTTTGTAACAATGTTCATACATACCTTTAGATTCTATTTAATACTCTTACATGTCTTCAATTTATAAATATATACTTGTGCATGTCTTAACTTACCAAATAATTATTCATACATGCTTTATATTTTAAAGAAATTAATAAAATTACTTGAATTATGTTAATTTTTCATAATTTTTTATACATAACAATTTTTAAAAATTTTATTAATCATATATTTAAAATACTATATGTCATATATTTAAAGAAATATAAAGGAAAATTCTACATGAGTTTTGATAAAGAAAGTATTTTTCTTTTGTATGAGAAAAATAAAGAAATATTTATATTTAAATAAAGCTTTTCATTTGACTAAATATGGATTATTTTAGAGAACTAACAGAGTATATTCAGATGTGTTCTAATATATTATTAGTAAATTAAAAGTCAAATATATCATCCGCGAGTTCGTTAAAAAAGCAACATTCGGACCCGTCTATAGGGTTATATATAGACGGTCCACCTAAGGTCTTAAATAATAGTACATGACCTTCAGTTATATAAAAGCAATCATAATTCAACTTTCAATATTCATCCTTTGTTGGTAAAATCATCACTAATTCTTAGTCCTTTTCGTATGAAAGCACGATTTGAGCATAATTTATATAATTGCACATTGTTTTGCATGATTTATGATATTGTACTAATCTAAATATAATTTGATTACTAAAAATTTACTTTAGCATGAATTATCAGAAAATGATGATATCGGCATTTTTAGACTTTTGATCATGGCATAATTCCAACATGTTTCTTAGTAATATATCCACATATAAAATTATATATGTCTTACGGAGCGATTAGCTCGCCTTTTCCTTTGTTTTGCTAATCTTTCATATTAGAAGGCTCGGACTAACATGCAGGTGATCGAGTTTTGAAGGAATGCTTTTCAAGATTTAGTTTTGGGGTATTAAAACAATTTGATATTTATTTGTAGTTAATAGTTCAAAACACTGAATATTTTGTTTTATTCCGATTATGTTTGTATTAAACCAACAATCGGTAGTGATGGAGATGTTTAACTTGATTTTTCAGATATTAGAAGTATTAGTTTAATATTCTAATATTAGTTAAGATATTTTTTCCTTACGAATGGTTTGAAATAATATAACTGTAACTATTCTGAGTCATATTTGAGTGTGATTTTTGGGTCCTATGATTGGATAATTTTTATATTATTATTTCGGTCGTTGATCGATATTTAATGCATGTTCACATGCCGGTGTTGGTTTGGGTTTAAGTGATTGGAATAGCCAATTAAATTTTTTAATCTTAAGAATTAAAAGTTGATTTAAGTAATTAAAAATTAAAGAATTAATAAATTCAATTTCAATATCAAAGACGTGACATAAATGATATTAGACAAAATCGTAAGGAGGGTATTTTATTTGATTTGAAGATTTAAATTTAGTTAATTGTCTTGTGAAGGTTAAACGATGGCTGGCCAAGGAGAATCGGGTTCTTGCCCTGATTGAGAAAAGGATTACTTATCCATTATATATAATAGCAGATGTGATGGACAGAATAGTCCAGAGATTGTAGAACCTAGAGCCAACTATTGTGTATTAAGGGGAGACCTTGACAACGGACAATCGCTTTAACAATAAGCAGGAGCCGAAGTTTATGGGAGACAAATCCCACGAAGGCGGAGATTTGGATCTAAAGCATCAAAAACATCTTTAAAATAATCCACTGCCCGAAGGAGAATGTGATATTTGCCTCTTATAAGCTCAAGGGGGAGGCAGACTATTGTGGGCCATGAATAAGAAAATTCCAGGATTGAAGAATCAGCAAATCCCGTGGAACGTATTTTTGGAGACATTTTTGGAAAAGTATTTCCCTACAAGTCAGATGGAACAAAAGGAGGACGAGTTTGTCTAATTACAATAATGAAATAGGGCAGTGATAGAGTACGACGCCAAATTTATTTAACTGGCTCATTATGTTCCCCACATCATTATAGATGAAGCAAGAAGGGCAAGAAAATTTTTGCAAAGATTGAACGACAACATTTACAAGCAGCTAGTAACATTGAGGTTAAAAATCTACAATGAAGTGTTGGACTAAGCTTTGTTGTATAGCAAGAGTTGGAGATAGAAAAATTCTTCAAAAAGAAAACTGCAAGTTGAAGAAGTCAAAGCTTGAGATCGGGAGGATTACAGAAGGGAACAAAATCAATTGACAAAGGGAAGACGGGAGCTGAAATTCAAGGTGCACTGAGCCCACAACAATTCAAGCCCATGTGCCCATATTGTGGAAAGATGCATGGAGGAAAGCTCCGCTACAAGCAATCGAGGGCATGCTTCAACTATGGCAAATCCAACCACATGAACAAGGACTGCCATCACCCTTTGAGGCAAACAGCAAGGAAGCCGAGCACTTCGGGAAGAGCATTTGTAGTGACGACCCAAGAAACGAATGCATCTCTATCAATCGTCAAAGGTAAACTCACAATTTTTAATACTTCCACACTTATTTTATTGGATCCCCAGTCTACACATTCATTTTTATCCCCGAAATTATTTGCCATTCATTATCACTCCCCAGAATTATGAATTTTTCATTAGTGTTGTCAACACCTACAAGATCATCTTTAGTGACTGATATTATACACCCGAGATGTATAGTTTGGATAAATGGGTTTGAGTTGGACGTAAATTTAGTCTTATTAGATATACATGATTTTGATGTAATCTTAAGTATAAATTGGCTGGCATGTTACCATGCTCGTATAGATAGTTTTCACAAGAGGGTGCACTTTTCGATTATGGGTAGTGAACTATTTTATTTTCAAGGAATAAAATAAAAGCAATCAACTTACATAATTTCGACCCCGCATGCATGTTATTTGATGAATAATGGGCATGAAGGACATTTAGCTTATGTGACCACCACTGAGAGCCACAATGTTCCGAGAGAATAAATTCCAGTGATAAGTGAGTTTGAGAATGTTTTTCCGAAGGATCTTTTAAATTTGTTGCTGAATCGAGAGATTGAGTTTAAGATAGAAATAATATCAGGAGCATCGCCAGTGTCTATGGCCTATAATGGCATCATCAGAATTGAATAAATTGAATAACCAATTACAGTATTTATTAGAGAAAGGCTTCATTATGCCAAGTGTGTCACATTGGGATGCACCAATACTATTTGCGAAGAAGGATTGGTCAATGTGGCTATACATAAATTATTAAAAACTTAACAAAATAACCATCAAGAATAAATGCCCGTTGTCACTAATTGACAACTTATTTAATCAATTGCAAGGGGCATGGTATTTTCAAATATAGATCTTCATTCAAGTTATCATTAATTAAAGATTAAGAAGGGCATGCTGAAGATGGCTTTTTAAACGTCATATGGATATCATGAGTTTTTAATTGTACATTTTGGGTTAACTTACGCCCTTATAATATTTATGGACTTGATAGATTGGGTATTCCAAACCTACCTTGTTGATGATATTTTTATTTTTATTCCGATTATGTTTGTATTATGGCCCATGGTTAGTAGTGGTGAAGATATTTAATTTGATTTTTCAGATTTTGAAAATATAAGTTTAATATTTTACTGTAAGTTAAAATATTTATTCCTCACAAATAGTTTAAGGTCATATAATTGTCTTTTTTCAGAGTTATTTTTTAGTATCGCTTTTGGGTCCTATAATTAGATAATTTTTGTATTATTATTTTGGTCGTTTATTGATATTTGATATAAATTTACGTCTTGGCGTCGGTTTGAATTTATATCGATGGAATAACTAATTAAAATTTTGAGCCTTAAGCATTAAAAGTTAATTTAAGTAATTATGGATTAAGGAATTTAGAAATTTGATTATGGGATCGTGGATGTGACATGAAACATAGATGAGATGGGTCATTATAAAAGTTATGCAGTAGAAGAGGCTCCAGCAGCCTTATATTTATATTTTTTGGAAACCGTCAAAAGTAGAGAACCTCTCCTTCAATATGTAAGCGGTCGCAACTCCTTGTTAAGATAGATCACCTCCTTATGAGTCCTATGCCTACTAAATATACGCATATTTTGATTCATTAGCTGACCTTATGAAGCTCCGTGGGAGGTTCATATGATAAACACTTGAGCGAAGAAGGTTATTCAGCAAAAAGGGTGGACCGCACCCTATCCACCCGTGTGGGGATGGACATGCATAAATAGCAGTAGATACTGCACATGAGGCACACTCATATGCAGATTCCAATGGTTTTTAGGTTTTCCTTGTGCCTGTTCTGTGCTCATACACATTTGGGTACTCACTGACCAATAAGAGGACTATCAAACTCTCAGGGATACCAAAGCATACGACTTTACTTTTTTTTTTTCTTTTTACCATAGTCTCTCGTCTACTACTCTCATGGAAGCAAACTGTACTTTTAAGGGAGGGACTAAAACACATATGAGATAGGTCATTACAAATGTTATGTGACAGAAGAGGCTCCAGTAGCCTTGTATTTATTTATTTTTTGAAACTGACAAAAGCAGAGTCTCTCCCCTTCAACATGTAAGTGGTCGCAGCTCCTTGATGGAATGGATCATTTTATTGTGAATTCCTTGACCATTGTATATACACGTTTTTTAATTTATTAGCTGGCCATATAAAGCTTCACAAGAGATTCATACAATGGATGCTTGAGCAATGAAGGTTCTTTAGCAAAAAGACCAGATGAAGCCTAATCCACACGTGGGACGCACAGCACCTGCACATGAGGCATGCTCATATGCGGATTCCAGTGGTTTTGGGTGATCCTTGCGCTTGATGTACACTTAATCCATGCTCATGTGTCCAAGCAAATTTTTGTCTTAGTGTTCAATGTCAGCACTAAGTTTAAATACCTATGCGATTTTTAGGAAATTTTTATGAGCATTTGAGGCACCCTTTGACGGCGGACAAGAGAGAGAAAGGAATAGAAAAAGGGGAAGATTCTCATCAATTGTTTGAACTCCAAATCTTATTCCAACTTTCATCATCTTTGGTACATTATTCCATTTATTATTCTTAGATATTTTATCAATGGTTCTCTTCTAGTTTTCATCTCTTGTATTTGTTTTGGTTAACAAATATTGTAGTAAAATCAAATGAGGTGTTCGAAATTTTTTTATAACTATACTTATAATCATAGTGGATTCATATAGACCTAAGATCACATGATTTTACCATTCATTGTAAGGGATTCCCACAAGAAATTCCGTGTCTTGCTACTACTCGTTATTCCAATTGTTTTTGTGATTAATTGTGACTTATCATTACATCTTATCAAGTTTTTCAACTAATGGGCTCAGTTTATTGATCCAGATGGAGATTTGTTATTCACTTGCTTGTTAAGCTTACACAATAAGTTGTACAAAGCATTAGGTTGCTCGTATTTACTGTTCACTGGATTGATCAAAGGTATAAACAAAATAATTGGTTTAGATAGCACAAACATCAATATTTAGAGGAGTAAGATAAAAGATCTTTAGTTTGTCAAAACGTTACACCTTCATGTATTCACTACGCAAAAGCTAGAATCTAAATCTAATGAGCAGTGGGCTTTTAAACACGCACAAGTTTGTAGCCACATTCAATAATTTGTAGATAACTATATCTACCATCATATCCGCAATGAGAAGCACACAAGGGCACTATGAGAGAAGCTCAAAAAAACTCAGTACTTTGAAAACTGGCAACAAATTACATTATTTAATGAAGTTAATGCAATTGATGTATCAAGGAGATCTGTAGCCAACCATCTCAATAAATTCCAAGGTGGTGTTGATTAGTTGTCCTATATAGGCATAAAGTTTAATGATGAATTATTTGGCTTGTAATTATTAACCACTTTAACGAATTCTTGAGAGGTCTTTCAAATTTCATTACCAATTAGGTCCATAACAATGTTGTGACCTGAAATATTGCCAAATGTGTCGTACTCAATGAAAAAATGATGAGAAGATCGCAAGGTTTTTCGTTATCACATCTCGAGGCATTGGTCTCAAAGTCACAAAGAAGGAATCAAGGGAAGAGTAGTCTCAGAGTCATGAGGAAGGAGTAAAGGGAAGGGTGGTCTCAAAGTCGTGGAAAAGGGGTAAGGAGAAGGGTCCCAAGTCTAGTGAGAAGAATCGGAACAAATTAAAATCAATGTATCAAAATTTCGAATGTCATCATTGTAAAAAGAAAGGTTATATCAAGAAATATTGATATAGATGGAAGAGTGAGAATAGAGATGGAAGCAAAAGGAAGATTGAGAAAAGGCTTCTATTGTGACCAAGTCCAATCTTCTAACTGCATGCGAGGAAAAAGTAATCAACGTCGCCAACCACGAGATAGGTTGAGTGATTGACAATTGCGCATCACTCCATGTGGCGTTAGGGAGAGAGTTCTTCACGTCCTATACACCCGACAATTTCATGGTATTAAATATGGGCAACGACGACTTGTCACGGATTGTGGGGCTGGCAATGTGTATTTAACCGTCAGTTCTGACACTAGATTGACTCTAAGGGGCATGTAACAAGTTCCAAACATCTGGTTCAATCAAACATTGGCTAGACTACAAAAGCTCGTGGAAGCTCACTAGAACATCTTCAATGACGGTGTGTGGCAAGAAGTTGTCAAACTGTATGTTCTACAAGGTTCTATCTCAAATGATGATGTGAATGTGGCTATAAGGGGTTGAATTGGCAAAGAAGAGCCTTCTTTCAAAATAAAAGAAGCCAAATAGAATACTTGCCTTCACTGCATGGTTGGAAAGCAAATGAGAGCTTCCTTCCATGGAAATTCATCCACAAAGAAGGCACGCCATCTTGAGCTTATACACATAGACATATGCGGTCCACTGAATATAAAAGCTCTTAGCGGTGTACTTTACTTCATTCCCTTCCTCGATGATTGTTCAAGAAAATTGTGAGTGTATCCCTTAAAATCGAATGATCAAGCTTTTAAAGCCTTTAAAAAAAATAAACATGGAAAAAGTTGAAGTGCATCTATAGTGACAACAAGATAGAGCACCCAAGGCCCTTTGATGCATATTGTTACTCACAAGGCATTCTATACTAAACGGCGTCACCCAAGACATTACCATTAAATGGAGTAGCCAAAAGAATGAACAAAATATTGATAGAAAGAGTATGATGTATACTATCAGTGGTGAAGCTACCCTAGATCTTTTTAGGAAGCTTTGAATGTCGTGGCCCACACTAACAATCTTTCACCAAGTGTTCCATTTAAATGGGGATGTTTACAATAATGTGTAACTTGAGAAGGAGGTCTTCTATGATCATTTAAGGGCATTCAGATGCAAGGTGTATGTTCATGTCGCAAAGGACGAAAGAACCGAGCTTGGTGCCAAAACACGGCAATGCATCTTCCTTGGCTATAGGGAAGATAAATTTGGCTATCGGTTATATGATCCGATAAAAACGGAGCTTGTATGATCAAGGGACACTGTGTTCATAGAGGATGAGACCATTAAAAATATTGGCAAGGCCAAGAAGGTATCTCATTATGACAATAATTGCCTATGTGGCATCGACTTGACATCAGGGACTCCACCACCCAATGAGATGAATGATGGTGGAAACATAGGCAATATTCTTACCCATGAGGAGGTAGAGAATGGGCATGTTAATGCTTGTCACAGCACTCATGATAATATCCGAACCTACACCGACCATTTTACTCTGGTGATCCTCAAGAGATCGACGTCCTTCCACTCATCTATAAGTTAATAAGTGTGGGCTGTTTACATATGACGGAAAGCCATAATGTTTGATGAGCACAATAAATAGATGGATGCCATGTAAGATGAGACAATGTTTTTGCACATGAATCACACATTTGAGGCAAAGGCAAGTGGACACTCAAAAACAAATGGGTGTATTGATTGAAATTTGAAGAAGGCAATCTACAATCAGGGTACAAGGCAAGGTTAGTAGTGAAGGACTTTAATCAACAAAAGGACATCAATATCAAGGAGATCTTCTCTCCCACAAAAAAAAATGTCCACTATTTGAGTTATCCTCTATTTGGCGGCATGCCTTGATTTAGAGATGGAATAACTTGATGTGGGGATAACATTCCTCCATGGTGACTCGGAGGAGGAGATCCACATGGATTAATTAGAGGCTTTCAAGGTTGAGGAAAAGAAGCACATCATGTACCATTTGAAGAACAGATTCTATGGCCTCAAGTAAGCCTTGAGGCAATGATACAAGAAATTTGAATTCGTCGTGGTGGAGCAAGACTACTAGAAGATGACCTCGAACCATTGTGGTTTTGTGTTAATGTTCTCCGATGGAGACTTTGTGATCATTTTGCTCTATGTATTACTTTACGACAGTTAATGAGCACGTCATCTCTGCAAAAACTAATCACTGCATTCCGACCTAAGCATATTGTTTTGAGGTATTATTTGATGCAGAATGTTTTTTAAAGTCAAGACAGATGATAATGGATCGGATATGTTGACAAAGGCAATGTGCAAAGAGGGAAGCTTGAGATTTGTTAATAGAGAACTAAAATGGTGTTTTCCCCTACAAGGTGATGAGGAAAAATTTATTGAAATGGGTAGATTTTATACAGACCTAATATCCCAAGATTTTAACCTTCGTTTTAAGGTATTTCTATGAGAATTTTATTGTATCTTACTTTTACTATTGTTATTGTGATTACTTGTAGATTATTATTATGTCTCCTCACATTTTCAACCAATAGGCTCTTTTTATCGATCCATGTAAAGATTTGTTCTTGGCTTACTTGTTAAGCTTGATGTCCCTGGCCAACACTCCTTGGGACAGCAACTCTCCTCCATTGATGGGCATGCTCATATTTTCATGAGTACATCTATCAGCATTTATTGCTTTGGAGAGATGCATCAAATTGTCATCTAGAAAGTGACCTTCAAAGCTCAAATATACTCATAATTCCAGGGAGAAAGAAATTTCCACTCACATTAAATCAAATAAGCACAACTTTTTGAACTACCTAGTATGCACAATCTCTTCAGATCATTTCACTTGACCATGGCCACAGTTTGCAACTATTTTTTAAGGTTTTCCCTTCATTCTTGCTTCAGCCTCAACTTGAATTATGTAACTCTTCGTTTGACAGTTCCCTATCTGATTATATCCTTAAACCACCAAACAGTTCTTTCCACACAAGTCAATTCACTAATCAAAGGCAAATAATCTTGGTCGGATTTGAATTTTAGCATCATTATTCACTGCCTTCTTTGGGTTCCCCCTCATCTCAATTTCCTTTAACATCTGTTCCTAAACCAGGAAACAGTTTCTCACATAACCAAGGAAATTGAGGGGCCATTTCTAACATGAACCGCTACACCCTGTGATGGGTCCCAGAAAAAACCGGGTGTGAGAGCTCATGGCCTGCATCAAGACACGGGACGAGTCCAAGGTGAAATTCCCAGCTCCAACTCCAGAATACAGAATTCAAATATCATTCCCCTTTGGCTAAGTTCAAGAGTTGAAATCTCAGGAGCCGGCTTCAGGGACCTAATTCAAGAACCTGACTCTGAACGCTAGAGACAGATTATGCTCCAGACAAGAGTTGCGACTTGGCCAGATGGCTGAGCCTGGCTCTAGGTGACGCCATCACACGTCATTGCCACATAACGGTCAGCAAAATATCAGGAAAGCAAGGATCATGGAGTGCAAGTCAAGGAATTGCCAACCTGCCATGACTGCCCCCACCCTGGATATCCAGTAACAATTGGAGCTTTCTCTCGTTTAACAGAGTCTCCATAATTAAACCCAATACCTCATCAGATAATTAAACCCAATACCTCTTTGAGAGATTATTATTATCCATCTCAAAAGAAGATATCTTCAAACTTTTCTCACACAACTAGAGGCTAGGATCTGTTTAAGGCTACTCAACTCGCCCCCTATCCTTACCAGAGACACACTTGGCACAGAGCTAATCATCCAATGAGACCAAGGCACCATCCCTCGAGGATCCCTCTACCCAACTACACCTCATTTCCAGCAACGAATCCTATTCATTTACTCTTATGCCCTCTAGTTTAATTAGTGTTAACTGTATACTAGTTTAAGTGTCGAAAGAGGATCCATTAGAATAAATTCCTTGGGTTACCTCTTGCTTTGTGTTGTGGGGTGCAGGACTTGTAGTTCATTGATCCAAAACTTGCTCTGCAGGCAAATATTTAGTCAAATCTGGTTTTCAAGCATGCATTCCAGGGTTTAGGGGTTTAGGGCCACAAAACTCTCATAATAATCTATAAGATTGGCCCATCAAGAACTCACCGAACTCTAAAAATGACACAATCCAAATAAATAAATTAACCATTGGAGTATTCATAGTAATCCATTGGTGCATACTTAATTACAATATGAAAAACGTTATTTCTCTATCTAATAGATGGTAACTCATTAATGATTGGACAATTTATCTCTAAGACAAGTTCATGAGGCTGAATATATGAGTTAGTTGGAACTTAACCCCGCAGTAGGATTTACACGTGGCAGGCCTCCTTTTTCCTATACTACATAACAGCGACTGCAAAACAGGCATGAGTTAATCTACCAAGCTACGGACAAAATGTCAACTATATTATGCGCAAATTAATTCCAAAACTTAAATCAATTTTGGCAAAAAGCAATGTCCTTCAATTGCACTTTCAAAATGTAAGTTACTAGATCTCAATCAGGACGCCAGAACGAACCTCATATGCCGGAAAATCAATTTCTTCGCAATCTACCAATTAAACGGGCGAAATCTCAAGAACGCGATCAACGGCGTAGGGTCTCGAGCCCTTAAAAAGAAGCTTAGATACAGAAAGAGCAAAACAACCGATGAGAACGCCAAAGAAATCGGCGACGGCATCCTTCGCGGAGGCTCCGGCGGAATGAAAGAAACCGAATTGATCGGCGGTTTCTTTGGCGCCGGCGACTAAGAGAGAGAGAGAGGATCCGATGGACATGCTCCAACGTCGGACGAAAGGGTAGCGAATTCGGTTGGCTAGGACAGAGAAGAGGACGGTGAGGGAGAAGCAGAGGAGGACGTGGTAGAGTTTGTCCGTGGCTAACCACGCGTCTGCGGCCTCCATCTTCGACGATGGAGACGTGAATGCCTCAAAGACAGAAAGTCCAATTTGGGGCTAATTTGTTGGCACATTTTCTCTTCGGTGAGCCAAAAACTGTATTTCGGCTTCTTTAGATAAATCTTAATATAGAGCAAAAAACTATCACATTATCAACTAAATTTCACTTTGATAATTATTTTTCTTTATTTCAAATTTGTAAATTAAAATTTTACACAACATAATTGTTGTGTTCCAAGTCCCGAATTGTCATACAAATTAGGGAACCTTCGGATTCCTCGTCATCTAGAGGTAATCACGAGCGGGTCCGATCTCCATCGTTATTAACCTGAAACCTGCACAATACAACTAACAAATAAGAAGTCAAAGGCCGATGGGGGCTGTCCCCTGCCGACACTCCGACACTCAAGTCAGAATTCTTCCGTAATAAACGGAGAAATACATGCTTAAGATGTAAGAATGAGGGGAATGTAAGAGGAATATATTTGGAGGTTTGAGCTCTATGAATGTGCCCGGCAGAGGGGCTGCTAACCGGTGCACCTATAGAGGGCGGCTTAAAGGTGTCCCGCTTGAGGGTGCGCTCGTGGAGGGCAGCTTAGAGGCATGCCCGCCTCCAAGTGAGACGGCATGCCCTTGAGCCTCGTTGATATTTGGAGGCTTAGCAGACATGCCAAGACGAGTGTGGAGATGTCGGGCCCTGTCCGCCCGGATTGCACTAGTGGGCTGCTAAGTACAGAATTTCCCATTTGGCCCGAGCGTACTGAATAGAACTGTCGTGGAATTAAGAGCCGCAGGATGTTATTTTGGGAGAGCTTCGTACTTCATGCTGACGAACTCCAGGGTGAGGGTTTTGTACTCCACCAACTGAGGACATTCCCTTTCAAGCTGATGAGCATCCATTGAGGAGTATGCCTTCACGCCTTGACCTGCCAAGAGGCTTCATGATGCATTTTGGGAGAAACTCTACCAAGCACTCTGGCCGCCAATAAAGGAGGCCCACAATCTGTTTGGGGAGAGCATCTAGGCGATGCCATGGAGAGCCCTATGCCTCGCTTTGCAGGAAACGATGGTGGAGGAGGTAGGTGCCACTGGAGTGTGGTCTTCGCGTTCTGTTGAAAGCTCTGAGCGTCGTTAACGGGGGCTCTGCCAGGCTTCATTAATGGCGCGGTTTGGACGCAATGTCTAGCTGAGGACCTCTGAGAACCTTGGGAGGCTCTGGCGAAGGGTTGGGCGATTTCTCTTGATCAGGAGCCTGAGCTCCGTTTTAGGGACCTTGAATCTCTACCTCGCCATGAATAGGGCGGTGAAGCTGAATGGTAGATTCAGGAGACCGTACGCCCTGTTTGGTGAGGGATTTTGGGTGCCATTGTTGCGGGCTTTGAATCCGACCAGATGCAAAATTTGGGCATCGTTGACGGAAACTTTGAGCCAGGCCTTTGCTGTCTCACCGAGGGCTAAGATAGAACGCCTTGGCGCCATTCTTGGGGAGCCTTGATGAAAGCTCTAGATGCCATTTTTGGGAGGCTCTGTGATGCTTAGCTTCACCAGTGGGCAGAAGGACCGGGCCAACGGTCCCTAGGCGTTGCCTTTTAGGGATTTCGCTCCCCTGTTCCAAGATTTGTTTTTCCTCCTTTTTCTTGTCAATTCTTCCCTTTTTATTGAGGGATGGGATGAAATTTTTTTGCCAAGATGAGTGGTAATTTCCCGCCAAGGGGAATTTCTCCCTCCAAGATGAAAATGTTTCCCACCAAGATGAAGCTTCTTCGACACACTTTAGACTTCGGGTCAACTCGCGATACTAGACTGATCACTAGCCCCCATGCCGAGTGGTTCAAAATTTCAACCCTCGGTATGTGATGAAGGGACTTCATTGCGCAGGTCGCTATATGTGTTCCTTTCTCGAACATCTTCAAAATTGCGGTTCTATCGGGTACACCCGATGTCGTGGCAACTTCTGTTGGGAATCGTGATATCTGGATGACGGGACTCTTGACTTCTGGAAGGATGGTGGCCTCTTGGAGGGACGGAGGGACAAGGGTTTCCATGCTTGACGGAGGAGGGCTGAGCGCATCCTGGCAGGACGGAGGGTTGAGAGCCTCTGTGCTAACGAGAAGAGGGCTGAGGGCCTCCTGGATGGATGGAGGACTGAGAACTTCGACACTTAGGAGAGGAGGACGGATAATCTCCTGGCAAGGATGGGGGCCGAGAACCTCTACGCTAGAGAGTGGAGGCTAAGAGCGCCTCAATGCTGAGGAGCGGAGGCTGAGAGCCCCGATGCGGGAGAGCAGAGGCTGAGAGCCCCAATGCAGAAGAGTGGAGGCTAAAAGCCTCGATGCCAGAGAACAGAGGCTTAGAGCCTCGATGCTGGAGAGTGGAGGCTGAGAGCCCCTACACTTCGATGCTGGAGAGCGGAGACTGAGAGCCCCGATGCTGGAGAGCTGAGGCTGTGAGCCTCGACGCTGCAGAGCGGAGGCTGTGAGCCTCGACACTAGAGAGCGGAGGTTGAGAGTCTCGATGCTAGAGAGAGGAGGGCTGAGGACCTCCTGTCAGGACGGAGGAATGAACATCTCTGTGCTAGGAAGCGAAGGACTGAGAGCCTCGACGCTAGAGAAAAAAGGGCTAAAGACCTCCTGGTAGGACGGAAGGATGAACATCTCTGTGCTGACGCTGGAGAAAGGAGGGCTGAGGACCTCCATCAAGACGGAGGGATGAACATCTCTGTGCTGGCGAGAGGAGGGCCGAGCACCTCCTGGCTAGATAGAGGGAAGAGGACTTCCGTGCTGTGGAGCGGAGGCTTAGAGCCTCGATGCTGGAGAGAGGAGGGCCGAGGGCCTCCTGGCAGGATGGAGAGATGAACATTTCCGTGCTAGGAAGCGGAGGACTGAGAGTCTCGACGCTTGAGAGTTGAGGCTGAGAGCCTCGATGCTAGAGAGAGGAAGGTTGGGAGCCCCCCGGCAAGACGAAGGGGTGAGCATCTCCATGGTGGGGAGCGGAGACTATGAGCCTTGATGCTGGACGGCTGAGGCTGAGAGCCTTGACGCTGCGAAGCGGAGGCTGTGAGCCTCGGTGCTGGAAAGTCGAGGCTGAGAGCCTCGATGCTAGAGAGAGGAGGGCTAAGGACCTCCTAGCAGGACAGAGAGATGAACATCTCCGTGTTGGGAAATGGAGGATCAAGAACCTTGACACTAGAGAGAGGAGGGCTGAGGGCCTCATGTCAAAACTGAAGGATGAACATCTCCGTGCTAGCGAGAGGAGAGCCAAGCACCTCCTGGCTGGACGGAGGGTTGAGGACCTTCACGTTGAGGAGCGGAGGCTGAGAGCCTCGACGCTGGAGAGAGGAGGACTGAGGGCCTCCTGGCAGGATGGAGGGATAAACATCTCCTTGTTGAGGAGCGGAGGTTGAGAGCCTCGACGCTGGAGAGAGGAGGGCTGAGGGCCTCCTAGCAAGACGGAGGAATGAACATCTCCGTGCTGGCGAGAGGAGGGCCGAGCTCCTCCTGGCTAGACCAAGGGCTGAGGACCTCCGTGCTGAGGAGTGGAGGCTGAGAGCCTTGACAATGGAGAGAGGAAACGTCTTTGTGCTGGCGAGAGGAGGGTCGAGCACCTCCTGGCTGGACTGAGGGTTGAGGACCTCCGCGCTGAGGAGCGGAGGCTGAGAGCCTCCGTGCTGCAGAGCGGAGGCTGAGCGCCTCGACGCTGAGGAGCAAAGGCTGAGCCTCAACGCTGGAGAACTGAGGCTGAGAGTCTCGATACTAGAGAGAGGAGGACTGAGGGGCCCCTAGCAGGATGGAGGGATGAGCATCTCTGTGTTGGCAAGAGGAGGGCCGAGGACCTCTTGGCTGGACGGAGGGCCGAGGACCTTGATGCTAGAGAGTGGAGGGTTGAGGACCTCCTGGCGGCACGAAGGTATCTCCGTGTTGGCGAGAGGAGGGCCGAGTGCCTCCCGGCTGGACGGAGGGCTGAGGACCATCGTGCTGAGGAGCGGAGGGTTGAGAGCCTCGACGCTAGAGAGAGGAAGGCTGAGGACCTCCTTGTAGAACGGAGGGATGAACATCTCCGTGCTGGGATACGGAGGGCTAAGAGCGGAGGCTATGAGCCTTGACGTTGGAGGGCTGAGGCTGAGAGCCTCGACGCTACGAAATGGAGGCTGTAAGTCTCGACGCTGGAGAGCGGAGAGCTAAGGACCTCCTGGCAAGACGAAGGGATGAACATCTCCATGCTGGGAAACAGAGGACTGAGAGCCTCGACGCTAGAGAGAGGAGGGCTGAGGGCCTCCTGTCAGGACAGAGGGATGAACATCTCCATGCTGGCGAGAGGAGGGCCGAGTACCTCCTGGCTGGACGGAAGGCTGAGGACCACTATGCTAAGGAGCGGAGGCTGAGAGTCTCAACGCTAGAGAGTAGAGGGCTAAGGACCTCCTGACAGAACGAAGGGATGAGCATCTCCGTGTTGGCGAGAGGAGGGCCGAGCACCTCCTAGCTGGACGGAAGGCTAAAGA
The DNA here is from genome assembly GCA_033239525.1 of Nepenthes gracilis. Lineage (NCBI taxonomy): Eukaryota > Viridiplantae > Streptophyta > Magnoliopsida > Caryophyllales > Nepenthaceae > Nepenthes > Nepenthes gracilis. Next base: position 6,431,453 of record BSYO01000018.1, on the reverse strand, counting down.
CCACCATGCTGAGGAGTGGAGGTTGAGAGTCCCGACGCTAGAGAGTAGAAGGCTGAGGACCTCCTGACAGAACAGAGGGATGAGCATCTCCGTGCTGGTGAGAGGAGGGTCGAGCGCCTCCCGGCTGGATAGAGGGCCGAGAACCTTCGTGCTATGGAGCGGAAGCTGAGAGCCTCGACGTTGGAGAGAAAAGGGCTGAGGACCCCCTGGCAGGATGGAGGGATGAGCATTTCCATGCTGACGAGAGGAGGGCCGAGCACCTCCTGGCTCGACGGAGGGCAAAAGACCTTCGTGTTAAAGAGCGGAGGCTGAGAGCCTCGACGCTGGAGAGAGAAGGACGGATGACCTCTGAGGGGCAAAGCTGCTCGCACCTTTTGGTCGCGTGCCAACTCTGTGGCAGCGGGTCGCTGGGCCCATTTTGTAATTACTGAGGCGCTTTTAAGGTTAAGAGCAGGGCAGCTGTTTCGACCGAGCACTGTCCGAGTCCAAAGCGAGATCTCTAGAGCTCTCGAGGGCCAATGCATGAGCTGTGAGTCTGAACTCATCACTCGAGGACGTGCTTTGGGAGAGCCGGTGGAGGCTCACTGATCTGCTGAACACATGTGCCTGACTGAGTAGAGAGATGGGGGCCATGCTCTGCCTGAGTGGGGCCACCCTAATCTGCCTCTGCCAGCAAAACACAGATGCCGCTGCTGCCTGAACAGTATTGCATGAATTATCATAGGATCCCTTTCTGACTCCATAGCATTGGAGGCCACTCAAGGGCTGAGAGAATCGTCAAGCCTGTGAAGTCCTGCGAGGCACGTTCTTTGGTGCCTGCCTGAGAGAGGGTCTTGGCGCCATATCTTTGCTTGCTTTAGTCGGGCGGCCATCCTTTCGTGGCCGGAGAAGCTGATAGCTCTGCCGCTTCTCTCCTCTCTTTTGGTGCTTTTGAGTACATATAATCTCTTTTGGTCTTACTACTGTACTTTAATGGCTAAGCTGTTAAGCTATTATCGCCAAGGCCCCAATCCGGCACCTTCTTGCGCTGTACTCGTCCTTCGTCAATGGATGTTATTACATCTCGCATGTTTAATGGGAAACTCGATCCAGCGGGGTGGACGTCGTCGCAAGTCCCGTGGAACCACACCAAGGGCCAGCTGGGTTTTCAGGCCGTAGCAACCGGACTCCGGGTCTAGGCGTTTGCACGGTATCGTGTCAATGCTCGGCCTGCTCAGGGCATCGTCACCTTCGTGCATATGGTCCCAGCCCACGACCGTTGTTGACTGATGGTGCTCTCTCCTTCGAGAGGAGGTCGCCGCACGAATGCTAAAAAGCCCCCTAAGGTTTTGATGGCCGTTTTGTTGGGAACTCCAGGAGCCCCTGGGCCTGATACTTCGACTGCATAGGCCGCTCTGTGCGGGATCGACGTTTAGATACGACCATGTATGGGCCACTCGGTGCGGGACCGAGGTTTAGATACAACCGTGTATGGGCCGCTCGGTACGGGACCGATGTTTAGATACGACCGTGTATGGGTCGCTTAGTTCGAGACCGATGTTTAGATACGACCGCGTGTGGGTCGCTTGGTGCAGGACTGAGGTTTAGATACGACCGCGTATGTGCCGCTCGAGGATCGAGGTTTACTCGCAGGTGAGTAAAAACTCGCCTGACTTAGGGGTAATCTAGGTCGTATAATTTTATGTAGTGTTATGCAATCATTCGTATGAATAGATGATACTACTATTCTATTAATAGAAATATGATTCGGGTAGTATGATACATGTAAGACTTACCTGGATTTGGCGTGGAATCGTCGTAGGTGTTCGTTGGCGAATGACGTGCTATGCTCTCGAGACCTGTCTAAGGGTCTAAGCGCATGGTCTGCGTGTACCGCTTTGGAGGGTCATTGGGGCGCTTGTTAGGCGCCTCGGCCTATGGCCCTTGTGCTCTGAGGAGTCTAATCTTTTGTCCAGATTGACTGGGCAGCGAACGGCAGATCCTCTGACAATGTTGGCTTCCTTTGGTTCCCAGGGAGTTGAGGGGTGAAGCCCCCAGTGCTACACCTTCAGGTAAGTGCTAATGGTCCAGGTAACGTGGGTCTAGAGTACCCGGTTGGACAGTGAATGCTTTCACGCTCGGGGTCGATCGTCCGTCCTCGTGGCTACCCGTAAGGGGGTCATCACCATGGGCGACCTTGCCTCCAGCTGATATAGCGGCTTGCGCATGTGATGCTGATATCCCTTGACCATCTTGGAGTTTGGAGGACGGAGCCCCCAAACATAGCTAACTAATGATGAGTCATCGCAACGGACGACTTCACTCTAGCCGAGGAAATAACTCGTGCTTGGGGTGTTGATTTTCTCTGTTCGTCCTGGAGTTAAAGAACAGAGCCCCAGGCATGGCTACCCAGTGAGGGATCGTCACCATGAGAGGCTATGCTTTGAGTCATAGTGCTGGCTAAAGCTCGAGTGCTGTCCATCTTTGTGTAACGGATTGAGTGTTGAGGGGGGATGCTAGACTCTTTGTCGCATTTCCATAGACAGCACCAATATTGCAACCTGAGTCTCGGATTGTCATACGGATTAGGAAGCTTTCAGATTCTTCGTTGTCCAGAGATAATCACGAGCGGGTCCGGTCTCCGTCACTATTAGCCTAGAATTTACACAACACAATTAAAAGACAAGAGGTCAAAGGCTGACAGGGGACTGTCCCCTGCCGACACTCCGACGCTCAAATCAGAAACATTCCGCAATAAATAGAGGAATGCATGCTTAAGATACAGGAATAAGGAGAGTGTGAGAGGAATATATTTGGAGGCTTGAACTCTATGGATGCGCCCGGCAGAAAAGCTGCTTACCGGTGTGCCTGCAAATAGCAGCTTAGAGGTATCCCTGCTTGGGGTTGAGTTCATGGAGGGCGGCTTAGAGGCGTGCCCACCTCCAAGTGAGACGGCGTGCCCTTGAGCCTTGCTGATATTTTGGAGGCTTAGTGGACGTGCCAAGACGAGTGTGGAGATGTTGGGCCCTGTCCGCTCGGGTTGCACTGGTGGGCTGCTAAGTACGGAATTGCCCATTTGGCCCGAGCGAACTGAATAGAACTATCGTGGAATTAAGAGCCGCAGGATGTTATTTTGGGAGAGCTTCATACTTCATGCTGACGAACGCCAGGGTGAGGGTCTTGTACTCCACCAACTGAGGACATTCCCTTTCAAGCTGATGGGCATCCATTAAGGAGTATGCCTTCACGCCTTGACCTGCCAAGAGGCTTCACGACGCATTTTGGGAGGAACTCTACCGAGCACTCTGGCCACCATTGAAGGAGCCCCACAATCTATTTGGGGAGAGCATCTGGGAGACGCCATGGAGAGTCCTGTGCCTCGCCTCATAGGAAACGAGGGGGAGGAGGTAGTTGCCACTGGAGGGTGGTCTCCGTGTTCTGTTGAAAGCTCTGAGCGTCGTTAACGAGGGCTTTGCCAGGCTTCATTAATGGCGCGGCTTGGACGAAATGTCTAGCTGAGAGCTTTTGAGAACTCTCGGAGGCTCTGGCGAAGGGCTAGGCGATTTCTCTTGATCAGGAGCCCTGAGCTTCATTTTAGGGACCTTGAGTCTCTGTCTCGCCATGAACAGGGCGATGGAGCTGAATGGCAGATTCAGGGGATCACACGCCATGTTTGGTGAGGGATTCGGGGTGCCATTGTTGCGGGTTTCGAATCCGGCCGGATGCAAAATTTGGGCGTCATTGATGGGAACTTCGAGCCAGGCTTTGTGCTGTCTCACCGAGGGCTGAGACAGAGCGCCTTGGCGCCATTCTTGGGGAGCCTTGATGAAGGCTCTGGACGCCATTTTTGGGAAGCTTTGTGATGCTTAGCTTCACCGGTGGGCAGGAGGACCTGGCCGATGGTCCCTAGGCGTTGCCTTTTAAGGATTTCGCTCCCCTATTTCGGGATTTGTTTTTCCTCCTTTTTTGCTGTCCATTCTTCCCTTTTTATCAATGGATGGGATGAAAATTTTCCGCCAAGATGAGTTCTAATTTTCCGCCAAGGAAAATTTCTCCCTCCAAGATGAAAATATTTCCCACCAAGATGAAACTTCTTCGACACACTTTAAGCTTTAGGTGAGCACGCGATACCGAACCTATCAATAATACTCAACCATTACAAATAACTAAATTTCAATCCTTCTTTTTTATCTCATAACTTTGATAAAGAGTAACAATCAAATTCTCAAGTCAATTTTCACTTTCATAACTGAAATTTTAAATTTTCACTTTCAGTTATTTCCATTATATCCTAGTTGTATTTTAAATTTTTATTCTTCATATGATATCTAAGCAGTATAAATAACTGAAATTTGATTCTTTTTTTTTTTTTTACCTCATAACTTAAATATAGAATAATTATCACGTTATCTACTTATAAATCATTTTTTTTGCATTCAAATTATAATTTAAAATTTTATGCTTAATATAGGATTCAAATGTCACAATGTTTCATCTCTAACAATATCCATGGATTGAATGTAGATATATAACAATGGATTGAATGTAAATATATCCTGAATATAATAATTCTTTTTATATTTGCTTGTATTCTATATTAATAAAATGAAACTAATAATCTTAAGTAAACAGTAAAATTTTTTTAGTACTTATGGTCTATTTATATTAATATTTTTTATTAATATTTTTAGTATTTATATATTAATTATAAAATTTGTATGCGAAATTATATTTAGACTTTTGGCATTAAAAAATTTGATATTAGGATGTATTAAATTTCATATATATTTTACTATTTTTATCCATTCATTCTACTTTATTAGACATATTTGTTATTACATATATTGATATTTTTAATCTTTAGACTCATAATTTGTCATATCTCTAATCTTTTTAGATTAGAGGATAATAGATTACTTGTGGAGAAGATTAGAAGACTTGACATCATATTTGAATTTGCATCCGGGATCTATGTTAGAGAATTTGCAACATATTTGATTAATTCAATTTGTTTATGTTGGGAGTACTATATTATTCAAATCCATACAGATTTAATGTTATTATAGTTAGATTTTTGAACTAATGCTTTTCCTTACAGGATATTTAAGCTAAGCTAGTTTACCATCATTGTTTTAGAGACAGGACAGAATAATTCAGATTGGCCCAGAATCCTCCGCTGAATGTCATGATTATTATATTATTTGGTTTTGGTTCTGTTCAGGTCCAAGCCCGCTTTGGTAATGTATGCTTAGGTGTTGTCCCCTTAAGGATAAAGAATATCTTTATTTTAATTTATTTATTATTAATTATTACCTATTCTTGAACAGGCCATACCACCATTTGAAAGTCTCGACATGTTGGGATATTTTTTAAGATACTTTGTTTATAGGCGCTTATAAGAATTTCGTGGTTATATTTTTCATTATTATTATTATTATTATTATTTTGCCTCCTTGTCTGGCACAGAGCAAATGATGTTGACGGAGCAACGGGGGATTGACAAGTGGTTTGGACGTTCAAATAGAGCTGGTGGCCGAAACCAACTTGTGACCTGGCAAAAGTTTGTGTCTCAATTAGTCTCTTAAAAGGTCACCATAAAATTAATCGATAAAACAAAATCACTCTTAGCATTATTGATCTGATAAAATACAATTATATTTGACTTACTGAAATAAAAATAAAAGTTGAATTTTTACCCAAAAAATTAAAGGATGGGACATGGATAAAATGTATGTCATTCTCTCATTCAATTATCCAAGGCATCAATAGTCCATTGTACCTTGTTAATGGAGGAGTCCTTGAGAATTTTTGTAGCCAGACAGGCAGGCAGCCTGAAAGAAAGTTCCATCGTGAGGCAGAAATCATCCATCCAACGCCATCATCAAGTTCTTTAAGTGCCAACAGCCACGAAATCATGGTGCAGCCGCCAGTCATTCTGCTGCTTTCTTCTCTATGAAAGATTTTACGTTTGTCATCCAACCAGTGAATTCACTTCTATCCTTAAACTTCATATAATTATGTAAGAAAGCACACAGAGCATCATCAACGCCCCTTACTTCCAAATATTCATACAGTGACTCTTGCAACCGATCATCCAACTCCCTGAAAATAAACCAAAAAAAAATGAAACTGTCCGTCAAAAATATTATCAGAAACAAGAAAAACTCCTAGTAAATCACAAATTTGCAACTGAAGACAGCGCCGCTACTATGAGTTGCTTGATCTTCGAGATAGGCTCGGCGGAAATTCTATTCCGCATGCCTCCTCTAACCACATTTATGCAAATAACTAAGAAATGTGAACTTCATTGGGCAAGGGAACCCATACTTGAATGGAGGACCCACGTAAGGTTGATGTGGCATCTGAGCGCGGGCACGCACATAAACCCTATCAATCTCCAAGCTATCTGGCCACGCAGAGCAGACCAACTCCAAGACTTTGTCGTATTCTTCTTTAAATGTGCTGACAATTAATGTTATATGCAGCTGGACCTCCTCTCCTATCTTACTGCTTTTACCATCAACAGATTTTGAAACTGGAACCGACCCATCAAACATTGTGACCTCAGCTTTAATTTCTTCATTCTCTCCAAACTTTTTTTCCAGTCTAATCCACTGCTCTCCGGGTCGCTCATCAATCATAAATCCATTGAATTCTTTAACTTGCTGTACAACAACATGAACAACAGTTTTATCACAGATAGGTCATCGCTTGGGGGAGGGGGTAATTTCTACAACGTAAAAGCTCCCTTTTCTGTTTGTAATGCCTCTCCATTCCTCCATTAAAATTGAATGGCTAGATACAGCGGGTAATTTCCAGAAGCTACCCAATGACGTATTATAGATTTTTCTGCAGACTGCACGATAATGCCATCCGTACTTCAATTTAAAATAATTGGTGATTTTTTATCATTATAGTTTTACCAAAACCAAATCTAATGTAATTGGGCACGTAGTACAAAAATGAAAGCTCCATCATTAAACAGGCCTTTACTTAGAATGTAACCAATGTAAAGCCACATTCAACGCTTGCCAAAAAAGCTTAGTTTTGTGCTCACATTGGCCAAAAGACAAAATCCAAAACGGTCTCCAGCTGGAGAATTCCCACTAGTCGAACCCAATACTGATGAAAACAAAGAGACAGAGCTAACTGTAGTCTAAAAATTCTTCCAATTTAAAATTAAAGATCAAATTAAAAATAAAATATAAAACACTTTCACGGCTATTTTCCAACAAAAGAGTAAATAGGGCGATGGAGAGAAATCTCATAGTTTGTGACTGGCAAGTGCTCAGTATTCAATACCTATTGACATTGGTATGCCCAGAACATGCTCGGGGCAAGTTTGGAATTTTTTATTTAATTTCTGAATATTACAGACATATTCAAGCATCTTGAGACACGTTTGATGCGCCGATGACTCATTTTGGCTCTTTTTCAATTTTCAAAAAAAAAAAAGAAATATTTTAATAAACTTAGCTTAACTTAGTTTTGTGCTAATTAACAAAAAAAAAAAAATTAAAAAAAATTCGTCCCTTATTATAGAGATAGATACTTGAACCCATCACTCATGAGAAACAAAGAGAAAGCTCGCAATGGTATAACTAGAAATCAGAGGGTGGAGAGACTAGAAAAGTGTTTTCCAATTGGTATTTTTCCCCAACCAAGAAAATATAGAGAAAACAAAAGTAAAAAATGACTGTTAGACTCACAAACTTTTAAAGGGGATGAGTAGCTGTTTCTTAGCAAAAAAAAAATACAAATTTAACAATTTGTAACTTTAATACATATAAATAAATTACTTATCCGGATATTTAAATTGAATAATCACCATCCTCATGTATAAAACATAAATAAAACACAAAAATAGAAAAAATATAATATTTTGATAACAAAGGTAATATTGTTGAACAATTTTTCACAGAGAAAAATCATCAACGATATAAGTCATCAACTGAAAATCCATTATATGAGAAAAATTAACTCATAAATAAACAAAAAAACGCACTAGACCATTTAATTGACTACCCTGGACACATGACTATCTAAGGTCCTCCTCGAATCTATAGATTTGTAGTTGCCTAGACTTCCTATAGTTTCTCCAAGTGAATGTCCTGTTGATCAAACTCCTCCAACCAATGCACATCTAAAATCTACACACAACTTACATACCGAAACTCTATAGATTGTAGGGTAATAAATTTTAGATTTAGTTTCAGGTTAAATAAGAAATCTCACAATAACAAAATGTTCATATTAAAAGAAGGATCTATCAATAAAAGAATAGTTCTTTCAATTCTCACTATTTCTCTTTTGGATGTTCAATGAAGGTTGACTAAAGTTTCTCTCTCGGTCATTATACACCTCACATTCTAATCATCAAAATGTTTAAAATGTATAGAAGTTTAGTAAAAAAATTCCGATGAAAGCAGTTAAGTAGAGCAGGTAGTGGACAGAAACTGTGTTTTTGCTCCTACTAAATTCACATGAACATGATGCAAAGCAAATACCAGCCTTACACTTGAGTTTCTGATGTGTGAACAACTTGCGGTTCTAATATTCCATAGCTTGAGTTCCATACCTTGCATACCACATGTTGTTGATCTATGGACATGGTTAGCCTAAGTGTCTATCTCGCAGGGTACTACGTGCTTGGTACATAGTCTCGAGAGCTTGTAGTCACATGTCAAACAACCTACAAACACATGTTGAACTGATCTACAGTTTCACTCAAGCCTGAATCGTGTGAAGATCGCGGGAACCACTGAGCAGCTTCACTGAACTGATCTACAGTTTCACTCAAGCCTGAATCGTGTGAAGATCGTGCGAACCATTGAGCAGCTTCATGTGAGCCATTGCTCGTGCGAAAAAGCTTATCTTTTCACTTTAACCAAACATGATTCTAAAACTTGCACTTAGAAACAAGACACAATAATAATATGATACACTCAAAATACAACTAAATGTCACAAAATTTGCTGACACTCTAGACATAACCAAAAGGTTTTACAATCTATAAATATGACATTTGCAGGTTATGGAGTTTTCCAAACCTAGTGTAAAATGATGTTTTATCAATTATATTCCTATAGTAATAACAAACTATGTTTTTTTTACCGTGGCTTAATGTTTTCAAGGCTTACTGTATCATGTCCTTTTTTTTTTTAAGAAAAATAGCGTGACACAATGTCTAGGCCATAAATAATGTGGCAGTGACACAAGGAAAAACAGAATATTGGACAATTCTCAATTTTGCTATGGTATAACATCGGGTCAAGGATCACGAAAGTACCTAAATACTTTCTTGAAATGCAATTTTAACCAATGTCCTCCTCGCACTGTCATGGAAGAAAACAATCACTATAATTAAGAATTTCCCTTTGCCAAAAAGTCAAAATAGAAATATCCTGACTACAAATCCGTCTGACATTTTGTTCCATCAATTTTCCGACAAAACTAGTAATTTAGATCACATTTCTCGGTGTGAGAGACTGAAACAGGAACCCAAAAATAAACACACACACACAATCAATGAGAGAGAGAGAGAGAGAGAGAGACCTGCTCGAGGGGGGAGCGATCGAGTTCGTACTGGATCTCATTGCGGAGAAGCCGGAGGATGTTACCTTCGAATGCCGACTTTCGCATCTCAGTGATATAATTTCTGCTTTGAGTTAGGGAAGGAGATTGCATACGAGGGAGGAGAGAATCAAAAGAAAAAACGAGCTGCCGTTGAGAGTTCAGAAGTAGAAATAGAGGTCGAGACTTGCGAAGAACTGTTTTTCGAATCGGCGAAAACAGATTCGCCATTGAAGTAACAGAAGCGTCTCAGGCAGACGTGGAAGAGGTCACTGGTTGGCTAGGGCACAACGAGGGTTCTATGACACGGCTGTTTCAAACTGGGTTTTAGCTTAATAAGTAATTTCTTGTATTCTAAAATTTTTATATCTTCAAAGAAGACATTGTTACTAAATTTACAGCCACAACCACAATTTCATTTGCCATCTTCTCTTCTCTATTGGATAAAAAGTATTTCCACCACTACCTATTGGCCATGATAAATGCCAGCAGCCACCCTTCGGTTCCCCTCATCAGCCACCGCTACAAAATACCAAGATAATTATGAAAACTTTATTCCACAGTAAAATTTTACACAAATTAAATAATATGAAATTTATTATCATCTTATTTTATTTCCAACTCATGTTTGATAAATATATTTTTTTATCAAATAGAGAGCTTGTTTGGATCACATTTTGGAATTTTTTTTTTTTTTGAATAAGGCATCTAAAAAAACTACAGTAACTTACAAAAATTCTAATCATGTTTTTTTTATATATATTAATATTTTAAAAAGGTAACTTATAAATGACATTTATTATGAAAATTTTATAATTTGAAACTTTCTAAAAACACTTGATCTTATATGATCAAGCAATAGTAAGATACACTTTCTTTTCCCAATTACGTTGATGAAAGAGCAGTCGTGCACGCCCAGATGACAAGTTAGTTCCAAATTAACAGATTTGAAGAAAACCCAATTAATATTTAATTTCTTTAAATTCGTATTGAATGTGAATTTTAATCTCAATATTTTTTTTATTTATTGATTATTAGTCTTACTATAAAAAAAAACCAAAAAACTAGACCGGCCTACTACATCATCACTTCAATCCAAATCATAGTCGTAATGCTGTCTTTTTGACAAAATCAGTGTCCCTCCTCTCCTCATCTACTACATATTATTACCTTCACATTCTCCTCCAAAATTCAAATCTCAATAACCCACCTCCACCATCTCGAAACCCATCCAATGTCACGCCTTGCTCCTAGGATAGGACTTTCTCTGGCTTTAAGCGTCCTCTTTGTTTTAAGGTCAAGCTTTCCATTCTCTAATCCAAACTCCACCCCCTTTTCACCAGCACCGCCCTCAGCTAACGACCATAACAATAAAGAGTCGCAGCAAATCCCTATGCCATGCTTTGATCCACTCAAACCTCAAGGCCACACCTCCCAAAAATCACTCAAAGAAATCTTAGCTGTAAGCCGAGTATTACATATAAAAAATGAAAATAAAAATAAAAATAAAAGTTGTGCAAATTCTCAGTCTCTCAACTATTGCAGCCTCATGCACAGTCCGTCCACCAACTACAGCAACAGAAGCATTTTCCTCAAAGGAAACTTAGCGCGGATCAAGCAGAGATCAGATTGTTAAAACTAGAGCAACTCCCAAGGAGTAACACCTTTCATATAGGATCCGAGCAACGTTTGATTAGCATGTCTTACGATTATTACTCCACCTGTACCATAAAATTAATAATTGTGGAGGGCAGTTGAATGACAGGCAAATGAGGACACCTGCTTGCTAGCTAGCTGCTCAACTTCTTTCCCAGCACTACTAACCAAAGAAATAAGTTACTTTCAACATTCTCAAAATTCAGTAATCCAATTGCTTGCTTGCCTGTCTGCCACTCAGGGCTGCTCTTTTAACCGGCCACAAGAGACCCGTGTGGTGTGAAAGAAACCCCCTCCCACCACCGGTTGGTTGATATTATCCAAGGAGGCTGCATCAAACTCTTGCACCAATAAACAAAGGGGAAAAAAAAAACCTTTGAAGAAATCATATCCATTTTTCATGTACTTGGATCCCAGTTAGCCCACCCGTGTCATTATTGAAGTCTACAATTCAATTCATAGCCTCTTTTCATTGCATTCTTATAATTGTGTGACCCAGAGAATGTGCGGTGGAGACATATAAGTGGGAAAATATACTTACATGATGATGATGGCACAGGGAGATAAAGCCCACACATAAAAGTGGGTATAAATATTTTTTTTAAAGAAAAAAATAAAAAAAGAATAAATAAGAAGCACCATCCGAAAATATCAACATACTTAATTCTCATTATTACAACTCGGCCTTATTCTTTGTATCCCCATAAACCAAATTGGTCATGACAACAATACTTGACCGACCCTTCAAGGAAATTAGAGGGCAAGGCCACTACTCATTGCTGAGGGGACAGAGAAAATTTTCCCATAATAGAATCAGAATCATAAAAAAAAATCCTGAACTTCATTCATTGTTGCTTGATTTAACAGACCCCCAATGGAAGGACAAGGTGCACACGTGAAATCAAGTTGATGCTTGATTTAACAGTCAGCAAACCAAGGATAAATGAGTACCACTACTCCATTGTTGCAAGTGCTACCAGTTTCAGCAGTTGAATAGCAATTAGGCACAAGGCACTAAATCAGTCTCTCTCTCATTTTTTTTTTTTTTAAGTAAAGTTCCAACAATTGTATATAACTCAATTCTAAAGAATGCAATATATCATCAATAATATTCCATAAGCAGAGCTCTAAATACAATAATGTCATGTGAATAATATCTGTACTTCAATTTTTCACAGAAACATCAACAAAATACCAGCTTCTGGAGCAGAGGAGGGGGGACACAGCCAAAGGTTTGGACAGTGAGTATGAAACAAAATTATACAAGCAACTGGCAGCAATTCTAAAGGCTTACATTTTTTTCCCCCCAAAATAGGACATGCATTCATCCAAATATACTCAGATGAAGCGAGAAGTGCTTTGAAGGAAGAGATTTCCTTTATTTTGTGTGTGCATTTTCCTCTCCTCCTGTTTGGGGAGAACTGAGAAAGCTATTCATCCACACACATGGAAGCATAAATTTTGATTTCAGGCAGTGAAGCCAAACCTGAGAATTGACATTATTAGTTCAGCTACTTTGCTTAGCTTTCATCCACTCAACAAAGTTATCCAGGATCAAGGGCCAAGCAAGCTCTGCATCATAATTGCTCAAGTCGAGGAAGCTTATCTGCCAAAGAAAGATATTTTATCATCCTCTTCCATTTTGTTTCCTTCTTTATCTACCATAACAACATTATAAACTTCTCCTCTTGACCATTTTTCACTTTTCTTTTTCCTCATGCAATCCCCTCCTAATTTTACTTGAATTCAAAAGGAGAAATTGAAATAAAATACATCTTGATTAGGAAAACAGAGAAGGAGGAGGTAATGGGAGAAGAAAACGCCCAAATAATGCGGTGGAGCTATAAATATCACTAATATAATCCAAAAGAATGCCACGTCTATTATTTGCCACAAAATTCAAATACAACGGTTTTCATCCCTCTCTCCTCCTGATACATGGGTGATACCATGGCAGGCATTCTGTCGGTCAACCACCCACTAAGGCCAGTTCAGGCAACATGAATTTTTATAATACCATTAAATCCAGTGTTCAAAATCAAAAGGTGCTGAATAGGAAACAAGTACTATTTCATTATACTAGATGACTGGAAGCAGGAATCTGGCAAAACACAGAGAGTTGTTTAGTTTGTTTTTCTTCACATAATTGGTCATAAATTTGTGTATATATTTTTGAAGTGATTTTTTTAACCCATTGCAAAGCTCTCAAAATCTGCAGTTAAATAAATGGAATTTGGGATATTTTAAGACATGCTATAATTCTTCCCAACGGATATTTGTTTAACCCATTACAAAGCTCTCAAAATCTGCAGTTAAATAAATGGAATTTAGGATATTTTAAGACATACTATAATTCTTCCCAAGCCCAAAAAAATATCCATTAAAAATTGCACACTGCCACCACTTAATTTTAAGCACTTTCACCACTTATTTCACCACTTAACTGCACAAGAAACACTTCTTTCTTCGTATAGTAAGTGTGGGTGTGTGTGCAAGGCAAGGCAGGGTAGGGCAGGGTGGGAGGGACGAGGTGGGACGGGTGGGCATGCCTCTATATAGACTAAATTAAATGACAAAAAATTGATTAAACCACAGTTATAGGTAAAAACAAAGACAAGCACCAGATTAGAGATTCAAAAGCAAAGAATCCATCATCATACCTCATTGCAAAACCTGTAAAAGCCCATCCACTGATCCATGTTTATGACCTTATAATCAGTCTGTATCTGCATTAGAAAGATACTCAATTCTATGAAATCTTTTGTCATCTCTATAGTTACATGCTTTCACTCAATTACGGGAAGACAATTCAATTGCTTTCTCTTTAAATTTTTCACTCTCTAGGTATGTTAAAAATCTAAAGGTTGTATCATTTGAAACCCCAAATCAACTTTTACTAGACTACCCAATAAACCAGAAAGGGGGATCTAATTGAAAACCTTGGATTTGTTACATTCCTATTTCTTTCATCACATTTCAGCTCATATAAAAGGGGAAAAAATTGAGGTTAAGGTTAGCAAAACTAAATGAAAGTTCAAACACAAAACCTATATGGTATGTCAAGTTTTACCTAAAAGATCAACAAGCTCTAAAATACAGGAAAGAAAGTCGCATTGATCATCATCTAAACTTTAACATATCAACAAGCTCCCATCTTTTCTTGTGACATGTTTTCATTGTACCTAATATGTTCTTTCCTTGTTTTATCTTAAACACCTAAACAACAATCACAATAACAAAATTATCATCAAAAGTTGAAGTTTTTCACCGGATAAATCAATAATGAATAAATTCTCCTAAAGATTTAGTAAATCTTATGAGTACTGACAAGAAAAAAACCCCAAACAAGAAGACCACAATTAATAAATTCCTCACAATATTCAAGTTAAAATCATGCATGAGTTTTGAAATATAATACATTGGATTTTCACAAATTTATTTCTCTAGAGAGTCCGTGGAGCTAGTAACAAATGACAAACTGTATCATTCTTGAACAGTTTAATAAAATTAAGAGAGACAGGATAAAAAATATCATCCAGTGATTCAGTTCAATTACGCTATTATATATATTATTCCTTTTTTCCATTTTCCAGTGTGAAGGCTTTTGGGTCTTCCAATACATTTTTATCCCTTTTGAACTCCCCCACACAAACATAAATAATCTAAACAAAACATTCATTACAAAACTTTTCGTATCTTTCCTTTCATTCTGGGGATTGGGAGAAAAGGGAGAATTACGATGCATAAAATCGGGAAATAAGAAAAATATTCTCGACTTTTCTCTAATTTCTTTTTTGTTCAAATTTTATTTTTTCAAATTTTATTCTTAAGCTTTTAGTCTAGAATGAACTTCATAATATGCAAGCACTTTTTTCCAAATTATCATATTTCAGGGTCATGTGACAGTTTAATGTCCAAAAAAAAATTCTCCATAATATACTTTTACCTTAAATTTTACACTTTTGTAGTTCTTTGACATATACATAATGGCGTATAACTCAAAATGTCATCAATAAATTCGAAGAAAAAAAGTGAGAATAAAATTATGACAGAGACAAAAGTGAGAACATTTTTGGCATTTTCCCAGTAAACGACATGTAACATGTAAGAGAGGTCCTATATAATAGCCAGGCATGGCACAGACCCACCGGTGAACTCATGAAATGGATCAGTATTCAAAAATTCATAAAAGAAATACATGATAGCTGCCTTTTTCCATGTAAAAGAGAAAAAGGTGAACTACATGAGAAAGAAGATGAAATGGCTGCTACAACAGAAAAGTTTAATTGAATGCCAAGGTATTCATGTTAATCATAAAAGATACTCTATTCCAATAAAGACAATGTGTTGAATTTAATCACAGCACAATGACATGACGCCACTCTGCAACACAAGAACCTCATACAGCTTACCCTTTTTAGAGAAATCCCTGAACATGATTCACCTGCTTGAGTAGACAGCAGAGCAGAGCCCCACAGATTATATTATGGACTATTATTGGGGAGCTCCCACACTAGACAGGAGTTGAACCTTAAAGAGAAATCATTAATTCAGGATAATGGCCCAGTTACCTCACTTTGACATTCCTTTTTCGTTGAGTAAATGGCTAATAAAACATTGCCTATCTACATGAGCAGACATTTGTTCAGAAATTGTGAAAATAAAACAACTTCAACTACCAACCTTCAAATATTCAATGAAATAGTCGACCTGGGATGGAAATTGGGTCCCTAATACAAGATCCAGCAGCTGGCAGATGCTCTCGATATCTATACTCTTCTGTTTCTCCTCTAGATTAAAAGAGGCACAAATAAGAACATTTGGAGATTTTTGGCAAACCATGACTTGAAAATGGAGTTTACAATTATTGTACCTGTTAAACAGTACCGAAATGCATAGGAATAAAAGTCTACAAAATGTGAGGTCCTTCTAACCTTCAGAATAAAAAGAACAGAATCAACACCTCTGCACTCTTCTTAATTCAGCCAAGTCATCACTTTTTCAACAAGCTCAAAACCGTTCAAGCACAGGTTCAATGAGTACACACTTCGGAAAATTTAGAAGAACAAAAAAAAAAGATGAAGAACAACAAAAGAAAAATATACCTCTTTTTCAAGCTCAGGGAGTGCTTTCTTTAATTTAGCTATAGTATCCACCCGCAATGCTTTAAGCCCTCTCCGCCATTCGTCCTACCAAAGGAAAAAACATCCAGTCAACTATAAGCTTGTGATGAACCACAAGAACAAAAACATACCTTCCAAGGAGCGGGCTGCTACATTAAGCTCAACAAATTGAATGAGGTAGGCAAGCAAAAGAAGAAGCTACATAAAAGAAAATGTGTATCCATGGGGCCTTGTTGAATTTTTAAAGCACCATTGACTAGTTGAATTTAAAAATAGAAGGGCCAAATAGAAATAGCATAAATCAGGCAATACCCTGACGACACTACTAAAATTCTATGCTCTTTACAACTAGCACATTGTAGAATAGAGGGAGAGTCAGAAAATGAATCATTGACCAGTTGAATTTATAAGTCACCAATTAATTAGAAAATGAACCCTATGATACTGGGCAAACTAAATCCCCAACATTTCTAAAAAGATTTACTACTATATGAAAAATAAACAAGCCTGTCAGTCAATTTTCAATGGAGAGAGAAGAGAAAAAGAATATGGCAATAATGTATAAGCAAAAGAATAGTGACTATTATAGTATCCCCCAGGGTAAAGTAAAATTTAACCTGAAAAAAAAAAAATTGTCACTTACCAGAGTGAAGTACCCCTGTCTTTCAGCTTGCATTTTCCTGGTACATGCACAGATCACCAGATCTAAAATAAAAGGTCGTAGATAAATTACAGAAATCATTATCTCATGTGACTTCAGAATAGTTCCTACCAAGCAAGCATCAATATTCTGACATCAGTGTGGTCTACTTCCATATCTGAACACAGCTTCTCTATTCCATCTGGGCTGTTTTTTACAAAATTAGAGAGGTATGAGGGATTAGCACAATGAACTTATATAGTTCACCAACAAAACACAGCCTGTAATGGTAATAGCTGAAGGAAATGAACTTACAAAAACCAATCTCAATGAATTAGGTTCACTATTCACATTATATGACATACAAGACCATAAATGGGCATTTAGAAGCAAATATATATATATCTTATATGTGATTGCATGGAGAAGACATCAGCAAATTTCAATTTTTAAATATTTCTTAATTCCAGTTCTAGAATTATTCTATGGCTAAGGAGAAAGAAAGAAGTCACCGATTCTCCTTGGATGCCACTGGTGGGAAGCTAGGGTCACACAAACCATGAATTTTAGGTCTCAAAAGGAGATTTCAGAAAGAATTGCAGCAAAGAGAAAAATATAAGGCAGAAAAGAAGTGAACTAGTGGAAAAATAGACCCTGAGATGTGTAAGTGTGAACTCAAAAACATAGAAGAAGGAAATGACAGCTAAAAAAGCAAGCCTCCAGAAACTCATGAAAAATTTCTCAAACTCTCATTAGCTCTCACCCTTCTATTTTCATGCGTACAAAAATAATGGTTTATAGAACCTAGGGGAACACTCTGAAACAGTGACAACATTATCAGAAGACTAAAGTAGTTATACTTGAATCACCTCTAAATTGACTACATCAAGTACAAATACAACAGTTCATAAGAAATAACATTCTTTAAAGCACTTGTGGGTGCAGTCAGGCATGCATTGAAATTTACACTGCTCTATGGAAGAAAATATTTATATCTATATCAATATCATTATCCATATCGATCACGGTTGTATTAGTATCAAATATGCTAGGATAATATTTATCAATATTAGATATATAAGATTGAAAATTTTTTAAAAATTATAAGCTAAAAGAGCCATATCGACCAATATATATTGGTCAAATACCCGCTGTATCAGCCAATATTTATGTTTTGGCAGACGCAAAAACAAATCATGATAATGTTGCAATATCGAGAGATTGAAATCAGAGGGGCTTAATATCAATATATATCAACCAATACATCAATGCACTTCTCCCTAGTACTAGATGACAAGTGGGGGAGGGAAATTTTCTCATCACCGAAGAAATAAACTTTGCCAAAGTAATTAAGAATCAACCCACTTGAAGGAAAATCGTCCCAAAACTAACTCCAGCACATTTGAACTTCAATATTGTATTCCTAGGTAATCTTACACATGACCATCCAAAATAGCATGATAAAACATGCACTGTACTTCAATCTTAACCTTTTTCCCAATACAATGTTAACGGCCCTTGGACATGCATGCCACCAACTCGAATTCAATGAAAAAATCTACAAAGATTTTTAAAAAGGGTTGAGTCCAACTGAGTCAGACGCACCATGTCCATGGAATAAAGGTCCTAAACTAAAAGGAGCAGAGGTTGCAGCATGCTCAACTTCCTAACAACTCACAGTTAGAAGCTAATAAGAGTAAGATATGTGACCGCAAGAAAATAGAGCTTCATCCACCATTTACTATGAGTAGACTGCAAGCCTTATTGTAGTCCTAAACAAAGATGGCTCAACGATCAGCAATCCCACTGAATCCATCGAAAAGACCAAAGAAAGAAGCAAGTGGCCTGGGAATACCAGATTGTCAAAAGCTTTAATGCCTCTTGGTAAGTTCCACAAATATGATAACATGTTTTGGTTCTTCAACATTAGCAAAGCAAAAGAGCAATATGTACTCTCTGCAAGGACAGAAACTTGTTTTTTCATTATCTTCAATGCAAAATGGACAAAGAACGTGCATCACCAAGGGTCATGTCAAGCTCCTTCCAATCTCTTATAACTTCAAAATTCCAAATTCTAAGTAATTCATTCAACAACAAAAACATAAACTACCAATCTCTTCGAACTTCAAAATGACCAGATTTTATGATCTTGGTAAAGAATATATATAAATATGACTAAAGGCACAGCTGAACCAATTCTCTAGTAGACACCAGCACAGATATGCAAAGCTTCTCCAGTTGACGACAAATTCAAGCATGTACAAACCAACACAACAGCTAAAAGTCTCATTCTGTCCTATTCCACAATCATCAACTACACAAAGCTATACGCAACGTAAGTAGAAAACTTAACACAGCTCATCAACAAGTTCATCAAAGATCAGACAAAGACACCATTCCCCTTCCCTAAGATGGCAATTAATTCTCATACCTGAACTGAAGATCTACTAAATGAAGATATTTATCTCTAAAAGACAATGCTTCTCTCCTCCCAAATAGACAAGAAGATAGCTGAGGATATCGGAAATGCAGAATCCTCTTCCTTTTGTTCAAGAAAGCCATTACCAAACAAACAGGTCATACATAACAGCACCCACTAGCATCACCCGATAGACACAGGTAAAATATCCAAGCTTCCGAGATAATGAAGATGACGAAGATGATTGCACGATTCTAATCTCCTCTCACAGAGCTAACATCAGGCATCATTATTCTACCATCATTCAATCGCCTAAACCAGAAACTTGAGAAAGTGCAGAAAACAAAATCAACCCTGATGAATGAAATGTCATTTTTCTTTCACCATTGCCTAAATCAAATAAACCAAACTTCACATCTGTTCAAACTTCCATCATGCATGAAATGCTACTCGTTCAATCACCTTCACCCAGAAACACTTTTTGGGGGGTGGGGGAAGTAGATTCATCTAGAAACTTGATTTGGTGAAATATCACACTCCCAAATGACACAAACCAACAATGCCATTTTTACATCTCCACCACTAGCTCTTCAGTACTCTGTGGTCATTAAAATTGAATCTGTCCATCTCCCAACAATGATAGGACAATGTTTATTCCCATCCCTACTAGCAACAATGCAGCACATGGGTGATGTAGGTGATGTGGACACCGCAGACATTCCAAAATTAAAGAGATTTTATTTTATTTAATTTTGATTTTATTTTATTTTTTAGTATTGATTTGTAATATCTTCGAGATTTTCCAGATATTATAACTCGAAAATTATGTCATATTTTATTTTATTATTTTCTTATTTTGAGATGTAGCTAATTAGAAAATTATATTTATTTATTAATTAACCTAAAAGTAGGATACCTCCATATAAGGGCTCCAATTCTATTATTAAAGAAACCATTGATGAAATTAAATTAATATTAAAAATTGTGATTGTCCTTCCTTCCCTCACTAGTACTCTATGTTTCTCTTCTTTCCATTCCCTTCCCCGATTCTTCTCCTTCCCCGATCTCTTTTTCTTTCCTTCTCCTATTTGCCCTTCCCTTCATCATATTTGGTATCAGATCAAACCTCCAATTTTTTTCTATACCCCATCTTGCCAAGTTCTTCCATGAAGCCAACACCACCAGCATCACCATCTAATCCTCAACCCACCACTGTCGCACACCTCAACAAGCATTTTGGACCCTATCAAGTGAGCAAGGCCTCATTCTATTCTGAGTTGTGTTTATTTTACGGGAAAAAAGTTTAAAAAAAAAAAAATTAGAACAGTTTGCTAGATAGAAGAAAAAGAGAGAAAAAATAAAAAGAAAACAAAGAGCAATTTAGAAGAAGAAAGAAGATGTGTGGCATCGGAAGCAAACTCACCAAAAATAATTGGTTGTCATCTTGTCCCCCTCAACTCGCCAAATCCGCCCTCCACGTTGCCGCCGACGGCCACCACCATGGAATCTCATCCATCACTGCCTAGCCAGAGCAAGACCCAAATCCACCATACCACCAACGCAACCCACCATACTACAAACTAACTCAAGAACCCAAACATCCACCAGCATCGACTAGGCTTCACCACCATCAAATAAACCCAACCTCTCAAGCCATAGCCCCAGCCCAAAAAAGTAGCCGCCACATCTTTTTTTTTAGAGAGAGAGTTAGAGAAAAGAAATAAAGAGAGAGGAACACGAATCAGGTCTTCGTCTTCTTCATCTGTATATGCCTTCATCTACCGTCTTTGTTGCTGCCTGAAAAAGAGAACGTGAGCTTGTGGTGCGTAAATAGGAGAACAGAAGAGCACCACCATTTGCCGCGGTTTTTTTTGGAGGGCGGAAGCCTTCCGTAATTTTTTTTTTATTTTTTTATTTTTGCTTGTCCAGAGGCCCAATAACCAAAAAAAAGGAAGAGGAAGCAAGCCGTAGAAAAAAAAAAAGCAGTAGACAAAGAGCACATTGCCGTGGGGAATTGATTATCCAGAGAGCATGTTGAGCCTATCACACATAGGCTATACTATTTATATACAAGATGACATCATACAATTAGTTCAAATTATATTTCTGAATATATGGGTGCATTTGTTCTACTTTATTTTGGATAACATATTTTTGCTTTTTTTCAATAATATTTAGTTTTATCTAAATATGTAATTTTATTTCTTATAAAAAAAAAGGGCTCCTATCTTTTATCCATTTCACCTTCTATAACTACATAGTAAATATATAATAACATCTTAATAGATCATTGTTTTATTATTTTAATAAATTAGTACTATTTGTCTATATTATTTAAACTATACGGATTTCCCAAAAAGTAATAAATAAATAAATATGGACTCGTGTTTAAACGGTGCTTCAATTTCCCTAGTTGTTCATTGATATCAACCCTATTAATCATACTGGTATTACATGTACTTGCGTAGTGGTTGCATTATTCTTATAATACTGCTGACCTAGTCATGGATTCTAGTCAATTTAAAGTTTTAAGTCAACAGTTAATCTAATTAGCCACCAATCAATAATAATTGCAAAATCACATAATGTTCATTCTAGGTGACCTAGCCACTACCCGTCTAACGAATTTGGATCTAGCCAATCAGATTACCACTTTGAAAATAAGACCTCAATTGTCAAATACTAACAATTCTAATGTGTCTCGTAACAGGAACTACCGACGAAGACAAGATAGTTGAGTACCTCATAGATACAACTACAGACCTCAACACAATGATCGACAAAGAGATTAGGATGAACAACTCTTTAAAAATATCAACTTAAATACTCCTATATTTAATGGTTTCTTAGACCCTCGAGTTTTACTCGATAGGTTCAAGATATAGATCATTTCTTTGAGTTGTACTATGTGTCTAAAAATAATAGAGTTCAATTTGCTAGTATCAAGTTGACCGAAAATACCCAACTATTTTGAATAAGTAGGCATCAAGAACCCCTGTCATGAGTTGGGTTGAGATGAAACACCTTCAAGAGAAATACCTACCCAACTCATTCAACAACTTACTAGACTAGTCAAATACCTTTCGACAGGGTAGTCAGTCTGTAACTGAGTATATAATTCAATTCAATGATTTTCAAATGAGAAGTGACACCACTGAGGATGAAGCTATGACGTTAAGTAAATTTTGGCAATGACTAAATGAAGACCCTAGAAGAGAGCTTGTCCGTAAGGGTGTTACTACTCTTGACCACGCATAAAATTTGGTCCAAGACTATGAATTAATTGCCAGAGTACCATATGGAAAACATGATGACAATCGTCACTCAACATGGAATGCATTCACCACTAAATTTGTCTTGGGACCTCCTCCATCTATAATTCCCCCTACAAGAAAAACTAGAGAAAAGGTTATTAAAGCCCCAACAAGAAATTGCCAATTGCAGTGCTTTAACTATAAAGATTTTGGACATATTTCTTTAAAATATCAAAGTAAAGCATGACTTATTGAAGGCAAGATAAAATAAACAAAGAACTTCTTGAAGAACAAATGTATGAACCCAAACTAGAAGAGTTTGATGACTTGAATGATATTGACAATGACATCTTCCTGGGCTACATCAAGGTTATTTTCTCTAACCTAGGTTCCCGTTCTTTCTCCCCCAACATGCCATTCTTGGGTGTTAATCGACGTATCTTGACAAAATCCAAAAAAGCATGGACTGGCATCATCATGCTATCTTTCATACTTCTATGAGAAAGTTTGTAAGATCATTATGGATAGCGGTAGTTGTATTAATATTGTCTTGACTAATACTATTTCTCGTCTAGGATTGAAAACTATCCCACACCCTAATCTATAGCGTCTCATAGATTGATACATTTATAACAATTAAAGAATGTTGTCTTATCCCCATTCAATTCTTATAGTACAAGGATCATATTTGGTGTGATGTTAATCCAATGGACATGGGTAATGTCATTCTAGGGCGACATTGGTTATATGACTTGGATTTAACAATACAAAGTCACTCCAACTTCTGTTCTTTTGTTCACAAGGGTAAGAAAATTCATCTCCATCCTTTACTCCCAAAACCTGTGATTCACAATAAAGAAAAGGATATGGTAGGGATAAAAGGATTACATATCATTAGCCCTCCGTTGTTTAAACGTGCAATTATAGGTGAGTCTGCAATATTTGCTATTATCATTCTTGAAATCCTTTCCAATTCTCCAGTATTGAATTCGAATGAGACCCACAAGGTTTTCTAAAACTTTCAAATTTGTCTTCTCCAAGGACCTCTTGAATCATTTACCACCTTTACACGACATTCAGCATACCATAGACTTTATCCCAAGTACGTCTCTCTCAAATCTACCTCATCATAGAATGAGTCCCACTGAGCATACTGAGCTCCAGCGGCAAGTTAAGGAGCTCATTCAAAATGAATTTATTCGAGAAAGCATGAGTCCATGTGCGGTGCCCACTCCCTTATCACATAAGAAAATTGGATCTTGGAGAATGTGTGTGGATAGTAGAACCACAAACAAAATCACTACGAAGTATCATTTTTCCACCCCTAGACTTGACGATATGTTAGATATGATGACTAGATCTAAAATCTTCTCTAAAATAAATTTAAAGAATCGTTACCACTAGATCAAGATTCATTCAAGGAATGAGTAGAAGACGGCTTTCAAGACGAAGAATAGCCTTTATGAGTGGTTGGTTATACCTTTTGGACTATCTGATACACCAATACATCTACGAAGGTCATGACCCAAGCTTTACGGCTTTTCATGGGACAGTTCGTAATGGGCTATTTAGATGACATCCTAATTTATAGTGAGACCAAAGAACAAGACTTACACCACTTTACACAGGTCTACCCTACCCTTAGGGAAAAGAACCTATTTGTCAATAGTCCGAAGTATTCCTTCCTTTCAAAGAGGATAGCTTTCCCAGGGTTTATCATTCCCTCTAACACTATCTCTGCTGACTCTATCAAGATCCAGGCAATCATAAATTAGCCTGAACCCAAATCCACCCACGATTTTTTAAGTTTTTACAACTTAGCTATGTTTTATTGTCGATTTATTAAGAGGTTTAGCACAATCGTGATTCCTCCCACTGAGTGTATAAAGAAAAGTGAAATCAATTAGTCTCCTAACGCTACTAAAGCCTTTAAGAGTATAAAAGAGAGGATTATGACAACCCCAATTATGCAACTCCCTGACATTTCTAAGATATTTGAAGTATAGAGTGATGCATCAGGTGTAAGAATAGGAAGAATTCTTAACCAAGAATGCCATCCAGTTGCCAACTTTAGTAAGAAGTTAAATGATACCGATAATAGTACTCTACTTATGATAAGGAATTGTATACTGTTGTACAGACCTTACATTATTGGCGTCATTATTTGTTAACTCAGGAGTTTGTCCTTTACTCTGACCATAAAACTCATTGTTTTATTAACTCCTAAAAAAAATTAAATTATAAGCATGATTGATGAGTTAACTACTTACAAGCTTATTCTTTTCTCTTAAGACATAAGTCGAAAACAAAGTAGCCAATTCCTTGAGCCGTCGAGCATCCCTACTATCTGTCGTTCAAGTTAAGATTGTTAGATTTGAAACACTCAAGGAAAAATACGAGTCTTGTTCTAATTTTAGCAAGATCTTTCTAGCTTTACACAACAGACAGTCGAGCACTACAAAGAATTTTTGCATTCAACATCGATGCTTATTTTGGGTCAATCAACTTTACATCCCTAAGACATATATTAGAGAATTCATAATTCAAGAGGTTTATACCGGTGGTCTATCTGACCATTTTGGACATGATAAGACGATAGAAAAGGTTGAGCAACAATCTTACCAACCTAGTTTCAAGAAAGATGTAGCCAAAGGTTGAGCAACAATCTTACCAACCTAGTTCCAAGAAAGATGTAACCAAAATAGTCAGTATTTGTCGAACATGATAACAAGCGACGTATAAGAAGCAAAACACTAACCTCTATGCCCCTCTACTTGTGCATAGTTGCCCTTGGCAAGACATGGGTATGGACTTTGTGCTAGGACTTTTGCATACCCCTAAGGAGCATGACGTCATTTTTGTTGTTATGAATCATTTTTCTAAAATGGCCCACTTCATTCCTAGTAATAAAATTTCTAACACTTGAGTTATTAGACTTTATTTTGATAAAATTGTTATGTCATATAGTTTTTCTAAGACTATTGTCTCTGATAGAGATGTTCGTTTTACCAATCACTTTTGGAGAACCTTGTGGCACATAATTGATATCAAACTAAAGTTTTCAACTGCCTACCACCTTCAAACAAATGGTCAAGTGAAAGTTATTAATTAAAGTCTACGAAACTTATTAAGATAATTGTTTCAAAAAATATTCGAAACTAGGACTTGATTCTTCCTATGGCCCAACTTGCATATAATAGTTCAATAAATAGGTCGATAGGTATAAGTCTATTTGAGGTTATACATAGCTATAAATCTAAAAAACCTTTAAACCTTATCCCGATGTCTCTGTATACTAGTGTGTCCATGTTGGCTAAAACTTTTACACAACACCTTCATAACCTACATATCAAGATCAATAAATAACAGTAACACTTCATATAAATTTCGGGCAGATGTGCATAAAAGGCAAGTTGAATATAATGTTGCGGATTATGTCATGGTTCAAATTTAACCAAAGCGATACCCATATGGGCCCGTTTCTAAATTGCCGACCGTAGTGCTGATTCATTTAGAATTTTACAAAAAGTTAGATCAAATGCATATGTTATTGGTATCGATCTTATTTCAGTTTTTATCATACTTTCAATATCAAAGACTTAATCGCTCATAAAGAAAATTTCAACCTACTAGATCCATTTGAAATACCCCCAAAAGCACCAAATAATACATCTTCACCTACTCCTATACATTTCTCAACCTATCAGTATACAAAGATAAAATTAATGCTATTCTATATGAGAAAATTATATTTACCAGGGATGGAGTAGTTCAACACTTCCTTATTCGCTGGAGTGGACGACCATATTCCAAAAATACTTGGATTTCTAGAAAGGCTCCCGCACTTAGATCCAGCCATTTTGGAGTTCTATTAGAGTGAACAGAATTATTCATCACCAAGCCTGAATTCTGTTTATTCAAGAGTCGGTGGCTCTATTAGAATTTAGCCGCTGCACAAACATGTCTATAAGCATCAGAGAAGGATTATACAAGCACTTAATTTGTGGTTAGGAAATTGTTAACAAAAGTTTTACTTAACGGGGTCGAGTCACAACCACCTAAAGAGAATTGATATAAACACTACGGACATTCCAAAATTAGAGAGCTTTTAGTTTATTTGGTTTTAATTTAATTTTATCTTTCTTTTTTTTTTGTATTGATTTTGTAATATCTTAGAGATTTCTAAGATAATTTAATTGAAAAATTAAGTCATAATCTATTTTATTATTTTCTCTTTTTGAGATACCGTTTATTATAAAATTATGTTTATTTCTTAATAAATTTAGGAATAGCGTACCTCTACATAAGAGCCCAATGCTACTTTTAGAGAAAACATTGATAAAATTGAATTGATATTGAAATCATGATTGTCCTTTCTTCTCTCTCAAGTACTCTATTTCTCACCTCTCTGTTCCCTTGTTTATTTCCCTTCCCCAATCACAATTTTTCAATATAAATTTAATATATCAATCCCTTAAACAATGATGTCAGGATTATTATATAGAAATACACAACTCCTAATTTAATTAGAAAACAAATATTATTTTTTCATTAACAATGATTCAAAATAAGAAAATAAAAAAATATAATATAACATTACTAAAATGTTTCAGGGCTGCCAAAATTATAAATTTCATATTAATCCCCAAGATTTTGCAAAACATTGAAAAAAAATCAATAATCAAAATAAAATAAAATCTCTCTAGTATCTTTGGAATGTCTGCATCAACTCTCCCGAGGTAACAGAAACTCAATCCGTCGAGTAAAATAAAATGTCACCAACCTCCCAACCATAAACTAAGTCACTGTGCAGTCATTCTCTAATGCCTATAGACATATAAGAGTGGTAGTTGAAATTTGATAACATCACTGGCTCTTCCTAAGTGAGAGGAACCCAGGCCTAGTAATAGTCGATCCAACTAACTCCAATAAAACTCTAAAATGCAAGAGTCTAGCAGCTAGAATGTCGCTCTAGAAATCCAAACGCACTCTAAATCTAGTCT
Source organism: Nepenthes gracilis (assembly GCA_033239525.1). Lineage (NCBI taxonomy): Eukaryota > Viridiplantae > Streptophyta > Magnoliopsida > Caryophyllales > Nepenthaceae > Nepenthes > Nepenthes gracilis. The sequence goes on along the minus strand of BSYO01000018.1, from coordinate 6,403,806 downwards.
TTTAACCCAATAAACAAAGAAGTGTTGAACCTATTTATCATTAATAAACATAATCTGCTCATCTAGAATAACATCACTTCTATCTGTGTGCCATATTTACATATGCATTTAAATCATGTTTAAATGATCTTGCATATTCTTGATTATCAAATATATGTTTCTGCATATCTTATGCTTTGAAATAAATTGAAAAAATTATACTAATTATACTGATTTTCTATAAATCCTGCAATATTATACTTGCATGTCTTAAATTTTTGATTCTACATGCCTTGAAATTCCACCTAGCTATTCCAACATGTTCTTGAAGTGTTCACAAATGTTCCCGCATGTCCGTATATATCTCCATATCATCAAATTGAATAACAAATAAAGAAAAACTTTACATAAATTAATGATAAGGATATTTTCTCTATTATGAAAAATATAAAGAATATGTTTGTATTTGAGAAAACGTTTTCATTTGATTATGCATGAATCATTGCAGAAAATTAACAAAGACATATTTTGACATGTCCAAATATATTATAGCGATAATTAATGTTCGAACCTATCATCTACAAGTTAAAAGCAACATTTGATCCCATTTATAAGATTATATGTATGACAGCTCACCTACGAGTCATAAATAGCAACGTAGAACCTTTGGTTATATAAAAACATATACAACCCGACCCTCAATAGTCGCCCCTTTGTCGGTGAAGTTGCCACTAATCATTAGTCCACAAGTTTTTGCATGATTTGAACATATTTATTTGATACACAGTTTAAAGAAGAAAACTGATTATTAGCTTCAAACTATGCAAGATATGTTCATAAATTATGCCATTGTTTTCAATTTTGATCATATTCTATCTCGGCATGTTTTTATGTATGTATATATAGTCGATTATGAAAATTCCATGCTTTATTGAGTAATTAGCTTACTCTTGCTCTGATTTCCACCAACCTTTTAAATTAAAAGGCTCGGGCCAATACTTACAAGTGATTGGAATTAAAGGACGACTGTTAGGGATTTAGAATTAAGACGTTTATTAGTTTTCATGTATTAATAATTAGAAATAAATAGTAATCTATGTTAATAGACTTTGTTTATTTAGAGTTCGGTTGTAATTAACTGATGATGATATATAATGTCGGAGGATGAGCAAGATTTCAGATTATTTACAGGAATTACGTCAAACTATGTTTCGTTTATTCTGATTTAGAATGGATACTTTTCCTTACTTCTGGTAAAGGTCATAATTAAAGGTTTTCAGAGCCACTTTTAGGTATAACACTTCAGGTCCTATGAGTTGACATAGTTTTATTTGGATCTTTTGTCGATTTGTGAAATTAATTTAGGTTACATCCCAACAAAGTATTTAAGTTGTTGATGGGTAGAATAAAATATAAATTTTTGATGATTAGCGAACTAAAACCTATTTTAAGATAATTAAGGATTAAGCAGTTAATAATTGGACCTCGAGATCAAGGACGTGACACTTTTCATCTTCTCATTATCCCTGCTCTCAAAAAGTTTAATAGAAGTGAGCTGAAATCTATCAAAGAGCCTTTCTATAGATAACCGGCCCATAAATGCCACTCAAGCGCAGACCAAGCACCAAGGCATGATTGCATAATGTACGAGCACCGCATCAAGTGCTAACATTCTGCCACAAATGCAAACGAGCGCCCCAAAGGTGCACATCAGGTGTGAGACTTTAGCCTTAAACACGCGCGAATATGGAGACAGACGCCAATCAGGCAACAAACCTAATTGCAACTATCAAAATTTTTTCTCAAATTTTCATGATATGATTATTTCCCATATTGACCTAAAATTATATTAATGTAGCAGTCGATTTCTAATTACAAATTATGATGTCATCAATTTATTTATGGGTAAATTTGGGCATAATTCTAAATGAAATTTTGAAGGAAAGTCGGTTACAGAACTTAGGCTGGCACCAAGTGTAAGATGCGAGTTTTAAATTATAATTTTAATTACGACTAATTAAGTTAGGAAAAATAAAGTTTTGAGGTTAAATGAAAATTTAGGGTCAAAGTCAACTTTGAATCGGATCACATCGGATTAAGTGATGCATGACCAGCACCTGACACGCGGACTTACGTGTTTTAGGCAAAAAGGTCACATCATAAGGACTCATGACTGGCGCTCAAGCACACTTTTGGCAGATTGCTCACACTGGATGCGTGCCCGATGGACGCTCATGCACACTTTTAACAAATTGTCAACGCCCGATGCCTGCCTGAGGTGATGCTTGTGCAACACAGTGTTCTGTCTCAATGCCCAATCTGTGCCTGACGAGCGTACATGCACCAATCTTTTATATAATTTCCATCTAATTGATTTTCACTCATTTTCACCAGATTTTTGAAAGAAAACAAAGAAGGAGAAAAGAGATGAGAGAGAAAAGGCTAGAGGAGGACATTTGAAGTGAATCCAAGAAAGCTTTTTGGTAAATTTGAAGATAAGGCAAGTGTATTCTAAGTCCTTTTTTCTTATTGTTGTTCATTCTGATCACCTTGGGCATTTATTGTCTCAAATACTCATACAAATTATATTTTCATGCCTAAGATATTTATTCGTCACATGCATGCATTATCCTTATTTATCTGCAATTTGTATGAAATCCATGTCTTAATCCACACAAATTATATTATTCAGCTGATTTTCTGTAGTACAAAGTTAATAGGTTCTAAAATCACGTGTAAATGTTTATGGTATGTTTAAATTCGTACATAATATTCTTGCAAGTTTAAAATATCTAAGTATATGCTTTACATGTTCTGAAATTTCATTAGTTTGTTCGTGCAAGCTTGACAATTGAAATGAAATATTGAAACTACAACAATTTACTGGTTTTCTGCACATTCTTGCAGTAAACGATCCACTTGGTTGGAAAATTTCGTAATATCACATTTGCATGTTTTAAAATGTGCATATTAAAGTTCCTACAAAAATTTAAGGCACTACATGACAAATATTTAAAAAAATTATGAAACAAACTCCACAATTTGTGAAATGACAAAGGATATTTTTTTCAATATGAGAAAATATAAAAGATTATTTGTATTTGTGTAGAATTTTTTCTTCATTATGCACAAACCATTATAAGAAATCAACAGTGATATATTATGATAAATCTTAGTATTTATAGTGGTAATTGAGATTCTAACCTATCATCCCAAGTTGAAAGTAACGTTCAACCCCGTCCACAGGGTTATATGTATTACGGCCTACCTACAGGCCTTAAATAGTAGCGTAAGGCCTTTGATTGTATAGAAACAAAAATAACCCGAGCATCGATTATTCGCTTATCTGTTAGCAAAGTCTTATTGATCCGTAATCCATAAGAATTAGCATTAATTGAACATGTTTTTCATAGTGCATTGTTGGATTAAGAACTAGAAAATGAATTTGAATCTATGAATGAATGTTGTGGGAATTCATGGCCCTGTATCTGAGTTTGATTCATCGGACTTCCAACATGTATTAATGTAAATGGTATATTCAATTATGAAAAAAAAATTATACATCTTTCTGAGCGATTGACTCACTCTTATTGTTTTATTTTTTATTAACCCCTTCAAATTAGTGGGTTTGGACACACTTGCAGGTGGAGGAAGTTGATGGGAAGACTATTTGAGGAATTAGAATCAGAAATCAAAACGATTTGGACGTGGTGTTTTGTCTCAAAGAAGTAGCCTCAGAATGTTTGTTTCCATCTCAATTGAATGGTTTTGTATTAATTCAATTATTGTGATGTTTTCAATGGCAATGTAGTTGGATTTCGATTATCCTTTCGGTAGGTTAGTTGAGTTATAATTTTAAGTACTCCGATACGAATAAGATACTTGTCCTTAAGATTGGTTCAAGTTTTGGTTGTCGTCAGAAATTACAAACATGTGATGGTATGATATTTTGGATCTTATAATATGTTAATTGCTTTATTTCAGATCATTTGTTGACATATGACTTCAAGGTCACCTAATGTCGAAAGCTTTGGGATTTTAAGAATTATGTTAGCTCTATTCTAAGTCTCCTGAATAGAAATGAATCAACTTAATAATATGATTAATTAAAATAAGATGGAATAATTTTATTACAGAATCAGGATTGGGACATGACACCTGGTGCGCACATTTCAGGCATAATTTGTGTACTCGAGGAGCACCTCTGCAGCGCTCATACATGCTTCGAGCAGTTTACTTGGCGCCTGAGGCACACCCCAGCAATGCTTGTGCACAGTTTTTATAGATTCATTACGTTGAAGCTGCACCTTATGTGGCACTCATGCACGCCTGAGGGTTTCAATAGCACCTGATTTGCGCCTAGCCGGTGCATGTGTGCCAATCCGTTTATAAAAGGGATGCATGCACTATTTTCGATCAGATTTAGTAGGAAAGAAAGGAGAGAAAAAAGGGGGGAAAAAAAGAAAAGAGAGGAAGAGAAGAAAGTAGATTTGAAGCTTCATTTTGTCAAATCAATCAGATTAAAAAATTAAGCAAAGTATTTCTAAATCCGATTTATAGTCTACTTTAAATTCCTTCTAGTTCTATTTACGTTTCTCATTTTACAATACATGCATTTCACATTTTACTTCCTTATTTTGAATATTATTGCATGCATGTGATCTTCACCGAAGGTTTTTAAGTTTTATTTGGTTTTACTAAATGATTTGAATGCTTACACATTTTTACTAAATAAGTGAATATTTTAAGATAATATGTGTGTGTGTATATATATCTATGAAAATGTTTGCAAAGGAAAAGCCATGAAATTGTGCATTGGAGACTTGCATATGATAGTCCATACATGTGCTTCGAACCAAACTCCATTTTGTTATTTGTTTCGATATTTATACTTTTTCATATGGTAGAAAGTTTTATATTTATACTTCCCTAGAGTAGAAGTTTTGCACTTTTCCTACAAAGAGGAAAAGTTTTGAACGGTTGCTATAGAATCCCCCGATTTGATATTTTGTTAAGAACCATTGTAAGAAATTGAACGGAATAATATAATCAGACGTTTTATTATATTAAAACAAACTTAAAAAGTGCACCTATCATTTACAGGTAGCAAAAAAAGTCACATTTAACCCCGTCTATATGATAGAATATGTAGGCCCACCTATAGGTTTAAATAATAATGATATGGCTTAAGGTTATCAAAAGTACAAGTAACCCTTTCTCAAAGTTAGTCTGTTGATCATTAGTTCTCAGATTTTAGCATACTTTGGATTTTCAAGATTTAACTTGCATAAGATCTAATACTTGAGACGTTTGACACTTCGAGATTTGTAGGCTTGATCATTATTCAAATTATTGTGGATTTGGATTTTAAGCCTTTAGATATATAATATTAAACTTTTGGACGATTTTATACATTTAAACTATTTCATATTCGTATACAGATTACAAATTTTGCATATGAAATTATATATTGGACATTTATTAATTGGATATTCACACATTTGGATATTGATACGTTTGGACTTTGGCATGGGACATTTGACATTTTGAAACATCTAAATCACAGGATCCTTACACATGTTTTATTGTATACCATTTCTCCTTTCTGTTTGATGGGCATGTGTTTCGTTTATATATATATATGCCTATACTTGCTGAGATTTCTGCTCATAATTTATCCCGTTTCTAATTCTTTCAGATTAAAGGAATATGGATTTCTCGTAGGAAACATGGACGAGAATAGTTGGAAGATTTTGTTTATATTTCAAATTATTTGAATTTGTATTTGGATTTCATATATTCAAGGGGCAATGTATATATATTATTAACAGCAATTGTATTATTTGTAGATTTGTTTTGGGATTGTTTTATATCAGGATTATAATATTGTTTAGATTCATGCAGACTTGATATTATGATTGTACAGTATTGAACTGTTTCTTTGCAGGTTTGAGTAAGCAAGTTATTATTAGTACTTCGAGGGATGAACAGTTAGTTTAGATTTGCTCCCGTGTCCACTATTATGTGTCAAGATTATTATTAATGGTTTGATTTTTGTCAAGTCCAACTTGATATTAGATATTTCAATTTGGGTTTTGTCTCTTTCATGGATAACAAGCTAATATTCTAATTTAATTATTATAGTTTATTACCTGTTTTTGGTTCGGTGAGGTGATAATTAATGACATCATAAATCATAAATGAAAACTAGACATTATACATGGACTCATGCTCTCTTAAACAAATCATTTGTGAAGGAGTTCTCCAACTTGCTTTTAGAGTTCCAAATGCTCGGTAGAATTTATCATATAATAAAATAAATTTGGGAGATGTGCCAAGGACAAAGTCAATGGCATGTTGGAAGTCATATAAAGGAAATAAATAATTTGAAAGGTCCTCAAAAAAGGCATCATAGAAGTTTTGAAGAACCCAATGGGCCTCATCGAGTATCAATGTGGGAGAGTCAAAAAGGACTTCTAGGACAACAATAGCAGACACGACAAACTCACCTACAATTATACGCTTGAACACTGTGGGATGATATGTAATCCTTCTGTCCCTACCACATTCTTTTCTTTGTTGTGAATAATAGGTTTTGGGAGCAATAAATAAAGCTGAATCTTCTTGCACTTGTAAACAAAAGAATTTGAGTTAGAGTGACCTAATATTATTACATCCAAATCATACAATAAAGGTCGATTTAGAATCACATTACCGACATCCATTGGAATGATATTACACCAAATATGATCCTTATATTTTAAAAATTAAATGGGTAGAAGGCAACGTTTCTTAACCATTATGAAAGATAAATCAATCCATGAGACACTATGGATTAGGTTGTGGGAAAGCTTTTAACCAAGACAGGAAATAATATTATCTAAGATGACAATGATACAACTATTATTATCCATAATGATCTTATAAACCTTCTTGTTGACCATGACATAAGTATAAAAGCGAGTATGACAATACTAGCCATCAGCCTATTTGGATTGGATCAAGATACATCACACAGCACCTAATAATGGCATGCAAGGTGAAAGAAGACGGGAGCCTAGGCTAAAGGAAATAATCCTGATACAACCCAAGAAGTTGTCATTATTATTATTATCCAAGTCGTCGAATTCCACTAGCTTAGGTTAATAAACTTGTTCTTCAAGTCGTTCCTCCTCATTCATTCCACCTTGCCCTCCAATAAGTAAAGCTATACTAGGACAATTAAAAAATATATATGTTCAAAACTTTTAGAGTTAAAACACTGCACAGGAAGATTTATTCTCGAGGCTTCAATACGCTCTCCTCTAATTCTCCAACTAAGGAATTGTAGAAAGAGAAGGTCTTGAAACTGACTTAGGCTTCATGGTGGAGGCATTCCATGTTAATGGACGATTGTCACAACTTTTTTCATAAATTGTCTTCGTAATCAACTCACAATCTCAAGTCAGATTATATGTATAGTCCAGAACGGTATCACCCCTCAAGACAAGCTCTCTCCTAAAGTTTTTATGTAGACCTTACCATAATCGACTAATCATAGCCTCATCCTCAATAATGTAACATCCAATTCAAAACTCATCAAATTAAGACATACTTTGTCACAGACTGGTTACTTTGTCAAAAGATATTCAACTGGTCTAGTAAATTGCTACTATGCGAGTAAGGCTAGTATTTCCCCTGAAGACACCTTTTTATCTCAATCCAATTCCTGACAAAGGCTATCTGACGCCTAATAAAGAGATCTTCTATACTTTTCCAAAATAACTGAGCATCTTGGTCAATTTAAGGCTAGAAAATCCAGCTCTCCTATCTTCAAACACACCATATCATTCGAAAAAATGATCCATATCACAAACCCATTAAGTAAAAACTTAAAAGTCTAAATAACCATAAAAAATAAGGGTGTCTAATTTAATGTTACTAAACAATTGTTCGTCCTAGACTCACTCTCGATCATATATTGAGGATTGTAGCCACGTCTGTGACTTACTAGGCTATCTTGTCTACGTAAGTTGTTCCTATTATAGGACACAACAAAATTGTCAACATTTGACCAATGAAATCATAATTCTAAAGTGGCAACTCAATTAGCTATGACTAAATTTGTCTGACAATTAGTGACTAGGTCGGCATGAATGGCCATCATACGATTTTACAATTGTTATTAATTGATGGCTAATTGGACTATTGACTTAATACTTCAAACTAATTAGGATCCATTATTAGGTCAAATGTGCTATTTGAAAAGATACTGATAGATCCTTATTGATTGGCATTTTTTTTTATACTGCATGATTTCAAAATCTAAATTTGATGATAAGAAATGAGACATGGGTGTCAAGCAAAAAAGACCGCTCAGGCCACAAAGGTTGTTTCAATTACAGATTCATGATGCAAGTGTGTCGCGAGTTGTCAGCTTATTCTGAGGGAGGTTGTAGTAGTTGAAAATTCAAACACGTTGAACGGGAGCCTGCCACGAGATGACCGCTCAAGCAATCAGGTAACAACCTACTTCCAGTAACTCCGCTGAAGGACTGCTAGCTGACCGGTCAAGCCATCAAGCAACAGTTCAATTCCAGTAACAATCCATTAGAAGATTGCAGACTTCTGTTCAAGCCATCAGGTGTAAATTCAATTTCAGTAGCATACCAACAAATGACCACGAACAGTCCATTCAAGCCACTGGATGTCAATCCACTTCCATCAACTCACCGCATGTGGACCGCTAGCTGAGCGCTTAAGCTAACAATGGTTATTTCACTTCCAACAACTCAATGTTAGTTAACCACAAGACCAACACTTAAGCAAGACACTGTTACTTCCATTTACTTCACAATTTTGAACTATTGTTAACTAAGGTTGAGATTAGTCTTGGACATTTGTCACAAATAGAGGGAGGCGTTATCTAAAAATCCAGGGAGGCAGAAATGGTTTGTGAAGAGAGAGAAATCTTGAAGAATGAAACACATTTTTCTTAAGGATCAAATACTTGTATCTAAGTTGAATGACAGTAAATTACTTTTTATTTTCTCCTATTATATGGAGAATCAAGTCTTGTGAGAAGATTATAAGATCCACATTATAAGAAATCTTATAAAGACATTCATTATTGAAAGATTCGCTTAGAGAAATCAGAAATGCCTACGTAGTTGCTATGATGCAAATCTAAAAAGAGTCTTAAATGGTCACAAGTCCAAAGTCAGTCGGCTTGGAGAGCATGCAGTAGTTCAGCTTGTAAGTTGACTATTTTCATCATAGTGAATCTTTTAATTGGTGACTAATAGCCTAGAGGATTTTTTTCGGAACATCTTGTTATGAGTTTCCCCTTGTCATCAAATTTATGTATTTATCTTATTTCGTTATTTAATTCCTGTTAACGATTGTATATCAATATTATCTAAGTCTACAAATCATTAACATGTATCTAGTTCGTATTTAATATTTTGTGAAATTTATAATTCTATTGCAGGACACCTATTCAGACCCCTTCCAGGTGTCTATGGGTTTAAACTGTATCTATCTCAAATACAATCCCTACTCAAATGCATATAACATCAATATGACAATGTGATTGAAATCAATAAACAATTAAGGAAATCAAATGAGTGTATAAACGTGAACCAAATGCAAGATAAAAAATTCTATTTTTTTGTTAGGGGAATTAGTATGGTTTAAATAAAGTAGATAAATATTACTTATATATTAAAATAATAAAGTAAAGACTAAATATAATGCTAATAAATATCTGATGCGTCCCTAAATCTGAGTTATCATACAGGTTAGAGAGCCGCTCAATCTCTCATGGTAGGTCTAACCAGAGCAAGTCCAATCTCCGTCCCTGACAACCTAAATCCTGCACACCACAATAGACAAATAAGAGGTCAGAGGATGGTGTGACTCACTCCCCGGCATATCCTCCAACGCTTAAGTCAGTATACTTTCTACAATCGTGAGAAAGATAAGAAGATGCGAAGTGCGTGGATGCATGTAGAAAAGGGAATTGAGTGAATTGTGGAGGACTAAGCTCCGGGAGGTGTACTCGTAGGCTGAGTGGCTTGAGAGGTGATGCACTCGTAGGCTGAGTGGCTCGAGAGGTGGTGTACTCGTGGACTGAGTGGCTTGGAGGTGGTGCACTCGTAGACTGTATGGCTTGAGAGGTGGTGCACTCGCAGGCTAAGTGGTTTGCCAGTAAGTAGATTGATGCTTTAGAGTTACTTGTCCGTTCAAATTCTTTTTCTCTCGAAATCTCTAGATTCTGCCAATCCTTTCCCCACAAGGAAGAAGGGGATTTATAGACTTGGGGGCAGTGAAGCCTTCCTTTGGTTTTACAGCTGACGCTCTTCCCGTTGTCTCTCTGGGTGTGCCTAGGAATTAAGGGAGTAATCATAGCCTTTCCTTAGGAACACCGGAGGACTGCGTATGACATATCAGAACCAATCATTGCATGGGCAGGGGGCCTTGTGGATATCAGCTAGGCTGCTAGGGCAATTGTCGTGGCCGCATTTGGCTGGCTCTGCTTGCCCGCACATGCTGTGCCGTCAGAACTGTTGGCGGCCATGTAGAAGGAGCAATCATGACCACCATATCGCATGCAAATCCTAATCTTTCGCCTCCTACCATATAGTCCCAAGTTGACCCGACTAGACCATCCGCACTGTTGCCTGGGCCTTCTTCTGGATGGATTGCGCTGTGGGCCGCCACTATTCCCCCCACCTCCGCAGATGTTCTGCTCCCCAGGTCTTGGTCTCAGGCAAATGTCTGCTGGGCCGTCACTTCCCTCCGGGCCGCACCCTGGGCCAGCCCAGGGCCTGCTGGACCCATCAATATCCATTCTATAGGTAGTTATTGGATGTAAAGTGAGTGAAGAAAAAAGAAAAAAAATGTGGGGCTTTTGTTTTTCCTACAAAGGAAACATAATAAAATAATTAAATTTTAGGAATAGCTATTTTTGGATTAGGAATAAAATAGCACACGTATATAAAATTAAATATTATTTTAACTATAGAAAAGATGTTACAAAAATAAAATAGAAAAAGCGCACCTATTCAGGAAAAAAGGCAATCTGAACTATTTGCATGAGAACCAAAAGACATCCTGTACTGACCAACTGAGGGCTTAAATAAGCTTGTGTCAACTTGGGCTCTATGTGATAGTTCAATCTTCAAACTTGGAACCAGTCAAACTTTGGGCTCTTGTAACTTAGACTCCATATATGTAACAAAGAAAACTAACTTGGGCATGTATGATAGGCCCAACACTCCAACTTACATAAAAGACAAGTAATAGTGTTTTCTCAGTAATCTGGAGGCTTGAAGATGATTTGCATCACTTGGGCTTTGTGTAAGGCCCAAACGAAAACTTGTATGTGAGACCAAAAAGTTAACAATTCCTCGAATTTGGCAGCCTCACGTGTTTCTAAACCCTATTGTGTTTCCTCTCTCTGATTTAGGAAACATGAAGGGTCTTCCTCTTTGACAGCATCAACTCTCCCTCTCTCTCTCTCTCTCAACCTACAGTACTCTCTGTGTTTTTTTCTCTCCCTGTGTCTCTCATGCTTCTACTTCTCTATTTCAAAAGTTAGGGCTTTGGTTGAGAAGAAAATGAAAGGGTGGTGACTAGGGTTTCAGGTTTGGCTGGACGTGGTCAGTGGCTATGGCGACTAATGATCCAGCAATAGTGATTGAACAGATACCCAACGATGGTAAGAAAATATGGTATAGCAAACGAGATTGAGTCTCTCAACCTCCAACATCAAAATTTTTTTCCACTACTCACAGACTACAATTTTTTTTTTTTTTTTACCAACAGATTTGAAGGGTTTTTTTTCACCTTCAACATCATTTTTTATCAGCAGATTTTGCAATTTTTTTGCCAACAGCACACTGTGTCAGTTTTTTTTTTTTTCCCAAAATGAACCTTTGAAGAGGAAGAAGGTGCCCTACATTGGCAAGGATTTTCTTATTCATTGGGTTTTCAGGGGCCTTGCTATGGTGATGGAGTAAATTGGTGAATGGTGATTGGTGATGGCGTCGGCTTCACAGGTAATGGTTGTACAGGATGTCAGCATAGAAAAATTGAATTTTTTTGATCTCTGATACTATATTTGATGCAAGAAAGGGCACATATGGGAAGGGAAGAGGAAAAAACAATGAAATGGGAAAAATAGAAAAGAGAACATAGAAAAAGCGAAGAAGCAGAGATTACTGGGGAGGAAGAAGGAGAATTGTAATTTTTCAATATCAAATCAATTTCATCAACCCCCAAAACAATGAAGTTAGGGTTCTTAGATAGGGGCATCTTACTTCTAGGTTAATTAAAAAATAAACATAATTTCTTAATAAACAATAACTAAAAAAATATATAATGCCCCTAAAATATCATGAGGATATCAAAATTATTAAATTTCAGGAATCCCCAATATGTTACAAAACCTAGAAACAAATTAATAATTAAAAGAAAATAAAATCTCTCTAATACTTTTGAAATGCCATCAGAGGGTGTTACTAGTATGCTACCAATAGTTTATTTCTGACAAGCATTGAAAAATAGAACAGATGAATGCCAAATCCAGCTTTTCACAAATGCATTTCATTTCATTTCATTTCTTTTTTTCTTTCGGAAGGAGGAATATTAAAGAAATGTGACAACATTGTAAATGAAGAGGAGTTCAATATCCATAAAGTTGCACGTAGTGTGGATAAAAACAAAGTGAATCACTAGAAAAGATCTCAAACAGCCAGAAGACTGCCATTATATCAAGGATCAAAGTTTCAAATTACCAAGGTCAGCTCCTCAGAAAGCTCAATTCCCTTACTTCACATACAGCCTTTACTATATAATCTACTAAATAACTAGATGATCTTTTGAAGAGAAATCTCAGATAAAGACAAACTTAGGGAATGGGTCTCAATCAACAACAGAAAATAAATAATATCACAGGAAAGAATGCAAAGGACCACTCCTCCGCATCATATAACAGCACAGACTAGGGAAATAAGCACACCAAATTTAAAATTTAAAAGCAAAAATAGCCTAATGTATCTCCCTTCCATAATCATATACAATTTAAAAGGAGAATCAGCATAAATTATCCTCCCACCCTAATTATCAGGTGTTTGTCTGTTTGATCTAATCAAATAAACATACAATATTAAAGAAAAAATCCAACCACCACTATTCAAACATGCAAAATCAAACTCAAGACAAAACTAAATGTGAAATCCACAGTAAAAAAAGGATCCAAAGAATTCCCTAAAGTTTCTCATGAGCATGTATTCATTTGATATACATGTATCATACTAGCTAAGTCAAAACTGCATAACATGATATAATCTAAAAGAACTTACAAATACACTTACTCAATCATGCCCAATGATCTATTTGCATATGTATGAAACAATTGGTCAATTCTTTCCAACTCCTTGGAGATGACTTTGTTTGAAGCTGACAAAATGGCTTGTATAAAATAAGAATCGTCAAGAACAACCCATGCAATTAAAGTAAAACATGACATAGGATAAGATTGAGATGATAGAATTCATCGAGAACAAGTTTGATAGCCATAGCATCTCACTGAATTTTCAAAAAAGATAATAGGTCATTTGGTTTCACTTTTTGCAATAGAGCAAAATTCAGTAACATTCTGATAATTAATTTGAGCTTATCATGAAAATACAAGAAAATGCATCCCTTGATATCTCTTTAACTGCTATAATACAAAAGCTGTTACAGTGACGATCCCTAGTAATGTTTGTCGAAGAGTGTAGGCTATATAGCTTTTTTGGCTTCCCGAGTTTAGTGTAATGCTAAACTTTAACCCGAAAAATTGAGAAACTGTATTGATTATGTTCTTGTTTGCTCTCCAAGCCATGTCGTACGACAGGTATTCACCAAGAAATGAAAATAGTTGCTAAGAGAACATCAAACTCAGTAAGTCTTAACTCCTAGGTAAATCAAGCCAATTTAAATATGTTCACTTGCAGAGTAAAAGTAATGAAAATATACAAGCAACCAAGATGAAAAGAACCATGGGATGTAAATTTGTCACACATAGGGTCAGTCGCCCCAGAAACAGAAGCTACAGGTATAAACCCCTCAGTCTCAAGTTCAATTATCCTCCTCAACTCTCCATAAACCCGATGGTAGGTTCAACAATTTTACATCCAGCCAAAAAAAAAAAAAAACTGCGCAGCTTGTCGAATATTTACCAATAGGGAAGAATCAAGAAATCGAAAACGGAATATTATTCCTAGGCAAAATTACACAAAAAGAGATAACATGCGAATTAAAAGCAGAAAGTAGTATATGACAAGTGAGGACACGAATGATTAGAGAAAACAAAGATAATTAATAAAACATAATTCAACATTAAGGAAGGTAGCAAATCAGAAGGTGATCGGAAAAAGATAACTAAATGATATTTCAAGAGAAGAAACCGGAGAGAAAGAGCGATTACCGGACCGATAAAGATCGCCCGTAGAACTGGAGGAGTTTGGTGGGCCCGCTTTCTTAGATGAAGAACGAGGCATCTTCACCGATTGATAAACTGAGGAGATGGAGAAAATCGATGATTTGAAGGGCAGAAACCCTCGAAAAGCTTCGACGCTCGAAAGCAATTGAAGGTGAGCAGAAAGACCGCTAAGTGTAGCCGGTTACGTAGATGCAAAGGTGTATTTTTCTTCGTTATTTGGGATACGTCTCCTTGCGATGCTATCGGATTCGAACCTACTCTCCGGCGCAATTGTTTTTTTTTTTTTTTTTTTTTGAGAAAAATCTTTTTTTCTATATATAAAGTGAATTGCATAAAGGTTCTAAAATGATTACATCCTCTATATTTTGTTAGCAATGTAAACGGATCACATTATGACCGGATAATATTTTATAATTTTATAAAATTTTTAATTATTTGATAGTTAAAAAATTATTTAAAATAAATTATTATAAATTAATTATTTTATAATAATTAAATTTTATTTTTTAAAAAAATAAATTATAAATATTTATGAAAAAGTAAATTGTTAAATTCTATCGGTATGAAATCTACAAAAATCACAAATCACAATGACTTTTTACTTTGATGCGTTCTGGATCCGAATCTTTGACAGATTTGGGTTCGACTAGGTCTAGGGTTGGCTTGGATTCTGTACACCACAGTTAAAAATAAGAAGTCAGAGAAAAACGGCGGGACTCACCCCCTAATTTATTCTCTGACGCTCAAATCAATTATCCTTTTTCCGAAATGAAAAATACAAAGGCAGAATTTACTAGGAATAATGCAAGAAATGAAATTTATGAGTCTGACTCGACGGGGGCTCAGCAGGAGCGACTTCCGTGATGGTACACCCGTGGAAAGCGGCTTTTAGTGGTGCGCTGCGTGGATCGGTTTTTTGGCTACTAGGGTCGCGAAGGGTGAATAGTGGGAAAGAAAATGGCCCTTGATTCATTCGAAAGTGGAATTACTTGTGTCAGTTTGAGCATTGAAATGAGCGTGCCTCTAGAAGTGTGTCTCCAGGTCTTTTTATAATCGTCCGACTTCGCCACCCTTTCTTAGGCGGTAAGGCTAACTGTAAACTGCCTAGATAGATTTCCTTCCATCCAAAGAGAACATCCTGGTACTATTTAGGGCAACAATGATTAGAAGAAAAGATTCCTTCCTTTTTCACGGAGATGCGGCACACGGTGAATATTGGGATTTCTATCGTGGGATATACGCTGAGTTAGGGACTTCCATTCTAGAGGAGATCTTGATCTGAGGAGATACTCCATATTACCACTAGTTAAAGCAGGCAGTTTCTTGCGCACAAGAACAGGGTCATAGGTCGCATCCGACTTTTTAAAAGTCATCTTCAGTCAACTGGGGCGTTCACCATCCACTGGACTAATGGGCCGTACCTCTCCTGGGCTGATCACCTTTTTTGGGCAGGGCCATTTTAACCATCCTATCACTAACCCCCCATGCTGAGGATTTGAATTTTTTGGCCTCCAACATGTTCACGATGGGACGTACATGTCGTGTTGTCTTTTCAAGCCTTCCCTGGATTTTTCTTTTTATTGTTCTTTGGTGTGACTCCTCTCCTTTTTCTTTTTTTGTTCGACAGGTTGGGTGGCTGGACCGCCGAAACTACCGAAACCCAGAGTGGAAGTAGTCTAGTCAAAGAAGGCAAAGTGGATAGTTGATCCACTTCATAGGATAAACGGTTGATATCTAGAATGCGGGGCAGAGCTGGAGCTGTAGTTAACTGGCTTTGTAGACCAAACAACTAAAATTTGGAGTGCGGGGCAAAGCCGAAGTGGTAGTTGACCGGCTTTGTAGACCAAATAGTTAAAATTCGAAGTGCGGAGCAGAACTGAAATAGTAGTTGACCGGCTTCGTAGACCAAATAGCTGAAATCTGGAGTGCATGGTGAAGCCGGAGCGGTAGTTCACCGGCTTTGTAGACCAAACTGCTGAAATTCGGAGTGCGTGGTAGAGTCGAAGCGATAGTTGACCGGCTTCGTAGACCAAACAACTAGGAGGTCAAACCGGAAGGTTTTACTACATTGCCTTACTCTGCCGCCAGCTGGGCACCTAGGAAGTTGTGCTTAATGGCCTAGGAACTTACGCGTCATTGCTGCCAACCCGTCGTTTTTTATCATGTGCTATTGCCGAAAAACGCCCATATCTTCGCCTTAATGAGACGGGCAATTCAGCATGATTGCATGTCCCCTGGTTTCGACGCGTGGCAGGCATCATGAGTACATATTTTCGAGGCGCCCTTTTGAATTCTTGCAGCAACTATCGTTCAAAACTTGCTTAGTCTCTACTCCTCCTATGCAACTTAAATTTTCACGGATTCTATGCCTCCCACAGTCGATGCGACTCACTCCGTTCGATAAACTCAGAGAAAATCAAAGCCCTCATGGACATGTCTTCTCCACAGAACATCAAGGATGTCGAGAGGCTAACCAGGAGCCTGGCAATGCTGTCCCGCTCCCTGGCAAAGTCGGGCAATAAATATCAGCCTTTCTTCAAAGCTCTAAGGGGGACAAAGGCAAACGGTTTTCAGTGGACTGTAGAGTACTATGCTACCTTTGATAAGTTAAAGTAGTACCTGGCCAGTCCACCATTGTTGACGTCACCCAGAGACGGAGAATAGTTGTACCTTTACTTGGCAATATCAAATGTGGCTCTAAGCTCAGTTCTCCTACACCAAGATTCCGACACTCAACGGGTAGTCTACTATGTGAGCAAAATATTGACCGGAACAGAGACCTGCTACCCTAATGCTAAGAAACTTGCTCTGGCACTTGTCTTCTCAACTCGTAAATTGAGGCCATATTTCCACGCTCACCACATAGTTATTCTGACTGACCAGCCACTGAAGGGCATCCTCCAGAAATCCGATATTTTTGAATGGCTGGTAAAGTAGGCCATCGAGTTGGAAGAAATCGACATCAAATTTCGGCCTAGACCAGCTATCAAATGGCAGGTTTTGGTTAACTTCATAGTCAAGACCACAACCCCAATCATTGATGAGCACCCCACTGAAGACGCGAATCATTACCTAAAAAGAGCAAGAATGGGTCCTCAACGTTGGCGGTTCGTCAACCCGGCTCAAGCAATGGTGCCGGAGTAGTCCTAAGGACTGCAGACGAATTCGAGGTTAAATACTTCCTCAAACTTGATTTTTTGGCCACCAACAATGTTGCTAAGTTTGAATTCCTGTAAACAAAACTACGACTAGCCAAAGTGTGCTCAGCCAAGCGGCTGACCGTCTACAATGACTCTAAGCTAGTCATTAACCAGATCAACGAGAGTTTTGAGGCATGTAACCCTTTCTTGGCATGATACCTTGCCAAGGCGAATGACGCAATCCAAAGATTTGACAAGTTAAGCCTACTCCACTCCTCAAAACTAAGAATTAGAAGGCTGACCAACTGGTCAGAGCGGCGATGGCTAAAAATACAGAACAGTACTTGAGAGATATGATGAAAGTTTTGAACACTCCCAGTATAAAAGCATAGGAAACAATGCAAGTCTCCAACGTCGAAAATTGGATGGTGGATGGAGCACTGCTGAATAACATGAATGAAGCCAAGCGGATTAAAAAGACGGCCGGCAGGTATACCATAGTTGACGGACAGCTGTCGCGCTGTGGATACTCGACTCCGTACCTCCGATGCCTTAAGAGAAGTCTACCTCAAAATATGTGGGTCACATATTGGCGGTAAGAGCCTTGCATTCAAAGTCATCTGCCCGGGATATTACTAGCCGACGATGAGGAATGATGCCCTGGAGTTCATGAAGAAATATGAGAATTGTTAACTCCACGGCAATCTTCACCACCAACCGCCCATGGAGTTGAGATCTCTCCAAGGTCCTTAGCTTTTCGCGTAATGGGGGCTCGATATTCTCGGCCCGTTTTCCATCACGATTGGCCAATAAAAGTTCATCATCAAGGTCATAGATTACTTCACCAAGAGGGTAGAAGACGTCCCGTTGGGCAAAATCACCAAGCACAATGCTATAAAATTCATCCGCCAGAGTATCGTGAGCAGATTGGGCATTCCCAAGGTAATTGTGATTGACAATGGAGCCCAATTCAAGGGAAAGTTCTTTACTAAGTATTACACTAGTTTGGGTATCAGATTGGTCAATATTTCGGTAGCTTACCTCCAGGCAAACGGTCAGGTGGAAATCACCAACCGTACGCTGCTCCACGGTTTAAAGACCAAGTTGGAAGATAGAAGGGGCTCTTGAGTCGATGAGCTGTCCTCCGTCCTATGATCATACTAGATGACTCCTATGGAACCAAGTCGCGGGATACCCTTCAGCCTGTGCTATGAGATTGAGGCAGTAATACCAGTCGAGATCGCCTTCCCAAGCCTTCAAGTTGAAGCCTTCGACCCATTGGACAACTCTCAAAAGATCAAGGAACACCTAGATCTGCTGAAGGAAGCAAGCAACCAGGCTAGGGTGCGCACAACCGCCTACCAACAACGAATTTCTCGCTATTACAATAAGAAAGTAAAAGCACTACAATTTGAAATTGGAGACCTAGTCTTGCAAAGGTAGAAGCGACCAGTAAGACAGCCAACCGGAACAAGTTTTCCTAAATTGGAAAGGTCTTGTTCCTGTAATATCTCAAATTTTTATCCGATTTAATTGAAATTATTTATTATTATTTCGGATAATTTAGATGTGATAAAAATTAATTAAATATTATAAAATTTTGGAGGATATTTGAACCTCTTGGGTCTATACTCGAGGTGCGTTCGTTCTGTCACCGAGTATGGATTTGAGTTTTGAAATTAAAAGAAAACCGAATATATAATAATAATAATAATAATAATAATAATAATAATAATAATAATAATAATAATAATAATAACAATAATGCAAAAGGAAAAGATGAAAGCAGGGGGAAGTCAGGGTCGAAGGGAGGGAAAGGGAGGGTTAGGGTTTTCAACGGCGCAGCAGTCAAGGGTATATCGAGGAAGAAGGCGGCATGCGGGGTGGTCGGCGATGGCCAGCGAAGGCTGTATGCGTCTGGAGTAGATCAAGCAATGGCAGGTGCGCAGGCGGAGAGCTGCATAGGAGAGGAACCACGCAAAGTAGAAGAGGAGGAAATGAAGGTCTTCGAGTCCGATTCCGCATTCATGATAGTTGGAAAAATTGTAAATCGGATCGAGGCAAATGTATCCATACCCTTTTCCTCCATTCTTTTTGATTTTGGTTCGATCCCCTTCGTGTATGATTGTCCCGATACCTGACCCATACGTGTATTCGTGATACACATTACTTGATTATACATATATATGAATTTCATGTCCAAATTTATAGAAATTGAACAGTTTTTGCACCAAAACCCTAATCCCTATGCCCAGGTGGTTTTAGCCTCCAAGTTTTGGGGCTTTTGCATAAATTGGGTCTACAATATCATTACTTATATCCTATATAAGTTAATTTATCGATTGCATATCCGATTTGGTAATTTTATGTAAATTTTTGTTCGTCGGAACCCTAACCCTCGCCCAGAACTCATTTACGTATTTGTTTTGAGTTTTATACATAAATTGACTTGAGATTATGATTACCCATGTCTTGAATTTGATAATTTACCCATTGGATGCCCGAATTTCTGAGAACCGTACGATATATACAACCGGGCACTGTTCACGCACAAGTATTGTACACCTGAGCCTCTTTGGTAAATTTTGCATAGTTTTCACGTTAATTAATTGTTAACTAAGTTGCATATATATTCGCATATATTTAATTGTATATTTCAGAAAATATATTCGTTAAATAATTGTGAAGAAAATGTTGTCCGAAAGTCTCTAAATTATAATTGCCTCTCGGTGGTAAGAATTTCTATTCATCCCTATGTTTATAATATTCGTATATACAAATTAAGTTATATAAAAATATTTAAATCCGAAAGAAAGATAAAAATCGTGAAAGTATTCAAAGAAAAATTTCACAATTTGTTATATGATTGATTTATTCTTCCTGATGGAAAAGATTATAAAAAAACGTTTGGTGGACCTCCTCTTCAAGAATAAAAAATCATTAAATTAGGACCACGGATTCATATTTTGGAGGGTAATATCCCTTGGCATGCCATTGATATGACAGTAGAGACTCAAGGATTGTTCTAACTGTATATTGTAGTGGGTTATACTCTTAGCAAGCCTTAGAATATTATTATGAAAGGACAAGGATTGTCTCTAACTCCGAGGGACATGAGGGCATATGTAATTTGTTTGGCCCACCTCCAGGTAGATAATAGGAGCATATGACATTAGATCATGAGGCTATCATGATCCTATTCTCGTTCACCCACACCTTTACCTAATAAGGCTTATTGGCTCTGATCCGTAAATATGAGTAACTATGCATAATATATATCCCAAAGAAAAGAAGGATAACACATGAGAAATTAATTGTATTCCGAAAGCATATTCGATCATATTTTATATTTATGCATCCTCATTATACTCACATATCTCTTTTTGCTTTATTTTGCATATTATTATCGTCTTTGATTATATTACACTTATTGAGTATTTGGCTCATCTTACTGCCTCTCATTGCCTCTAGATTAGCACATGCCTGTTATACCCGATGGGACAGCGCAGAGATTAGAAGTTGATTAGATTCTGGATTTAGAAGATCATATTGAAGACTTATAATTTATAATTTTGCATATGTTATGGATAATTGTATATATTTATATTTCAATTGGACTTATTAATGTATATTAGACATAAGGTTAATGATCAGATAGTTTAGTTTCCGCTGTCGTTCGAATTTATTTATGCTTCAGTAGGTTATTATGGTTTATAATAGGCATCTAATGGCATCTCTCTCTTTTGCCGATATTGTGTTTAGATACACAGCATTGGAACCATGAATAATATGTGGCAATTAAATCCTGTGAGGAGTTGTTGTTGTATGTTGTTGAATTTAGGGATTATTACTGATTTAAGTCTAGCGAGGAAAATAGCATTACCGTACTAGACAGTGTAGAGAGAGAAGCTCTTCCTTCTCTCTAGATTTTTAAATTTCAAATTTGCGTAGGCAGTCTTAGGGTTGCAGAATGCCTGAGCCCATGACGGCACCGGTCATGGCCGATCTCCTGGACACTTTGCTTGGTCTTTCCCGACCATCCCCTCCATCTCATTTGCCTATTGCGTGTTCCTCGCGGGTGGGTTTTGCGGATGGCCTCACCCAATCCTCTGTCTCCTTCCCTCCGTTTCTGAGTGAGGTCTTGGTTAATCCCCCTGCTCCAGACGCTTCTCTCTTTGCAAGTACGAAGAGGCTAGAACAGTGCAATGTTAGCAAGCCTGTGTGAAATGCTTCTCCCTCTGCTATGGCTGATGATAAGGTAGACGAGCGATGGCTCCCAACGTCGAATGAAGGTAACCCGCTTCCTCCTTCGACCTTTTTGGGGAAAGCTCCATCTAGCTATATAGATGGCATTTTCATGCCTTTTTGGTCATATGTTGTGAAGAAAGGCAATGGGGCTGTATCTGAGCCAATGCAATTTTTTTCTCCTCAAGGGTTGGATGGGGATACTGTTGTCATTTCCCCTCCTCTTGACGTTGTCAAGCAAGGTGAGGAGTTTCGGGGCTATACTCTTCTGGGTTATTTTTATGGGAAACCACTTCACTTCAATGTCATTAATCACATAGCACGTAAACTCTAGGTAAGATTTGGGGTTTGTCATATTGCTGATTGTGGTGCGGACCTCTTTCTATTCCAGTTTGCCTCCTTTGTGGTGATGGATAAATGTCTGTCTGCTAGCACCTGGGTGTTTGCCGATAGGCCGTTGTTTCTCAAATGGTGTGCTCTGGGCATATCCCTATCTAAGGAGGATCATAAGACTTTCCCTATCTGGATCAATCTGCACAAAGTTCCAGTGGGATTCTGGACCCCCATTAGCCTTAGTTGGATTGCCAGTGCTGTCAAGGTTCCACTGCAGCTTGACTCTCATACAGCCAAAATGGAGCGGTTGAAGTATGCTTGCATGTGTGTGGTGGTCAACTCTGAGTCAGTTATGCCTTCCAAGAATAGGCTAGCTACCGGGAGGATGCCTGCTTTAGAGTGTTCAGCACTTGTGGAGGTTGAGTACACCAGGAAACCCATATGGTGTAGTAACTGTCATCTCCTTGGCCATAGCAAGCCTCATTGTAGATCACAGGTTTTTTAGTCTGATGTGGAAGCTGAGATATCTTAGGGCTGTGTTAAGGATGTCTTGTTCAGCGGTCGGGTTGGAGGAGAACAATAGATGGCCTCTGGTCTGGTAGGTGCTGGACGAGAACAGGGGAGTTATCCTGTCCATCCTGATTTTGGGGCTGCCCTAGCTTGTAACTCTCTTGAGTTTCCCGGTCATTACCTACCAGAGATTTGGCATCTAGTAACGTTGTTGATGAGCCGTTGATAAATCCCACTACTGCCACATCAAGTATTATTCATTTTTCCCCTAATGGAAAGGAAGCTTTTAGAGATATTGTATTTTCTCCCACGAATGTGGAAGGTTTGCAAGGGTATGACGTGTCTGCTGGTGTTAATTCAATTTCATATGCAGATATTTCGAAGCATGGAAGTCATTCAAAGGAAGTTGATGAGCGGGGCACATGTGGAGCCCACCAGCTCCCTAATACAGATGTGGACCGTTTGGGAGTGCTAGGTGGCTCATTTTATCATGAAGGGAATGTGGGATCTCATGCTTTAGGATTTGCTCTAAGCTCCCTCGAGTTTTTCCCAGAGACGGAGTAATTCTGTGATCTTTCGGATCTCAATTGGATTATTTTAATATTAATTGTGATTTTTGGGTATTTCGGACGTGGTGAAAATAAATTAAAATATTATGAAATTTTTGGGAATGATCGGAGGTGCGGAGTGGTGCCCGGGGTGCACCCGTAATGTTGCTCGGAGGTCGAGTTTGATTTAAAAATAAAATAAAGTTATATATATATATATAATAAAAGTAATAATAATAATAATAATAAATAAATAAATATATATATATATAAGGTAAAAGGAAAAAGGAAAATGAAAAGAAAAAGATAAGGGAGAAGGAAATCGGGGAGAGAGAAATGGGGAGAGAGAGGAGATTTAGGGTTTCTGTCGGTGAAGGAGAAGGAAGAGAAGAGAGGAGGAGGGAGGCGGCCGGCGATGGCGTCGTGCGGCGAGGAGGCGTTGATGCCGGTGGTTGTCGGTGAAGGTGGTTGTCGACCGGTTGGAATTTGGCCGGTGTCGGTGGCGTGAGGAGAAGCCATCGGCCGCCGGTGGGTTGATGACGGCGTTTGCAGCGACTGAGAGGTGATGTTGCGGTGGTCGACGGCGGGCTGGTGTTGGCTCGCGGTGATCGGCTGGATAGCCGTGGGTGAGCGGCGGTGCGTGGTGGCCAAGCCGCGAGAGAGAGAGAGAGCGAGGCCGCGAGGAGAGAGGGAGACGACGGCCGCAAATCGACGCCGGTGCTAGCCGGGTGGTGCCGAGAGGCCGGTGGTGGCGGACGAGCGGCCGGGCAGCGGAGCGGCGGCAGCGTCATTGCTGGCAACGGCCGGCAGAAACGTGCGCGGAGGAGAGAGAGAGGACGCGGGAGGCGGGAGAGAGAAAGGCTCGATTGAGTGCTTGGGACATCCTTTCTTCGGATCTCGAAGAGTATGATGTTAAGGCAAGTATCCTCCATTTCTATTCTTGGTCCGATTTAATTTCCGATGCATTTTGACTAATGTGGGAGATTTTACTAACATGCATGTATTTTTAAATACCTCAATTTATCAATTGTATACATGCATGTATGTTTTATCGGTTGTGCGGTGGTTTTGTACTTGTATTTATGATTTGGAGGGGTTTTGGACACCCGCATTTATATATGTATGTTTGGTATCCATATATTGTGGAACCATGAACCCGTGCCTTGCACTAACCATGCATGTTTGCCGGGGTGGGATCACTACGTGATCTGAGGTATTGGCTACTTCCGCCGTAAGGAAGATGAGGTATTGGCTACTTCCGCCGTAAGGAAGATGAGGTATTGGCTACTTCCGCCGTAAGGAAGATGAGGCATTGGCTACTTCCGCCGTAAGGAAGATGAGGTATTGGCTACTTCCGCCGTAAGGAAGATGAGGCATTGGCTACTTCCGCCGTAAGGAAGATGAGGTATTGCCCCACTGTGTATTTAATTGAGAACCATCGTAAGGAATTGACGGAAAACTAATGTATTCGGACGTCCTAATATATAACTAAAACTTGAGGTTGCACCCAAAGCCGCGGGTGGTAAAACATAGTGAGCAAGTTCCTAATCTATGGGAGACAGAGTACATGGATGGCCTTGAGGTACTTGCCTAATTCGTAGCCGATATATAGCCGTGGTTACCGGACGAGGGTAACCCTTCCTCAAATTGGTATCATTGATCTTTGGTTCTCTGATTTCGTGCATGCTTTGTATTTCTGCACGTATTTGGGTGTACTGTGATTTGAGATACGTGGTTTGGCCCGTGGATGGGCGATAGGAATGTCTCGTACGTGCTGACGTGATAAACTCGGAACGTGTTTTGATTTATGTTTTAGTTCCGGCAGTTTTCTCTTGATTTCTGCATTATGAGTTTTAGATCCGGACGACGGTATGTGTCTCCACGTGGATGTGGTGACGGTTACGGCTTATGTGACCTCGGATCATACGATATGATATCGTCTACGAGATTTCACCGGATCGTGGTTTATATGATTTTGTCCCGGAGGGACGAGTTATTACGGACGACGATTTAGTACGAGACATCTCCTCGATTTTCAGGGATTTCACGGACATGATGTTTTGTTTTACGTGATTGCTATGCGATATCCCTACTTCTGATTTATGTGTACCGTTTTATACGATGATGCTTGCTGAGCTCTAGGCTCACGTTTTCATGTTTTATCCCTTCAGACTAGTGGCATGGATACGCTTGCAGGAGCTCGAACGTGATCGGGCTCGGATATTCCTTTTGGCGAGTGGAGATATTACATTTGGTATATTTCTGATCTCGAGGATATGTTATGGTTATTATTTATGGCCGGATGGTGGCCTTGATCATTGTATGCAAAATATTGGAGTTATTGCATTATGTGGATGAGTTGTTGTAAATTTGGATACCTCCCTTGCGATTATGGTCAGCAGGTCATGTGTTATTTGTCCGGATTCATATCCGATGAGATCTTGTGCGGGTTTTATTTATATTGGGTCCTACATATGTTTGATTGTCACATCTGGGATGGGTTATTGTTGTTGATGGAAATTTATTATTGATTTTATTTTTGACCTGCGTATATTGTGGTCTCGGGTCGTGACAAATTCGATTCGCCTATTCTAAATCGCCAGCCCAAGGTTGGCCATTCTTACCAGGTTGTCACAGATGATCATCAAGATAGGGACCCAAGCTCTTGCCCCAGTCTTGGAAGGCTGAAGAGAAATCTTGAAGTGATCAGAAAACAGTTCAATGCTTCTAATGAATGTCCCAATGGGGACGATGCTTTTACTGGGATTAGGTAGCTCTTTTCCGGAGGGGAGCAGAACCTGTAAGTTCACAGCTTGGACTCTCCTCCGAAAGGCATAGGGCCTAAATCTAAAAAATCACATAGGCCCAAAAAGAAATGATCTCCTTGCGTCTAGTGTTGCAAATTGACTGGGTATTCCTCCTTACAGAGCCGGTTTGCCTTGATGGCCTTTTTGGGAATTTTGGTATGGATTGGCTAGGATGGTATGGTTCTTTGTATGGGTTGGCTAGGCGGTAAGGCTTTGCTGAGCTGGTTAGGACTATGGGTGGATTGGTGCGTTGTGCATGTATCCCTGTTTTGGGTTAATACATATAAAAAAAAGAATTCCAGCTGGATATGCATTTTTCCTCCTTGGAGTGCAGGTTTGCTCATCATGCCAGGACAGTTCGCATTTTGTTTGGTTTGGAATAGCAAGGTTTCTTTTCATGCCTGGATGACAGGCCCTTTTGGGCATTATAGGTTTGACTTGGCAGGATGGAACAGTTCATTTGGGATGGTTTGGGCTTTGTTGGTGGCATGCATTTTGCCTAGTTGGTTTACAAGTTTGGCTTGGCAGGATGGAATGGCTCTACTGGGTTTTTTGTGGATAGTTGCTGCTAAAATGTTGTTCTTTTGCCATGCCCAAGTTACTAAGTTTTTTCCAAATGGAATGGCAGTTCAGGGCGGTTTGGTCTTTGGCTGGTTGAGTAGGACGAATGTCATGTATGGGGTTGGGCGGAATAAATTTCTTAGTTGGGGTGGCCAATTTTGAAGCTTTGGCCGATATGAATATCACGGTATGGTTGGCGGGCTTGTCTGATGGGGTGGAATGATCGTCCGGTATAGATTCACTGGTTTTGTCCTGCCGGTTTGCAACAAGAGATCCCTTCTCGTGGGATCTATATACAAATACCTCCCGAAGGTCAGTGAATTATATGCAAATAACTCCTGAAGGTCAGTGGATTATCAGAATTCTACCCTCTGGAACTAACGCCCTGAGAAAGGACGAACCATGTATAACTCCATGGATAAAATTATCCTCGATTACCACCATAACATTCTAAAGTATACCGAAGAACCTAACCTAACTATATATCAATCACGGGTTCTAATTAACATTATCAGAAATATTTTTCCTTCTTATTTCTTAATTGAAAACCCTTTTCAGTTTCAGAAATTAGTCAGAGTTTCACAATAACTTTTCAGTCAGTTTCAAAACATATAATAATAGTTTATGATCATTCAGTTTCGCTTCAGAATATACAGAAACAATTTGAAACCCTTTAAATTTGTTTCAAAATATACAGTAACGGTCTAAAACCCATCAATTTTGCTTCAAAAGTCCACAGTGATTTATCAATATAAATTCGTGTAAAATTTTCAGAAACAGATTACACTAGAAGTTTATCTCAGTACAGATTAACTTTTATATAATAGAAATTCTGCACCATGGTACTGGAAGAAAATCATGAGGTACGCCCTGCGATGCGTGCTCACTCTAAGCGTTTTATTGGAGATGGTTCGACTACCTTTTTGTGGTATGATAATTGGCATCCCCTTGGCCCACAAAATCACCGATCGTACCAAGATGGCCACAGGGCTACCATGGGACATGAAAGTCAAGGATATTATTCAAAATGATCAATGGGTTTGGCCAAACCCCCTTGATATGGAAGTATCTTGCCTAGCGGAAAACATGCCCCACTACCTCCCCAATTCCTGTTGTCTGGATTATATCCGGTGGAATGATACCGCTGATCGGCAATTCACGACTTAATCTGCCTACTTTCTTTCTCATACTCCTAAAGCAAATGTGCCCTGGGCCACCCTTGTCTGGGGTCCCTCTCATATTCCTGCCCACGCCTTTTCTCTCTGGTTGAGCATCTGTAGAAGATTAAACACTGCTAATTGTATCCGCGGCGTCCCTAATCTCTCCACTATGTGTATTCTTTGTAAAAATGAGGCTGAAGAACATGAGCATCTCTTTTTCAATTCCCAATTTTCAAACTCCCTTTGGCAGTTGATTAGACGTCGTGTGGGCCTCCAATGGCTGTACCGGGAGTGGCATCAGAACATTATCTGGGCTACCAACAAATGGAAAGGAAATAATTTCAAAGCTCAATCTTTGCATCTTATCCTTGCGGCTTCGGTTTATTTTATTTGGAAAGAACGAAATTGTCGGATCTTCCAAGATCTCCCAGCTCAAGACATCCATCAACTCTTCTCTCATATTATCTACGTGACTCGATGCAAACTAAAGGCCACTTTTGATGCTTCTCGTTTTGTGGACCACTCTTCGCTGGTTCGCTGGAATTTACAAAAAAAAGGGGCATCTGGCCGGTCAACTCACTAACCGGCTAGATTGGCTTTTGGTGTCGGGTGTTTTGGTGCTAGTCAACCCTCTGACCGGCATCTCCAAAAAAGGGGGGTATCTGGCCGGTCAACTTGTTGACCTGTAGTTTGGCCTTTGGTGCTGGGTGTTTCGGTGCCGGTCAACCCTCTGACCAGCATCTCCAAAAACAAAAATGGGGCATTTGGCCGGTCAACTCGTTGACGGGCCTGATTGGCTTTTGGTGCCGGGTGTTTTGGTGTCGGTCAACCCTCTGACCAGCATTTCCAAAAAAAGGGCTTCTGACCTGTCAATCCGCTGACCGGCCAAATTGGCTGCTAGATGCATTTTGCCGATCATCACTTTGATAGGCATCCAGAATAAAAAAAAAAGGGCATCTACTTGGTCAACACGCTGATCGGCAAGCTTGGCCTTTCGGCGCTTGGTGTTTTGAGTGCCCGTCAACACTCTGACTTGCACTCCCAAAAAAAAATTCACTCTCTTTGCTAGTCTTCGGCTGGAGATCGTGCCTGGCCTTAAGATCGATGGAATTGGTTTTTCTGGCTGGCAATGACTCTTTGTCGAAAAAGGAGCGTTAAGCTGATTGTGTGCCTTCTGCTCCGATTGCTGTCTGGCCGGGTTGATGTTCTTCACCAAAAAAAATGGAGGATTGCGCGAGTTGGCTCTCTTCTTAACCGGATTGGTGTTTCTTCTCCAGCTGCTTGCCCTCTTGTCTGGGAGCATCTTTCTGCTACCTTGGCAAGTTTAGATATCCTAGTGTTGCACGAGTGCTACCTCCTCCTGCTATGACGTATTTGCTGGTCTGTTCAAGCTGACTTGATCGGTTTAAATGGAGCGGCGCGGCGGTGATAACAATGGATTGTACGGCTGGTGATTCTCTAAGACTTCGTACCTGGTTGTTGTGTCTAGTGGTTATTGGTGTTCCTATATTTATTTGCTTCCTTCGTGTTTCTTCTTATCGGGAGACATGTATCACTATAATCGGGGTATGTCCCAACGTCTTTGTTCTATTTTCAAATGAGTAAAATACTTGGAGATAAAATATTAAATTTGTATTCTTTTCTTTTATTTCAATACAATTTAATTACTTACCAAAAAACAAAAAGAAATTTTGGATAAAAATAGTTAAATCCCTTCAATTTCGTGCTTAGGGTTTCGCCAAAATTTTCGGATGATAAACGAACACCAAACACATGTATTTTCATAAAATTGAAGCCATATATTGTAATATATATATATAAACATGAAATCTGTCCGAACAATTTGTAGAAACAGGCTTTATTTATACATAACATAGTGAAAACATACTTTTAGAGCATAAATACTATTTTTGAGATACAAAAAAGTAGTAAAAATGAAAAATATTGTCCGAGGTACACTCGTCTAAGTTCAGTCTACAATTATTTTTACCCGGATTGGATCGGATTGGATTGATTTTCCCTTTCCTTTCTCTTCCCTTTCCTTCCTCTTTTCTCTCCTTCCCATTCTGTCATCGAGCTTCAGCCAAAATGAACCCCAATCCCTTATAAAAACGAAGGGAAAGAAAGCACGTGAGGGGCCTGTGACTGGCACCAAGTAAGCACCCCATATAAATTGATGGCCAAGCTCGAGTGCCCGGTTCTATTAAATCAGCTCGGGTGGCGCCTCGAGCGCCACTTCGTACAGTGCATTCTATTTTTTATGCCCCGTTTGCGCTCGAGCGCTACTCAAGTGCGGGTCAGGCCCGCATTAGCCTACAGCAAGCCTACTCGCATTTTTGCCATCCGGGACCCGTTTGACCCTTCCATCCCAATTCTTTGCATCCTTGAATCCTAATTTTGATTATATAACCTTAATAGGACATGATTATTATAATTTAAAGTCTGGAATCTTATTTATGAATTAACGTTTCTCGGTTTACAACCTCAATTCCCGATTTATCAATTTCGGATTTTTAGGCTTTTCAATCCGATTCCTCCCGTTCCTTTTGACCACAATTCACTTATTTTAACTTAATTACCATATTTTAGAAATCCAAAACCTCACTACCCATATTAATCATATCTTGAAAATCGGTACCTTACATTACCTAAATTCCTCTTTTCGCTTCCAAACTCAATTTTTCCACATTCTTAAATCTTAATATGATTTTCATCAACATAATTATTCCATAATCATCACGTTTTTGGGGTTGGGATCTCACACACAATGGCCCTAGAGTCCTCCACAGAAGCCTCAACCACAGAGCGCTCTCCAGTCCCAACAAGTCACCGAGCCATCCTATAATCCGGCTCCATGGATGACGAAGAAGTATGCTCCACCAGAGCAGCCCTCCTTTTCCTTAGACTACTAGGAACCTGAGCAACTCTCAGAGCGCTAGCCTCGTCAATAGTAACAGTGTCAACTTTTCTCTTGCACTGCGACATCGTCGAAGAAGATCTGACCTTCTGGATGGGTGAAGGTGGACCCCAGAGAGCTCTCTTGGCCTCCTGCCTCGAGACCAATTGATTTCTCCTGAACTCAGAGAGATTCTTCCTCACCAGTCGCAATATGGGCTCCATCGCCTTCACCTCCTCCTACGACGACTTCCCAATTAGGCCACTAGGAACATTGCCCCAATCCCCGGAAGTGGAAAGCTGCCAGCAACGTGGATGAAGAAGAAACGGTCCTTCCAGTTTTTAAGGGAGTATAGATAGTGCTGGTGATGCGCAACTCCTGGGGGACAAAGAAATTCAATTGCCACTCTGAGTGAATCAAAACATCACCCTAGTAACCTCCACCATCAACATCCGATAATGGTGACGGAGAAAAATGCATAGCGAGCAGAGATATTGCACTACATTCGCATGAAGCCATGCGATGGGAATGTTGAACATCGTGAAAATATGAAGTTGCTCCTTGGGTATAGGAAGGCACAACCCACTCCTCAGATGAGCCTTGCAGATGGTAATGAAACCCTCAGGGGAGAGCAGGCTCTGTCCTGCTGCATGGGCATCGAAAATGTGATCTCACGTGGGATGTTAAACTCAACGTACAATTTCCTCATCTTACCGGTGGTAATAACTGAGGCAATCTTTGTAACAGAGGGAGGTATGATAACAAGAGCAAGAAGGGAGACAAAGGCTTAGAAATTTTGAAGGAAAGCATGGGGAATTTGAAGGGAAGAACGGCTTTTATAAAGTAGACAGGCGTTGGAGTGTGGCAGCGCATCAAAAAGGCGCGCTCATCATGATGGACACGTGTCGTTTTTAGAGAGGCAGCAGTCAAATCAGATATGCTGGTAAATTAATTATTTGGATCACAAATTCACTACAGGATGACACATGGCAGAGTACTGAAGCAACGCCGCCAACTCTTCAATTACGCGTCCAAAAGCATGATAAAACAATGCATCAATTCAGTCCACACTAGTTCTCCGGATTCTGGCATGACTGTCAACAAATCTAATCGACACTCCCTTCAACCTGTTCTCTCGATTTAGGTTGGGACGGTCAACGAATCTGATCGATGCTCCCTTCAGCCAGTTCTCCAGATTCTGGCATGACGATCAACGACTCTGATCTACGTTTCCTCCAGCTTTGTTCTCCAAATTTTGGGGTTATGGTCGACAGACCAAGAGCCACTAATAGTTCCCTCATCAAACTGTCTCAAATTATGCAGTTAGACGCGTCCCATCTTGAACATATTGGAGGCCGAAGTCCCAGGCTTACAGCATGGGGGGCTAGTGATGGGAACGCCAGTAGCAAGTTGGCCCAAAGGAGGTAACGACCCAAATTTTCAATGGCACATTTCTATCTGGATGGTCAATACTACTATTGACCAGACAAGAAGTAAGTGGGTCGTCTAAGGCCCAAGATCAACAAAGGCCCATCTAGGCCAATGACGGTCAACGATGCCGTTGATCGAGGAAATAGAAAGTAGGCCAGCCATGACTCAGGATAAACGTAGCCCATGTCCAGATGGGCCCATGCGTCCATCTTCAAGTTACAACGGTCGTCTTCCTAATTTTTCGTATCTCTAAGAAGGCAATATTCGCTATAATGGTCACCTCAAGAATCAATGTGCATCATAGGAGGAATGCGCCAGAATCCACGCGCAATCTATAGGAAACCCTAATGGTTACCATACGCAGAAGGAAGGAGATAAACCTCATTGACCGTTACAATCAGAGACGACAATCACGCCTTCGCATGAAAGGCAACAATCCTTTCAGAAGGCGGGCATCTAGCCTCACTACCAAAGGAAGGCAACCCTAGGCCATAGCTATAAAAGGTTATAGAGACTCACTTAACAGGACACGCTCTCAATAGCCTAAGAAATGCCCTCAAGTATACTCAAGCTCTCAGAAACTCTCCAACTCTCTTGAGCATCCTACGTTCACTCTCTCTGCTTCTAGTTCCTTGCGAACTCAGTACTTAGAGGAGCTGTTCCTCACGAGCAACAACAATAAAACCACTCTTCCTACAAGTATACTCTCACTTACAAACACATTCTCTACATTCATTTCTACATCCCTTGCATCCACCTTCTATTATCAAAAGGCCGATTACTAACTTAAGCGTCGGAGTATTTTCGGTGGAATCAAACCTCACCATTACCTAACTTCCTGTTTGAAGTTGTGGTGTGCAGGACCCAGAGCTCAGCGAACAGAGTCCATAGTCCGACGGACTACTTAACCTGAATATGTTCAAGTTTGGATCATTGGACGCATCACATAAAAATGTCATTGGGATCAAAATGATCTTTAAAAATAAAACCGATAAAAATGGTAATAAAGCTCGCCTTATTGCTCAAGGATATACACAAGTGGAGGGAATCGATTATGACAAGATTTTTGCTCCTATGGCTCGTATTGAATCTATTCAATTCTTGTTGTCCATTGTTTGTACCATGGGCTTTAAATTCTATCAAATGGATGTTAGAAGTGTATTCCTGAATGGTATTATTCAAGATGAAATCTTTGTTGAACAACCAAAGGGATTTGTGGATCCTGCATTTCCTAACCATGTGTACAAACTTAAAAAGGCTTTATATGGGCTTAAACAAGCTCCAAGAGTTTGGTA
Source organism: Nepenthes gracilis (assembly GCA_033239525.1). Taxonomy (NCBI): domain Eukaryota; kingdom Viridiplantae; phylum Streptophyta; class Magnoliopsida; order Caryophyllales; family Nepenthaceae; genus Nepenthes; species Nepenthes gracilis. The sequence goes on along the minus strand of BSYO01000018.1, from coordinate 6,370,431 downwards.
TGAGGGTCTCACTTCCTATCTCAGTGAACATGGATTTGTTTGGAGTAGTGTTGACAAAATCTTATTTATGAAAATGACAAAAAAATATATGTTAGTTACTCAAATTTATATTGATGACACTATTTTTTGTTCTACCATAGACTCTCATGCTCATACATTTGCTAACTATATGTCATTTGAATTCGAAATGAGTATGGTAGGAGAACTTACGTACTTCCTTGACCTGCACATTAAGCAACTCTCGCTGAATTTTCATTTCTCAAGCCAAATATGCCAAAGACCTTGTCAAATGTTTTGGGCTTGATAACAACAAACATACTCGGACTCTCATGAACACTTCTTTCAAATTAGATCCGATCTGGCAGGACGAAGCGCCAGTTAGACTCTATATAGAAGTATAATTGCAGTCTTTTGTACTTGATGGCTAGCAGACCCAACATTACATTTAGTGTTGGTGTTTGTACCTGACATGAATCCGATTCTAAAAAATCTCATTTAAGTGTCGTTAAACATATCATTTGTTATATCAATGGCACATCTGATTATAGGATTTTTTACTCCAAATATTCAAATTTTGCCTCAGCCGAATATTCAAATGCCGACTAGGCCGGAAATGCCGATGATCATAAAAGCACCTCTGGCTGATATTTCTATGTTGGCACAAATTTAGTAGCCTGGATGAGTAAGAAGCAAAACTCCATCTCCTTGTCTACCGCTGAAACGAAATACATTGCTATTGGTAGTTGCTGCACTCAACTTCTGCGGATTAAAACCAATACTTTTGATTACGGCATTAGCTAGGACTATATGACAATCTGCTGTGATAACACAAGCACAATTAATATCTCAAAATATCCTGTTCAACACTCTTGAACTAAACACATTGATATTTGACACCATTTTATTTGAGAACTTGTTGAGACCAAGGTCGTAGCCTTAGAACACACTTCGACTGAAAATCAATTAGCTGATATCTTCACTGAACCACTAGATAGTATTCAATTTAAATTTCTTAGAAAGGCTATTGGAATTTTCCCTCCTTTCATCTGAATGTGTCCCCTATCTGCCCAAATTTTATCAACACAAAACAAAAATACTAATAATAATAATAAATAAAAATAATAATAATAACACAAAAAAAAGGGCAACAAATATGCTAATTCAGTGGTGCGGCCCATTTCTTCCGCTCTTCACGCCTTTCTTCTTCCTCGTCCCCAAAATCAACCCCTCGTCGTTTCTCTTTCTCTCTCCTCGTCTTCACGCTCGTCTCTCTCTCTTGGCCTCCACCACTCACCCTCAAAGCTTCCAGCTCTACTCTCCCTCTCAACGATCTCGGCGCATTCATTGTGAGTTTCTCTTCCCTCTTCATTTTTTTTGGTCCCCGTTGCCCTTAATGGTGATTTCCATTTACCTCCGGGAACGGCGCCGTTTATCTGTATGTTTGCTCGATTTCTTCACAATGTGTGAAGCTGTAGCGCCGATTTGTGGTTGTGCCGCCTCTACTGTGTTTTGGATCGTTGTGCTGTGTAGCGCCAAATTGTCAGGCCATTGTCATCGGGCCGACACTGTGGCCTTGTGTTGGCTGCAATGTGCTCCTGGACACCGGCTCATGGAGATCCTTCCGTGGGCTATTGGCAGAGCTCCTTCTCCTACCTTCAAACCACCTCATGGGAAGGGGGTCCGTGATAGAAAATCCTCTAATGTGTTCCGTCAATAATCATACTTAATCAAATCAGACTAATACATAATTATTTATAAATATATTAATTTTTATGGAAAATTGAACAGAGTCAGCCCTAAATTTGGCTAATAACCATACACATAACCTAAATAATAAACCTTGTACGACACATATAAATAGATAGACTTCAAAATTCAATCACAATACATACACAGAATCAAAATTAAAACATCACTACATTTATGGCTCAAACATAGTAATCTCAAACTACCATATTAAATCTAATAAGAGATGACATCTAGGAACCTGTATAAATCCAAAATCATACTCACAGAAACATAACTATACCAAAAACAAGCTGCAGAAGTATACTATGCCATAATAATATACAACATTTAACTTGCATTAGTTAATTACAATCACATTATATCAAACACATCCAAATTCTTAGTCTCCAAGGTCCAACAATATTTCTTTAGCTACTTCCAATCTTTACTCTTTCTCATCAGATATCAACTCATTGATTTCATCTGGAATGGTAGATAAAAAAGCAATGAGTGAGTCAATTACTCAATAAGGTACTATAATAATAATGGCATGTAAATTTTTCATATAAAACATATATATATAGAGAGAGAGAGAGAGATCCCCATATACGTATTTGGGGCCAAATACGTATATGAACAATATAGAATCTTGAAACGATGCATGAATATGAACTTGTGAAAAAAAATCTTGTCTTTGCTTATTTTATCTTCTCCTTCAATTATTTTTTTCACTAATCTAAGTCAAAAAACATACTGAAAATCATAAAACAGCTGAATACTTACTCGTCCTTTACAATAAATTTTACTATCTTGAAGGATCAGGACTAGTAGGCCCTACCAGTTAATGGAGCGAATAATCGAAAATAGATTGTATTCACTCCATACAATCAAAGATTTTAGGTTCTTCTTTAATCTTAGTTCTTATCCACCTTAGTAACGCCCCGAGGAAGGCAGTCCATATATCACTCTATAGACGGAGTTATCCTTAATTACTACTGTAATATTTTAAGGTATACCAGAGAATATTATTCGTCAAATAATAAATTCTTGGTCCACTTTCTTACTAGTTTTAACTTAACTTAGAGAACTCTAATTCTTATTTCTTAGCCTTAGTTCTCAATAATTTTAAACAATATATCTTTTAACAAAATTTCAGATTAAATCGTCCAGTACACTTAAATAATTCATAGTATAATATTTCCACCCCATAACTCAAAATTTACAAAATCATACCTTCCTTTTTGAGCTTAGGCATGAGAGAAATGTTCGAAACAAAATTCGAACATGAAACATAAGTTGAACAGCGAAATCAAACCCATAAATCACAATATATATACTTAAACATACAATTTATTCATAAAATCATGAGAGAATTAGAAAATATTTAGTATTACAAAACAAATCTTAGAGGTAAAGGGTATTAGAGCAATAATACCTGAAAGAAGATAGCAAAAAGCAACAAGGAAAGACAGAGTTTAGGGTACACTTACCTCATTCTGATTTACTATTTTTCTTACTTTGATTGGGTCAAAAATCGCTTGAAAATCCTTATCTCCCTCTTTTTCCCTCTCCTTTCTCTCCTCTTCTCTTCCGGCACGTTTGGTTGCTGGAATGAAATAAGGTGGGAATATAATAGTTATTCCCAGGGAATAGAATTGGATGGGAATAGAGTTGGGAATTATTATTCCTATATTTGGTTGTTGGAATAGAATTAATTGAAAATTTGTATTTCAATGTTTGGTTTGTAGAATTGTATGAGGAATAAGGTAAAAATTTATCGGAATGATGCTTTTACTCTTATTAATTATGAAAATATATTATATAAAATAATACACACGTGTATATGTATATATTTTTATATATATTATATGACGTACATATAATTATATATATATATATTATGTACATATTATTATGAATTATTATTTAATATACTATATTATTGTATCATGTAAAATATATATTTAATAAATATATAATATATTACATATTATAAAAATAATACAGAAAATTATACATATTATAATTATCATATTATTTTATATAATATAATATAATATATATATTTATTATACATATTATTTAATATTTATAATTTATTATTAAAATAAATTTTTTTACAATACAGAAAATTAAAAAATATCATCATGCTCCAATTAAAATACATACAAATAAAAATAATAAAATTACATTCCTGAAAAAATATCATTATGTAAAAATTGCATACAATTAAAATTTTAATAAATACAATAAAAAATATAAAAAATATTTTTTATATTTTTTGTAGAAAAATATTGTTGTGTGTTGCTAAGGGTATATTTGGAATATAAAAAATATTATGCGGGAATACATTTTCCTCTACAGCCGGGAATAAAAAAACCATCTTGCACCTAGGAATAGTTATTCCTTATACTCAGGGAATAACTATTCCTTCGGGAATTGTTATTCCCAGGTAAAATGCAACCAAACGGTGGAATTATTATTCCACCGAGAATAAGAAGGGAATATAATTTCTATTCCCTCCAACCAAACATAGGGTTCGTGTTTTAAAACGCGAAAAGTAAGTCAGTGGATGTAAAATATCTGACTGGCGTTCAAGTCCCAATCGAGCGAGCCTCGGATGCACCCTCCCTGGAAATTACACTCTAGCTGCGCTCGAGTCTCCATCGAGCGCGGCCCTACTGGAATTTATGCCTCCAACTTCACTCGAGCCTCCATCGAGCACGACCCTCATTCTCCTTCAACTGCAATCCGATCTCCATTTTCTCAAGTCTGTTTATCCTAAATTTGATTATATTAATTTAATTACTAGAATTTACTATATTTTAGAAAGTTGTACCTTACAGGGTCCGCCAATTTGCTTACTGATTGGTGGTTGGGTTGGCCGCTTTACTTGCCGACTGGTGGACTAGTCAGTCACCTTGTTGTCCCGTGCTCTCCCTGCTGCAGGTCGTCTTGGTGGTGTTTTTGCAATTGTGTTTCCTCATTGTCATTTTTTAGATGTCAGCACCGCGAAAGTCCGTATCAAAAGAGTCCTCTGGCAAGCTGTCCCATTCAAACCGCTCCTTGACTCTAATCGGTTTGTCTCTCCCGAACCCAAAGAATTTTTTCACACACGAATGTCTCATCGGCAACTTACTCTAGAGCAAGAAGTTGACCTGCCCTCCCTTGATCCATCCGTTTCCTTCGTCTTCACTAATCAGCATTGGGAGCTGATTCTGACTAACTTAATTCCGCCATCTCCTCTTCTGGTGCAAGAGTTTTATTCAAACTTTGTTGGCTGTAACCGACAGGCTTGCTCTTTTACTATATTTTTGCGAGGGCAAGCCCTCAAAATTTCTTCAAAAGTGCTTGCTCGAGCCCATGATCTACCACGAGTGTATAATTCTCCATACCCATACCATCCTTTTTCTCGGTCCTATCCACATCCGAATGAGGTGGCCTCATTTTTACATGGCTCCCCCATGGAGTGGTAAGGCAAATCCTTTCACACAAACCTCCTCACCCCTCGTGGAGTGTTATGTGCCAAATTTTGTTGACTAATATCTTCCCCATATCACACTTTTCCTCCATGCTCCTTGACAAAATATTGTTTCTATACACACTTCCTCATGGAGAGTCGATTGATTTTCTCTCTCATTTCTGTTCCCACATGACTCCCGTCTTTGAGGCCCGGAAGGATGACAACCTTCTCCGTGGTTGCCTCATCCAACACCTTGTTGTGGGCTTGCGCGTGCAATTTTTGGACCTTCCTCGGGCACCGCATGGGCACCCTATCTCCTTCCCTACCTTGGAACAAAGCTGCTCCCACTATGTTCGGCACTCTATGGATCCTTCCAATCCGTCGGCAGACTCCTTTCCTAAGAGTCCTTCCTACCGGGATGAGGCTAGGCCATTTGCTTTGAGACCCTTGCATCTTTCTCATTCCTCCACTTCTACCTCCTCCAAGACTCACGGTCTCCTCTCTCTCCTTTCGCAGCAACTTGCCTACTTGTCTGCATCTCATGAGCGGATGGAGTTTAGCCTTCAACATCTTTCTACGCGGAGCTTTGTTCTAACATGCTTATCGATTTTTAGCGTCTCAATGACCAACTCTCTACTCAGAAGGATAGTGTCGCTCATTTCTCTACTAATTGGTCTGCTCAGCATCACTCTCCACCCTCCAACTGATCCTATTTCTTTGGCCATTCGTGACAAAAAAAGAGGGAGTGTCTAGTTGAAGTGGAGTTTATTTTTAGGGGGAGTTAGGGGAAGCTTCTATGTTTGGTTATTCTACACTATTTATATGTCTGTCTCTATTTGTTCACTACACTTCTTTATATGCTACGCTATCTACACTGATTATTTGTCTCTATCTAGTTACTCGTTATATACTCTACTCCTGCTATATCTCCTGCTTGTTTTCTATTTTTCATGCTAAACATGGTTACACAGGATAGCAGTCACTCGTTTATTCTTCACTGCCTCTTCTGGTTCCTTGTGAGTTCTTTGTATTGAGTCTGCAGTCAAATAGATGTAGGTTTTGATGTACACGGGTTCTATCGCGATTGTGTCCGAACCCATACTTCCATTTATTTTGTCTTTTTTGTTTCTGATTTTTGTCACGAAATTGTCAAAAAGGGAGATTGTTAGGTGTATATTGGCATATTTCGTAATCGTTATTGGTTGCCAGCGGGTGTATCTGCATCACTTCATGTTTGAAGGCTATCTATTGGCACTTCCATGCTCGAAAATCGACATCTCTCGGCATCCACATCTTGTTTCCTACGCTAGAGCCCTACTTTCATAGAAGCTAGAGTTTTGGGCACGCTTAATTTGCGCTCAAGCCCTGATTCCAGAGAAGTCGGAGCTCCAAGCATGCTCTACCCACGCTCGAGCATCAATTTTAGAGAAGTTAGGCTCTAGGCACGCTCTACTCGAGCTCGGGCACAAAATTTAGCGAAGTCGAAACTCGAGGCAGGCTCCAGCTGCGCTCGAGCGCTAAATCCAGAGAACCCAGCGCTTGGAAGATCACTTGAGTTGCACTCGAGCGCTAAATCTAGAGAACAAAGCATCCCGGAGCTTGCTCGAGCGTTGAATCCAGAGAGCTCAATACCCTCAGATTGCTTGAGCTATGCTCGAGCGGTGTGGCATGCAATCTCCAACAACTTTATTTTTTAACCTAGTTTTCAAGCTCCTATATATATAACCGCATTTCTTTTTCTCTTCGAGAACTTCTTTGTCTACTTTTCTAACAGCCGCTCTTGACAATCTCTCACATTTTTGAACCTCAAAATTGTGCCCGCTAGAGAAAACTTCATTTATTCTATATGCAAAATTTCTGAGTTTTCTCTTTCTCTCCAATTGTTTAAGCACTCCATTTCCTGGCCTATAAACCCTCGTAAGTGACGTGGAGGTGTGAAAACTGAGCTCCAGGGGTGTGCGGTATTTCTATAGTACAAGGAAATTGACAAAAAGATCAAAATGTGTCCAATTCCGTTGTCGTGGGAAACTCCAAGAAGTTCCTTTGTAGGATCACAAAATGAGAGTAAGTATGCTAGGGTAACGCATCTATACCATCCAATCTGTGAGTTGATTTTCTTAGTGCATATCCTTCCTGGTCATAGAGCCCAGAGGATTTTACTCGATAACCGTGGTTATCAAGGTTTTCCTTCGTCAACTAAAATCTCGTGTTTTTTACTGCTCCTATATTTTAATTGTATGTTACATACTGGTTGATTCATCTGCACACAATTATACTTCACATGTATGGTATACTTATCCTCTTCACTTCCATAATTTTTAAAAAGGGGTCGAAACTTTCATGATTTGTAATGTATAGTTCTTTTCAGTTTGAAACGTATAATTAAGGCATTATTTGTAGTTAGAAAAGTTCAGACAACCATAGATCCACTCGAGGTAACCTAAAGGTATTTGGATGGTTGAGAGTTTGCAAATATATAAGAAGGACCTTAATAGTTACATGCTCGATGTTTGTCAACTGGGGATTAATGTTTTGGTCTTGCTTTACCTCTTATAATCAATATTCCATTAACAATTCAAAGCCCACAAGATTTCTTTCTCTGAACAATATGTTCAAGAATTTTCTTTTGACATTATACTATGTGTTTTTTATATTTTTACACTTCTAATGGGTACGGTCAAAGTTGGACTGACCTAAATAGAGAAGCCCAATAGAAGGAGGCCTATGAAAGATATTGACATAAAGTAAGTCGGTGTCATTCCAAGGCCCATGATTTTGGCCTGTTAAAGTTAGTTTTGATCCGTATTGCCACTTCCTTTCTCTAAGGAATACCAACCATAACTGGCAATCCTTATCCAAAGTGGTGGAACAAAACTGTCTTGCCTTATTCGAGACAGTTTCAAGAAGCGGGCAAGTAATAACGGTACTCAGTATTATAAAAAGGGCTCCCGAGTGCAAAGTTAAGGGGACTCTCTCTTAGTCATATACAAGAACAAAAAATATACAAAACAAAGAAATGTGTACTTTTCCATTTCTGATAGCATCTTTCTTTTATGTGGAGAAAGATTTTTTTGATTTAAGTGTTGAAGAGCCTATCGATGAATAGTCCCCATAAGTGCTCTGATTCTCCTATTTTTATTTGTGGTATGCAAGTTCCAGATTTTTAAAGATATTGATCAAATCCACGTGATTCTAGTTAACCGGATTCAACCGGCAAAGAAATTGATATGGAAATCTAGATCCGTCTAAAATTCGGATCCCGAAATGCATCATTGGCACCGTCTGTGGGAAGCGACCAAAAGACCTGCTTTACCACCATATATACACGAGAATGGTTAATACCAGAACACACACAAGTGCTCCTGCTAAGCAGGTTGCCTCCCCTGCAATGACCCTCCGACGGGTAGCCATGTGGAGGACCGGCAAGTCGACCTAATGCAAATAATTAATAATCGAATGCAAAACATGGCTGAGGCAATCCACACCCTCTGTGAACATCTGGGTCGGCAGAAACAAGGAATGCTAGCCTCAACCCTTGGCACTCCTACTTCAAAAAAAAAAAAAAATCACAAGAGGAGACGCCCAACCAGAAACATCGAGCAATCTGAGAACCAAGCAAGCATGATCTCAAGCGATAGAGAAGGAGGTCAATCATGATTAGAAAGCTGGTTAGGCCCAAGATCACAGAAAGAAAGCCCAAAATGGCGTAATCCCAGTCACTCTCGAGATGATCGTAAACCTTTGGATTAGGAAGGGACCACCTGTAACATGTAACTAGTAGGAGGAAGTAGTCACCTACCAGGCCACAAGCACACGGAATTGAGGAATTTTCTTAATGAAAAAGGATCAGCAGCCATTCCTCATGTGTAGGAAAATGTTGAAAAGATTTGGCAGCATGTGTTTGGAGAAAGTGTGGAGGGACATTCTGCCAATTTGAGATCTCCATTTACAATCGAGATTCGAACATGCCCACTTCCTCATAAATTTAAAATGCCGACTTTGAATGTTTATGATGGAAGTGTTGATTCTATGAATCATCTTAACCACTTCCACATACCTTTGAGTTGTCAAATCCTAGATGAAATTGCCATATGCCAGTGTTTTCCCTTGATGCTCAAGGAAGATGCCGGAATTTGGTTTCATCAATTGCCGCCAAATTCAATCCGATCATTTGAAAAATTGGTTGACAGTTTTTTAACCCAATTCGCCTCCAGTTAGAGGATCGAAAAGTAACCTTAGCACTTGGCTCATATTAAGCAATGGCCAAGGGAGAGTTTGAAGAGTTTTCTAGAAAGGTTCACCGTAGAAGCCCGATGGATTCCACGACTCACTGATGAAGTGAAGCTGTGTACTTTCATTTCTATTCTGGAACCGAGTGAGTTTTTTAAACATCTCACTCATAAGAATCCAAAGACTTTTTGCGAGGCAGAAGCGATTACCCTTGCATATATAGTAGCAGAGGAAGCAAAGAAGCCAGGTCGTGCGGATCACTCATAGCAAGGGCTAGCAAGTGGAAGTAAAAGCAATGGAGACCATCTTAACTTTCGTGACTCGAGAAAGCAGTCCAGGATCAAGTCAGGAGTTTGAAGGGAGTTCAAACAACCTTTAAATCTGACTCCTTTGAATAACTCTCGAACTAACATTCTCATACAAATTCGAGGATAAAAATTTCTCAAGTGGCCAAAGCCGACTAAAAACCTGAAGCGGGGAGATCAATCTATATGCTGTGATTATCATTGATCTTTGGGTCATGGCATAGAGGAGTGTCGGACTTTGCAAAGGGAAATTTGGAACTCATTCGGGATGGACACCTCACCGAGTTCTTGAAGAATTCGGAACAGACTCCTAGAGAAAGAAGAGAGGAAAAGTAGGATCAACAACAACAACAGCATCCGAAGAATAGAGTGGCGACTGGAGTGGTTAGCATGATATTGATCAAACCATCCAAAAGCCACACTCTAGATCAACTAAAAGTTGATGATAATGAAAAGAAGCCAAGGTTGAAGACTAGAGATGATGTAATTAGTTTTGACAAAGATGACATGTCACATGTACAACATTCTGATTCAGATCCTTTGATTGTATCAGCACTTGTTTCTAATGGTAATGTGGATTATTAACTGAGACGAGTCTTTATAAATAATGAAAGTTCAAATAATTTACTTTACCTTGATGCGTACTTTAAGTTGGGACTAAAAAAGAGTTAACTTAAACTTGCAAATGGACCTCTCTACAGATTGGATAATAAACAAGTGTCCGTTCAAGGAACCATATAATTAGAGGTTACCTTGGGAACATACCCTAGGATCGCCTCTCATACTCTCACTTTCCTAGTGATTGATCTACCTTCCGTTTACAACACCATTTTAGGCCGACCGTGCCTATCGGTCTTCAGGACAATAACGTCTATCTCACACTTGAAATAAAATTCACAATACCGCACGGTGTAGGAGAAGTCCTAGGTGATCAAGTAATTGGTTGGACATATTTTTTGTCACAAATTACTCAAATAGCTCCAAACCGGCCAGTTGAGGACTTTGATTACTGAGATGAGGCGACTCTACAGTATGTGAGATCCCGACCCTGAAAAATATGATAATTACGGAATAATTATATGAATAAAAATCATACTACGGTTTAAGAATGTGGAAAAAGTTAGTTTGGAAGCGAAAAGAGAAGTTAGGTCCTGTAAGGTACCGATTTTTAAGATATGATTAATATGGGTGGTGAGGTTTCAGATTTCCGAAATATGATAATTGGTAGGTAATTAAGTTAAAATTGGTGAGTTATGGTCAAAAGGAACGAGAGGAATCGAATCGAAAAGCCCAAACATCCGAAATTAGTAAATCAGGAACCGAAATTATAAACCGAGAAACGTTAATTCGTAAATAAAATTTTGGGCTTTAAATTATGATAATCATACCCTATTAAGGTTATATAATCAAAATTAGGGTCCAAGGATGCGAAGAATTGGGTTGGAAGGGTCAAACTGGTCCTGGGTGGCGAAAACGCAAAGTAGACTTGCTATAGGCTCGATGCGGGCGTGACCCGCGCCCGAGTAGAGCTCGAGCGCAAACAAGGCACGAAAAACAGAATGCACCAATCGAAGTGGCGCTCGAGGCACCACTCGAGCAAGTTTAACAGAACCGGGCGCTCGAAAACCTTTGATCAAATTTAACAACTCTAGCAATGTCGGAAGTAGCGTGGAGTTCGGCTTTGATCCAACAACATTCAAATGTGGAATGGCCGGTCTATTATGTTAGTAAGACCTTAGCTGACACAAAAACCCATTACACGTATGTTGAAAAAGTCGCATTGGCACTCATCTATTCAGCCAGAAAATTGCAACCATATTTCCAAGCTCATAGGATAATTGTTTTGATTAATCAACCGTTGAAGGCCATACTGCAAAAGCCTGATATTTTAGAAGACTGGTCAAGTGGGCCATCGAATTGGGCGAATTTGACATTGAGTTTAGACAAGACCAGCCATCAAAGGATAGGTCTTGGCTAACTTCATTGTTGAAACCACCATTCCAGTCCTAGACACCCATATTGCTGACGAGGCTGCCAACAAGATAGATAGGGTATCGATTTGGACTTTATATGTTGATGGGTCATCAACTCAATCCGGCAGTGGGGCTGGGATAGTTCTGAAAACTTCGGATGGAAAGGAAATAAGCTATTCCTTGAAATTGGGATTCTTGACAACTAATAATGTTACTGAATATGAGACTTTACTTGCTGGACTCTGATTGGCCAAGGAGTGTTCGATGAAGCACATGATTGTTTATAGTGACTATGAATTAATCGTCAATCAAGTTTCGAAAAACTTTGACATGACAAGCACTTTGCTGATAAGTTACCTTGATAAGGTAAGGAGAATGATCTAATATTTTGACAAAATATAGATAGTTTACATCCTGTGGGCAGATAATGGAAAGGCTGACCAGCCTATAAGGGCTGTAGCATCCGAAAATCTCAAGTAGTACTCAAAAAGCTTACTGGAAAGTTTGATTACTATATGTTTTGAAGAGTTAGAATAACAAGTTCTACACGTTACTGAGAGTGAGAATTGGATGTCTCCTTATTGGAAATATATAACTGACAATATGTTGCCGAATAATCCAGATGATGCCAAACACGTGAAGAAGACGTCAGGTTGGTACACTATAGTGGATGGAAAGCTGTACCGCCAAGCATATTCAACCCCATATCTTCGGTGACTTACTATGGAAGAAGCCGATTATGCCTTAAGTGAGGTCCACCTCGGAATATATGGATCCATATTAGAGAAAAAAATTAGCCTTTAAAATAATGTGCTAGGGCTATTATTGGCCAACGATGAAAAAGGACGCTATTAATTTTGTTAAAAAATGTGAGAACTGCCTATTACACGGTAATATGCTTCATCAACCATTGGCCGAGTTGAGAACCCCGCAGGCTCCATGGCCATTTGCCCAATAGGGGCTTGACATATTTAGCCCATTTTTTATGGCTTCCTATTAGAAAAAATTTATTATCATGGGCGTTAACTATTTTACCAAATGGGTAGAGGTTTCTCCATTGGCCAAAATTACTGAACATAATGCCACAGAATTTGTTTGACAAAATATCATCTGCAAGTTTGAGATTTTAGAAGTGATAATAATGGACAATGGGACTCAATTCATTGAAAAGTGCTTCACAAAGTACTATGCAAGCCTAAGCAACAAATTGGTCCATACTTCAATGGCATACCCACAGGCTAACGGGTAGATGGAAGTAACTAACAGAGTGCTATTGTATGGGCTGAAGACCAAAATGGAGGACGCTGAGGGCTCCTGGGCAAATGAATTACCTTCAATGTTGTCGTTATATCAGACGACACCCAAGGAGCCAATACGTAAAATGCCATTTAGTTTATGCTATAGGATGGAGGCGGTAATCCTTATAGAGATGGGATTATCCAGTCTCCAGATTGAAAGTTTTGACTCCCTTAATAATGCACAAAGACTTACGAAACATCTCGACCTACTTGATGAAGCCCAAGAAACGGCCAAGGTACGTAGTACTGCATATCAACAACGGGTTGCATGATATTACAACAAAAAGGTGAAGACGTGGAAATTTGACATGGGGATTTAGTCTTATGAAGCACAGAAGCGATAGGGAAAGTGGTAAACAGGAATAAACTCTCTCAAAACTAGGAGGGCCCGTTCCTTATATCAACTATTCTCTAGGATGGCACATACAAACTACGCAATCATAGCGGAAAATTAATTCCAAGAATGTGGAATGCAATCCATTTAAAGAAGTTCTATCAATAATTTTGTACCGAGTTCAAGTAGGTAATGCATGTATTATTGAGTATGTCTATATCATGATTTACATTAAACATTAATAAAATAAACTGTTTTTCATTTGTTCTTCTTTATTTCTTATTTTATTTGAACATATGAATGCGTGCATAATATTGCAAAAAACAAAACAGCCTAAACTATCCCTAAGTTAGGCGAATTTTCTTCCCACTTGTTTCATGACCCGTAGACAGTCAAAATAACCTTGATCCAATCATCAAGCGGCCCATAAGTGGTCAAATTTAAACCTTGAATCCATTCCAAGTAAACATATATGTCAAACAATTAAACCTTAAGGGGCTATTCAATAGAAGTGTGATGAATCCCCCGTGTAGGAATGAACACTTTCAGTCAACCATGGCTTATGAATTATGATTAGATATGAATATTGTAAAGATTGTGACAACTACATCACATGTTTGATGATTCTAAATATGCTAAAGCTAGCACCGATAACTATAGTGCTAAACCGGAAAATAATTGAATATTAAAAGTGGAATTTCCAGTGACAAAGTTCTAAACAACATTATCTACAAAATCCCATTACAACGGTTAGAGGAAGAAAATTATTCTAAGGCTCGGGGCTCCGAAGATGGATCTCCAATCTCAGTAAAATTTCTTAGGTCAAATGAACGCTAGGCACCCTTGTTCTTCTCGTCGAAAAAATTCACAGGATAGTGTGGATCAACTAGTAAAGCTATATGCTGACTCAACTCAATGCCCTCCAAAGATCTGGAGTTTAAAGCCGGTCCCACCACTTCTGATTTGAGACGGGTCCTCAGCTCTAAACTCAATCGTGCAACCTCATTTCAGAGGTTCACAAGATGTTGTTAAGATGACTGAAAAGCCTCCCTAGTACTCAGCAGCTCAAGTTAGAGGCTAGACACCTGATCGTGGTATTGTTGGGCATTGACATTAGCAGCATCTCTTTGGCTCCACATTTCTTCCAAAATGTTTGGATCGACTTGAGTTTGCCTCAAATTATTTACTTCCCATTGTAACTGTCGAACCCGCAATTTCCTTTGATATAAACAAAATTTTAAATAATCTATCATTTTATCATCCTGCAAGAATAAAAGGAAGACAGAAATTAGACCATGTCATCACTTACAGTGGATGGAGAAGTTCAATAAGAACTTACCGAAATGAAAGCCACCCTTAAAGCTGCCTCAGTCAAAGGGATCCTCGATGAAGAAGTAGGAGTTCGTTGGCAGTCTGATTGTAATCCTGCTAGGATTGGACGGGATGAGGAAACCGTTAGGTTAGGAGTGAGTATCCACCCTAACCGATGTTGACGGGACCCTAGGTGACTTGAAGATGCCCCCAGATTAGTTATGGGAGATTCTGGACTTGCTTCCGTTACCCTTGTTACTCTAGCATTTCCTCCCATATTTACTGGAATGACAGCAGGCTCTATTTGGGTTTGGGCCAATTCAGGTAAAGGAGTGGATAGCATTTCTTCATTTAAAATATCTTGCCCTTCGCCAACTTGCTCTCCGGT
This sequence comes from Nepenthes gracilis, assembly GCA_033239525.1. Classification (NCBI taxonomy): domain Eukaryota; kingdom Viridiplantae; phylum Streptophyta; class Magnoliopsida; order Caryophyllales; family Nepenthaceae; genus Nepenthes; species Nepenthes gracilis. The sequence goes on along the minus strand of BSYO01000018.1, from coordinate 6,355,401 downwards.
AGGTTGGCCCACAATTTCTTGCTCGAGTGGGGCTTTAACAGGTGGAACAAAGGATTGACCGCCCATAGCGAGCTCAGCTCTAGTTCTCGTGTCTAACACTGGACCGGTTTGAGCAGGAGAATCAAAAGAAACCACTCAACGTCGTGTTGAGAGGTCCTTAAGTTTTATCTCGCTCATTTTCCTCTTACGTCTCTTACTGATGAAACGTTTTCTCCTACCTCTTCCGATTGAGGCACCCATTCAATTAGCGCCAAAATCACAAGAGAAAACAGGAACTCCTTATTCTTATCATTAAAAGAATCGGCCTTCTCTCGGAGGAATTCAACCAGCAATTTCACTGAATCCTCCTTCTAAGGAATAATCTTACCAATAAATGATTCTAATACATTTTCCCATTCGTTTGGGAAATCAATAGAAATTTTCATAAAAAAAATATCGATCTTTCTAATTGTTTACTGATTCGTGAATCATCCCTTATAAATTCAATTCATGGGGACACAACGAAATCCATTCGTCACTTTGAGAGAATCGAAAAATGACCTTAACTGCCGTGGAGTTCAGTTCCAGTCCATGAAGACAAAAAAAAATACAAATGTTGCATAAGTACCTAATCATGTTGGCATGAAACCTGGCCAATGGAATGCCGAGATTAGTATGAATTTGTAGCAGCTCTCGTGCGATGGGGAAATGAAGTCCACTCTTCAAATGGACTTCGTACACATTGATAAATCCACTTGGAGGAGAACTTGCCCTATCGACCTCAATGGGTATCGCAAACGGAATTTCCTTTGAAATCTTACAACGAGAGTAAAACTTCTTAATGTTGGTTGCGGATAGCACCGAACAAAAATCACTAACTCAAGAAGCAGCCATGAAAATGGAATCGTTAAAGATAAAGAAAAAGGGAAGTTGAAGATTTGAAAGCTCTGAGTTCTGTGGAAGATAATGGGTGGCGAAACAGTGCCGGATTTATAGTGGTTTGGAATGGTGCAATTTTTGAAATAAATTGAAGAGATTTGAATCCATGAGTCAATCTAAAACAATGTTCCAGCCATCCTTATCATAAATGATGAGTTGACATGGCAGAACAGCGAACACATGTCAAATAAGGAATGGCCAGATTCAAAATAATTCAATTTCTAAGACACTTCTCGAAAACACAAATCAAGTGTATGCTGACAGACTTAGTCCAGATTGAACCAATCCGGTAACTTTTCTACTCCAGTATTTTTGGCCATTCCAGTAATTTTGTTACCCGAAAATTTTATCTAGTCCGGTAACTTTGCCACACCGGTATTTTTGGCCATTCTAGTAATTTTGTCACCTAGGAATTTTGGCCATTCCAATAACTTTGCCACTTAAGTAATTTTGGCCACCCTAAAATTTTAGCCATTCCGATAATTTTGGCCACCTCGAAATTTTGGCCATTTTGGTAACTTTGCCACTCCAGTATTTTTGGCCATTCCGGTAATTTTGTCACCCGAAAATTTTGATCATTCTGGTAACTTTGCCACCCAGTAATTTTAACCAGTCCGGTAACTTTGTCACTTCGGTATTTTTGGCCATTTTGGTAATTTTATCACCTAGGAATTTTGGCCATTCCGATAACTTTGCCACTCTTGTAGTTTTGGCCATTCCGGTAATTTTGTCACTCAAAAATTTTGGCCATTCCTGTAACTTTGTCAATCTGATAATTTTGGCCACCCGAAAATTTTGGCCATTCAAGTAACTCTGCCACTTCAATAATTTTGGCCATTCTGATAATTTTGTCATTTCGGTAATTTTTACCACCCGGGAAATTTTGCTATTCTGGTAACTTTGTCACCCTAGAATTTTAGCCACTCTAGAATTTTGTCACTCCGAAATTTTTCCACTCCAGGCTATCTGGATCATATTTACTTCTTAATATTATGAGTATATGATTCAAATCTATCCTAAATATCATAATATTTATTGAAGATCCATAATGAGCAAAAAACTCGAAAAAATGTGAAGGTAAGAAAAATGTTCTAAAGAATTCATTCATGATTCATTTTTTTTTCTTTTTGGCAAAATAAAACACCTTCAGTGGTGAATATACAGAAACATAACAACAAAATGGAAATCGTGGAGAGCTTTTTCAACATATTCTAGACAAGTGAGAAAGAAAGGTAAGAATGCTCCTAACAATCAACAACGCTGTGTATCACCGGAGTTGAGGAGCAAGTGGAGCATTTTGTCCTAAAGAAGATCCATCACAAGGGTGGAGAGAGATCCACAGGAACTCAAAACCCTTGTTTCCGCCAACAGCAATGGAAGAACAACTTCAAGACAAATACGAAAAGGGGAAACCAAAGTGGTTCCCCATGTGAAAAGGAGAAACCAAAGCAACTCTCAAATATCTAGGATGGCCTCCTAAAACTTTAGAGATAAATTATCTCCGATTGCAACCATTGATAGCAAGAAACCCATAGCGACATCAAACTATTGTTATGATAACAGGTGTAATGCAAAAGCCTAAGTAGTTTCCCCTGTTTATACTCCAAGAGTGATCCACAAATCATTAAATGCAGAAGATTCTTCTGCGTCAATATAATATTCTTTGTCATAAGAAATTAGCAATAAATTCGCAGAGAATCACTGGATAAAGATAATCAAATTGGAGCTGACGTGAGAAAAGAAACACATGCCATCAATAAACATGCCGAAAGTTAAAATCTCAAACTTCTAGCATGGGGGGTTAGTAATGAATACGGTCAAAGTTGGGCTGACCCAAAAAGAGAGCCCAATAGAATGAGGCCCACGAAGATCCTAGCATAAAGTAAGTCAGTGTCGTGCCAAGGCCCATGATTTTGGCCTGTTACAATTAGTTTTGGTCCATATTACCACTTCCTTGCTCTAAGGAATACTGCCATAAACGGCAAGTCCTTATCCAAAGTGGTGGAACAAAACTATCTTGCCTTATCCAAGACGGTTTCAAGAAACAGGCAAATAATAACGATCCCTAACATTATAAAAAGGGCTCCCGAGTGCAAAGTTAAGGGGACTCTCTCTCAATCAGATACAAAAACAAAAAGTATACAAATCAAAACAAAGAAATGTATACTTTTCCATTTCTAATAGCATCTTTCTTTTATGTGGAGAAAATTTTTTTTTACTTGAGCGTTGGAGAGTCTATTGGAAAATAGTTCCCGTGATGCTCTAATTCTCCTATTTTTATTTGTGTTGCGTAGGTTTTAGGTTTTTAAAAATGTTAATCAAATCGATGTGATTCAAGTCAACCGGGCAAGAAGATTGAGGTGAAAATCTAGACTAAAATTCGGATTCCGAAGCGCATCAACTTCAACTTGTGTTCCATGCATGTGAATAGTAATAACTAAAATTTGAGTATTTAAATTTGTAATTTCTTTACGTAGATCAAGTGTATGATTTTTTAAATTTATACTTTCACATATAAATATCTATTTACCCCCTCTAAATATTATAGATTTAAACACAATTCCTTTAACGGGCACATGACTAACTTCGGGATGTCCGTCGGAGCTACTTGTTCACATTTGGCAGCATTTTGGTTGTGACTTTCTCGTGAAGTTGCTCGACAAAATGGAATATTTTTTGAGTGGTAACAGCACAAGAATACCTCTACTTTTTCCTCCTCCCCGCCGCTTTTCAGACCCACTGCCTATCTATGAGAAGCAGCTAAAATAGATGTTGATCATCATAATCGACATTTTCATAATTATTTAACAAGTTTGTTATAGGTGTGAAATAACTGCCATTATTTTGCTTCTCCTTTTGCCACAGGAAGAGAATCGCAACTGAATCACTCGTCTTAATTTCCTTTCCTTTCTTTTATGGGTGGCGTGCATATGCCTCTCTTATTATTCCTGCAAATTCGTTGCTCTCTTCACACAATCCGTCTCATTGAATCCCTCGTTCTTCTTTGCACTCGAAGAAAATGGAGTATTCTTCAGATTTTTCCAATGTAGTATGGGAGCATATCTCTGATCAACTTGTTTCTCAAGGTCATTGCCATTTGAAGCCAGTAAGCTTTTCCATTCTAAAACAAACCAGGTCTTCCGCAGCTTAAAAGTTTACGAGTGGACAATTATTGCCCTTCCTCCTGCAAAGATTCTGATTCTTCAAAAGGGTTGATCTGAGTGAATTCATGATGATGTTGAGCAAGTTCATCTTGGCATAGACAAAACAGGCCTGAACCTTCAGGAGTTAGATCTGTCCTATTAAAAGAACCTACCATTTTAAAGTCTGAGGGAATTGGGTATGACTATGAAGAGCATCAAGGTTGTCAAGTGCTCTAAGATGTGCCTTTTGCACAACAACGACTTGATTGTTGTAGCAAATTGTTTCCCTAGTTGGAGGAACTGGATGTTGTAGCAAATTGTTTCCCTAGTTGGAGGAACTGGATGTTAGTTACCGTTCAAATGCATGAGAAATTACCAATGAAGTCATCACTTTCCTATCTCTAGACTCCATGGTTTATACAACATGAATATCTCGGGTAAATCCTGTCTTTATGACAATTGTGCACATTCGAAGAAATTGTTGTCCACCATTGCGGTAAGGTTCCTCAAAAGGGCATTGCCTTCTTGATGAGTCATAATCCTAATTTGCACACTCTTTCCTTGACATTGAATGAAATCCCTTCTTCTGCCCTGAATGATTGCTTTGCTAGTGCAAAAACATAACACACCCTAGAGTTCATCTTCATGAGAATATCAGACAGCTTCCTCTTCTCGATTGCAAAGGCAGATATCCCGTTAAAAAAGTTCACACTTGCTCGTTGTAGGAACTTTTCCATTGAGGGGATTGCTTATCTCCTGCTAAACTATCATTCTCTAAATCCCTTGCTTGAAGGTATCTGTTTCCTGACTGATAGCCTCATAGATCTTTTTCCTTGGTTCTTCATACTCTACCTTGCTAAGCATAGCCATTGTCCCTGCATGATTGGCAGAACCTTCTTAACTCTCATACATAGTTGTCCTCTTATTCAGAATCTTGTGATGAGTTTTGGATTATTTCATTTCAAGTTTCACATCCAATGGACGGATCATCAGAAGTACACGTGAGGCACACTCGAGTGGATATATCAAGCAAAGGTCACATGATATTTGTGTAAGGGTTGCTCGAGTAACGAAATTTGCTAAAAGTTCACGCGATATTCATTCAAGCAAAAGTTGGACTAGTAGACAAAATGGGTGACACTCATGCGCAACTGGAAGGCGCTCGTGCACGGGTAAATAGAATAGATCCTGCATGTATGCACCCAGTGGAGCACGTATGTCAATTCAGTTTTTGCTTCTTGGCATTCAAACACCATCTCTACCATAAAAAGCCCAACGTGATTTTTGGGCACCGGAGAAAGACCATTTTCAACATGAGGGCACCGCATGAAGAAAGAGAAGAGAGAAAAAATAGAGAAAGAATGGTTTCAATGTCCGATTGAGGTTTGATTCAAATTTTATTTTTCGCTAAGCCCTGGTACATTATTCTAATTTGTTTCTATAACATATTTTTGATTTGGTTACTCAATTTCTCAATGCATTCTTCTCTTATAGAGTGCAACGTGTGTTGAGGACCGGATTCAACAATTATTTACACGAGTTGTAGTAAAGGGATTTCGAAAAATGTTATATTTGTAACTGGTCACTATAATAGTGGATTTACTTGGAATTTGTCTCGTGATTTTTTTTTTAATTAAAAAAAATTTATATTAAATATTGCCTTACAACTTGTATACCTGGTTACGTATTTGTTTATTATTATCTCACGATATTTGATAGCTGACAATTGATAGGAGATTTGGGGATTTGTTTCCATTGTGCCAATTGTGTGCACGTGTTTATTCTAGGGAAATCCCAACATCTTGAAATGGCAAAAACTAGAAATTGATACCCCCATTATTGGTCTCTACGGATTGATTCAATGAGATTATCTGTGAACAGTTTTTGGAGGATTGAAGATGCATAGAACCTCACTTACAATGGCCCAAATCTGCAGTATCTTGATCTGAGTTATTGCATTGCCTTAACCCAAGGCATTGTGGGTACCTTGAAGAACTGAAAAGAGATCAGGCATTTAAGGACAGAAGGATGCAAAGATGTGATAAATCTCAGAGAAACCTGGGAGTTTCCTCAGCTAAAGACATTGCAAGTAGAAGAGTAAAAAATTAGCAATGCGGCACTGCCGATGTTGGCAAAATGTTGTCCTCAGCTGCTCCATTTGTACTTGGAGAAATGCAAGAGTGACAGAAATGGGAGCAAAAGTAGCCATTCAGAATTGCAAGAAACTTAGAGAAATAAACGAAAGGGGATGTGCCAACCTGAACAATGACTTAGTTGATTGGATGATGCTTTGCAGGCCATCACTCATGAAAATAACCACCCCCCTGCTGCCCCTGATGGCAACGATCATTTTCTTGTGATACACTTGAAGCATCTGCCTTTGAACTGACTTCTAAATTCTGGCTGCATCATAATTACCGTAACATAGAAGTTGCTCGAGAAATAAACTTGTTAGAACTTTTTTCCTTTTTGCTGGATAAAGGGCAAAAGCTTTTAGAACTTAAGAATACAACTAAGTACTTTGTTATGCTGAATTATGGAAAGTCTTGATATTCTCTTTAATTATCTCCCTTGTTTAACTGTTTGATACATAAGATTCCTGTAGTTCAAATCTAAATTCATAGGTAATGATAAAGGTCATATGATTCCTGGGTTTGGGACGTTCTAATTTAGTTAGAAGGCAGAGCGTGAGTGAAGGTGTATGCAAGTAAAAGGATTGCATTTAGACGCCAATTAAGTGGAAGACTATGCTCATTGTTGCTAGCCGAGAAAGGCTGAAAATTATGAAATTCATAAATAGAAACGCAAGAAAAACGGGCTGCATAATGTAAATCACCTTCAAGAATGCTAGACCACTGCATGATTCACAATATCTACTGAAGTTAAATCCATCTTCTCAAACCACCAACTTCAAGTGAAATCCACGGTGAACTATGAGTAGAAGAACACCACATGATTTAGAAGAGAAGAAAACATATTAATCTATAACTAACAACAAGTAAACTGTCTAGCAACTTCTAAAGAAATGAATGATGTAAGGATTTCTGAGAACAAAATGCTTCTTGGGAGCTGGGTCACCTTTCAGTGTGTAAAACAGCTGAAAGGTTATCGATCTCCGTGGAAAGTGAAGCTGCAAAAATTATCCCAATAGAAGCAAATGAGCAGAAAGAATATATTCATCATTCTAACTTCTGCAGGTAAGCAACCACCGACAAAGATACACCACGTCCACCCCCTCAAAAAGACCTGTAAGCAAGAGGAGAACAGAAAAAAAAAATTCCAGAAAAATGAAAAACTAAAAATGGAAGCCATAACAGGACTACTTTCCATGTGCCCTTGGGTTTATGTTACTAAAATGCATTATTTCGGGTGTTCATCTCAAATCTCAATCAAACCATTCTGCAAGCTATGTAGTCTCTGTTGGAGCAAAACGCGCGGAAGGCCGAGCGGACACAATGCTCGGATAGAAACAGAGAGCAAAGGCTCTCGGACGGGCGAGAGAGGTAGAGAGAAATATGAGAGGGAACACACGAGTTTAACGTGGAAAACCCTTCTGTAAGCAAGGGAAAAACCACGAAAGAATACACTATAAAATGATTGTTTACAAGTGTTAGCTACACAAGCTCGAACTAAAGAAAAACAATCTCAAGTGTACAACTTTCTCTCACTAGAGTGTTTCTCTCACAAGTTTCACAAAGTGGTTGCTCACAAAGGCACACGCCACAACTCACCAACCTCTCACACAGATATACATTAAATGATCTTTACACATATATATATACTCACCAGCCTAGGAGGCTACCCAGCCACCCTAGCGCCTAGGGTGGCAAGGCATGTTGCCTGCCAGGCCGCCTGCCAGGCGCACGCCTGGCAGGTCTGCAACATCTTGGAAGTTGTGGCCGCCACCAACTTCCAATCAGGCTGCACCAGTAGCCTGTCCGCATTTATTGCAGCCGTAGATTATTAATGAGAGAATAAGTCAACGCACGCGTGGATGGAGTCCTCGTCCAAGTCCTCTCGGTCATGACGCCTCAAACAAAGTCCTCGTCCATTCTCCAATGGAGTCCGCGGACATAAGCCACTCGGGAGTGACCCCAATAGTCTCGCCTATACACATTCAACCACTGTACCCCGTGATGATGGCTGGAGGCATCAATTAAGTAATTGAAATTTTATAAGTATCTGCATGTGCAAGGAGTCCAATTGTAATTTCATTATAATGTTGAAGCAATGCAGAGGGCATAAGCTGTTTTCAGGCCTTGCTTTTGTCATGCAAAAATCAGTTGAAGCAAAGATTCAATCTCACAAGAATATCACTTCTTCAACGTATATTACAGTGATGGAACTAAGCTGAAAGAATTATTCAGATTCTGATCCTGTCTATGAGACTGAACTAAACCAAATGTGACTGACCTATCTAATAAGCTTGTCATGTATAATGGCGTCACAACTTTGAAGTGTGAAATGAACTGTGAGAATTTTCTCTTCTCGATTTGACAAAAGAAAGGATCCATTAGCAATTAATTTGTATGCATTTCGCTTCCTGCTTCTTTTCTTTTGTTACACTGTTAAATTTTAGATGTACACCAATCAACAACTGTTATCAGACGACGAAGCATTATGCGCCTCACTTCACATTGTTTTTGAGGCATCTGAAATACCAATCTGTATCTCCATTGGATCATGTACAACTTTACTCCGTTTTTTTTTTTTTTAACAAATTGCTATCTGGACTCCCTCAATTTATTATTATTGTTATTTTTTTTCCTTTGATGATGGAAACAGGTTCGACTATGAAGAACATTTAGTCTGTCAAATCTGCTGCAGACTGTAATTTTGAGAACGGTGGCCTAGTTGCTATTGGCGCAAAACGCGGGAAGCACTCGGACTGCACGGTGACCGAGCGGACAAGAGTTCTCGGACAGCACACAGAGCAGAGCACTCGGACGGTAAGGAAAGTAAGGATAGAGAAGAAAAGAGAACACACAAGTTTTAACGTGGAAAACCCTTCTTAAACCAAGGGAAAAACCACGAAGAAATATACTATAAGAGAATTGTTTACAAGTGTTGGCTACTCAAGCTCTAACGAAAGAAAACAATCTCAAGTGTACAACATTCCTCTCTCAAAGTGTATCTCTCTCTATCTTTACAACAAAGCTTGCCCACTGCTCTCTCAAGGCTCTTAGAACTCAAACAATGTCCCAACTCTAGCACACTCCAGCACGGGCAACAAGCTTCTATATATACACAAAGGTGGCGTGTCCGCCCACCCTACTGGGCGTAGGTCTCCAGACCTACGCCCTAGGCCTGCCATGACAGGCGCATGCTTGCCGTGTCAGACGGCAGGCCTGTCCTTGGAAAGTTGCAGCCGCTGCAACATCCAATCAGAGTGGGTGACCAATCCACCTGCAAAAAACGGCCACATGCAGGGCCTACGCTGATAGAGTCAGCGCCTACGATTCTAGACTCTTCGTCCTCGTCCTCAGCAATCGCTCGGACATGACGCCTGAAGAAGTCCTCGTCTACAAGTCCTCTCGGACATGACGCTTCAATACAAATCCTCGTCCATTCTTCCAATGGAGTCCGCGGACATCATGCCACTCGGGAGTGACCCCAACAGTTGCCACAGCAAATATGTTCCATTCATTGAAGGAACTTGATAGTAGTCACACCTGGTCGTGGCATTACTGAAGAAACCATCATTTTCTGATCGTATAGAAGCCCCAGATTAGTGCCATTATTTATGTAGAATGCGGTAGCACCTCCCTTTTCAGATGAATCTCTGTCATCTCGATCATCAAATTGTGCACGTCTTAGAGAAATAGTTCTCCGCTGCTAGCTGTTTCAAGATAATTCTAAAATGTATTGCATTCTCGATCAATCAGAGCCCAAATTTGTGCACTCTTTCCGTATCCTGTGGTGACCGCCTTCCTGTACCACGACAGATCAAAATCTAGAGCATGGATTCACAGTGATGGCCCTGTTTATCGAGTGGCAAGATTAGCTAGAAAACTGCACTCAAAGATCCATAAGGCGAACCCACTCGGTGTTGGGAGGTCACTCCCATATAAAAGTCCTAATGACCGGAGGACTCAGACGGAGCTCATGGACTGCGAAGTGAATAAACAGAAGGAATTCCGGTCAACAAAGTTGGTCGAACATAATTTAACGGGTAACAATATTTGGTCAATATGTTGACCGGCGAGTGGCATAAGTTGCCCTGCATTGCTGAAAGATCCCTAAAGGACTGCAGATCGATCTCCTAAGGGATTGGCGGTCATGTGAAAAGGACGGCCAACGGGCGTTGACCGGTCTTGTGAAGAACGCGGGAGTTGGAATGTTGACCATCCGTCAGGAAATTCAGAATTGTGCCAACTCAGAAGATCTTCTAAGCGTATGTGATCTCAGACGATTTTGTAGGAACCGTTTTTGTACAGAGTATATTCATATTATTGGTAAGGACAGATTTTATCGGAGAATAAAGAATATTCTTCTGATTTGCTGAATATTGACGTGTGTTATTTTAAGGGTGCGTGAAGGTGAAAAATTAGAGACAGAGAGAGTAAAAGACAGGAAAGATAAGAGAGAGAGTTGTGAGCAAAATAAAGTGTATTTTTGTATTACTTGTACTCTGTTCTTCGGTCTTCTTTCTCTTGTGTCAGTGTAATTGTGGGATATTATTCCCAACCTCCACATAGTAAAATCGGTTAGTGGATGAATGTCCCGTGGTTTTTCTCTTACTTGATAAGGGTTTTCCACGTAAAAATTCGCGTGTTCATCTTCTTCTTCTTCATTTCTTTACTGTGTCTGTTTGTGTATGGAGTCTGACGTCCTGCTGTCCGCCCGTTCACGTCTCTTTTGTGACAAGTGGTATCAAAGATAGGTTGAGAACTCTGGCTAAATAGCATCATCGTCTTCAAAGAACTTACCGTTCAGCGTAGAGTAGTTCAATAGGTAGAGTAATTTCATTATCTGGAAAGAGATGGTGAAGAACATTCTGACCAGAGAAGGAACAATAAAAGCGCTGAAGAAGACGGAAGAGAAGTCAAAAAGTTTATCCGAGGAGGAGGGGCAAGATAAAAGAGATCTTGTCTATTGCACTATTAAATTATACCTAGGGGACAACACGCTCCAAGAGGCTCTTGACCTGACTGACTCGACGGAGGTCTGGGAGAAGTTGGAGAGCCAATATAAGTCCAAGTCCCTGACAACCAGGTTGCACATGAAAAAGTAGTTCTATGACCTGCGGTTGTTGGGAGGAGGGAGTTTTAAAAAACACTTAGACGAGTTCAACCGAATTGTGACACAGATGGCGGCCCTCGACGAGAAGATTCAGGAGGAAGACAAGGCGTTTGTTTTGCTGGCATATCTGCCAGCTTCTTATAACCGTATTGTCACTAGCTGCTGTTTGGAAAAGACGCTGTCAAACTGAACGAGGTCTTTGCTTCCTTACTCATGAATGAGTCAAGGCGGTCACAATGGGTCTCAACGTCATCGTATTCTGAGGTACTTGTGACCGAGTCTAGGGGAAGGAACAGAGGACGCAGGTAGAAGCCTGGAGAGAAAGGCCGTAGTAAATTCCGATCAATGTATCAAAACCTTGAATGCCATTACTGTGGCAAAAAAGGATACATCAAGAAGCAATACTTCAAGTGAAAGCGTGAGAACGCAGAGAAAGAGAAAGAAGAAAAGGAACAAGGTGAAAAGAAGTTCTAGATCTCAATGGTCACAGAAGACGATCTCTTCTTAATATGTGAAGAGAACGTGGTAAGCCTGACGAACGAGGAGTCAGGCTGGGTGATTGACTCTGGTGCCTCCTTGCATGTCACGTCTAGAAGGGGATTTTTCGTATCCTATACTCCAAGAGACTTTGAAGTGATAATGATGGGTAATGAAGGAACATCCCAAATAATTGGTAGAGATGACTTGTGCTGGTCACCAATAATGGGACGAAGCTAATGTTAAAGGATGTTCGATATGTTGACATCCGACTCAATATCATTTCAACTAGTCGGTTGGATGGCAAAGGTTATTGTAGTACCTTCTACGAATGTGAGTGAAAATTGATCAAAGAGTCTCTTGTTGTGGCAAGACGAAAAAAATGCTCCGGCTTATACATAATGAATGCGCCCGCAACGGTCGGAGATGTGAATGTTGCAATCAGTAAGGAGTCTGAAAACTTATGGCATCGAAGGTTGGGCCACATGAGCGAACGTGGACTATCTCATTTAACCAGGAAGGGTCTCATTCCGGGACTGAAGGAGGACAGACTGAGGATGTGTTCTCACTGCTTGGTCGACAAGCAAAGAAGAGCCTCATTTCATGGAGACTCATCCGCTCTAAAGGCAGAATTGCTCGATATTGTACACATCGATCTTGTACACACAAATGTGTGTGGACCTTTGAGGGAGAAGTCGTTTGGTGAGCTAAATATTTCCTTTTTTTATTGACAATTGTTTCAGAAAATTGTGGGTCTACCTACTAAAAACCAAGGACTAAGTCTTCGGTATATTTAAGCAGTTTCATACTCTTGTTGAGCGTCAGATGGGGAAGAAACTGAAGGTCATCCGAAGTGATAATGACGGCAAGTACATAGGGCCTTTTGATATTTATTGCCGGTTACATGATATTAGATATCAAAAGATGCCACCAAAGATACCACAGTTGAACGGAGTGACCGAGCGGATGAACCGCACACTTCTGGAGAGAGTATGGTGCATACTTTATGAAGTTAAGCTTCCCGCACACTTTTGGGTCGAAGCATTGAAGACGGCAACTCACGTCATAAATAGGTCCTCCAGTAAACCCTTGAAGGGTGAAGTGCCGGAGAAGATTTAGTGGGATAATGAGCATCCTATGATTGTCTACAGGTGTTTGGTTGCAAAGCCTGTGTTCATATTCCAAAGAATGAAAGGACCAAATTAGAGCCAAAAACGATACAATGCGTCTTTCTGGGATATAGGGAAGATAAGTTGGGCTATAGATTTTATGACCCAATTGAGAGAAGGCTTATCCGATCAGTGGACGTAATTTTCATCGAGAATGAAACGATTGAGAATATCAGCAGGAAGACCAACTCTAATGTTACTCGAACGGACAAAGTGAGTGTCGAAAGTGTCCGTCCAGTGCCCCTGGAGGACAAGGACAATGGTCCTAAAATGGCCGAGAAGAATGGTGAGATGGTCCTGACACCTGATGAAGATTAGGATGAAGTTATTTCTCAACCAGCCGAAGATGTTCCTATCAGACGATCCTCACGAAACCGACAGTCGTCTGTCTGTCTGTCACCTAGTGAGTATGTTATACTCATTGATGCCGAAAAGCCTGAAACTTATGAAGAGGTTATGGAGGACGAGAATAAGGAGAAATGACTGGAAGTCATGAAGGATAAAATGTGTTCACTCCATGAAAATTACACATTTGATTTAGCTAAACTTCCTAAGGGGAAGAGAGTTCTAAAGAACAAGTGGGTCTTTCAACTGAAGATGTCCGAGGATACTATGCAGCCGAGATATAAGGCGCGGCTAGTGGTAAAAGGTTTTAGTCAACAAAATGGAGTTGATTTTGATGAGATTTTTGCTCTAGTGGTGAAGATGTCTTCCATAAAGGTTATGCTGGGATTGGCAGTTGCCCAAAATCTGAAAGTGGAGCAGATGGATGTCCGGATAGTCTTCTTCCATGATGAACTAGAAGGAGAAATTTACATGAAATAGTTGGAAGGGTTCGAGGTTAAGGAGAAGGAGCGGCTCATCTGTCATCTAAGGAAGAGTCTGTATGGGTTGAAACAAGCTCCAAGACAGTGGTATAAGAAATTCGAGTCGATCATGGTCAGTTAATGGTACCAGCGGACTACTTATGATCACTATGTATTCACACAGAGGTTTTCCGAAGATGATTTTGTTATCCTTCTCCTATACATGGATGACATGTTGATTGTTGGACGGAATGCTGCTCAGATAAAGAAGTTGAAGAAGCAACTTGGAGGGTCTTTTGCCATGAAAGACCTCGGACTGGCGAAGTAGATTCTTGGCGTCAGAATTATTCGCGATCGGGAGGCAGGGAGACTATGGTTGTCTCAGGGAAGTTACATTAAGAAGGTGCTCCAACGCTTCAACATGGACAAGTCCAAACTTGTCAGTACTCCACTGGCAAACCACCACAGGTTGAGCAGTCGTCAGTGTCCATCCTCGAACGAAGAGAAGACATACATGAGAGGCGTTCCCTATTCCTCAGTTGTGGGAAGCCTGATGTATGTCTTGGTATGCACAATGTCAAACATAGCACATGCTGTGGGTATAGTCAGCCGTTTTCTATCAAACCCAGGAAAGGAGCACTAGTCCGCAGTTAAGTGGATTATAAGATATATCTGAGAAACTTTCAAGAAGTGCTTGTGTCGTGAAAGTGACGAGCCTCAGTTAGTGGGCTACTCGGATGCTGATATGGTGGGGGATATTGATAGTCACAAGTCCACTTTGGGATACTTAGTAAAGTTTGCTGGATGTGCAGTTTCCTGACAGTCCAAGTTGCAGAAATGCGTCGCCTTTTCTACTACAGAGGCCAAGTATATTGCCGTGATAAAAGCTTGTAAAGAAATATTGTGGATGAAAAAATTCATTCAGGAATTGGGCCTCAGACAAGAAAAGTATGCAATACTTTGTAATAGTCAGTGTGTCATACATCTCTACAAAAACTCCTCATTTCATTCCAGATCGAAACATATCGATATTCAATATCATTGGGTGAGCGATGTGCTTGAAGCCGGTCTATTGTCACTAGAGAAGATTGGCACTGAAGAGAATGGGGCAGACATGATAACTAAAATTTTACTAAAAGGAAAGAATGAAACTTGTTGTAAGCCGGCTGAGCTGATGGACTGAACTTTTCGACAGTCATGAGGGGAAGTTTGTTAGGAGGTCACTCCCATGTGAAAGTCCTAATGACCGGAGGGCTCAGATGGAGTTCATGGACTGCGAAGTGAATAAATAGAAGAAATTTTCGATCAATAAAATTGATCAAAAATAATTGGACGAGCAACAATGTCTGGTCAATATGTTGACCGGCGAGTGGCATAAGTTGCCATGCATTGTTGAAAGATCTCTGAAGGATTGCAGATCGATCTCCTAAGGGATTTGTGGTCATGTGGAAAGGACAATCAACAGGCGGTTGATGGTCTTGTGAAGAACACGGGCGTTGGAATGTTGGTCATCCGTCAGGAAATTCAAAATGGTGCCAGCTTAGAAGATCTTCTGAGTGTATGTGATCTCAGATAATTTTGCCATAATCGTTTTTGTACAGAGTATATTCATATTATTGGTAATGACAGATTTTATCGGAGAATAAAGAATATTCCTCTAATTTGTTAAATATTGGCGTCTATATTTTAAGGATGCGTGAATGTGAAAAATTAGAGACAGAGAGAGTAAAAGACAAGGAAGAAAAGAAAGAGAGTTGTGAGCAAAACAAAGTGTGTTTTGTATTACTTGTGCTCTATTCTTCAGTTTTCTTTCTCTTGTGCCAGTGTAATTGTGGGATATTATTCCCAACCTCCACATAGTGAAATCGGTTAGTGGACGGATGTCCCATGATTTTTTCTTTACTTGATAAGGATTTTCTACGTAAAAATTTACGTGTTCATCATCTTCTTCTTTATTCCTTTACTGTGTCTGTTTATTTGTGGAGTCCGATGTCCTACTGTCTACCTGATCACGTCTCTTTTGAGACAACACTCTGATCATGAAAAAACGAATTAAAGATGGAGCCATGACGCATCATCATCTCCCAACGCCTTTCTTTTGAACTGCAACAGAAGAAGCGGGGAGGGATGCTTGAATGCAGAATTCATTTGAACTACTCACGTGTCTATACAATTCAAAATATTCCCTGTGCTTCTTGTATCGGTTGTTCTTTCTTACTTCAATGCTCAAC
The DNA here is from genome assembly GCA_033239525.1 of Nepenthes gracilis. Classification (NCBI taxonomy): domain Eukaryota; kingdom Viridiplantae; phylum Streptophyta; class Magnoliopsida; order Caryophyllales; family Nepenthaceae; genus Nepenthes; species Nepenthes gracilis. Next base: position 6,339,415 of record BSYO01000018.1, on the reverse strand, counting down.
GACATCATCCAGCAACTTGTCAGGGAGGGAGCAGAAGGAAGAAACTAAAAATGAGAAATAAACTGTATGGATTAGTAACCTCTGTTTCTTTTTTAAGATCACGTAAATTTTGGTATGTAATAAAAATGGAGGTATATATTGTTGGTTTTTGAGTTATTTTTTTTATGAGTTTTATACCCATTTGGTATATTGTTTAGTGGTACACCCATTATCACACAAATCTTAACTTGATCACAGAAAATTATCAAGTAATGAATAATATGCGATTGACCCAAGTATGTGCATAATTTGTCAAGAGTAGAAGCACCCTATGAACACCTAAGAGGCGCATATACATATTTAATCCAGAATATTCATCACTTGAGGGAACTTGTACACTATTAGTATAGTAGGTTAACATTTGATGGGGGCTTGTGAATTATTCTTGATATAAAATCGTTTTGATACGGTTTTATGGTATTCATTGCCCTTTGAATTGTTAAGTATCGACACATTGAAGAAAAAAAAGATAAAGAGATAAAAAAAAAGGTAAGAAGATGAAGTTTACTCATTATTTTGAGTCCTGAATCGTGTTCCATTTTCTATTGATATTGCGTACATTTTTTTATTGTAATAAATATTTTACAGATTATTTTTTTTATATTATATTTTTTATTACTCAAATTTATCTATAAGGTATCGTGTTATTTTATTTATTGTATGTTTTTATAACCAAAATCGATCACATAGTTGATATTTTTGAACTCATAGTCCCATAATTTTTTTCTTATTTCTAAAGGAACTTTTTATACAAAATTTATATGTTTCATTATTTATGATCATTATTATTTATTGTGTATTATCAATTTATCTTTTATCGGGTTCAAATAAGGGGGTTTGGAACCCATTATATGTATAATCCATATTTCAAAACATTCAGATTACACGGTGACTACAAACTTAACTGTAACACTCTACATTATTACCAGTATTGCATTTTAGGTGGCTTCTTTGTAAATCTCACAATTAATCGATGGGTTATTTATAGAACTCGCCATATTCACATGTGATATGTTTATGAAGAAAAGTCAAGTAATGGTCATACAATATTCATACAATAGTCAGTTGAGAGTCATTTATGCAACAAAGGGTATTGAAGGTTCACGCGATATTCATTTGAGATTAGTTAAGAGTTATTTAAACGACAGAGGATATTAGAGGTTCATGCGATATTCGTACAAAGGTCATCCAAAGGTCAACCGAGCAATAAAGGACACAAAGGTATGTTCAATTTTCGTTTGAGGTCGGCCGAGAGTTGTTCAAGTAATAAATAACTTTGGAGGTCACAAAATGTTTGTTCGAGGTTGGTCGAGTGTCAGTTCAGCAACGGAGTTCACTAAAAATTCATTCAATGAGCAATCAGCGAAAATATGATAGACATTCGTGCGCTTTTAAAATAGAATAAGCACACCTGATATACAGCGATGCCAACATTGTGGATTGCCTAAATTGGGTCACACTTAATACACATAAGTTGCACGCGTATACCAATATTGTTGTAAAGTCACGTCTAATACAATTTTAAGGTCAATGCAACACAAGAGCAACTGGGCAAAAAGGCAACGCGATAGGAAGCGCAGAATAGTTTTGAGAGTAATTTTAATACAAAGAGTGCCACGTAAAAGAGACAAGATGGGAAAAGAGATAAGATGAAAAGTTTCGTATTTGGTTGAGATTTAATTTAAATTTTAATTTTTGTCAATGTTAGATATATTACTTTGGTGTGTTTATTAGACGAATTATTGTTTGGTTGTTACCATTCTCGCTATATTTTCTCTAATGGGTTGTTAAGTATGTTAGAAGTTATATTTAATCGATCATTCATTTAAATTGTAATAAAAAAACTTTTAAATGAAGTTACCTTATAACTGGTACTATTTATAATATATTTATTTAAAATTTATTCCATAATTTTTTACTGCATTTGAGAAGGTTTTTCATATTAAATATCATTATACAATGTTTTATATCATGTACTCAAATATATGGCTATTGATGTATAACGAAAGATTTAAATTTATTCCGCTACACTAATTGTCGGTGCTTTAGCCGAATTCTAATAATTATTGGTTTTATTTTGTAAGTAATAATGGTTTCTATTTCTTTTTAAGGTGTTCCAGTATGTAATAAAAATAGACCTGTAACAATGCGCTCCACATTCTAATCACGGTGTGATTTAGAAAAAAACTCGTACACTTAAAAGTACCTTTGTTCTAAAACAACTTGATGAAAAACACACGTCTGATTTATCACAAAAGTTCTAGGAAAACATATAGTTGAAGACATAAATTAATAATATCATAAAGGAATTATAATATTTTATTATTATTTTAACGAACAAATAAAGAAAATATTTTTATTAAAAACTTATTTTTGATATATAATTATTTGACGGGAGAATTTTTTTATTTTTTTTATTTTTAATTGGGCTGTTTTAAAATTTTCTTACAACCAAAGAAATTTCATTTGGGTATAAAATAAAAGAATAATAAGAAAATAGTCAATAGAAAAATAAATAAAAGGAAGAGCAATTTCTTCAACTACAAATATTTTAATTCGTATTTTTATTATATTTTATCTTATAAGTTTTTTGTACAAATCAAATATTAAAAAAAAAAAAAATTCTTTAACATTTCTCGTTTCCTTGGCATTTTCCGTCAACCAGGAATATCCTTAACAAAATTGATTTTGATTCTTATTAAAATGATTGAAGAAAATAACAACTTTGTTTAATACAATATATCATACCATTCCAATGGCAAATGATCTTATCACTTACCAGTCACCTCATGGAGGTGAACTGAACTCACTCAATTCAATATGTATCTATACATAAATAAATATTTTTTTATTAATTTTACTAAATATTTTTTAAGTAATTTTATAATATTTATTTATTATTATAATTTACTTATTTATACAAAATTAGTTAAATTTTAATCAATTTTTTTATAAAATTATAAGAAAAAATGTAGTAATTTTAAATTTATTAAGCTAAAATATCAAAAACATAACCCACCCAAAAACTTTTGATATCCGCCCCTAATTCACGTTATAATCTACAATATAGCGAACGCCAGCCGCGACAATTAATCATAATTAGACCGTAATTAACAACATAATAAATTGTAAATCAAATTTTAATTAATTAAATTGCAAGGATATTGAACGGTTGGTCTGCTGCGTCAATTGATACGAAAATTGATTATTATTCTGCAGGAAAATGGCTAACCCGCCTCAATCACCATCACTCATCACTTCCACATGTCAAAGGTATCTAGTCAACTGTTTCTGATATCTCTCAAAAAGTACTCAATTCATTGCAGGAAATATGCAGCGCGAGTTTTCATGGCGGATCGAGTTCAGGACAACAAATATAATATATATATATATATATATATATAAAAGCTTTTGGCAAATTTGTAACTGAATTACGTGAGACAAACAGTGACTTTTATGTAAACTTATATCTATTTAATGTTATTATGTCTCATACATTTAAATTATTATATGGTTTAGGTGACTTCGAATTGAATTTTTATGTTGGTTTGATCTGAATATGGTTTCCATAACTTTTAACATGAATCCTATATAATACAATTAAAAATAAGATGTCAATAAATAACGAAAATTATTCCCACCATATATCATTCAATGTTAAAATTAGAAACTTTTTAAGAGTATAGGAAGATATATGGTGGAGGCATTTATCGATGGATTGAACTTCAGATACACCCTGCAAATAGGTAGCTTAGATATATGCCTACAGAGGGACGGCTTAGAGGTGCGTCCGAGAAAGAGGCGGCTTAGAGGTGTGCTCACAGATGAACGGTTTAAAGATGCAACCGATTAATAGGCATCTTAATGGACAAAAAAATACTAAAAAGTGAGCATTATTGTGGATTGTACGACCGTCCAAATATGACTTGGATAGCTCTAGAGGGATGGGACACACTTGAATGGAATATCTTCTTAAGGGAAAACCTTCTTTTGATGAAATCTTGGAGGGATTAGGTGAAAGTTTCTTAGAATAATTGATAGTCAGAGTCTCTATCCCTTCTTTGGCCTCCTTTTTCTTCGCTGTTGAATGTTGGTAGAGTATTTATAAAAGTAATAGACAATTTTACCAGTTATATAACCATTCTGGATAAAGACATCCGGTTGATTACATAACAACCATTGATAAGGATGATTGGTTTGCTTCTATAATATCAGCCAATTTTAACCAATTTCCTTAGAGAAAGACGTACAAAGTTATTTAAGAAAATTATTTACTGGTTTTTTAGGCTATTTTTCTTGAGTCTTCACGATCTATTATGGGCCTTTACTTCATTAGTAGGCCTTCTTCATCGGTCAGGTTTATTGAACCCACAGACATATTATTTAATGGTTTAAATAAAATTATACGGGTATTATATTGATATCATAAACTTTTTAAATTAGAAGATATTTGATTATTTTTTATTAAAAAATCGTATGAATATCATAAACTTTTTAAAATATAAAAAATTTGATTCTCTTTAATTTAAAAATATTTTATTTAATTTAAGCGATATTTTATTAAAATTTTATTTAAAAATATCGTGTATTAGAAAATTATATCTCTTTCTTAATTAACTTCTGGCAAAGGCTCTATGTAAATGACATTAATGTTGAAGATTTGTATTCAAGCAATCATACAATCATTCATAGTTGGATGAAAAAAGAAAATAAAGATAGAAAAAAAGAGAAAAGAAAAGTTTGTATATCCAATATAGTTTTAAATCGTGTTTTTATCTCTGTCAATATTGGATACGTTATTGTTAGAATTATGAAAAATATCTTTATTAGTTATATTTTTATTTTTTATTTTATTCTTATTATTATTTGATTTATTTATTATAATGTGTCTAATTTTTATATTTACAGAATTCATATAACTATTATTATAAATTATTTAATCTTTGTATTTATTGGGTTCGTATAATGAGTATTTTTATGGTAGATTTGTTTGAATATATTATTTTATAATCTTTTATTATAAATTTTTTTATATAAAAATATATTTTATTTTATTATTAATAATTATTATATATTTATTATAAATTATTAATTATATTTTTATAATTTAAATAAGCAGTTAAGATCACGGCACATTAGCCCACTCACATATTCGAATTGTTGCTGCAGTTCATGCATTAATTGATATTCATGAATAATAAAGAAAAAAAAATGAAAAATGATGGCAGTACGTGATGAAAGTACAAGAGTGCTGTAAAGTTGCAGAGATCAGGGGATTTTCTGAGCTTCTGGCCTTCGATCACTTACCGGAGAGATTGAGAGGATGGGGAAAATGTAGAGAACGGAAATATCAGATTTTTTATGTATTTTATACGAAGTATGTATTTTATGTTTTTTGGCTAATTTTTTTTAATACAAATTTTATTAAAAAATTTAAACGAAAAAAGACGGAAGACGTACTTTGCGTTACAGAATTCCGTGACGTGGATAGTGTAGTATAGTGGTAGTAGTGATATGAGGGGAGATAGGGATCGCTTTGACGTGTTTCCAACCATTGTACATCCAATTATTCTTAGATCATTTAGATTTTAAAATTTTATATTTTATATTTAAAATTTTTTTAAAAAATATTAATAATTTTTATAGTATTTTAAGATTATAACATTCACATCATATAACAATATATATTTTTTATTTTTTAAAATATATAAATTTTTTACTCTTGAATTTTTACCGGGAGCCTATAATGGAAGAAAACATTTCCTCCCTCGCATTGCACGATGGAGGCTCCCCGAAGCGTCCCATTTGCTTTCTCATAAGGGACGGCTAGTCTGATCCCTCGTTATATGAATATAATCAATCTTAGCATAACAAATTAAAAATTAAATAACAAAAAGTTATTGAGATCCAAACCATTTATTTAAATTATAAAAAAATAATTAATAATTTATAATAAGTATATCATAATAATTAATAATAATATAAAATATAATTTTTACGTTCTGATTCCTCATTATATGAGTATAATCAATCTTAGCATAACAAATTAAAAATTAAATAACAAAAAGTTATTGAGATCCAAATCATTTATTTAAATTATAAAAAAATAATTAATAATTTATAATAAGTATATCATAATAATCAATAATAAAATAAAATATAATTTTTACATTCTGATTCCTCATTATATGAGTATAGTCAATCTTAGCATAACAAATTAAAAATTAAATAACAAAAAGTTATTGAGATCCAAATGGTTTATTTAAATTATAAAAAAAATAATTAATAATTTATAATAAACATATAATAATAATCAACAATAAAATAATATATAATTTTTACATAAAAATTTTTCTTAAAATAAAAAAAAAAATTTAAAATAATACGTCTGAAATATTTTTATTATGCAATCAGTTTAATTATATAAATCTCAAAATTATAAGGGCTAAATACCTTATAATAAATAAATCAAATAACGAAGTACAAGATAAAAATTTTAAAAATATAATTAATAAAATATTCTTCTTAATTATAAGAATAGCATATCAAATATTAGCAAAATCTGAAATATGATTTAAAACTAAATAAAATACTCAAATGTTTCTTTTTTCACATTTATCTTGCTTTCTATTCTTTTTTTCTTAAAAACAGTACTCAATGTTTTAAAAAATATAAGTGGTTAACCCTAAAAATATGTCAGTATTTTTTTATACTATGAGTAACACTTGAATGTCTATTAGGTGCACATCAAGCGCCTAATTATTGGATTCCGCATTTCGGGCACCCCTTAGGGTCGCATCTAGCGCTCTAACATCTGGAATAGGCGTTTCAGGTCTTATTCACACGCGCAAAAGCTCCAATCCTCCGTATCAATATATTATCCGTGTGACTTTATCCGAACGATAAAATAACACATTAAGTAGGTAAATCTTACACGAAAATAACTCATAATCTAACACAAATTATATTAATAATTATACTATGGAGACTTCATAAAGTTTTTATTATTTATTTAAAAAAAGTTTAATCACAATATTAACATGCATTAGGAAGCCTATATGAATGATGAGTAGCTCTCAATTGAAGGGTCGCTTTCTTTCGTATCAGCATACTCGTATCATGCCATAAGCCCGTCTTTCATGGGCTGTATAACATACCGTGCTTAATTTCCGCGAGTGTAGTAGGGTTTTCGTGAAATGTCATTTTCTTTATTTTACAGAAATTGTTTATTATTGATGCAGTTCAACGCATGCACTGTTGAAATTCCAGCGATTTAAGTTACGTGATTTCAGAAGAATTCAGTATTTTTTCTGTTTCTAATTTCATCTAATAAACAAAAAATTTACAGAATTTTTCTGGCCACTCCTTTTCGTATTTATTTATAAAAATGCTAATTTCTAGAGAACCCAGAATTTAGTAATAATTTATCTCTAATGCGAACCAAATCAAGGAAAGAAAAAGAAAATAAACAAACGAAAAATAAAGTTGGAATGACGTACTGCTGGTACAACAATGGTTTAATTAAATTCTAAATCATTTCACGAGTTAGTGAGCATTGATGTGAGATTAACTCCTAATAAATCTAACCAGATAAGAAGATAGATGGCCAGATAATTAGTAGATAATACGCAGCTCCCTAATTCACTCGAGCGTTAATTTTCCCAGAAAACCTAAAACGAAAAGAACAACGAAAATGCTGCGTGCGTGTGTGGAAGAGGGAATAGCAGAAAGCTAAGAACTGCGGGCCAAACCCAGAGAATAAGAAGAAGTGGAAGACTAGTAGTCCCGATGCATGCAGTGCTAACTTGATACAGAGCATTTCCAACTTCCATGCATAGATCCGTCTAGCTATTTAACCTGATGCTTCATTATATATATTGATATATATTGATAAATATCATACATGCATGCTAGAAGATGTGAGGTCGACTCTCTGGGAAAGCGGCGGTAGCAGCGGCGGCGGTAGTATTTTTACCACTAACTCCCAGCCTTAAGTCGAGCTCCAAACCCCCATTCCTCCCAATCCCGGAGTAGTAATTAGCGCTAATCAATTGAGACGCGGAATTTACCACCGCACATTTCTTCCCATTGCCCTGCGCCGCCGCCACTTTCTGCTTCCCACCACCCCTCCTCTTCGCCTCCGGCGGCAGCAACGGAGAGGGAAGCACAGGAGGGATCTCGAAGTTGGTACGAGCCTTCGAGCCACGGAGCCGCCTCGCCGCAGCGTCGTAGGCCCTGGCTGCCTCTTCCGCCGTGTCGAACGTCCCCAGCCAATGCCTGCAGCGCCCCACCCTGTCCCGTATCTCCGCCGACCACCGACCCCACGGCCGCTTCCGCACCCCTCTGTATGACCTCTGCCCCGGGACCCCCTCGACCGTCCTCTCCGACGTTTGGGACTCGAAACGTTTCTTGACGGAATCCTTCGCGGAGACCGCCTTGTTCTTGTCGGCGGGTGCGTCGCGGTGTCCGAAGAGGACGTGCTGGCCGACGACTGCCCCGATGCCTTCGAGAAGCGGAGGCGTTTCGGACCCTTCATATGCCTTAAAGGAAACTTCCGTGGACGCCGCATGGGGTTGCATGGGCTGAAACGACTCGATCCGGCCGAGGTTGCCTTGGAAAATAGAGCGTTTGTTCATGATGGCTGCGTTAAAAATAGCCAGTTACAGAGCATGAAGATGGAAGGAAATGAAGCAGAGATAATAGTAGGAGAACAAGCTGAGGCCATGGAAAAAGCACGATCGAGCTCATCATTTATATGCCCATGAAATAAATGATAAATAATATTATTTGCACGTAAATGTAACTGACGTTAATTTATTAGTAAAAATAATACATAATAATGACATTAATAATAATAATAATAATAATAATAAATGCTACCGTAAGAGAGAGAGAGAGCGGATGGTGCATGTGTAAATTGATGGACGTGGTGGAGAGGACAGCAATCCCTCATAGTCATACTTACGTGCTCGTCCCTGTAACTCTCTCTGGCTGCAGGATTGCCTGCAGCTGCAGGGGGGAGAGAGAGATATAGAGAGAGAGAGAGAGAGAGAGAGAGAGAGGGGAGGGCGAGAGGATCTAGTACTCGATGAAGCTAGCGAATCATATAAAGCAATTTTTATACCGACTTGAGATTCGTACATATAAAGCAAAATAGTGTCCCCATGATCACCCGCACCATTTGTTAACCTGACTTTTGCCCGCTTCTATTCTCTTATCGTCATTTACGTGTGCAACGTTCTATAACGACTCGTCCTGTTATGGGCCTTTAAAATAAATTAATAAATAAAAAAATGTAAAGGATTTCACATTAAAATTTTGAGATTAGATCGGATAGAGCTCAATTGGCTGAATTGATGTAATAAACTTCTTGGATAATGTATGGCTTTTTTTTTTTTAATTTCACAAGATATTATTATTATTATTATTATTGATGTGTTTTTGGTGTGTTTTAGTGTCCAAGTTACAGTATGAATTAGGGAGCACTCGATCTTTCACGGTAAATCGAATTGAAACGGGTCTAATCTCTGTATTAGTTAATTTGAAATATGCGCACCATAAATTGTAAACAAAAGGTCAAGGAATTAGTGGGATTTACTTTTCGATTTATTTTTCGACACTCAAGTTAGAAATCTTTCTTAAAAAATAAAAAGATATAAGAATAATATAAAAGAATGTGCAGATGCATGTGATATGGGATTAAGTGTGAGTGCATCCAACTGAGGACAGTCTAGAGGTGCGCTCGACTAGGGTTGGCTTAGAGGCCCGCTCTGTTGAAGAACGACTTAGAAAGGTGTTCGATTCAAGGGCATTTTAGAGGTATGTTTCACTGAGGGACGGCTTTGTGGTGCACCCAACTGAGGGGCGGCATAAGGTATACCCAGTTGAGGGATAGCTCCTGGATGAATGGTAGAATTCCTGAAAGGAGGGCGTAGATCTTGAATGGAGGGTATGAAACTTGGATGGAGGGCCTTCTAGATGGACGGTATAGCCCCTAGAAAGAGAGATGACCTTACGGAAGGAAGGTATCTCCCTAGATAGAGAGCGTCCCCTAAATGGAGGGTAAGCCTTCTGAAAGAAGGCGGCTCACGGATAGAGAGTGCTTGGATGGATAGTATGACATCGGGATGGTGGGCCTCTTTGATGGACTCCATAATCCCTAGAAGGAGGGAAGGCCACCTGGAAAGAGGGTTGCTCATAGATGGATGGTGTCTAGATGGATGACATAACGTCTGGATGGCAGATCTCCTGAATGGATGGTATGATCCCAAGAAGAAGGAAGACCTCCCCGGAAAGAGGGCGACTTCTGGATGGAAGGCATTTTGATAGACGACATGACATCTTGATGGTGGGCCTCCTAGATGAATGCCATGGTTCTTAGAAGGAGAGAAGGCCTCGTGGAAGGAGGGTGGCTTTTAGATGGAAGGTGCCTAATTGGACGGCATGACGTCCGGATGTGGGCCTCCTGGATGAACAACATAGCCTATAGAAGGAGGGAAAGCCTCCTGAAAGGAGGGTGACTCTTTGATGGAGGGCGCCTGGATAAACGGAATAACGTTTGAATGGCAGACTTCCTAGATAGATGGCTAGGCCCCTGGAGGGAGGGCAACTTCTGGATGGAGGGTGCTTGGATGGACAGCATGGCATCCGAATGGCGGGTCCCTTGGATGGATGTCATAACCTCTGGAAAGAGAGAAGGCCTCTTGGATGGATGGCGCCTAGATAGATGGCATGACATTTGAATGGTAGACCTTTTAGATGGACAACATGACCCCTAGAAGGAGGAAAGACCTCTTGGAAGGAGAGTAGCTTTTTGTTGGAAGGTACTTGAATGGACGGTATGACATTTGGATGGTGGGCCTTCTAAAAGGGGGCTCCTAGGTGGATGGATGGCGCATGGAAGGAGGGCTCCCAAGATAGGGGACACCTGGATGGGTGACGTCCGGAAGGAGGGCTCCTGAAAGGAGGCTCCTTAGACGGAGGGCTTCTAGATTAAGCGCACCCTAGACTGAGGGCTCCTTGGACAGAGGACGTGTAGCATCTTGAATATTTTTTAGTCTATTATTTTATGAAAATAAATTGTCTAACTTATTTCGATAATTATTTGACTATTTTAGTAATTATTTGGATTTAAAATATGATAATTTGGCTTAAAATATGAGCATATAGTATTTCAACCGTTAAATTGAATTTGAATACTTAAGCCATTAATTTGAATTAATAGTTTGAGTTTAGGTATTTTGACTATTGAATTTAGTTTAGAGTAATTAATATGCTAGAATAAGTTAATTTAATTATAGTTTTAATTAATTAAGTGAACCATCATATATTTAAATTATATGAATTCTAATATATTAGAATTTATTAGTTTAAAATATACTTTTTCACATTTATCTTGCTTTCTATTCTTTTTTCTTAAAAACAGTACTCAATGTTTTAAAAAATATAAGTAGTTAGCACTCAAAAATATGTCGGTCTTTTTTATCTTATGAGTAACACTTGAATGTCTATTAGGTGCATATCAAAGCGCCTAATTATTGGATTCGCATTTCGGGCACCCGTTAGGAGTCGCATCTAGCTCTAACATCTGGAATAGGCGTTTGAGGTCTTATTCACACGCGCAAAAGCTCCAATCCTCAAAATATCGATATATTATCCAGGTGTGACTTTATCCAGAGCGATAAAGTAACACATTAAATAGGTAAAAATCTTACGAAAATAACTCATAATCTAACACAAATTATATTAATAATTATACTATGGAGACTTCATAAGTTTTTATTATTTATTTTTAAAAAAATTTAATCACAATATTAACATGCATTAGGAAGCCTATATGAATGATGAGTAGCTCTCAATTGAAGGGTCGCTTTCTTTCGTATCAGCATACTCGTATCATGCCATAAGCCCGTCTTTCATGGGCTGTATAACATACCGTGCTTAATTTCCGCGAGTGTAGTAGGGTTTTCGTGAAATGTCATTTTCTTTATTTTACAGAAATTGTTTATTATTGATGCAGTTCAACGCATGCACTGTTGAAATTCCAGCGATTTAAGTTACGTGATTTCAGAAGAATTCAGTATTTTTTTCTGTTTCTAATTTCATCTAATAAACAAAAAAATTTACAGAATTTTCTGGCCACTCCTTTTCGTATTTATTTATAAAAATGCTAATCTCTAGAGAACCCAGAATTTAGTAATAATTTATCTCTAATGCGAACCAAATCAAAGGAAAGAAAAAGAAAACAAACAAACGAAAAATAAAGTTGGAATGACGTACTGCTGGTACAACAATGGTTTAATTAAATTCTAAATCATTTCACGAGTTAGTGAGCATTGATGTGAGATTAACTCCTAATAAATCTAACCAGATAAGAAGATAGATGGCCAGATAATTAGTAGATAATACGCAGCTCCCTAATTCACTCGAGCGTTAATTTTCCCAGAAAACCTAAAACGAAAAGAACAACGAAAATGCTGCGTGCGTGTGTGGAAGAGGGAATAGCAGAAAGCTAAGAACTGCGGGCCAAACCCAGAGAATAAGAAGAAGTGGAAGACTAGTAGTCCCGATGCATGCAGTGCTAACTTGATACAGAGCATTTCCAACTTCCATGCATAGATCCGTCTAGCTATTTAACCTGATGCTTCATTATATATTGATATATATTGATAAATATCATACATGCATGCTAGAAGATGTGAGTCGACTCTCTGGGAAAGCGGCGGTAGCAGCAGCGGCGGTATGTATTTTTACCACTAACTCCCAGCCTTAAGTCGAGCTCCAAACCCCCATTCCTCCCAATCCCGGAGTAGTAATTAGCGCTAATCAATTGAGACGCGGAATTTACCACCGCACATTTCTTCCCATTGCCCTGCGCGCCGCCACTTTCTGCTTCCCACCACCCTCCTCTTCGCCTCCGGCGGCAGCAACGGAGAGGGAAGCACAGGAGGGATCTCGAAGTGGTACGAGCCTTCGAGCCACGGAGCCGCCTCGCCGCAGCGTCGTAGGCCCTGGCTGCCTCTTCCGCCGTGTCGAACGTCCCCAGCCAATGCCTGCAGCGCCCCACCCTGTCCCGTATCTCCGCCGACCACCGACCCCACGGCCGCTTCCGCACCCTCTGTATGACCTCTGCCCCGGACCCCCTCGACCGTCCTCTCCGACGTTTGGGACTCGAAACGTTTCTTGACGGAATCCTTCGCGGAGACCGCCTTGTTCTTGTCGGCGGGTGCGTCGCGGTGTCCGAAGAGGACGTGCTGGCCGACGACTGCCCCGATGCCTTCGAGAAGCGGAGGCGTTTCGGACCCTTCATATGCCTTAAAGGAAACTTCCGTGGACGCCGCATGGGGTTGCATGGGCTGAAACGACTCGATCGGGCCGAGGTTGCCTTGGAAAATAGAGCGTTTGTTCATGATGGCTGCGTTAAAAATAGCCAGTTACAGAGCATGAAGATGGAAGGAAATGAAGCAGAGAATAGTAGGAGAACAAGCTGAGGCCATGGAAAAAGCACGATCGAGCTCATCATTTATATGCCCATGAAATAAATGATAAATAATATTATTTGCACGTAAATGTAACTGACGTTAATTTATTAGTAAAAATAATACATAATAATGACATTAATAATAATAATAATAATAATAATAATAATAATAATAATAATAATAATAATAAATGCTACCGTAAGAGAGAGAGAGAGCGGATGGTGCATGTGTAAATTGATGGACGTGGTGGAGAGGACAGCAATCCCTCATAGTCATACTTACGTGCTCGTCCCTGTAACTCTCTCTGGCTGCAGGATTGCCTGCAGCTGCAGGGGGAGAGAGAGATATAGAGAGAGAGAGAGGAGGAGAGAGAGGGGGGCGGCGAGAGGATCTAGTACTCGATGAAGCTAGCGAATCATATAAAGCAATTTTTATACCGACTTGAGATTCGTACATATAAAGCAAAATAGTGTCCCCATGATCACCCGCACCATTTGTTAACCTGACTTTTGCCCGCTTCTATTCTCTTATCGTCATTTACGTGTGCAACGTTCTATAACGACTCGTCCTGTTATGGGCCTTTAAAATAAATTAATAAATAAAAAAATGTAAAGGATTTCACATTAAAATTTTGAGATTAGATCGGATAGAGCTCAATTGGCTGAATTGATGTAATAAACTTCTTGGATAATGTATGGCTTTTTTTTTTAATTTGGCAAGATATATTATTATTATTATTGATGTGTTTTTGGTGTGTTTTAGTGTCCAAGTTACAAGATGAATTAGGGAAGACTCGATCTTTCACGGTAAATCGAATTGAAGCAGGTCTAATCTCCTGTATTAGTTAATTTGAAATACGCGCACCATAAATTGTAAACAAAAGGTCAAGGAATTAGTGGGATTTACTTTTCGATTTATTTTTCGACACTCAAGTTAGAAATCTTTCTTAAAAATTAAAAAGATATAAGAATAATATAAGAGAATGTGCAGATGCATGTGATATGGGATTAAGTGTGAGTGCATCCAATCGAGGACAACAGAGTGCGCTCGACTAGGGTTGGCTTAGAGGCCCGCTCTGTTGAAGAACGACTTAGAAAGGTGTTCGATTCAAGGGCATTTTAGAGGTATGTTTGACTGAGGGACGGCTTTGTGGTGCACCCAACTGAGGGGCGGCATAAGGTATACCCAGTTGAGGGATAGCTCCTGGATGAATGGTAGAATTCCTGAAAGGAGGGCGTAGATCTTGAATGGAGGGTATGAAACTTGGATGGAGGGCCTTCTAGATGGACGGTATAGCCCCTAGAAAGAGAGATGACCTTCTGGAAGGAAGGTATCTCCTAGATAGAGAGCGTCCCCTAAATGGAGGGTAAGCCTTCTAGAAAGAAGGCAGCTCCTGGATAGAGAGTGCTTGGATGGATAGTATGACATCGGGATGGTGGGCCTCTTTGATGGACTCCATAATCCCTAGAAGGAGGGAAGGCCACCTGGAAAGAGGGTTGCTCATAGATGGATGGTGTCTAGATGGATGACATAACATCTGGATGGCAGATCTTCTGAATGGATGGTATGATCCCAAGAAGAAGGGAAGACCTCCTGGAAAGAGGGCGACTTCTGGATGGAAGGCATTTTGATAGACGACATGACGTCTTGATGGTGGGCCTCCTAGATGAATGCCATGGTTCTTAGAAGGAGAGAAGGCCTCGTGGAAGGAGGGTGGCTTTTAGATGGAAGGTGCCTAATTGGGCGGCATGGCGTCGGATGTGGGCCTCTGGATGAACAACATAGCCTATAGAAGGAGAGAAGCCTCACGAAAGGAGGGTGACTCTTTGATGGGCGCTGGATAAACGGAATAACGTTTGAATGGCGAGACTTCCTAGATAGATGGCTAGGCCCCTGGAGGGAGGGCAACTTGGATGGAGGGTGCTTGGATGGGACATGGCATCCGAATGGCGGGTCCCTTGGATGGATGTCATAACCTCTGGAAAGAGAGAAGGCCTCTTGGATGGATGGCGCCTAGATAGATGGCATGACATTTGAATGGTAGACCTTTTAGATGGACAACATGACCCCTAGAAGGAGGAAAGACCTCTTGGAAGGAGAGCAGCTTTTTGTTGGAAGGTACTTGAATGGACGGTATGACATTTGGATGGTGGGCCTTCTAAAGGGGCTCTAGGTGGATGGATGGCGCATGGAAGGAGGGCTCCCAAGATAGGGGACACCTGGATGGGTGACGCGTCCCGGAAGGAGGGCTCTGAAAGGAGGCTCCTTAGACGGAGGGCTTCTAGATTAAGCGCACCCTAGACCCGAGGCTCCTTGGACAGAGGACGTGTAGCATCTTGAATATTTTTAGTCTATTATTTTATGAAAATAAATTGTCTAACTTATTTCGATAATTATTTGACTATTTTAGTAATTATTTGGATTTAAAATATGATAATTTGGCTTAAAATATGAGCATATAGTATTTCAACCGTTAAATTGAATTTGAATACTTAAGCCATTAATTTGAATTAATAGTTTGAGTTTAGGTATTTTGACTATTGAATTTAGTTTAGAGTAATTAATATGCTAGAATAAGTTAATTTAATTATAGTTTTAATTAATTAAGTGAACCATCATATATTTAAATTATATGAATTCTAATATATTAGAATTTATTAGTTTAAAATATAATTATGAAATTAAATCTAAAGAATGGTCAAAATATTATAAATTAATATTAAAATTTTAAGTATTATTATAAGTGATGTGTACTCTGAATCTGACTTCGAATAGATTCGGGTTCACTTAATCGTTTGGATCCGGATCCGTTTACCATCAGCAAAAGACAAGTGCATCCTATCATGAATATGTCGGAGGCCAGAATCCAATCACCAAGCATAGGACGCTAGTGATGGGGAAGCCTATGGTAGGCAGGCCCAATAAGAAAAATGGCCCAAAATCCAGAAAAATCCAGATGCCCGTTTAGACGGTCAATGCTAGCGTTGACCATATGAAGCGCCAACTAGGCGGTCAACGCGTTCCCTCAAGACAGTCAATATTTCTGTTGACCGAAAATATTATAGTAATAGGTCATGAAAAGATAAAAATCTAATATGGGACAGGCCCAGTTTGACAGACATTTCCGTATACGACAAGCAACGGTCCCTTTCCCTGATTTCAAGCCTTCCTTGAAGACAATCTTCACTAAAGAGGGTATCAACAGCTTCGATGCCCTTCATATGAGGAAGGCGCCAGATTCTCTCTTCCTGCCTACGATGGATCTCAATGATAACAGAACCACAGAAAGAAGGCAAATAATCTGGAGACCCGTTACCCACTCAGAAAGGAAACGACCCCAGCAGGATGCACCAGTCAGGCCTTCTTGCTTAAAGAAGGCCGCCCAACACGAGACAGGGATCACGCCTTCTTGGCCAAAAGAGGTCGCCCTGCAATCATCTATATAACTCCACAGAGTCTCTATTTTGTAGGGATACACAAAAAAAGAACTACGACAGAGAATTCATTGAGCATACTAACGCTCATCCCTAAGCACGCGATCACTTACTACAATAATCCCACTCCAAGCCTTCAAATTCCAGAGGCTTCACCCACTCTCCGAGAGCTGTCTATTCAAGCTTCCACGCTTACAAGACTTGGTGGCCTGCTTGTTCCTCGTGAACGTTGAGCCGAGAAACTATTCTCTTGACGAGTCGTAAGAACGCCTCTTACATCTAAAGGCGAGCACTACCTCCTACCTTAATCGCCTTCTCTATCTCAACTTACATTTCCAGTTACCTTCTGGTAATTCGAAAGCTTATAGCTGACTTGAGCGTCGGAATGTTTTCGGTGGGACAACATCCAGCCGATACCTGACCTTTTGTTGTTGTAGTGGTGTGTAGGGTCCAGACTCGGTGAACGGAGCCGGATCCAAATGATCAAGTGAATCCGAATCTGTTTGAAGTCGGATCTAGGTACACATCATTGGCACCGTCTGTGTGAAATGCTTACAAAGAGCCAGCTACGTTTCCCATAAGCCTTTTTCAACCAATACCCTCAATGGAAATGGTGAACACAAGAGCACAAGCAAGCAAGCGAGCCAGCCCGAGATATGGCCTCGCCAAACCAGGACCACGCCATTGGCGCCGTGGTCAATGGGGTAGCCGGAGGGATTCCAGCGTCTTTCTTTCAAAACCTGACGGAGCATATGCTAAACACCGATTGGATGCTTCAGATACTCTACTCCCACCAGAAGCAAGCACAGCTGGGGGTTACACTAGTGGAGGCCCTCGCACCAGCATCCAGATGAGGAGGCCAGAGAAAGAAAGTTTCGGCCTGAAGGCTCGAAAGGCTAACCAATGCTCCTGCACCGGAGTTCTCACATGCTCAAAGCCATCTAAGGCGTGAGGAGTGGGGAACCAACACTACCGCAGAGGAAAGTCCGAAACGAAGGAACCTCGGATACTCCGAAGTAGAATCTAGGCACCAGGCTCAGGACGGAGCCTCCCGGGCTATTAGATCTGTCGGTGATAGCAGATTTGAGAGTATATCTCAATTCCAAAAGATTTGCTAATGTCATTCCGGCAGATTTGAGGCTAGAGAAGATATGGAACTGTGTCTTCAAATACGATGAGCACGCAGCCAATATCGACAGATCTCCCTTCACAGTGGAGATCCTAAACCGTCCCATGCCGGTAAAATTTAAAATGCCAGCCCTTGGCTCGTACGATGGGAGTGTTGATCCCGTTGATCATCTCGCCCACTTTCACATCCATTTGGGTATACAAGGGCTGGAGGACGCAGCCATGTGTCGCTACTTCCCGCTCACCTTAAAAGGAGACGCGTGCATCTGGTTCCATCATCTCCCCTCAGACTCAATCCGAAGTTTTTAGGAGCTCATAGATCTTTTCTTGTCCCAGTACGCCTCCAGCTGCAGGGAGGAAAAGCAGCATTGGCATCTGTCGCACATCAAGCAGAAGTATGGAGAGAACCCGCAAAAATTTCTGGATTGCTTCGTGGCAGAAGTTAGGCGGCTCCCTTGACTCACGGAGGAAATGAAACTAGGCAGTTCCATCTCGGCACTGGCGCATGCAGAATTCTTCAGGTACCTGGCACATAAAAACCCACAGACATTTTGAGAAGTGGAGTTTATCACCAGGGCCTACGCGATAGCGGAGGAGGCCAACGAGGCTAAACGTCCCGACCGGACCCAACAGCCTCGCTCTTTCCCACCTGAAGGAAAGAGAAAACACAACGGTCGTGATCACTCCGACTGAAAGCCCCACAGGATTGGACCACCAGAGTGCAAGGACTACGGGCCCATCAGCCTAACGCCCTTGACTGATACGCACTCATGGGGATCTGTGGGGAAAAGTTTCTTAAGTGGCCAAAACCACTTAAGAAGGCGAAGGGTGAAAATCCATTTAAGTACTGCAATTTCCATCAATCTCTCGGACACTCCACAGAGGACTGCAATACCCTTCAGCGGGAGATTGAAGAGTTGATCAAAAGGGGCCATCTCACCAGGTTCATTGAGGGCCCTGGTCAGAGCTCTGGCACTACAGGCGAAGAAGGATCGGGGTCTTTTCCTCCACGAAATCGGGTTGCGACAGAAGTGGTCAATATGATCACCATCCGACCGATAAGAACCCGACAGACAACAATGATCAGCAAATTGGGAGGAAGAAGCAATGCACTATTGACACCGTCATTAGTTTTAGTAACAGTGACCTGGCACATGTAGTTTCTCCCCATGTAGACCCCCTTATTGGATCTACACTCGTTTCCGATGGTAGCGTTGACTACTAGCTGAAATGAGTATTAATTGACAATGAAAGTTCTCGTAATTTACTTTATCTCGATGCGTTTTTTAAACTTGGTTTAAAAAAAAAGTCAATTAAAACCTACTGAAAGCCCATTGTATGGCCTTGACAAAGAGCCGGTGCCCGTCCAAGGGACAGTCCGATTAGGAGTCACCCTAGGAACGTACCCAAAAATGGCAAGTCATACACTTACCTTCTTGGTAGTCGACTTGCCCTTTGTATGCAATGATATACTGGGCCGGCCGTGCCTAACAGCGTTTGGGGCCGTCACTTCAATACCACACCTCAAAATAAAATTTTCGACGCTATATGGTGTGGGCGAAGTGTTGGGTGACCAAGTCACTGGATAGACATGCTACATGTCCCATATTGCTCCTAACGACAGCACCAAAACGGTGGGAGAACTTGACCATCAAGACGAAATGACCTTGCAGCAGGCGCAGTCCGACAAGGCAACCGACCTAGTCCTACTGAATCTGGAGGATCCAAAAAATTGCATACGGATCGGCGGCTCGTTCACTGGTGCACTGTGTGAAAAACTGATCATAGTCCTATAACGGAATGCTGACATCTTCGCATGGACTCCCGTTGACATGCTTGGGATACCGGCCCAGGTAATTGTCTACAAGTTGGGCCTCGATCCAGACTGAAAGCCCGTCAGGCAGAAGAGGAGAAATCACTCAGTAAAAAGTTGGTCGCGATCCGAGAGGAAGTAAAGAAACTGTTGGGTGCCGGATTCATCAGAGAGGTCTAATACCCCGATTGACTCTCCAATGTAGTCCTGGTAAAGAAGAGTAGCAGAAAGTGGAGAATGTGCGTTGATTTTACTGACGTTAACAAAGCATACCCAAAGGACATTTTTTCTTTACCCAGGATTGACCTGCTGATGGACTTCACGTCCGGATATGAGCTGTTAAGCTTCATGGATGCCTAGTCGGGCTATAACTAGATCCGAATGAGTTTGGAGGACGAAGAGCATACCTCGTTTATCATGGACCAAGGGACTTCCTGCTATAAGGTGATGCCCTTTGGACTGAAGAACGCAGGAGCACCTACCAACGGCTGGTAAACAAAATATTTGAGAAATAGATCGGCCGCAATATGAAAGTCTATATTGACGACATGCTCATCAAGAGCAGAACCACAGGCGACCATATCCGTGATCTGGCAGAGTCGTTTGGGGTGCTCTGTGAGTATTAAATGAAGCTGAATCCGACTAAGTGCGTCTTCGAGGTAGCCTCGGGAAAATTTTTGGTTTTCATCGTCTCCCAACAAGGGATCGAGGTAAACCCAGAGAAAATCAAGGCCCTCACGGACATGGCTCCCCTACGAAGCATCAAGGATGTCCAGCAACTGACTGGACGATTAGCGGCCTTATCCCGCAAAGTCTGGTGTCAAGTATCAACTATTCTTTAAGGCTATAAATGGAACAAAATCAAATGGGTTCTAATGGACGGCAGATTGCCAAGCGGCCTTCAATGAGTTGAAGCAATATCTAGCTAGCCCACCATTACTAATGTCGCCCAAGGTCAGAGAGGAGTTGTACCTCTACTTGGCGGTATTGGAGGTGTCCCTCAGCTCCGTCCTCGTACTCTAAGACTCCGATACCCAACGGCCGATCTACTATGTGAGCAAAACACTAACCGGCTCAGAGACGTGCTACCCGCGCACAGAAAAGTTGGCCTTAGCTTTCATATTCTCCGCACGAAAACTAAGGCCCTACTTTCAGGCACACCACGTCATAATTCTCACCAACCAACCTCTAAAGAGCATTCTCCAGAAACCTGATGTTTTTCGATGTTGGTAAAGTGGCCAATCGAATTGGGCGAGTTCGACATCGAGTCCTGACCCAAGCTAGCCATAAAGGTACAGGCTCTGGTCGACCTTATTGTCGAGACCACGACCCCAATTCTTGAAGAGCAGCCCTCAGAGAACGCGAAACAGCACGTGGAGGCTCCATAATGGGTACTCCACATAGATGGATCATCTACGAACACAGGTAGTGGAGCTAGGGTAGTCCTCACGAACCCTAACGGGTTTGAGGTGAAGTATTCCTTAGACTAGACTTTCCGGTGACTAACAACATTGCCGAATGCGAAGCCCTGCTAGCTGGGTTAAGGTTAGCGAAAGAGTGCTCAACCAAACGACTAGCTATTTACAGCGACTCTGAGCTAATCGTTAACCAGGTTAATGAGAATCTTGAGGCAAGCAACCCACACATAGACAAATACTTGACCAGGGCAAGGGAGGCCACCCATAACTTTGACAAGCTGACCCTGGTCCATGTGTCCAGAACTAAAAATTGGAAGGCCGATCAGCTGGTGAGAGCAGCGGCGGCCGAAAATCCAGAACAGTGCTCGAGGGACATGAGAGAGGTCCTGAACGCTCTCAGTATAGAGAATCAGGAGGCAATGCAGATCTCCCATTATCTGACAAAGTGGGTCAAGGCCGTCCCGTTGGCCAAGATCACAGAACACAACGCTCTTGAGTTCGTTCGCCAGAATATCATCAGCAGATTTGGCGTTCCAGAAATTATCGTGACTAACAACAAGACTCAATTCTTAGAAAAATACTTCACCAAGTATTGCACCAGTCTTGGGATTAGGCTAGTCCACACTTCGGTGGCATACCCCAAGCGAATGGACAGGTGGAGGTCACAAACCGAACGCTAGTCCATGGGCTTAAGACCAAGTTGGAGGACGCAGGGAGCTCATGGGTAGATGAGCTCGCCTCAGTCCTCTGGTTCTTACCAGACAACTCCCAGGGAACCAACGCGTGAGACACCCTTCAGCATCTACTACGGGACTAAAGCGGTGATCCCGGTCGAAATCGGACTTTCAAATCTTAGGGTGGAATCTTTTGACCAGCAGGGTAACTCGCAAAAGATCCGGGAACACCTAAACTTGCTAGAAGAAGCCCGCGATGCTGCCAGAATGCAGATAATGGCCTACCAAGATTGAATCGTCTGCTACTACAACAAGAAGGTAAAAGTGCAACAGTTCGATGTCGGAGACTTGGTCTTGCGAAGCATCGAGGCCACAAAAAAAGTGGCCGGCCGAAACAAGTTCTCCTCGAATTAGGAAGGGCCTTTTCTAGTCTCCGCCATCCTG
Source organism: Nepenthes gracilis (assembly GCA_033239525.1). NCBI lineage: Eukaryota > Viridiplantae > Streptophyta > Magnoliopsida > Caryophyllales > Nepenthaceae > Nepenthes > Nepenthes gracilis. Next base: position 6,316,984 of record BSYO01000018.1, on the reverse strand, counting down.
TGAAATTGGGCATAAAAGCTCCAGAACTAGGATGAAAAGTTGGTCCCACAGACGTGGAACGCGATCCACTTCAAACGCTACTTCCAATAAAGACCCAGGTAGGTATTCTGCACAATTGTATGTGATCATTTGTGTGCATGATTCAGTTAGTAAAACAAGTATTCCCTTTTGCATGTGTTTCTTTGGTGTGCATATATGTGTGTGATTTTTGTTGCAGGTTCAAATGACCTTGGCTGCCCCTAAGTCGGGAGGGTCTTCACTCTCTCGTTACTAAATCTTGGTCATCCAAGTGGCCCATGAGTGGTCGTATATAAACCCTGGTCATCGAGACGGCCCATGAGTGGTCGTATCTAAACCATGGTCATCTAGGTGGCCCATGAGTGGTTATATCTAAACTCTGGTCATCCAGGCAGCCCATGAGTGGTTGTATATAAACCTTGGTCATCCAAAAACTGCACAGAGTTGCTCGTATTATTACTTATGGTAAAGTACATTTACATAATTGTACTGAAAAGAAAAAATTGCAATCACCAAAAACTACGAGGGCGGTGGTGGCCCCTGTCTGTCCCGTGGGTCCCTCACGAGGCTATCGCGGCACTGCACTGACCGATTTGACAAATTGATGAGATCCACAGGGAAGTTAGGATCAACCAGCCGCACAATACGCCAACTAATGTTGATCCCTTCCCACAACCGTGACAACATCATGTCCGCACCTCGTGAGGACGAATGCGGAGGCTTAGATCGTTCTCCAGGGCAGCCATTTGCCTTGCGAGCTGATCGAGGTGCCCCTTAACCCGGTCGTTTTTCTCCTTCAGACGAGCATTCTCTGCTTTTAGGCTCTCGTTCTCCGCCTCCATGCCCGCCAAGACAGACTCCAAGGCAGCCGCGTCCTCTTGATGTTCCGCTCCCAGAGCCTCCAGTTTAGAATCAAGTCAGGCGATCTCCATGTCCCAATTGGAGATCCCTCGGTCTCTCTGCCTAAGGGCCTTGGCAATTGCACTCGTGACCTTATCAGCCTGCATAAAAAAAAAGTGGAGTTAGAAAAGGCAAACCTAAAGACAAGGCAAGCAATAGAATTATACCGCCCAAATTCTTAGTGTTGGCCTGTCAGGCCTGGCACCCAGACCTAGTGCCAAAGGCGGTGAGCAAGGAACGGAGCCCTCGTGGGCAGGGCTGGCGGTGACCTCTGCCAAGAACTCCTCCAACGGTTCCTCTAAAATATCCTCCATCCTGGCTGACTCTTCGGGAACATCCTCGGGATGAAAACCTTTTTCTTCCAAGGCATTAAGAAAAAGGATATGCCTGTAATAATCTCGGCCCTACATGCTAAATATCTGGTGAGAAGCGGATGTAAAACTTACTTAGCTTATGCGTGCACCACTAGGAGTCACAAGGTGCCGGCTAAGGACATCCAAGTTATCTGCGAATTTGAGGATGTATTTCTTGAGGAGCTGCCTAGATTGCCTCCACATTGAAAAATTGAGTTTGAGATTTCTATTGTTTCTGATTTCAATCCAGTTTCTAAGACCCCTTATAGAATGGCTCTAGCTGAGTGAAAAGAATTCAAGTTACAATTACAGGAGCTGTTAGACAAAGATTTCATTAGGCCAAGTTTGTTTCCTTGGGAAACACCAGTCTTGTTCATAAGAAAGAAAGATGGGTCGTTGCAGCTATATGTCGATTATCGTGAGTTAAATAAAATCACAATCAAGAACAAATATCCTCTGCTGCGAATTGATGATTTGTTTGACCAATTGTAAGGATCTCGGGTGTTCTCAAAGATCGATTTGAGGTCTGGTTATCATCAATTGAGGATTAAGCCTGAGGATGTGGCCAAGATTGCTTTCGGATGAGGCATGGCCACTATGAGTTTCTTGTTATGTCCTTTGGGCTTACAAACGCCCTGCTTGCCTTCATGGATCCAATGAATAGAGTATTCATGCAGTATCTGGATAAATTTATGATGGTTTTTATCGATGATATTCTAATCTATTTTAAAAATTATGAGGAGCATGAAACCCATTTGAGGATAGTACTTCAAATACTCCGTGAGGAAAAGTTATATGCCAAGTTACAAAAATGTGAATTTTGGTTAAAAAAGGTAATGTTCTTGGGACATGTGATTTCTGATGGTGGTATCTTTATGGATCCCAAGAAAGTTGAGGCCGTTACTAACTAGAGTAGGTCGACTTCAGTAACCGAGATCAGAAGCTTCCTAGGCATGGCAAGTTATTATCTGCGATTTGTGAAAAACCTTTTACAGATTTCTATGCCTCTGACTAGACTACTAAAAAATGAAGTCAGATTTGAGTGGACTGAAGAATGTGATCGAGGTTTTCAGGAGCTGAAGGATCGCCTGACTACTGCTCCAGTGTTGGAATTCCGGAGGATTCAGGAGACTATGAGGTGTACTGTGACGTCTCTAAGGCAGGTTTGGGATGCGTGTTAATGTAGCACGGTAAAGTAATAGCTTATGGGTCTAGGCAATTAAAGGTTCATGAAAAGAACTACCCTACCCATGATCTGGAGCTTGCGGCTGTAGTGTTTTCCTTGAAAATTTGGAGACATTACCTATACAGTGAAAGGTTTCTGGTGTATTCTGGTCACAAAAGCTTGAAGTATTTTTTTTCCAAAAGGAGCTTAACATGAGACAAAGAAGGTGGCTTGACTTCTTAAAAGATTACGACTGTAAGATACAGTATAAGCCTGTGAAGGCAAATGTAGTTGCAGATGCTTTAAGTCGATGGTTAGGATTTGTGGCCCATTTGCAAATCAAACAAATGGAGATGTTAGAATATCTGAAACAATGTGATGTCCGGCGTTATACTAAGGAAAATAGGATGCTCCTGCCTTAACTTTAAATTCAACCGGAGATTATTAGTGAAGTTAAGGAGATGCAAGTCAATGATCTATTCCTTATGAAAATTGCAAGCGACTTGAGTAAGCAGTCCCGTGCTGATTTCAGTGTCCGAACGGACGGAGTATTACGGTTTAGAGATCGATTATGCGTGCCCAATGATAATGAGTTGGAAGAGAAAATTTTAAAGGAAGCCCATCGGTCCAAATATACTATCCATCCTGGAATGAACAAAATGTATCAAGACTTAAAGAAAACTTTCTGGTGGAGGAACATAAAGAGAGACATTATGGCCTATGTGGAGAAATGCCTCGTATGTCAACAAGTGAAGGCTGAAAGGAGAAAACCGTCCGAGTTGTTACAACCAATGCCGATCCCAAGTTGGAAATGGAAAGATATTGCTATAGATTTTGTGTCGGGTTTTCCAAGGACTCCTAGAAAATATGATGTCGTTTGGGTTATAGTTGACCGACTGACAAAGTCAGCCCACTTCTTGGCAATCAGGATGACCTATTCATGTGATAAGCTGGCACAGATTTATGTAAACAAAATTATGAGACTACACGGAATCCCTACCTCCATCGTGTCTGATAGGGACTCCCGTTTTGTCTCAAGGTTTTGGAAGAGTTTACATAAGGAACCGGGGATTGAATTAAAATTTAGTACTTCTTATCACCCCAAGACTGATTGGCCAGTTTGAGCATACCATCCAAATTCTTGAGGATATGCTGAGAGTTTCGGTGTTACAAATGAAGGAAAATTGGGATACTTACCTAGCACTGGTTGAATTTGCCTATAATAACAGCTATCAGGCTAGCATCGGCATAGCGCCTTTTGAAGCTTTGTATGGTAGGAAATACAGATCGCCGATTCACTGGAAGGAGATTGGAGATAAGAGAATCTTGGGTCCAAAATCATAAAAAAAATGGCGGAGAAAATTAGACTGATCCATGACAATTTATAGGTTGCCCAAAGCAGGTAGAAGAGTTATGCGGACAAAAGGAGCAAAGACTTAAGTTTTGAGGTCGGAGATTTTGTCTTTCTGAAGGTCTCATTGTCCAAAGGAACATCACGGTTTGGAATGAAGGGTAAGTTGAAGCCACGATTTATTGTCTCTTTTGAGATACTAGAACGGATCGAAAAAGTTGCTTACAGATTAGCACTGCCACCAAGTTTGTCAGAAGTGCATGACGTATTCCACGTATCTATGCTCAGAAAATATGTTTACGACCCTACTCATGTGATTGAATTCGAAACTCTGGAAGTCAACAAGGATTTATCCTACGTCGAGGAGCCACTACAAATTTTCGACCGGAAAGAGCAGAGGTTGCGAACAAGGACGGTCTCTCTGGTGAATGTGCTTTGGAGGAATCACTCACCTGAAGAAGCTACTTGGGAGCAAGAAGAAGAAATTCGGAGCAAGTATCTCCATTTGTTTGTTTAAGGTATGTAACTTTATTCAAATTTTGGGGATAAAATTTCTTAAGTAGGGGAGAGTTGTGAGGTCCAAAAAAATTAAGAGGCTCAAGGTTGGGGTTGAAATTATTGACCGATCTTCAATGAAACGTGACAAGGAAGATGGCTTAATTAGAATAAGGAGCCTTGACCGAAAAGTTGACCTGAATAAAGTAATAGCAACTAAAGTTAAAAGCTAACTTTACTATTTAGTTAGAATCCAACCAAACATCGACAAAATGGAGTAAGTAAACTACCCCGTTACAATCTGAGGAGAAGTACTCGAGTAAGTAAACTAAATTACTTACTCCCACCTACCATTTAAAAAGATGTGTCGAAGCAAGTGACTTATTTCACTTACTCCACCTAACCCCTCCTCTATAAATACTCAGCTTTGACCAAGGAAGCTGGCACGAACAACCAACGAGAAGAACAGTAAGGAGTAGAGGAGAGAAAGCTTCCAGTCGGTAAAGGTAAATAAACGGTTGTCAGGCAAGTCTACTTCGGACGTTACTCTTTTAAGTTTTGTTTTTAAGAATACCGCAAGTGTACTCACCTTTTTAAGTTCATGTTTTTAATGCAAGTATAACTAATGATGTTCAGTGATTTCATGATGTTCGCACGCATGAAGTTTAAATTATTGCATGATTCAGATGATGACCAGTCATTTAATTATGAAAAAGTCGACCGGCTTTGTAAAGTGACGTATAAACTCTTTGATTTGAAACCGGCCTTAAAGAATAATTGAAATCGGCCTTGCATTGAAATTTGAACCCAGCATTTGCTCTTTGATCTTGAAATCGGCCTTAATCAAAACCGGCATGATATGAATCCGGCATGCATAATGTGAACTCGGCTTTTGGTAAAATTGAAACCAGCCTCCACCTTAAGCTTAAATCAAGTTCGGCCTCCCTTGAATGCTAAATCAAGTTCGGCCCTCCTCATAAGAGTAAAAGAAGTTCGGCTCCCCTTGAATGCTAAATCAAGTTCGGCCTTTCCTTGGTGAATGATCAAGTTCGGCCTTCCCATAATGAAAAATTGAGTTCGGCCCTTCCTTGATGAATGATCAAGTTCGGCCTCCCCTTGATGGAAAAATCAAGTTCGGCTTTCCCCTTGGTGAAAAATCGAATTCGCCTTTCCCCTTGGTGAAGAAAATAAAGTCCGGCCTCCACACCATGAAAATCACAACCAGCCTTGTGAGAAGAAAATCTGAACCGGCCTCTTGGTGAGAAGAAAATATGAACAGGCCTCCCACCTTATGAATCACAACCGGCCTCTTGGTGAGATGAAAATCTGAACCGGCCTTCACCTCATGAAATCATAACCGGCCAACTTTATATCATGAAAATAAAACCGGCTCCCTTAATGTGAAAAGTGCTCCGCCCCTTCCTTGATTAAAATCTAAACCGGCCACTTCAATCATGAAAATCTAAACCGGCCACATTAAGCATGAAAACTAAACCGGCTTTCCTTTGTAAGAAATTGTAACCGGCCTTCCTTTGTAAGAAAATGAGACCGGCCTTCCTGTATAAGAAAATGTAACCGCCCTTCCCTTATATAAAAATGAAACCGGCTACCCCTGCATGTGAAATTGAGTTCAGTTTTATCCCTGCATGTGAAATCAAGTTCAGTTTTACCCCTGCATGTGAGATCAAGTTCGGTTCCTTTTGCATGTGAAATTAAGACCAGCCTGACATATTATTTTGAAAGTTGAAACCGGCTGTAACTTGTCCATCTGGAAAAAGAACGAAGGAAACATGAACCGGCTTTATGATAAGACTAAGAAGTTCTGACTTTAGCTTTGGGAGATAAGGTTCTCTAACATGCCTTATGACCTTAAGGTGATAATCGAGGATAACCAAAGTGAGAGCCGTCCTCGGGGCTTTGTACAAGGAGGAAGTGAGAGCCGTCCTCGGGGCTTTGTACAAGGAGGTATTGCCGTGATTGTGAGGAGATGTGCACAATCTATCCTCGATTAAAGCCCCCCTTCCGTTATGCAATAAATAAAAGAAGTTAAATTATGATCTGCATTGTGTTATGCCCAAATATTATCTGTTCTGACTTTTCGATTTGCTTTTGTTCGGCTAAATACTATGTATATATATGATGCCAGATTTCCTGCATTAACCGTCCCAAGTGTTTTGCATGATTCCGGCCAAATGATATTCTGTATATATATCTGTAACTATTGACAACACGAACGTTTTATCAAAAATCTGCATGTGCCTTGTTGAGCTCCGACTCACTGTTTTTTGTTTCCCCCCCTCAGATGGAAATTTAGAATTTGTGCCTGATGAGACGAAGTGATCAAAGCCGACCTAAAGGATTCATAAGGATTCAGGAGCACCGTTTTGGGGATTGCAGTGGAGAATCAATTAGTGTAATGAATTGTTAGACTCCATAAACTTTTATAATTAGACATTTGCGCCTATTCAGAAATGAATGTTATGGAATGAATATGAATGTTTGTTTTCGCAAGATGTTAGATTGGCTTTCGCTATGCGTTTTATAGTTAAAATATATGGGTTCTAGATGGCATTTGTGATCCTGTGTTACGAATGGTGGAGTAAAAAAAATCCGTTCCGCCACAATAAATTTGGTCAACATTTTGGAAGTACTCGAGGCTCCTCTTCAGACGGGCAACGAGTCCGTCATCGTCGGCAAAAGACAAGTGCATCCCATCATGAACATGTCAGAGGCCAGAATTCAGACCACCAACATGGAGGGCTAGTGATGGGTAAGCCCATAGTAGGCAGGCTCAATAAGAAAAACGGACCAAAATTCAGAAAAGCCCAGATGCGCGTTTAGACGGTCAACACTAGCGTGACCGTATGAATCGCCAACTAGGCGGCCAACGCGCTCCCTCAAGACGGTCAACATTTCTGTTGACCAGAAGTATTGTAATAACAGTCCGTGAAAAGATAAAAACCTAATATAGGCGAGGCCCAATTTGGCAGACGTTTTCGTACACGACATGCAACGATCCATTTCCCTAATTTCATGCCTTCCTTGAAGACAATCTTCACTAAAGAGGGCATCAACAGATTCGACGCCCTTCCCATGAGGAAGGCGCCAGATTCTCTCTTCTTGTCTATGATGGATCCCAATGGTAACAGAAGCACAGAAGGAAGGCAAATAATCTGGAGACTCGTTACCCGCTTAGAAAGGAAACAACCCCAACAGGATACACCAGTCAAGCCTTCTTGTTTAAGGAAGGCCGCCCAACACGAGGTAGGAATCACACCTTTTTGGCCAAAAGAGGTCACCCTACAACCATCTATAAAACCCCACAGAATCACCATTCTGTAGGGATACACGAAAAAAGAACTACGACAGAGAATTCCTTGAGCATACTAACGCTCATCCCTAAGCACGCGATCGCTTACTACAATAATCCCACTCCAAGCCTTCAGATTCCAGAGGCTTCACCCACTTCCCGAGAGCCGTCCATTCAAGCTTCTACGCTTACAGGACTTGGTGGCTTGCTTGTTCATCGTGAATGTTGAGCCGAAAAACTGTGTTCTCGACAAGTTGTAAAAACGTCTCTTATATCTAAAGGTGAACACTCCCTCCTACCTCAATCTCCTTCTCTATCTTAACTTACATTTTCAGTTACCTTCTTGGAATTTGAAGGCTTATAGTTGACTTGAGCGTCGGAGTGTTTTCGGTGGGATAACATCTCGCTGACACCTGACCTCTTGTTTGTTGTAGTGGTGTGTAGGGTCCAGACTCAGTGAACGAAACTGGATCAAAATGATCAAGTAAACCCGAATCTGTTCGAAGTCGTATCCAAGTACGCATCAATAAGGATAAGTAGATAAATAAATAATTAATATTTTAATTAGAGATAAAAAAAATATATAAATATATATAAAATAATAACTATACATATAATAATATTTGTGATATAATAATTATTTATGATAATAAATTATAATATTTATATAAAATAATAATAATAATAATAAATGTTATTAAATATTATAATAATATTGATAAAGGAATGTCAATGATAAATAAATAAAAATTAATTATTAAATAATAATAATAATAATAATAATAATAATAATAATAATAATAATAATAATAATAATAATAATAATAATAATAATAATAATAATAATAAAAGGAAACGAACAAGAAGAAAAGAAAGAAAGAGGGAAAAGAAGGAAATGAGAGAAAGAAGGGTAAGAAGGGGGAAGGAGAAGAAGAAGGAAAAGAAGGGAAAAGGGTGAAACGACAAGAGGGTTGCAACGAGGGGAAAGAAAGAAGGGAAACTAATGATTGAATCCTTATAGGCAATGGGGAGAAGTGGCCACTATGAAACCCTAGTTGGCCGTTGATGTCGTCGTCATTGTTGTCGCTAATCGCCATCATGATTCTGGGCCGAAGCCACCGCTTCTACAGTCGAGGCCATCGCCATCGTCAATTGGTGCTGCTACCGTCGTCGCCGGAAGAAAAGCAACAAATTAAGGAAAATAATCTTCTATTTTTACAAGTAAAATTACTATTTTTTGTAAGTAAATTCTTACTCTCCGTGTTGATATTAATTTGTAAGCTTTTCACATTGTTATTTTTTAAAATTGGTTATCTCTCTTTGCAAATTGACAACTTGGGAGAAACAGAGACAGCGAGAGAAAGGGCAAAATTTCAAGAGTTGTACGGTTATTTGGGACGCAATAACTAATGGATTTATGCTATTAAATTCATATTTTTACATGTTTGAAGGAGAAAGCCTTGATTTTTCCTTGTTTATTATGGGAACCGATCCCGTTGAGGAAAGTAGAGCACGGTCTTTGTTTGGGCCTTTTGGGTGAACAGTAATTAAATGGTGGTTGTCCGATGATGGGTATAAAGGGTGTATCTATGTAAAAGATGTATATGGGTATATATTTACATGTAAATATGTTGATGTGTGTGCTATATATATATTTGAATGGGTGCCAGTGTGCGTGCGCGCCATGACTCTGTGTGTGTGCGCGCACACGTGGGTCTGTGTGTGTTGTGTAGCGTGTGCTGCTGTGTGTGTTGGCGTGTGTGTAGGTGGGTGCAGCATGTATGCAACGTGGCTGCTGAAGTGGAGTGGAAGAATATGTTATGTATATATGTGTTTATGTGGGATGATATATATATATATATATATAATTTGAGTATATGATGCCTATGGATGTATGAAATATATTTTATGGCCTCATAATGAACAATTGGTATTGCGGGAGAGCCGATTATAATCAAATATAATATTTAAGATTAGTTGGCCGAATATTCTAAAATTCCTTCGATTTGCTCCTATTCCTGTGATGATTGATCTTTGCGTTAGTTTTGATTGTGTACGTATATTCCATTAGTACTTATGTAAAGGAGAGTGTACGAAGATTATACGGTATCCGAACGAATGGGAGTTCGTGAGACTTTAGAGTAGTCTATACTTTTTCAATACCTATTCTATTCCGGAGGTCAAGGTCGATAATCTTAAGGAGGGATGCTTATACTCTAGTGACCATTGCAGATAATGATATCAGGAATATTAATGGCGAGGGTTATCGGAGATGGTATGAATATGCTATAGGTACAATCTCTGGGAGTACTATAGGGGTAGTGAGAATACCATGGATATCGGATAACCTCGCAATACTTACTCAATCATTGGGGGTGTAAATACGTAGCCTTTGGTTTACTATGGCTGAATAAGGTCAATGGAGATTATGTTATCTCGTACAATTTAGATTATCGTCATCTAGTTCCGTTGTGACATCAAATTGAGCTAATGATTGGATTCGGTGGGAATCCAAGTTGCACTTGTAACGACCCAAAATTTGAATAAGGAAATTTTAACCATCAGGTCCGGTCAACGCCTGTTGACCGGAAAATCCAAAGGTGAAGAAGTCCGGAATTGGTATTGAGGAAATGGCTGTCCGGATTTCCCTTAATGAAGTCCGGATTTTCATAATAAAGAAGTCCGGTTCGTTGGGCAAATGAAGTCCGGATTCCCTTGGTAAATGAACTCAGTTTCGGAGTAAAACGCAGCGTGCGAAAAGAAAGCACTCCGGATTTCTGAAGTAAAGAAGTCCGGTCCCAGTAACTGAGAATTTTGGGATGGAGCGGCAATGAATTTCAGCTGTTCCCGAGAAGTGTTGGAAAGCGATATCCTCATGGGAAATACAGGACAATTTATAGCATCCTTGGAAAATAGAAAAAATTATAAATAAAGGCCACCAAACCCAGGGCCTATAAATAGGGACTTAAGATCAGCAGGAAAAGACACCACTAGAAGCTCCTAGTAGAGAAAGAAACCAAAGGCTAAGGCAACATAAGAAAAGAATTCAGGCAAGATACTCACCCTATTTCTAAAATTCATGTTTATGTATGTTGCTATGAAAGTATATGATTTCTGTATTGAAGTATGCTTTTGATGACTGAAAGGCATGTTTAAAATGAAACTCTGTTATGCATAATGATGGATCTTATGCTGATGATGATTTCCTGATAGATATTATGAATTTTGATGTTGATGACTTAAGAACTTATGATGATTTTCTATTCTGTTGAAATCATTTTTGGGTTTAAGAGCTCCGGTTTTTTATTAATGCTCTGTCTATTATTATTTGATTTCGGCCTTAACAACCGTAGAGCTCCGGCTTTTCTGTGTTTAAAAAAATATTAAAGAACTTAGGCGTTATATGTGCTCCGTCCTCTTTTAATGTACTCCGGCTTTGAAGAAGAATTCCTGTTGATACAAAGAACTCCGCCTTCTCTTTTGAAATAAACTTAGCCTTTGATTAAAAGAGAAGTCCGGCCTCTAATGAATTTTGTACTCCGTCCACTGTGAAAATGAACTCCGGCCTTAAAGGAATTTTGTGCTCCGAAAATGAACTCCGGCCTTTAATGAATTTTATGCTCCGTCTCCGTCCCTTAAAGCACTCCGGAATAAGGAAGAGAAGTGTACTCCGCCAATGAGGCACTCCGTCCCTTTAAGCACTCCGGAATTTAAAAGAAATGTCACTCCGTCCCTTTGAGCTCCGGATTTTGGAAAAGAAAAGCACTTTCGGTTTCTAGCACTCTGGATTTTGGAAAAGAAAAGCACTTGAAAAGCACTCGGATTTTTCTGAGCACTCGGATTTTGAGAAAAGCACTCCTGTATCTAGCACTCCGGATTTTGAAAGAGAAACACTACCGATTTTACAAAGAAAGGCCCTCCGGATTTCTATAAAACAAAAGCACTCCGTCCGTTTAGAGCTCCGTCCAAGTCCTCCGTCTTTTAAAAGGAAAACGGCACTCCGTCCCTGATTAAAGAACTTCCGACTTTTGGAGCATAATGTAATTGTGCTCCGTTCTTCATAAATAAAGAACTCCGGTTTTGATTTAAGAAAACGAACTCCGTCTTTTGCAAGAAATGAACTCCGGTTTTCTTTGCATGAAAACGAACTCCGGCTTCAAGAAATTAACTCCGGCAATGAACTTAGCTTTCCATTTCAGAACTTCGGCTTACATTTAAAAAAGAGCTTCGGAAAATTTAACTTCGGATTTTGCTTTGGAAAAATAAGCTTCGGCTTTGATATTATGAACTTCAGTAAAGAATAAGAAAACTTATGAATTATGGACAGCAAGTGAAACTCTTCCGACTTTTGAACTATGATATATGGCCAATAAAGAACACGAACCAAGAACCGAGTTTCCATTAAACTTGCTGTTAAAGATGGATGAATGATATTGGAGTGACACTCGAGGATGCCTCCTGGGCCACGGGAGGGGACCTTTTGGTGGCATAAGAACTATGGACTATGGCCCCGTATGCCGGGTTAAAGGCATGACCTCCCGCCCCGGGGAGCATAATGAGGGGATACGGCTTTAGGTTTTGGGGTAGCACACAACCCGTCCTCGATGTTGTCCGCTCCCGTCCGGTCCCTAAAGATTATATGAATTCCGAATGATTTTGATAAAGACAAGATGAAAAGAATAAGAACCAAGAAGAAACGATATGAGGAATTTTATTATGCTATATTATGATCTATAATTTGATTATATGTATGCTTGTGATTTCTGCATGTGAGTATCCTGCTGGGCTTTGTAAGCTCATTCTTGCAATTTTTCAGATGACAAGCTTATGGAGGACGAAATTGAGTAGAGTCCTATGGCGTAGCTGGAAGTTTAAGCTTGCTGAAGTTGATTTTTGGAGTTTTGTTTATTTTGAGGAAATTTGTAATATTGATTCCGCTGCTTATGAATGTAGAATGTTTCCGTGATTTTTGGGACTTATGAAATTATAAATCTTTAGAATGCATCTCAGGTTTGAATAAAGATAAGAAAAATTTTTATGTTCATTTTTTATCTTTTAATTGTAAGAAATTTAGATTTGACGACGGTTTTTTATGGTATTAAAAGTCGGGTCGTCACAACACTCCTGACATCCAGTTATACTTATAGCTTTTGGGTCATGGATACGGCATATTAGTGAGTCTCATATAGCCATTGGCATGCCACATTTATTTAATTTTTATTGTATTGTGATTATTATCCGAAATGCTTATTTGCATTCTGATATTATTGATTATATTTACTTATTGGGTATTCGGCTCACTCTTATTTTTTATTGACTTCAGAGTAGACAGGTTGATATTAAGATAGAAAAGATCGTGTATCGCCATGTAGATTTCAAATAGAGGTGATCTTAAAAATTGATACTTCCATGATAGAGATTCGAGATTATTTATTGATTCATTAGCATTTAGATATTTATTGGGATTACATTCTAAAGACTTGACATTATAGACATCAATACTATTTCTATTTCAAGAAATTTATTATTAGTATTATGGATGTGCATCTAATGATGAAATTATAATGATCAGTTTATGGTGTCATAAATTTAGTAATTCAATAATTTTGAGTTCATCTATGTTGATTGATGTTATAATTTATGGCGTATAATTGATAATTTTGGATGATTTAAAATTTTTACTTGAATGGTCTGGGACGAGTTCGGGGACTTAGGCTCGAGTCGTTGGAGGACACCTGTAAGGAGGGTTCCTGGTTGGAGGGCACCTGAAAGGAAGATTCCTAGATGGATGGCGCCTTGAAGGGGGACTCCTAAAAGGGGGATCCTGGAAGGGGCTCTCTTGGATGGATGGTGCCTGGAAGGAGTATTCCTGAAAGAGGGGTTCCCTAGATGAAGGGATCCTAGATGAGACGCTCCCTAGATGGAGGGCTCCCTGGGTGGAAGATGCCCTGAAGGAGGGCTCCTGGATGGAGGGCGTGTGGAAGGAGGACTCCTGGAAGGGGGGCTTCTGAATGGATGGTGCCTGTAAGGTCCGAATCTTTGAATTTATTATAATCATGATTAATTAAACTAATATAATTAAAATTAAGGTTAAAGAATATAAAAATTTTGAATTAAAAGAGTCAAATTGGACTGATTGAATTTGAGTCTAATACATGCCCGAATCTAGGGTTGAATCTGAGCAGGCTTGAAGCGCGCTCGAGCCCAAAAAGCAAAGACCGTGCACCTGAAGAACACCTAATCCGCGCACGAGCACTGATTTCAGAACCGCGATACCTAAAACTCGCTTGAGTGGTGCTCGAGCGCCACTTAGTTATAAATGGGACCCCGATGCTCATTTCTATTATTTCTGCCGCAATTTTCAAAGTTAGAGAGAGAGAGATGATGATAAGAGAGAGAAAGAAAGAGAAAGCAAAGAAGCTCGAATTTGAAGTGACTTAAGTTAGGATTTGAGTAAATTTAAATCAAGGTAAGTGCACTGTAAACCTATTCTTCTCTTGTTGCTATTCTTTGCCATTTCTATTAAGTATTTTTGTACAAATACTCATTCAAGTCATGATTTTAAAGTTTATATGTGTATGTTAAGCATGCATATCCATAGTGTATGATTTTGTAAACACATTTCATAAGATTTCATATTTAAGTCAAGTATGGTAAATATATGTAATAAATTTTGTGCTATAACTTCATGCATATTCTGATTTTAAGTTAAGATACTCTTCAATACTTAAATTTCATAAATAAGCCCTTGCATGCCCATAAAATTGGATTTAACCTTTTGTTTGTATTGAATTTCTGTATAAAGATGCTCTATATGCTTAAGTAATGTGTTGAGAAAATTAATGAGCTAAAATTCTACACTATTTATTGAACTATTGCTGAATTTTAAACTGTTAATACCTCAAATTTGTACAGTAATCTACTTATACTTTAAAGTTTATAATATATATGTTATGGGCTTGTAACATAAGCTGCATGTTTCAACAATTCGAAGGATTAAGCCCTGCATGTGAAGTATTAAAGCTAATGCTGCAAAAAAGATCATGTTTGCTAATTTTTGCTGTATTTTTTAAATTTTTACTAAAGTTCATGATTTAAATTTGTGCTGTAGCTTAGAAAGGCCATATTATCAAGTGTACATTCTATGAAAACTAAATAAATAAATATATTGACATTTAAAATTTGAAATTTTAAATTATATGCTGAAGATGCACGTCATACTGAACTTCTGCATTTAGTGTTAAATTTTGAGTCTCCAAAATTTTAAATTTTCAATTAATATACGATCAAGTTTCTACTAAGATATGAGTATAAAAGTATGAATTATGGAAGGAAACTCTACAATATGTCAAGAATTATAATTATATTCTTTATGAATGAGAATATTAAGGATCAAAAAAGTGTAGAGCTTTTACAAGAATTAAGAAATTGGATCAAAGATTATGTTAATGAGTAGTATTCTTAGGCGTGTCTTAGTATATTATAGTGGGATATCGATTTTTAACCCTACATAACAGTGAGGTTAAGAAGCAACGTTTGTCTCCATCTATAATATGATATATAGATAGCCCATTTCTGAATCTTGAATAGAAGCGTATGACTTTTGGTTGTGTGAGAAGATACATAACTCAATCTTCGATAATCCGTCTTTTTTGCTGGTAAGGTTTATTGACCCTAATCTCTAAAGAAAAGAAAGATTTAAATTAGATTTTATGACTAAAAATAACATAAAAAATTTAAAAATGCATCATATAAGTTCTCAGTATAAATTTTATACTTCTGCACACGATCACGATTCCTATTCCTTCCATTATGTATTTAAGTTTAAAATATGCATGTCCTTTGTATAAAATAATATCTTATTGAGTATTTGACTTACTCTCTTACTATTTACTAACTCTTTAAATGAGATGTATAAATACTTGCTAAATGAGCAGGAATGAATGCCTAGAAGCTTTAGTTTATATTCCCATAAATGATTCCTGTTGGCTTATATTTTCGGACAATGCTATTGTATCTAATTGTTGTAACGTAACTGATTCCAGTTTTAGGCCTCGGTTTGTGATATAATTTCATATTTGAAAAATGGTTAGAGGCCTAAGGTGTTGTATTGTATTGTCCGATGTCGGTTTGTATGTCACGTTAACCTTGGACAACTTTTGTAGGTGTTTGGATTGTGATATATGGTTGTAAATAATTCTAATTTTTTGATCAGCAAATCGATGATATGATACCGATTGATGATGTCAAAATTTCTATATTTATTCAGCTGACCTTATAAAGAATTTAGCTTTCATAGAATTTTACCGCGTGTTATTTTCAACTTTGGGAGTCATTTTTTCCTTAATATGGTCCGACATCTTGTGTATTTAGGTTGATGTCTGTGCCACCGTTGTTGTGGCAAGGCTTTTAGGTCCTGTGAATATTGACTCGTTGTGTATTTATTTTTAGTCATCATGGTATTGATGGGATTTCACGTCTGGTTGGACAAGTGAACATATTAGTCGTCCATTTGATAATTAAAGAGATAATTCATTATGGTTAAGATAAATAAAGAGATTTAGGATATCGTTCATCACAGAAAGTGGTATGAGATAAGCATTAAGGGAATGCCTTAAGGTCCAAGTCAAATGGTCTTGGGTTTGAGGTCAAGGTTGGTTGAGTTTAAATTCATGGTCTGAGTTTGAATTGTTTGGGTTTGATGTCTAAATTTGATTAATTTTAAGTGATCAAACCCGAATGTTGATGTTTGGTAATAGGTTTGAAGAGATGACAGACAAAAGAAATGGTACTGAATCTAACTCTCGACTGGATAGAGAGGAGAAATATTTGAATCTTATGGGGAGAATGGCAGACATCATGGAGTCGATAACGCAAGGACAACGTAACCCAGAGCCAGTTCCATTTTCAGCCCTGGTGGACCCAACGATGACCGCTTACGACTGGTTCACAAATGAGCAAGTGCCAAAATTTATGGGGGACTCGGACCCAGCCAAGACGGAGATGTGGATCAAGAGGATTGAGAATGTTTTTGAGGTGATTCGCTATTCGAAAGAGAACAAAGTGACGTTTGCGACATATAAACTTGTGGGAGAAGCAGACTGTTGGTGGTCCATTAGAAAGAGAACCATGGGCCTTGAAGATGGTGAGATCACATGGGACATATTCATGAATGCATTCATGGATACTTTTGAACAAGCTTTCGGAAGCAAAAAGAGGATGAGTTTGCATGGTTAAGACAAAAAAATCAGACCGTGGCTGAATATGATGCCAAGTTCATGGAACTCTCTCGTTATACTCCGCACTTGATCCAAGATGAGGCTAATAAAGTAAGAAAATTTCAGCAATGGCTAAAGGACGAGATCTGGAGGTAGCTTATAATCCTTAAGTTGAGGACTTATGGAGATGTGTTGGATCGAGCTCTCCTATTCGAAAAAGAGCTCGAGAGGGAGAAGTTCTTCGAGAAGAAGACAACCTACCATGGAAGCCAAATTTTGAGATAAAGTTTAGGGTCGGAAGGATCCCATAAGAAGGGAAAGTGAGTGGACAAAGGAAAGAAGGGAGCTAAAAATCAGATGGCACCGGGCTTGCAATCATCTTCGACTACATGCCCATTTTGCAGAAAATGCATGGAGGAAGGCCCTATTTCAAAGTGTTGGGGGCTTACTTCAACTGTGGTCAGCCGGGCCATATAATCAAGGATTACCCTGATCCTAAGAGGCCGACAGCCAAAAATCCCAATATTTCAGGTAGAGCGTTTGTTGTAACAGTGCAAGATGCAAAGGTATCGCCAAATATCGTGGAAAGCATTCTCATTGTTTTTAATACTCCAACTCATGTACTTTTAGATTCAGAGTCTACTCATTCGTTTGCGTTCCCAAAGTTTGTTGGCCATTTATTGTCACCCCCAAGAATTCTAGAGTATGCATTAGTCGTGTTAACACCTACAGGATCGTCAATGATTATTGATATTGTTTACCCAAGGTGCATTGTTTGTGTTAATGGATACAATTGGCGTAGATTTGATTTTACTAGATATGTATAATTTTGATGTAATTCTAGGTATGGATTAGTTATCGAGTTACCATACTAGTATTGATTGTTTCCACAAAAGAGTCTATTTTGTTATTTCGGGCGTGAACCGTTTTATTTTGAAGGTGTAATACAAAAAGAATTTCCCTATTTGATCTTGATGTTGCATGCTCGACACCTGATGAAAAGTAGATGTCAAGCCTACTTGGCTTATGCTAGCACGATTAGGAATCATAATATGTCGACGAAAGAAATATCGGTGGTTTGCGAATTTTAGTATGTTTTCTTAGAAGATTTTCCTGAATTGCCACCGCAATGCGAAATTGAGTTTGAGATCGAGATTTTATTGGGGTAGTAGTGATCTCAAAGGCACCATATAAAATGGCACCGGTAGAATTAAAAGAGTTAAAGCAACAGTTACAAGAGCTTTTAAAGAAAGAATTTATCCGAACAAGTGTATTGCTAAGGGGTGCTTCGGTATTGTTTGCAAAGAAGAAGGGTGGATCCTTGCGATTGTATATTGCTTACCGGGAATTGAAAAATATTACTATAAAAAATAAGTATCCATTGTTGAGAATTGACAATTTATTTGATCAACTGTAAGAGGCCCAAGTGTTTTCAAAAATCAATCTTCGTTCGGATATCATCAATTGAGGATTAAGAAGGAAGACGTGGCGAAGACTGCATTCCAAACGAGGTATAAACATTATGAGTTTTTGTTATAACGTGTGGATTAACAAATACCCCTACAGCATTTATAGACATGATGAAGCAGGTATTCCAACCCTAATTGGATAAATTCGTGGTGGAATTCATCAACAATATTTTGATCTACTCAATGAGTTATGATGAGTATGAGACATGTTTGAGAATTATGCTCCAAACACTTTGAGAGAGGAGATTATATGCCAAGCTAAAGAAGTGTGAATTTTGGTTTGAAGAAATAATGTTTTTAGGACACGTTATTTCAAATGGAGGTATTTCGGTTGACCCCAAAATGATTGAGACTGTTCTTAATTAAAACCGACTAGCGATGGTAACGAAGCTTCAAATCTTTCTTAGAATGGCAGGTTATTATCGAAGATTTGTAAAAAATTTATCTATAATTGTCATACCGTTGACCCGTTTGTCATAGAAGGAAACCAAATTTGTTTGAACAAAAGAATGTAAACTCAGCTTTCAAGAGTTAAATACCCGATTAACAACCGCCCCAATTTTGACAATTCTAAAAGGATCCTGTGGGTTTGTAGTTTATTGTGTTGCATGCAAAATTAGATAAGGTTGCATTTTAATGCAACATAGGAAGGTGACAGCTTATGTGTCAAGGCAACTGAAGACAGTCATTTATGCTTTGAAGATTTGGAGGCACTATTTATACGACGAGAGATTTTTGGTGTATTCTTATTATAAGAGCCTCAAATACTTGTTCTCTCAGAGGGAATTGAACATGAGACAAAGAAAATGGTCAGACATTCTAAGGGACTGTGATTGCGAGATACACTATCAACCCAGAAAAACCAATATCGTGGCGGATGGCTTGAGTTCCCAAAGAACCTTGGTGGCCAACTTGAAAACTAAGGTGATGGAGATACTCGAGTGCATAAAGTAATGTGATATTAAGAGACATTCTCAAGACAACAGGATAATTTTATCATATTTTTAGATTTAACCTAAGTTATTAGAGAAAATCAAAGAAAATCAAATGAATGATCCATCTTTGATGGATATCGCTGGAGATTTGAGTTGAGATTCTAGAGCTAATTTTAGTATTCATGCCGATGGAGTCTTGAAGTTTCGAAATTGAATATGTATACCGAACATTGGAGGATTACAGGAAGAAATCATGAAGGAGGGCCATCGATCCAATTATATAATTCACCCAGGGATCTATAAGATGTATCAAGATTTGATAAAAATATTTTGGTGGAGGAATGTGAGAAAAAAAATTACAACTTATGTGGTGAGAAGCCTAACTTGTCAACAGTTGAAGGCCGAGCACAAGAAGCCACCCGACCGAATACAACCAACAACTATTTCTAGTTGGAAGTGGGAAGCCATATCAATGGACTTTATAATGGGATTATCGCGAACACCAAGTAATCATGATGTGATTTGGGTTATTGTTGACTGACTCACAAAATCGGTGCATTTCCTAACTGTTCGAATGACCTTCTCAAGAGATCCGTTGACCAGGATGTATCTTAATGATATAGTTAGGCTGCATGGTAACTAGTGTTTATTGCGTCTGATTGAGATCCGAGATTTATTTTTAAATTTTAAAAAAGTTTATATCGTAAATTGGGAACAAATTTAAAATTCAACATGCTTATCATCTGCAAACGGATGGACTATCAGAGTAAACTATCCAAATTTTAAAGGATATGCTAAGAGTTTCGGTTTTAGAGTTAAAAGGTAACTTGGATGATCACCTAATATAGGTGGAATTTACTTACAATAATAGCTACCAAGTAAGTATTGGGATGGCCTTATTTGAAGCTTTGTATGGGAAAAAAATGTTGTTCCCCTATCTATTGAGAAGAGACGAGTAATAGATAGCTTTTGGGACTAAAAGTTATTGAGGAGACATCAGATAATGTCACGTTGATCCATGAAAAATTAAAGGTGGCCCAAAGTAGAGAAAATAGTTATGCTGATCAAAAGAGATCAAAGCTAAGTTTCGTGGTCGGAGAATATGTCTTTTTAATGATATCAATATCAAAGGGAATCTCGAGGTTCGGGATCAAGGAAAAATTGAATCCAAGATTCATTGGACCATTTGAAATCTCAAAAAAAGTCGGTGAAGTGGTCTATCGATTAAATTTGCCACCTAGTTTGGAGGAGGTGCACAATGTTTCCTTGTGTCAATGTTCCGAAAGCATGTTATGATCCGATGCATATTATTAAGCACAAACCATTGAGGATTAATGAAGATCTATTGTACGTCGAGAAAATAGTTCAGATTTTGGGTCACCGAGATTAGGTATCTTAGACGAAAATTATACCGTTGGTTAAGGTCATGTGGAAGAATCACTCGTATGAAGAGATCACGTGCGAATGGGAAGATGAAATTCAAGATAAATACCTGCACTTTTTTCACCAATGAGGTATGTAATTATTATTAAATTTTGAGGATGAACTTTTTATTAGGAGGGGAGGATTATAAGGCCTAAATTTTTAAATTTATTATAATCATGATTAATTAAATTAATATAATTAAAATTGAGGTCAAAGAATATAAAAAATTATATTAAAAGAGTCTAATTAGACCAACTGAGTCTGAGTCTATTACATGCCCGAATCTGGGCTTGAGCCTGAGTAGGCTTGAAGCATGCTCGAGCCTAGAAAATAGAGACCCTGCGTCTCAAAATTTTCCAATCCTTACTCGAGCGTTAATTCCTGAACCGTAGTGCCTGAAACTTGCTTGAGTGGCGCTCGAGCGCCACTTAATTATAAATGGGACCTCGCCCTTATTTCTATCATTTAAGTTGTGATTTTCAAAGCTAGCGAGAGGGACGAGGAGAAGAGAGAGAGGAAGAAAGAGAAAGCCAAGAAGATCGAATTTGAAGTGATTCAATTTAAGATTTGAGTAAATCCAAATTAAGGCAAGTGTACTCTAAACCCCCTTTTCTCTTATTATTATTCTTTGTCATTTCTGTTGAAACATTTTTGTTCGATAGTTATCTAAGTCGTGATTTTAAAATTTATATATGTATGTTAAGCATGCATGTCCATATTTTACAATTTTATGGAGACATTTAATGAGAATTTATGTTTAAGTCAAGTATGGTAAGTATATATGCTGAATTTTGTGCTATAACTTCATGCATGTTCTAATTTTAAGTTTTGAAGCTCTTCAATGCTTGAATTTCATACACATTCCCTTGCATGCCCAAAAATTTGGTTTTAACCTCTACATATACTGAATTGCTTCATAAATATGCTTTGCTTACTTAAGTAATCTGTTAATGAAATTAATGAGTTGAATTTATACATTATTTACTGAACTATTGCTAAATTTTGAACTGTTCATACCTTAAATCCATACAGTAGTCCACTTATGTTTTAAAGTTTACAATATATAAGTTTTGGGCTTGTAGTATAAGGTGCATGTTTCAATAATTCGAAGAATTAAACCCTGCATGTAAAATATTAAAGCTAATGTTGCAGAAATGATCATGTTTGTTGATTTTTGCTGCACTTTCTAAATTTCTACTGAATTTTATAGTTTAAATTTAGCACGCTTTAATATATTGTAGTGAAATATAAATTTTTGATCATACATAATCGCAGGGTTAAGAAGTGGCGTCTAACCCGGTCTATAGGGTGATATGTAGATAACCCATCTATAGATCTTGAATAGGAGTGTATAGCTTTTAATTGTGCGGGATCATAAACATACTAGTCTTCAATATTTCACCCCTTTAGCTGGTATGGCCTACCGGCCCTGGTACTTAAAGAAAAGAAAGATTTAAACTCAATTTCGTCAGTAAGAATAAGATAAAAAATTTGAAAATGTATCCTATAAGTTCTCAACACAAATTTTATGCCTTTGTGCATGATCATGATTCTTATTACTTCTGTTATATATTTAAATTTAAAGTATGCATGTCCTTTGCATAAAATCATGCCTTATTGACATTTGATTTATTCTCTTTCTGTTTACTTACCCTTCATACGAGATGCACAAATATTTATCGGATGAGGAGTGAAGGCTGGGAAACTTTTGTTTATGTTCACATAAATTATTCCTGCTGGTTTATATTTTCGAACAATGTTAATATATCTAATGGCTATAATGTAATTGATTCCAGTTCCAGGCCTCAGTTTGTGACATAATTTCATTTTCGATTGTGGCTATAATATACCCTTAGGTATTGTATTGCATTGTCCGGTGTCAGTTTATATGTCACGTTAACCTTAGACATCTTTTGTATGTGTTTGGATTGTGGTATATGGATATAAATAATTATGATTTCTAGATCAGCAGATCAATGATATGATACCAGTTGATGATGTCAATATTTATAGATTCGTTCAGTTGACCGTATGAAGAATTTAGCTTCCGAAGAATTTTATTATGTGTTATTTTGAGCTATGGTAGGCATTTTCTCCTTAACATGGTCCAACATTGTTGTATATTTGGATCGATATCGGTGCCACTGTTGTCATGGTAAGGCTTTTGGGTCCTATGAATATCGACTCGTTGTATATTTATTTTTAGTTGATCATGGTATAGATAGGATTTCACGTCCGGTTGGACAAGTGAGTATATTATTGGTCCATTTGATAGTTTAAGAGATAATTAATTATGATTAAGATAAATGACAGGATTTAGAATGCGGTCTATCACAACGCCTGCAAAGAAGACTCCTACAAGGGGGCTGCTTGATGGATAGCGCCTAGCACCTCCCTAGGAAGGAGAAGAGGACAGGCCTTCCTACTGGGAGGGAGGAGGATGACGCTCTTGGGATGGTGATCTAAATCCTTGAGATAGAGCTTCTGCGATAGTTATAGATTTGCTAAATTGTTTGGAGCTTGAGGGAGCCTATTATAACAACTGACTTTATTGTGTAGTCTGTAGAATGGCTCCTCTTATTTAGATCATGTGGGACCTTTAGTGTGGGCTTCTATAGATCTGTTGGGTTAGAACTTTTGGGTTGTGTTGCAGCCCATCCTAAACTGTGTTTGCTGGGCTAACGTCGGATGGACCATGAGCTGTGCAAGAACTTCTCAAGGATGAGTGGTTTTTTTGTGAGCCTTGAGTTGGGTCGGTGTAAATTTTACCGTACCGATCAATTATTATTATTAT
Organism: Nepenthes gracilis; assembly: GCA_033239525.1. Taxonomy (NCBI): domain Eukaryota; kingdom Viridiplantae; phylum Streptophyta; class Magnoliopsida; order Caryophyllales; family Nepenthaceae; genus Nepenthes; species Nepenthes gracilis. Next base: position 6,293,551 of record BSYO01000018.1, on the reverse strand, counting down.
TTTATTTTTTTCTTTCAATTTTGAGTGACATAGATGCCAATTAATGAAGATGAGGATACTACTTTTCTTTAAAAAAAAGTAAAACACTATTTTTCTATTTGAAATAATTGGATTAAAATTTTTAGATAACTAAATTTTAAATATTAAAGAATATCATCTAAATAATTAATTTTATTATTTTTTAAATTCTAAATAAATATTAATCTTATAAAAAAATTTAAAATATACTTATTTTTAATATTTTTTTATTTTAATATTTGTTGCGTCATCGGAATCTAATCTTTGTACGGATGAAGACCCGAATGTAGAGTAACACAAATATAGCTTTTAAGTAGAAGAAAGAGAGAGAGACAGTGACACGTAATATTTTTACGTGAAAAATTTTTTTTAAATGAGTGGAAAAAATCACGGGACTCTGGGTCTAAAAATAATTTTACTATTTAGGTGCGTGAGTACAAAGGGTGGAGAACAGAGCATATGGTGATTCTCAATGATCACTCTTACAATTACAAGTGTTCTCTCAGCTATGCAGCGTGAGTATCTTTCTTTCTCTCTTTGAGCGTAAATGCAAGTGCAAAATATTCGATCATTTGTTAGGTACACAGTGAATGCTTATATAATGATTTGAATCCTCCTATGTGGAGCACCCACGTGGAGCTAGCATGTGTTGGGAATCTTGCCACCAACTCTGTAAATCCATCTTATCGTGTCGAGACGCCTGCGTGCATGCGGGCTGTGAGACGTCACTTTTGCAGTGATCACACCTACTCTGCAAGTCATCATTTCCTGTGAGGATTACGTGTTGCAGAGATTGCGCATGCCTTCACAAAAGCCAACAATCTGAGCTAGCATTCTCGGTCGTCCTGAGCTTCCTTTCCTGCACTCATGCCGTTGGAGATGTCTTAGAGTCCTTGTTTTTGATAAAGACTTTTGGCCTTTATCACGACCGTGAACGTTTGGTGACAAATGTCCTCAGGTTTCAATTGAGAGCTTGGTTAGCAATAAGTCTTTGGACTTTTAGAGTCATATCGTCAGTGCCATGTCCTCAAGACTTTATTGGAGACTTTGATCTCTTACGGAGCCTTCCAGTCTCCCAAGTTAGGTCAACCTCTCGGACCAATTCAACTCTCTGGGCTTTTTGAGCCGTGGACCTAAGTCCTCAGGCCTCTTGAGCTAATTTAGCTTCTTTAGCCAAATTAGTCTCGTGAGCCTCTTAAGATATAGGCCCAATTTATAGACCTTTTATCTGGGTCCTGGATATTACTACCCATCACTGGCCTCCCATACCAAGAGGTTTGAGTGCCTCAACATTTGGCATGTGCGATGGCGGAAATGCCTCAGGCGACTCTAGCATTGATCTAATCTTTTAGAACGTTCCTTTTTTTTTTGTCCGGACTTAATGCTTCTCTTTTCAAGAGTTAGCTTTCCAAGTGTCCGCGGTCTTTTCTGAATAGCCCAACCCAGAATCCATGTGGCAAAGCGATTGTAGTTTGATGACTGAGGAAAAGCATTCGAGGGAATTGCTGGAACTAATGACTTGAACAAACGTTGTCCGTGGACTCTCCCCAAGTTCGAGGTACTGGCCTGCACCGTCAATCAACGCATTAAATGTGCAATAAATGTGCATTAAACGCTACCTTGGGAAGGGAATGACATCATTGTAGGTGACCTGTGGGGAGTCGACACGTGGCTTGGCAATTAATGAGACGGGCCTTTTTGAATTTCACGGTCGTTTCAAAAGCCTTTCCTTGCCTTCATTTCTTCGTCTGCAATACTAAGTGTTTCCTTTCGAACTTTGAGGGCTTTCCTTGCTTAAGCTTTCACCTCCCATTTCTCTTTCGTTTTCCTTTTTTTTTTCCAAAATCTCCTTCCATGGCTCCAGGGATGAAGAATATTGCTTCCATTCTTTCCCTTGAGGACCTTGAGGCCATTCGAGGGAGATACAGGATTTCGAGCTCGATGGACATTGTAGTTCTTGGTGCGCACGAGAGAGAACGCACTTCTCCAGATTGCTTCATTACCGTTTATGAAGTCCATCTTAAAGGTGGTCTTCGATATCCCATGGCCCTGGAGTTCTTCGAGATTATGAGGGACCTCAAAGTCCCTGTGGCTAGTGTGAGGTCCGAGTCCCCAAAATATAGTAATTCTAGTAATTAAATTCGTATAACTAAGGTTTGGGACAAGTACAATCTTGAAAAGTAGAAAATTCACCTTAGTTTATTAAGCAGTAGAATTGGGCTCGCTGTTAGCTCGAGCCTAACAGCGAGCGTAAATTACAAATTGCTCCAGAAGATGGCTCGCATGCCACTCGCTTGAGCGAGCTGTCAAGTGCAAAATTTAGGTCTGGTGCGCTCACCGAGCGCTACTGGGAGCTCGAACGCGTTCCCGATTTTACCCCACCGACTGTTATCATTTTTGTTATAAAAAGGGTAGGGGGAGAGAAAATCAGACTTGAACACAAAGAGTAGCAAGGAGGAAGAAGGATAAAGAAAAGGGGAAGGGATTTTTTGCCAATTTCGGTCCAATCAGATTAAGGAAAACAGTAGATCAGCAGAAGGTAAGTGTACCTTGGACATTATTTTTCATTTTTACCGCTTTTTAATATCCCTAAATTGGTATTTATACTCTAAAATCTTCTTCCTCCATGATTTATGTAAATGAAGCATGTTTCTCTTAATTGTTTGGATAGATTTTATGTTTACCCATATGCATTGTGATATATGGTTTCGAATTTTATAAATAAATATGTGTTTCGTGTCCGATTTAAGTTCAAAAGTTTTGTGTAAAACCCTAGAACGAAAATTAGAAATTTGGTGTTTAAAATTCTTAAATCTTGAGATGTGAATGTTGATTTGTAAAAGGTTATTGCTCATGCTATGATTTTTATTTGAAAAATTTACATGAAACTATACTGTTACGTTACTGTAGATTTTTGAAGCTATCTGAAGGGTTATCTGTATAAATCTGACTAGTTTTCTGAAACATAATGAGTTAAAAGTTAAGAAATAAGAAGAAAGATATTTTCGATTCTGTTAATTAGGACCTAGAACAGATATATGATCAAGTAAGGTTTTTCAATATATCTTAGAATATTATGGTGGTAATCGATGATAAATCATCACATAGAATTATACGTGGCCTGCCATTCCTTAGGGCGTTAGCCTAGAAAGTAGAATTCTATGTCTGACCTACTTTCAGGAGGTAATCCTGTATTGATCCCACTAGAATGGATATTTCTATTCAGTTTCTAACCTCTTATTGTATGTGTAATACAATCTATCCTCGATTATTCGTCCCCTCGACAAGTAAGGTCTACTAGTGCGGTCCTTCGGATAGTAAAGTTAGATTTTTAGAACTTGCAGAGTTTGATACTAGTTTCTGATTTCTGATACATGTTATACTGATTTATAATTTTTGAAGCATGTTATATTGATTTATACTCTCTTGTTTTCATGTATGTCTCTGTTCTTTGGATATTTTCATAGTTTTGATTAATTGTACTTATGTTTTATGTGAAAGAATTACACTTGCATATTTTTGTGGTACATTGTTGGGCTTTGTCTCACTCTTTTATTTTTTCCCAACTAGATGACACAGTAGAGTTAATTTCGGATGAGTAAGAGTAGATAAATCCTAGTCAATAACATTTTTGGGAGCTTCAAGGCCTATTTTGGGAGTCTGATTAGTTTGAATGCAAATACCTAAATTGATGATAAAAATTATGTATTAACGGTTATGACACATTTTGTATTTTTGTTGGAATAATATTTTTGCTTTTGCAAGTTTATATTTTAGACATAGTTCTGCTTCCGCTATCTGCTTTTGAATTTTACAAGTCTTAGATGGCATCTTTCGTATGAAATTAGATGTAGTGGACTGGAATGTTGATTTAGAGCCATGGTTGTGTATATGACGTTAGAGGGTCCTGTGTCAGTGATGAAAATGTGTGTTGATGCACATTATTTTGTATAATTGCATATTTAAGTCAGGTTCATTATATTAGTTTAGCCCAATTTTAGGAAAAACTCTATCTACTTTTTCTTAAAATTCTAAGATGTTATTTTATGCTTTGGTTCTGTATGGTCATTGATGGAATGTATTAGAAAAAAAAAAGTTCATTCTGTCACAACTGGTATCAGAGAAAAGAGATGCCTTAGATTTGATTTAAATCATATGTGAAAGTTTAGAATCAGTTAAGATTGATCGAATAAACAGATGTAGGTGTAGGATGATCAAGCTAGATTAGAAAGTTTGAGATATCGTAGTTGTATCCTTTGGGCTAGAACTAAGTTGGGATTTGGTGTCTAAGTTTATTGACATTCATTTTCGGCCTAGGCAAATCGACCTTGGCCCAGAATTCGGGATTGATCGGTTCTGAGTTAAGGTTCTCAAGTTAGTCAGCTATTAGAAGGGTGTGCTTGGGTTAACCAAGCAGGTATGATGGGCGAAACGGAATTGATGACTCGAGGTCAGCATAACTTGGAGTCGATTTCTGGTATAGTGAAATTAAAAATGTCGTTACGTGATCGATTTAGTAGCAGTAGAGTACTTAAAGTTTTTGGGCCATACAAATTCTGTAGAATTGAATAGGTCAGGGTAGTTCGGATTAGATGAAATATTTAGGTGCTAGCTTGTAGGTTTATTTCTGAAATGTACTGATTGATTATAACCCCTCCCTCTAGTCTGATTATCTGAGGTCAACTAATCTTGTGATGTTTTTGGTTATAGGGTATTAACATGGCTAGTTGAAAGGAAAAAAAAGAAATACTTATGGAGGCACTAGTACTCCCCAAGATCGTGAGGCCAAATATTTAAATTTGTTGGAAAAGATTACTAACATTCTAGAATCGACAAAGCAACATCATATGGCTCATGTTCTTGCCTCCGAGCCAGCTCCATTAAATTCCACCCCAATGGCATATGAGAAGTTTACGGCGGAGAAAGCGCCTAAAATCTTTGGTGAACCAGATCCGATGAAGGCGGATATTTGGCTTAGGAGGATGAAGAAAATATTTACAGTCATTCAATGTTCTGATCAGGAAAAGGTCACTTTTGCGACTTATAAGTTAGAGGGAGAAGTTGATAGTTGGTGGTTAATGAAGAAAAGGGCGTTGGGAAAATCTCTTGGGAAATATTTGAGGAGGCCTTCCAGGAAAAATATTTTCCTGCTAGCCTCTAGGATTCGAAGGAAGAAGCATTTATGCAGCTTAGGCAAAAAAGTCGCACCGTGACAGACTAAGATGCAAGGTTTACTAAATTGTCTTGGTATGTGCTAGATATTGTAGAAGATGAATTGAAGACAGCTAAGAAGTTCCGAAAAAAATTGAAGGAGGAGATTAGGAGTTAGATGGTGACATAGGAGCTTTAAATCTATGCTGAGGTTCTAGGTAAGACTCTGAAAATTGAGAAGGAACTTGGGACTCAAAAATCTTCTACAAAAAGGGCAGCTGGCCAAAGGAGTTTTAATACGGGATCAAGTTTAGGACCCTCAAGACTTTCTAAGAAGCTAAAAGTGTCTGATAAAGGAAAATATAATATCAAAATTCGGTCAATATCAGTTTCCAGGTATCAATAGTCAGTTGTATTTATTATGGAAAGAAGCATCCGGGGGAAACTTGTTTTAGGAAGACGGGGGCCTGTTTTAATTGTGGTCAGTAAGGTCATTTGATCAAGGATTATCCCTTCCGCAAGAAACTAAAAATAAAGAAGCCTGCTGCTTCAGCTAAAGCACTTATGACGACAGTTCAGGACACTGGGGCACCCTTACATGTGGATGGAGGTATTCTTTTATTTATGAAAGATTTGATTTTTGTTTTATTTCATTTGGGATTTATATATTCTCTTATTTTTCCTATGATTTGTATGATATATCATATTCGTCCTAAAAATTTTAGATTGCCCCATTGTTGTCTCTTTGTATTCGTTTGTAAATCTTATGAATTGTAAAAGGCAGATAGGCAAATTTCATTGAGAAAGTGCTCTATGGAGCGTCAGTAGCATAATTTTGAATTTGTGGGACTAGAGTAGTAGCTAATTGGGAAAACCAATTGATATTGTAAAGGTATATGGTCTCCTTAGAATTCGACAAGTATTTCCCAAAGATCGTAGGGCCATGAGGCGTTTGGCTTAGGAATGATCAGTATTTATAAGAATGGAATATGCAAAGGTCGCCTTCGAGGACTTAAGGGTAAATTGTTTTCGCCCATAGTTAGGATTAGCCGATGAGTCCTTACCTTGAGGATTATAGACCTTGCTTATGGGATAATTAATGTTCTACGATTCTGAAAGTTTGAGGACTGTAAAAAGGTGGATCTCAGTATTTTTGGGAAAGTAAGTATTATGATCGATAATTGATATTGGAAGTTTTCACTTGAGAACTTGTGGGCTTTGTCTTAGAGATAGTTTTCGTCTAATGAATTTTAAGGGCCAGAATAGTTACGTCATTAAAGAAAGACAATCTTATGATATTGTACATGGCTAGACTTGTCTGAGGATTGCGAAGATGAACCTCGATATCTTTAAGGAGGATGGACCCTGGTACAGGCAAATGATGTTGAAAGTTTTTAGATTTGATATGCCTTCGGTGTTTCGTAAGAGATATCAAAGGTAAATCGTAAGTAAATCCAATATTGGGGTAATAAGATGTTGTATTCTTTATTGGGAGACAGAATTATATGTGAAGGATTGGAGTTATGAGATTTGAAATAAGAAGTCCTTATGGTTGTTTGTTCGTCGGTATGCCAGTGAGATCTTGAGGTTGCTAGCATTCGGGTTTAGAGATTTAGGTGATAACCTAAAGCTATAGCAAATTCTTGGCGGACTATTATAATAATAGTTTCTAATCTAGCGGTAAGTTGAGGAATTGTGGGCTTTGCCCTCGTGGTATCGACATCTTGGAACTTTTGTTATAATTGTTGAATAACCTAGGTGCCCTATATGAGCCAATAGATATAAGTTGTAAGAAAATCTAAGGATGTAATTGAAGAGGCTAGGAGTGAATGGCCATATATATCAAGAATATGTAGGTATTTGTTAAATTTTTGAGAAATCACCCATTCTTGTGAATATGGATTTTGTATTTTGAGAAGATGTCGGTTTGAAGACATATCAAGAAATTAATGAGGATATAGAGTATTTTCGATTTGGGATTTGATTACAATTTGAGGTTTATGCCAAAATCTCAGCCAACTTGATTGGAGAATTGTGGGTGTCAAGTTAAATTGGATTTGGTGGTGGATTACAATCGGATGGTTCGTAGTTAGAAATTTAATTAGAGTTGTGCAGCGGAATTGTAGTGAACCCATATATTTTAAGGTTTGATCTGAGGCTCAGAAGGAATGATTACTTTCAACGTCAAACATAAACTGAAGTAAGGATCTCTAACCGTTGAAATTTTAAACTGAGTTGGAGAAATAGTTAACAACTTAGGTTTGCTTTCGAATTTGATACATTTAAATGAGTATAGAACAAATCAGGTACTAAATATCAAGGCGATTTGGATATTTGAGGTTTCCCAGGATAATCATTCAATTGAGGAAGTGGCTCGGAAATGTTAGAAAGGTTTCATCTAATTAAGGAAATTCGCGGTTTGTTAAAATTTTAAGGACGAAATTTCTTTAAGCGAGGGAGAATTGTGAGGTCCGAGTCTCTAAAACATAGTAATTCTAGTAATTTAATTGGTATAACTAAGGTTTGGGATTAGTAAAATTGAGAAAAATAGAAAATTTGCCTTAGTTCAGTAAGTAAAAGAATTGGGCTCGCTACTGGCTCAAGCCTAGCAGCGAGCGCAAACTACAGATTGCTCCGAAAGATGGCTTGCACGCCACCTGCTCGAGCGAGCTGGCGAGCGTAGAATCCAGGTCCAGTGCGCGCCCGATTTTACCCCACCGACTGATTTCGTTTTTGTTATAAAAAGGGAAGGGGGAGAGAAAATCAGGCTTGACCACAAAGAGCACCAAGGAGGAAGGAGGAGAAAGAAAAGGGGAAGGGATTTTTTGTCAATTTCGGTCCAATCAGAATAAGAAAAATAGTAGATCGGGTAAAGGTAAGTATATCTCAGACGTTATTTTTTATTTTTATTGCTTTTTAATATCTCTAAATTGGTATTTATACTCTTAAATCTTCTTTCTCCATGACTTATGTAAATGAAATATGTTTCTTTTAATTGTTCAAATAGATTTCATATTTATCCATATGTATTGTGATATATGGCTTCGATTTCATAAATAAACATGTGTTTGGTGTCCGATTTAAGTTCGAAAGCTTTGTGTGAAACCCTAGAACGAAAATTAGAAATTTGGTATTTAAAATCCTTAAATATTGAGTTGTGAATGTTGATTTGTAAAAGGTTATTGCTCATACTATGATTTTTATCTAAAAATTTTACATAGAACTATACTGTTACGTTACTGTGGATTTCTTAAACTATCTGAAGCATTATCTGTATAAATCTGACAGGCTTTCTGAAACACAATGAGTTAAAAGTTAAGAAATAAGAAAGAAGATATTTTCGATTCTTTTAATTAAGACCTAGGACTAATATACGTTCAGGTAAGATTCTCCGACATATTTTAAAACGTTACAGTGGTAATCGAGAATAACTCCTCCTATGGAGTTATACGTGATCCGCCCTTCCTCAGGACATTAGCCTAGAGGGTAGAATTCTATGTCTAACCTGCATTCGGGAGGTAATCCTATATTGATCCCGCTAGAAGGGATATTCCTATTCTATTTTTGGCCTCTGATTGTGTACATAATACAATCTATTCTCGATTATTCGTCCCCTCGGCTAGTAGGGTTTATTAGTGCGGTCCTTCGGATAGTAAAGTTTGATTTTTAGAACTTGCAGAGTTTGATACTGGTTTTTGATTTCTGATGCATGTTATACTGATTTATGATTTTTGAAGCATGTTATACTGATTTATGCTTTCTCTTGTTTCCTTATACGTCTCTGTTTTTTGGATATTTTCATGGGTTTACTTAATTGTACTTATATTCTGCATGAAAGAATTACACTTGCATGTTTTTATGGTACATTGTTGGATTTCACCTCACTCTTTTATTTTTTTTTCCCCCCAGATGACACAGTAGAGTTGATTCCGAATGAGTGAGAGTAGATAAAGCCTACTCAAGAAGATTTTTGGGAGCTTCAATGCCTATTTTGGGAGTCTGATTAGCTTGAATATAAATACCTAAATTATGGATAAAAATTATGTATTAATGGTTATGACACATTCTGTATTTTTATTAAAATGGTATTTCTGCTTCTGCAAGTTTATATTTTGGACATAGTTCCGTTTCTGTTATCTACTTTTGGATTTGTCAAGGTCTTAGACGGCATCTCTTGTATGAAAATTGATATAGTGGACTGGAATGTTGATTTAGAGCCATGGTTGTGTATATGGCGTTAGAGGATCCTATGTCAGTGATGAAAATGTATGTTGATGTACATTATTTTGTATAATTGCATGTTTTTAATTCAGGTTGATTGTATCAGTTTAGCCCAATTTTAGAAAACAATTTTGTCCGTTTTTTCTTAGAATTCTAAGATGTTATTTTAGGATTCAGTTCTGTATGGTCATCAACGAAATATATTAGAAAAAAAATCCGTTCCGTTATAGTCAAGCTTCAGCCCAATGCTGTCAGGTATCTAGTCTCTCTCTATGTTTTCGTTCGCTGCTACAAGAAAATCTTCGATGCTGTGGCATCGAAGGTTATTTTAAGGTTTGTTCATGGGTAGGACTGGATTATGATTTCTCCTCGCCCCGAATTCGTCGCTATAAGCAGCGAAAATCCTTATTCCCCCAAAAGGTGGAAGGATAAGTTCTTCTTTCTTGGCATCCACCCCCATTGGGCCATCCCTAATAAGTGGGGTAATGTGGAGCCCAATCTGTGAAAGGATGCCACAAATGATGAGAGGGCTGCGACGAAGGACTTTACAAATTTGTTGCTATCTAACCCGAGCTCCTTCAATGAGAACAAGAAGAATAGATGGCTGAGGTCCAAGTACTTGGGGAAAGCCAAGTGGGATCCTTGACTCGAGCACTCTGGTGTCCCTTCTATTACTCCGGCAAAGAAGAAGCTAAAGAAGAAGCGAAAAACTCTAAGGATTGAGAAACCATCCGAGCGGACAAAGAAAAGTCATCAAACTGAAACTTCGAAGCGTCCGACGACAGTTGTTGATTACTCCTAGTCCGATGAAGATAATGCCACTATTGACCGATTGGTGAGGAAAAATAGGCCAGTCAAGGCGCCTGGAGACGTTGGACCTTCAGTTGCCGATGAGCCTATCAAGCATCCTTCTGAGGCTGTGGGCCTGTTTGTGGAGCCACCTGTTGCCCCTCCTCCTCTTTATGATTCCACGCCAGACATTCCTTCCATTTTCACTGGAGAGGCCATGGATTGGATGGATAATCAATCCGAGGACATTGCTGTAGGACGGGCAGAGGGGGAGATTGAGGCAACTTAGGACGAGAAAGCAGCGATGATGACTATTATGACAACCGTTGAGATTGCTGAGGTCGAGGAAAGTTGGGCCACGGAGTTGCCCATTGCTGAGATTGCTGAGCTCCATTGCCTTGAAATCCAAATTTATAGTTCGATTAAGCTTTCACCTGAGGTCCATGAGGGGATCCTAGTCGAGGACGTTGCTGGGACTTCACGTGTTGTTGAAGCATAGATTGGGGCTAAGGATCATTTTAAAGCGGCTGAGTCCCCATTCCTTGATTTTGGTGAATTTGCCCACGTGGCTGAGCCCAGGATTGGTGCTGCTACGGGGCCGATGGAGTCTGAAGCCCCAAGGGTGGACAGTCCAGCAAGGAGCTCTCTTTTCTCCAAGGTACATGTTTGTTCCATCTCAGGCTCTTTTTCTTTCTGGATAGTACTTTAGTAACTAACCTCTATTTTGCAGCTTCATGAACTAGTTAGCCGATTTACTCCAATTATTGATGAAGCCGCCCAATCTCTCGTGGGTTCGGAGACTCCTAAGCCAGCTGAGGAGTGTAACAAGTGTCTAAAATTTGAACTTGTTGAGGCCAAGGGCAAAATCACTTCCCTTGAGGGTTCACTAAAGGCCCAACAATAGTAGGATATTGCTCCCAAGGTTACCCACGGTCCTATTCGATCCCAAGAACACTAGCGCTCAATGCAGGGTTGATTTAGTTGGTCTGCCAAGAAGTGGTGGGACCACAGACTCCTCTCAGCCAGGACCTTCCAGCCAACCCGAATCCTCGGAGCAGCAACGATCCTTGGAGTAGTTTTGTACTTCTTTTTTGTTGTACATTTTTGTTATTGTACATTCAACATATGAATAAAATTCATCTTTGGTGTAATCTTTCTCTTTCCTTAGACTCTACTTATATGCTTGGTTTTTTATTGGACTCGTGCCTTTAGAAAATTTTATCCTTTATGAGCTAAGTGTCCAAACCCTTTGACCATTGTTGGATGAAGATGCTACCTCTAGTGTTGTCACATTTTTATTGTTTTTAAGCCCCCTAAAATTTTAAGTTCAGCCTCATGCAGGCTGCTTGGCGTCGTTGCCAAGTTTTGAATCTGACTTCAAAGAACTGCTCAAAATTTGCCGAGTTTTGTGAGTACGATTTTTAATGGGTTGCTCGGACTTTACCGAGTTTTTTAAGTACGACCTCTAATGGGCTGCTCAAACTTTGCCGAGTTTTTTATTACGACCTCTAATGGGTTGCTCGGACTTTGGAGAGTTTTTGGTAAGTAAAAGGGGGTCTTTTTACTTGACTTAGAGGTAACCTAGGTCTTGTGGACTTATGAAACGATATGCAAACACTCAATTGAATGCAAAACAGTAAACAAGTCAAAATTTTATTTCATTAATAAAATGTGATACAAGAATATCAAATGATTCAATCACCTATACCCGTGTGTGGTACATATTTACTGATAGTATTTGTTGAGGTGAGCGGCATTCCATGTTCAAGGGACAAGCCTTTCCTCCTTGGTGCGCAACTTATACACCCCATTTCGGAGGATGGCTAAGACTAGGAACGGTCCTTTTTAATTTGGGGAGAGCTTGTTTCGACTGGTATTTTTACCAGTGGCCTCAATGCTTCTTAGCACTAAATCTCCTACTTTAAAGTGGCGTGGTTTCATCTTCTTATTGTAATACCTGGTGACCCTCTACTCGTACGCCGCCATGTGCAGTCTTACTGCGCCTCTCGCTTCCTCAAGCAAGTCCAAGTTTTCCCGGGGTCTCTGCACATTATTGTGTGGATTGAAGTTTTTTACTTGAACGTTGGATAGTCTGACTTTCACTGAAATGGCTGCCTCGACCCCATAACACAGGCTGAAGGGAGTTTCACGTATAGGCTTCCTTGGAGTTGTCCTATACGACCATAGTATTGATGGCAGCTTGTAGACCCATGAGCACGCAACATGCTCCAATTTCATCTTCAGTCCGTACAGTATTGTGCGGTTTGTAATCTCCACTTGCCCATTGCGCTACACGTATGCGACTGATGTATAACCCAATCTTATCTTTAAATTGGTGCAATACTTGGTGAACATTTTTCTAATAAATTTGGTCAAATTGTCAGCCACAATGCATTCCGGGATCCTAAACCTACACACAATACTCTGTCTAATGAAATTTGTTGCGTTCTACTCAGTTATGTGGGCTAGTGGCACGGCCTCAACCTATTTTGTGATGTAGTCGATTCCGACGATTAAGAATTTTCTTTGTCCAGATGTTGTTGACAGTGTCCCAAGTATGTCCAGCACCAATTGCGTGAATGGCCAAAGCGATTGTAGAGCTTTGAGTTTTGTTTGCGGCTGGTTGGTAAAGTTATTGTGGACTTGGCAGTTTTTGAATTTTTGTACGAAATCCACGGCATTGTACTTCATAGTTGGCCGGTAGTATCCTTGCCTCATCAACTTGAAGGTTAGGTTTTTGTCCCCGATGTGAGATCCACAAACTCCAAGGTGCACTTCTCCGATGGCATAATCAGCTCTTCTGAAGTGAGGCACCACAGATAGGGGGTAGAGAATCCTCGTCGATACAATCGACCGTCCATAATAGTGTACCACACTACCGTCTTCTTCACCTTCTTGGCTTCATTTGCATCTTGAGGCAATGTCCCGTTGGGCAAGTACTGTATGGTCCGAGTTCTCAAAACATAGTAAAGTTTAGTAATTATCTTAATGTAATTGAGTATGGAATAAGTGAAACTTAGAAAATTGGAAAAATAGCTCAGTGTAGCAAACAACAGAGTCGGGCTTGCTGCTAGCTCGAGGACAATAGTAAGTGCCAAAAGTAGGTTGCATCGGAAGAGCCCGCGGACGCTGCTCGCTTGAGAGTAAAAGGAGACGCTGAAAATAGATTGGTCCAAGCTCACTGTTCGCTCGAGCGACCCAGTGGGCACCATTTTCTGACGACTTGCTCTCGCCGTGCTCTCGATAGGTGCTCGAGCGTTAGGGCAATTTTTTCACCAACTTGATTTCGTTTATGTTTATAAAAGGGGAAGGAAACAGAGAAAACGAGGCACAACGCAGAGTAACGAAGGGTGAAGAGGAGAAAAAGGATGGATAAGGAGATCTGGTTGCTTTCGATCCGATCCGAATAAGAAAAACGGTAGATCGGGTTAAAGCAAGTGTATCTCGAATGTCATTTTTCATTTTAGCCGCTTTTTAATATTTTCATTTTGGTATTTATGCTTTATAACCCCCTCCCTCCTTGGTTTGACATTAATAGTGCATGTTTCTCTAAATTTTATGGATAGATTTCATGTTTACCTATATGTATCATGATTTATACTTCGATTTCATGATTAAGTATGCGTTCAGTGTTCAATTTATATCTAAAAGCTTTGCATGAAATCCTAGAATGAAAATTAGGGATTTAGAATTTAAGTTTCTTGAATCTTGAGATGTAAATATGATTTTGTATAATGTTAATATTTATGAGATGTTTTTTATCTGAAAATTTTACATGGAATTGTACTATTAAATTACTGAGAAAATTCTAAAACCCTCTGAAGGTTTATCTGTATGAGTTTGACTGCCCCTTGAGGTATAATGAGCTAAGAGTTAAATAATAAGGATAAGAATATTTTCAGTTCTGTTAAATTGGTAATAAATTGGACCTAGGACTGTCGTACATTCAGATAAGATTCTCCGACATACCTTAGAATGTTATGGTGGTAATCGAGCATAACTCCGTTCATGGAGTGATACGTGGTCCGCTCTTCCTCGGAGCGTTAACATTTGAGGGTAGATTCTGAGTCTAACCTGCCTTCGGAAGGTATTACTGTAACTGATCCCGCCAGAAGGAATACTATTATACTGTTTCTGGCCTCTGATTGTATGCAAAATACAATCTATCCTTGATTATTCATCCCATCGACTTGTAGGGTCTACTAGTTGGGTCATTCGGATAGTAAAGTTGAATTTCAAAGAATAGGTAAAATTTGATACAGATTTGTGATTTTTGATACATGTTATATAGTTTTATGCTTTTCTCATGGTACCGTATGCGTTTCTGTTCTACGGTAATTCCCATGACTTTTGTTTTACTGTATTCATATTTTTTACGAAAGATTTTATATTTGTATATTTTATGGTACCTTATTGGGTTTCGACTCACTCTTACTATTTTTTTTTCCTTCCAGTTGAGACAATAGAGCTAGTACCTGACGAGTAAGAATAGACAAAGTTTAACAATGAAGATTTTTGGGAGCCTCAAGACCTATTGAAGATTTTGAGAGTTCTGATAGTTTGAATGTAAATGACTAACTTATTGATGAAAATTATATATATATGATCTTAGCATGTTTTGTATTTTGTTAGAACAATATTTATACTTTCGCAACTTTATCTTATGGAAATGATTCTACTTTCGCTATCTGATTGTTTGGATTTGTACAGGTTCTAGACGGCATCTCTCATTCGAACTCGAAATAGCAAATAAGAATGTTAAATTGGAGCCATGGATGTATATATGGCATTTGTTAATCCTGTGGATGAAATGTAATTGTGTTGTAGATTGAATTTTTGAGATCTAGAGGTTTATATCTATTGTAGGTTGTTTGTATGATTTTTGACCCGTTTTTAGAAGAAACTCCACCCTATTTTTTGCAAATATTTTTATTATTTTCTTATAGGCTTTAGTCATCTATTTAATGATGGAGGTTACTTGAGAAAAATAACATGTTTCGTCACAAGTACCTTAGGTATAGAGTCATCTAATTTTCGGTGTCAGATACTGCATCACTTGTGGTTCGAAATCTTTCACACTAGGTTTGTCGAGGACCTTGCGCATTCCTCTGGCGTATTACTTTAGGTCTCCTAAGGCTGCTACTTTTGTGAGCTGATCGACTTTGCTGTTCTCTTGCGGGATGTCGACCATTTCTACCTTCTCAAAGGCCGAGATTAGTCCTCGGACTTTTGAGAGGTATTTGGACAATTGTGAGCGGTTTGCTTCAAAGTTTCCTTGGACCTGGTTGACAACTAACTCAGAGTCACTGTCGAAAACCAGATCCTTGGTCGAGCACTTCTTTGCTAACCGTAGTCCTACAAATAAGGTTTCGTACTCCGTGATGTTGTTGGTAGCTGGGAACCCGAGGACAATCAACTACTTTATCTTTGATCCCTCAGGCATCCTTTGTACAATGCCAACTCCACAACCATCCTTCATGGATGAGCCATTTACATGCAGAGTCTAGACTATAGGGCTGTGTGATTCTTCAGCATCACAAATGTCCAAGGCCTCCAGAATTGGTGTTGTGGTTTCGAGAATAAAGTCTGCCAAGGCTTGGCCTTTTAAGGCCAACATCAGGTGAAACTCAATGTCAAACTCTCCCAACTCAGTGGCTCACTTGACCAACCGTTCCGACATTTTTGACTTCTGTAGAATCGCTCTCAAAGGCTGGTCAGTCAGGACGATCACTTTGTGTGCTTAGAAATATAGTCTCAGTTTTCGAGCGGAATACACAAGCACCAGAGCCATCTTTTCCGCATAAGAGTATCTTGTCTCAGTGTCGGCCAAGATTTTGCTAAAGTAGTATATCGGCTGTTGCTGTTGGTGCTGCTATCGAATCGAGGTTGAGCTCAAGGTTGTGTTGGACACAATAAGGTACAAATGTAACTCCTTACTTGGTTGGGGAGAAGTCAAAAGAGAAGGGTTTGAGAGATACCCCTTGAGTCCTCAAAAGATTTCTTCGCAGTCAGCCATCCATTGGAAACCATTAATCTTAATCCCTCTCAGGGTCTTGAAAAACGGTAAGTACTTCTCGACCGACTTGGCCGAGAAGCGAGACAATGCTGCCAACCTCCTAGTCAGCTTCTGGACCTCCTTCACCATCTGAGGGGACTTCATATCAAGGATGGGTTTGATCTTTTCTGGATTTGCTTTGATCCCTCGACACGAACATTGTAACCCAAGAACTTCCCCGATGTTACTTTGAATTTGCACTTGGTTGGATTGAGTTTCATTTGGTGTGCTCTTAGTACATTAAAGGTCTCGTCTAGATCTTGGATGTGGTAGTTAGTTATTCTACTTTTGACGAGCATGTCGTCCACATGGACCTCCTCATTCCTTTCGATCTAGCCTTTGAACATTTTATTCATGAGCCTCTGATAAGTGGCACCATCGTTCTTGAGGCCAAAGGGCATGACTTTATAATAGTACGTCCCTTGGTCCGTCATCAACAATGTGTACTCCTCGTCGTTAAGGTTTATCCTTTTTTGATTATAACTCGAGTACGCGTCCATGTAGCTTAGGAGTTCATGTCTGAATGTCGAGTCTACAAGCGAATCAATCCTCGACAGTGGAAAGCTGTCTTTCGGACATGCTTTATTGACGTCTACAAAGTCCACGCACATCCTCCACTTCCTGTTATTCTTTTTGACCATCACAACGTTGGACAGCCAATCTAAATATTGTACCTCACGTATGAATCCGGCGTCCAAAAGTTTCTTTATCTCTTACAAGATAGCTACCAGCTTTTCCACTAAATAAGTCATTCTCTTTTACCGAGCAAGCTTATGATTGGGATCTAGACCCAATTTATGAACCATACTCCGGTCGGTATCTCTGGTATGACGCTCGGTACCCAGACAAAGACATCTGAGTTTTTTTGTAAGAAATTGATAAGTTGGTTTCGGAAAGATTGAGGCAGTGAACTTCCTATATGGATAGATTTTTCAAGATCCAAAAGGATTCGATCGATTGCTTCTTCAAACTCAACCTGTTGTAATGTTATTTCATCGCGGAAGTCCAAGTCTTCAATAGGTTGAGGAAGGGGTGTTTGCATGACTTGGGACAGATAACATGTCCGTCTGGTAGCTTGATCTCTGAGGACCTCTCCAATCCCATATGGCATAGGAAACTTCATCTTCAGATGTGGAATTGAAGTTACGGACTTCAAGGCAGCTAAGCAAGGATGTCCAAGGATAGCGTTGTAGACCAACAGGAGGTCTACTACTAAGAAGGAAAGGATCTTGGATGCTGTCCTCGGATAGGTCCCTAACATGACCTCAAGCTGGATGACTCCCTACACTGGTATTGGCTCATTATCTAGTCCATAGAAGGGTCATTCGGTAACCGTCATTTGCTTCTCTTGAGTTCTAATTTAGAGAAGGTACCAAGGTAAAGTAAATTACGAAAACTTTCATTATCAACAAATACTCGTTTCATCTGGTAGTTTAAAACTCTGTTAGAAATGAGGGCATTTACAACTAGAGGGTCAGAATGGAGGGACATTACATGGGTCATATTTTTATCGCTAAAACTAATGACCTCATTCCTAAATTCTTCCCTTGGCTTTTTCTGATTTGCCGCTAGATCCTCCCGGGTGTCACCTTTGGCCAGATGAGTCGATATCATGTTGACGACTCTTGTGGCTACTTGGTTCCTTAGGTGCTTAGCCTTATCATCTCCTACTATTCTGAAATCTTGTCCGGGTCTTTGCAAAAAGCGATTGAGGTAATCTCTCTCAATCAGCTCTTCTTCTCTCTTTGCAACGTCCTACAGTCTTCGATTACGTGACCTCCGCAGCAATGATAGTGGCAGTACTTGGACTGCTCACCACTGTTTGGATTCTTTAGCACTTTTGGCCACCTTAAAAGTTTCTCACACCGAATCTATATCAAGATGTTAGTACGCGAGTCATTCAAGGGAGTTAGGTTTAAGGGTCTGTACTCCCTACAAATGGTTTGCTTGGACTTATACTGCTTTTTTGGCGCCTGAGAGCCTTGTCAGTCTTCATTCTTCCTTTTTCCCTCCACCGTCCTCGGGGGGAGGCTTTCCTCTTGGATTGGCCTCTTCGCGTCATTGGCTTCTTCGACCGCTATGTATGCTCGTGCCATGGTCTCGGCCTCTGTGAAGGCCTGAGGTCCTTTGTGGATGTGGTGTTTGAAGAAAGCTCTTCATTCTAGCTTAAATAAGAAAGCGTTTAGTTTCACCCCATCCGCAAGTTTTGAAATCTGTCGGGCCTCCTCAATGAATCGGGCCAAAAACCCTCTCAACCTCTCCCTAGCTCCTTGCTTCACACAAATAAGGTGCCAAAATTGCTTCTCAATCCTCCTGTTGGAGGCAAACTGTGAAAGAAAATTGCCTGCCAGCTCGTCGAATGATCGAATAGAATTTGCTGGCAGTCCGTAAAATCATATCCTCATATCTCCCTTAAGTGTAAATGGAAATATTGACACATCGTCATCTCAACTAAGCCTTGGAGGCTTAGATGCTCGCAAAAGTGATCGAGATGATCCATTGGATCAGTGCTTCCATCTACATGTCGAGGTCTGGCATATTAAACTTTGGGGGGAGTGGCCTTGTCCTGATCTTCATTATAAACAAAGATTGATGCAGGTCAGCAGTTCCTCCTCCATCGTTTCTGTCAAAAACTCGTTGCTGGACCTTCTCAAGCTTCTCCTCCACATGGGACGGAGTCGTTATCTTCTTCTCGTTGAGGTAGTTCCTACACTTGTAAGGATCCTGGGTAGCTTGCGGCTCTAGAAGGCTCGTAGCCCTTGGAGGAAATTTGTCAAGAGGTGTCGTCTCCCAAATGGCGTGCTTCTGATTGTCACGCACACATCAAAGGTTTCGCCTCTCTGGGCTTTCATCTTGGATTCGAGGACCCAAGCGACCTTTAAGTTGCTACGGGACTCTGCTACTCGAGGCAACTTGCGTCATCGGGTCCTCATGCTGGTTGCTTGTTTCGTGGGGTGCTTCTTCCCCTTACCCTTTTTCTGGGACGTGATGGTCTGAAAGGCCTTGGGTGGTGCCTCCTTTAGCCGTGCGTCCATTTTTGAATAAAGGGTCTTTCATCCATTCTCATTGCCAACACACATGGGTCGTACGAATCCTTGATCTTCTATCCTGATGCATGCAATAGGGCCATTGCCACTTGAGGCAACTTCTTTGATCGGGGCCTTCGTTTTGATGATCACCATCTTCTTTGTTGCAGAAAGTGTGTCAACTTGACTTTTTATCGGTTCCCACAGATGAAAACAATGTTGCATCCCCGAATCCTGATCTATACAGATGATGACTCGAATGTAGAGCAACACAAATGTAGCTTTTAAGAGAGAGAGACAGTGACACGTAGTATTATTACGTGAAAAATCCTCTTTTAAATGAGAGAAAAAAATCACGGGACTTTGGGTCCAGAAATAATTATACTATTGGGTGGCGCCTCCTTTAGCCGTGTGTCCATTTTTGAACACAGGGTCTGAACAGCTTTGGACATGTCATCCATCTTCATCGCCAACACCTGTACATACGAATCGGGATGATCTTCTATCCTGATGCATGCAGTAGGGCCATTTCCACTTGAGGCAACTTCTTTGACCGGGGCACTGGTTTGGGTTTGGGTGTTCACCATCTTCTTTGTTGCAGAAAGTGTGTCAACTTGACTTTTTATCGGTTCCCACAGACGAAAACAATGTTGCATCCCCGGATCCCGATCTCTATACGGATGATGACCCGAATGTAGAGCAACACAAATGTAGCTTTTAAGAGAGAGAGACAGTGACACGTAGTATTATTACGTGAAAAATTCTCTTTTAAATGAGAGAAAAAAATCACGGGACTTTGGGTCCAGAAATAATTATACTATTGGGTGGCGCCTCCTTTAGCCGTGTGTCCATTTTTGAACACAGGGTCTGAACAGCTTTGGACATGTCATCCATCTTCATCGCCAACACCTGTACATACGAATCGGGATGATCTTCTATCCTGATGCATGCAGTAGGGCCATTTCCACTTGAGGCAACTTCTTTGACCGGGGCACTGGTTTGGGTTTGGGTGTTCACCATCTTCTTTGTTGCAGAAAGTGTGTCAACTTGACTTTTTATCGGTTCCCACAGACGAAAACAATGTTGCATCCCCGGATCCCGATCTCTATACGGATGATGACCCGAATGTA